>BTSY01000003.1:1741419-2941419 GCA_036245785.1 Pristionchus fissidentatus | reverse complement strand
AAAATGGAACAGTCTCATGTTAATTGAGACGTCTCGTGAGACTTGGAACGTTTCATTTCATCCCATTTTTCCTAAACCTGAGTGGTCTATTGCGACCTTTCCTCTCGGAGCTATGACTCAGGGAGCACGGTTCATTTCAAATTTCGACCACTCATCCTTCACTCACCCCACTGGAAAAATGACCTCGCCCTCCTAAATCCTATTATCGTGTATCATTCTCGTGTTCAGTGATGCTCATGAGTCCCTAAATTCGGCAGCGGGGGGGGGGTCCGCGGGGGGGGGGGGTCCGCGGGGGGGGGGGGGGTCGACCCCCCGCAACCCCCACTCGTGCGGGGGTCGCCGAATTTAGGGACTATGAGCATCACTGCTCGTGTTCCATTCAAATCTCGTGTGTTTCGAACACGATCGATGCAAATTGTCGAGTGTATCGAACATGTTTCATTAGGGAACTCTATCCTCTACACACAAGGCGGTCTCTATCCATCTGCAATATCACTTTTTACAAGTGTGTCATCATTCCTTGCGCCAGTTACTTCAGAATCCTTTTCTTCTAATCGTTTTCTATTCTAAGTGTGCTCGCAGCCATGGAAGTCGGTCGATACCGAGGCGCCGTAGCCATGTTTCAACGATGTGTGGAAGATTTCGACCAACTGGATGACTACTCTAGGGAGGTAGCCCGCTCCTTCTATCTGTATTGACTTATTCTTCTGAAGTTTCGCATACGATATTGTGTATTTCCCAGGCTGGTTGATATTTTTTGCTATCAGATCCATTGATCTTCATATTCTGGCCTAAGAGAAAGCACTCACAATGAGGATAGCTATTAGCTCCCGACCTCTTTCTGGATTTTCTCAGCACATCATTCCTCAGGCCGGTCTGCCCTACAGAAAACGTCTTGGAGTGAGAGAACGTATACAATCGAGAGGGGTCTCTCACTTTCGCACACTCTCTAGCTCCTAACCCCTATCTGGAGGCGTTCTCAATCATCTATCCCTTTCCAGGACGCGCTAGTTGCCCTCCATCGTCGTCGCACCATCTTCGCCTTCATCGCCCTCATCGCTCAACCAGATCAGCGCAGAAACGAAATCATCGTGAGAGCACACTTTACCCTCCCCCCTCCCATCACTTCAAGTTGCCAGAAAAATTGCTAGAATCCATGTTTCCTATGTCTACAAGTCAGGTTTCCTGCTGTATACATTACCGTACGCTCGAAATAACTTATCATTTACTTTGTAAAAGATCGTACTCTTTTCTCATTTAGAGGAAGCAGTTCTTCCGGACGATATTCGCGTTGTATCGCAATCCCTTCGACCAGTGGATAACCGCAGAAAACATGACAGACACAGAGATTAAGGTTCAATTAGTTTTAGAAATCTAAATTGGAGGAAACTATAATTTTTAGATAGTTCGAGACAATATGGCGCAGTTCACTCAACACATTCTAACCTGGTGTGTTCTTGATTCAGAAGCCAATCACAAGAGGTAATTGGCTAAACACGCAATATCGTATCTATTGATAAGTCGCGTAAAATATAGAGACATACCCTCACTGTCATGTGCAACTGCTGCTAACCACTTACAGGAAGTTTGGAGCGATATTGGGAGAACTGGGGTTGATCATACAGTATGACATACTGACGAACGAAAATACTTCAAAAATACAGAAACCATGCACATTGTAGAGAGGCGCTGTCAGGCGTCCTCCTGTTTCGCCTCGAGCTACTGCCAATGTTCCGTCAAATTGTCGACAATCAAGACTTGAAGGTGTGTGTGTAGCCCCTAGGTCGAAAAGGACGTCAAAAACGACGAAGCTAACCAACATGAATTTATCTTTGAAAAATCATAGCCATATTTTGACATTCGTCCCTACCAACCCATGCTGTGCAGTGTACAATCATACGTCAAATGGGTCTTCGCTAGCGAAAATAGACACTTCGGCACTTTGCATGTAAACTCGATTAACATAGAGAGAGTGCAGGGCAGACACATGAAGGCTACTATTTACATGCCGTGCCCTATGCTAATTGCGAACTTGCGAGAAACGAATTTGACCTATGCGCAGAATGCGTCAAAAATGTCTTGCGAAAAAATGTAAATTACAGAGTTCGTTGCTGTTCATTCTCGCATATTGGGAGAACACTATCAAGACGCAGCTGAGTGGTGATCTCATGGGAGAAGAGGTACGACCATTTTTTTTCGCTTTCAAACTTCCGGAAAGGGAGCAGGGCGAGAGAGTCAGTAAAAGTCAGAGAGACAAACCCCTTTCTGGAGGTGGTGCAATAGTGAGGGCATCCAAAGGTGTGCCGATAAGCGGGGGAAAATAGAGTTCTAGAATGCGCTAAACTAGACGAACGGACATCGAACAATTACACGTCCTCTCTTCTAATTAGATACCATTTAAGTTACGTGAATTTATAATAAAAAAATATTATCGTATTTCAGACATCTACCGCCCCATTATCGGAGAAGCTGCGGGAACACGATCCGTGGTGGCGCCCCGACTTCTCGGATACCGTAGATCGCATTCGTGCTACCGTATACGAGTACAAGTTGTGCGATTGAAACACGATTATTCCTTTTCCTAGCCCCCTCCCAAACAGCCGACGATTTCGCCACATCAAAAAAAAACTCTGATACCCTCCCATATCTCTAACGACAAGATATTGCATAGTCAACCGTTCTCATGCCAACATTCACGCGCCCGGACTCATTCCGACCATTGCCTCTTGCATTTCAATCAATATGACCCAACGTTCTTCCCAATCGATTTTTTCCGTTCTTTGCCTTTTCTCTCGTACACTCTAAATTTTTAACATTCACATTTCAAATGATACAAGTTCTCACAGTACAGGCCCTTCAACAATATCGTACAAACAGCAACACCCATGCTGCGTATCACCGTAAGAGGCTATAGAGGATGCCTCCCACAAATACTTGCTCGCATAAACTTCCAACGCAGCACTATGGGGGACGCTCACCCGACTATGGGGGACGCTCGCACATTGTAACGTATTAACCGTATAAACGCGTACTTTTTGAAACCGTACTTAGCACCCCTCGTTGTTTAAAAAAGATTAATCAATCAATAAACCGTTACCAGCAGACAGCTCAGATAGCTCTTGTCCCGCACGACCGCTCCCCTCCTCGTCGTCCTGTAGATGGGACGGAAGGCGCGCTGGAAGCTGCGGTCGGGTATGCGGTAGCTCCATCTGAAAAGACAGAGTATCTTTCCTCGTCGTAGGTCTCTCAGCTTACATCACAGTCAAACACTCCGATGTCTATTCGCCGCAAATGATAATTGAAAAATGTACATGGGATAACATTAACTCAATTTTTTTCCATCTAACGAAACAGATTTATCAATTTAGACATATCGAAAAATTATTTTCCCCCTCCGCATCAAAGCTTCAGATCGTGTGCTCATCATCTCATTCATAAAATACCCCGTCGGATACATGCTTCGGCACCTGTACTTGCAGCAAAGAAATCCGTTCAGATCAATGTACCATGCCTACAGCAGAGAAAAAAAAAAGAAACTATTATTACTGTTCAATCGATGTCACGTCTTTCCTTGTCACGACAATTTACCCTCTTTTCTGCGTAGGTAAACAAATATGTAGCCAAAGAAGGTCGGTTTTTAGGAACTTCCTCTGACCATGGATACTCTCGTTTACAGTTGCACCAAAGATCCAGCAATGCTATTGAGCGCTCGACCTTTTTTCCTCCCTCCATTCACACATTGATTTCCGTTCTCCTAACACCCCAACCAGGAGAGGTCGAGTTTCAGAGCGACGACTTGATCTCAGCCAGTAGGCGCAAAACAATGACAATTCGACGAACATAAATTCTCCAGAAAAGAAGGTTTTCCCCTCACCTGTAGCCTAATGTAACTTGTTACGAAAAAAAAGTATAAATGCGCTAATTATTTTTGATTCCTAGTCGTTCCATCTTCTCCTCTCACCTATGCACCGCATCACTTCATTCATAAAATACCACATCGGTTACGCGTTTGAACGCCCATACATGGAGCAAAGAAGCCCGTTCAGACTAATAGAGTTTGGATGCCCGAACAAATATAATGATGCAACCCACTGTCAGGGTACAATTCAGGAGCAGCATGTAAGCTACCGTAATCTCTCTCACATCTAGACCATGTGAGTCATATGCTCATCACCTCGTTCATAATACACCCCTTCAGATACGAGTTTCAGTACCTCTACTTGGAGATTAAAAACCTTTTCAGAACAGTACGTCTGTCGCTTGTTATGTTACCAGAAAAAATATAATTATGCAAGCTATTTGTCAGGGTAAACGTCAGGCAAGATAGGCTACCGTAATCTATCTCACCTCTGGATCATGTGGATGCGCTCATCATCTATTAATGCAATGCCCTCGTTCATAATATACCCCGGCGGATACAACTTTCAGCAGCTCTACTAGGAGCAAGGAATTCCGTTCACAACAATAAGCGTCCTTTGCAAGTGTGAAGTTACTCGGAAAAAAAGATGATGTGGAGCAACCTCATCGTCAGGATGTCAGGACTACCGTATTCTCTTTCTCACCTCTGGACCATGTGGAATCGTTTGGCGTGCCAGATGTGCGTCTCCAGCCACGCGTCCGACCGTTGCCGACGCACGTAATTCTGCAACAAATACATTAATAAATAAATAAATGAATGGACTATGATAATGATGTAATTGTTATATTGGTCAGAAATTAGAAGAAGTCATGTTGAAATCATTCTAGAATTGTTTTCTCGAATGGATAACCCTGCCATGAAAAAACTCAAAATCAGTGTGACCGGTGGCCGCTCATATGCTCATTCGCCATTCACATTCTATAAAGCTGATTGCTGCGTACATTCGGCGATCAAATTTGCGGGTAACGAAGAAAATCTCTCTCTCTCTCTCTCTCTCTCTCTCTCTCGCTCGCTCGCTCGCTCGCTCTCCTCACCAGCAGGAGATTCCTCGGTCGTCGTCTCGCGAATCGCGACGGCGGCTTCTTGCGGTGCTTGCTGCGCTCGAGGAAGGGACGGGCGAAGGCACGGAATCTGCAGACAAGGGAGGGATTACTGTAGATATGGGGTACGGTAGGCACATAAAGGACGCAGAATACCGTGGGAGTCAGTAGCGTTACGAAAAAGGTCTGCAGGTACGCAAATGAAGAACACTCAAAAATATTTCCCGTAAACATAGATAAAATAGTTTAGTGATGCAGACTGGGAGCTGACCAGGTGAATAAGTGTTTCGGTGAATTATAATAAATGTGAACAGTAAGTCCCATTGATTCACTTGTCATCCGAGTTGGGCGGAAATTTTTTCGGAGCTCTCGTTAGCATCTATGCCAGGAGCGACACAATGTTGTTAGTAATTATATTGGAGCTGAATGAAAGTACTCCCTGAATAATCATTTGGAGTTATCATATTTGTATTACCTTGAGAATTGTATCCGATTTTACAAATATTTTCCGAAAATTTTTCGAGTCGGAAAATTAAAGGGAAAATTTTCGGAAGATAGGTTACTATTATCAAGTTAATATAAATATGATAACTCCAAATGATCATTCAAGAAGTGCTTTCATTCAGCTACAATATAATTACTAACAACCATGTGTAGCTCCTGGCATCGATGTTAATGAGAGCTCCGAGAATTTTTCCGTCAAATTTTCCGACCAACCCTGCTTGTCATATAACAATAAAACGTGTTCCGTACCTCCTCGGCATCCTCTTCACATTGTGGGACATCGCCCTCCTCCGCATGTGTCGCGGCAGTCGCTGGGCGGCCGTCCGCGGTCCCTTCGTCACCTCACCCGCCACCAGAGACGAGTTATCGATTACCTGAGACGAGAAATACGGTAAGTGAGCTTGGGTGGTACGGTAGATCGTAGACAGCACCTCCACAATGCCGGGGATTGTCTGCCGCGTAATACGCGTTGTTAATTCAGAAGAGCATGAACATTTTTGGCAATATAAATGATTTTTCTTATTCGGTAAGACTTGCTTGCACATTCGTAATAGCATTCTAATTTCGTCAATGCAGCTCCTGCAGGAAAACATAACACTAGTAGTTACACTACGCAGATTGCAATTTCAATTTCAACATGCCCATCAAATATGCATTGCTTATAAAGTTATTTAATCTTATAAGCGATCGAGGTGAATTTTTTATCTTTCACTAACATAAATCTCCACACAAAAACTAGTCAAATCGGGGTTTCTCATGAAACATGTTACTAGTAGTAAACTTACTACCCATGTTCAGAACTAATCAATGCAACGCCGTTAGCGCAATTAGAGATCTAATAACAATCAACTTTTTTTCTGAGTAAACTCTATTCATTGCCGAGTAGGCTCAAAGAACATGATCATTGAAAGACAGAAAAGAAGACAGAGAAGAGCTCGGATAGTTCAGTGGCTAAGACATCTGCCCGGTAAGCGGAAGGCCCGTGGTTCGAATCCCGGTCTGAGCACTAATCTTTTCTGTCTTTCAATGATCAAGATCTAATAACCACGAATAGGCCTCTGCCATATCAGTACTATAAAGAAGTTCTACTTGTAATGTGTACGCTCACTAGGTACATCGTAGTTTCAAGATGCACACATTTTCCTAATATGATGTGCTTTAAAAATTTTTTTTTAAACATATGTCAGTCCTACAATCGATGTATCACTCTCACCGTCATCTTGAACGGAATCAAATATCGCACTTCCAGCAAGTCGCGTTTTCGACACGCGTCCCACGGATTCATAAACAACAAATTTCGTGTCACTGGGAACATTTGTGTTTCGAACTATTCTTATCTACCAAACATGTATTGTACATTATTAATATACAATTACGGCAAAAAAACACAAATATCTCTCATCGCCAGCACGTCGTTTTTTGGTATCTCTTTTACAGGTGTTTGCTAAATAGCAGCCATTTTCGTTTCACTAGGTTTTTTGACGTTCCGAACTATCCTTAACTTCCAAATATGCACCACAGTTAGCGTTTGTCTAGTCTTAAGGATTTATTCACAATCACTAGGCGTATTGGCGTTTCGACCTATGATTATCTACTAAGCATGCATTGTGCATTATTAATTATTAATGCACAACCTCCGACAAAAAATATTTCTCACCGCCAGTAGGCCGCTTTCAAATATCACTTTCGCAGGTATTTGCTAAATAACAGCCATTTTATTTAACTTGGCTTACTGGCGTTTCAAACTAACAGTTTCTTCCAAACAAACACCGCCCATGGATACATTTTACAGCGTTAATTATTTCAGAAAAAAAACAAAAATCTTTCACTTTCAGTAAGTCGCGTTTTCGATACTCCATTAGCAATTAATTTCGTGCCAATAGGCTTTTTGGCGTTTCCAACTATCGTTATCTACTAAACATGTATCCTACATTATTATAACCGCCTCCACAAAACAAAAAAAACCTCTCACCGCCAGCAGATCGTGGATCTGAGCCGCTCGCTTCTCCACAAACTCGGTGACGTTGAAGGCCATCTCCTTCGCTTGGCCATCGCTGTCTCCCATCTCAATCGAGAAATGAGTATCGTAACCCTACCCAGTCAATCAATACTCCACTACCGTCTCCTCTTCTACAACTGCCTCTTCCTTCGCACTAGATACTTCCTTCTCGGTATATGCTACCATTCACAAACTCCACAAATGAGGTTAAAAAAAAAGAAAAAAACATTTATCGCTCATGAAACAACAATAACATTCTGTGGGGAAATCCTATAACAAATCTACGGTCCGAGATCTACGTACAATCAATTCATGACGAGACAGTCAATCGATAATTTGTCAAGAGAGATAATCAATCGATATGATCTGCCCTCTCAGACACTGCTCTCCCTCTTCTCCTCTCCTCTGGCCTCGTACAGCCGCTTCGACTGCAGCGCGCGGCGCTCTTCGAAGAGAAGCGCGTCCTGCAGGAAAAACAGTTTTGTACGGTAAGATAAATAATCGCCAAAGAAAATTATTAATTTGCATAGTAGAACGTAAGAATCATTGAGTATAAGATGAATCCGTGTCAACGTCTCTGCATCTAGAATTACTCTTCACCGGAATACAGAGGAATATATTACTCTTGAAACAGCAGTCACCGGGCTAGTGTGCGCTTTCATAAAACAATTATTTCCGCTTGCAGACTAGCAAACAAGTTTCGTTCACAATAACCGAGCATTCCGTCCACTGACATCAGACGCTAATTACCAAATTACCTAACGATGACGTCTCCATCCTCTCACCTCCTACATCGACATCTACTACCGTTTCGAAAATTTGATTCCCCGATTACCTTGTCATGACGCAACATCCTTCTCTCACCTTCTGCACAAATAACTCATGTACTATTGATAGACCAACAATATCATTCCCCGATTGCCTAGCCAAGATGCAATATATTTTTTCCTCCTCTCACCTCCTGTATCGAAAAATTCATCTCCACCCCTTTGATAAACGCACAGAATCTTTCCCCAATTGCCTAGTCATGACTTCATCCCCTCCTCTCACCTCCTACATCGACATCTACTACCGTTTCGAAAATTTGATTCCCCGATTACCTTGTCATGACGCAACATCCTTCTCTCACCTTCTGCACAAATAACTCATGTACTATTGATAGACCAACAATATCATTCCCCGATTGCCTAGTCAAGATGCAATATATTTTTTCCTCCTCTCACCTCCTGTATCGAAAAATTCATCTCCACCCCTTTGATAAACGCACAGAATCTTTCCCCAATTGCCTAGTCATGACTTCCTCCTCTAACCTCCTACATCGAGCACTCATTTACCAGATTTTTGATTGAACCACCGTACACAGTTATGGACCCACAGACCATTTTCCAGATTGCCTAGTGATGACGCAATCCCTACCCCTCCTCTCACCTCCTGCAGCGGCTCATCTACAATCTTCTCCACGAGCTTCGCCTTCAGCTCCATCTCGTCCGAAAAGGTGCCCGAGATGACGCGCTTACCCGTCACGGGGTCGATGATGTTGCCTGAGGGGAGGAACGGTGAGAGATTAAAGATTAAGTAGTTTGTGATCAAAAATAAGTGAAAACAACGTTAAAGGATATATGATAACTCCTGCGCGGAGGAAAGATCAATGATTAGTAGAACAACTAACAATCGGATCAGAAATCTTTTTGCTATATTTACATGGGAGTGACCTGAACTCACATTTCCCGATCTTTTTGATTTTAGCATGGTAGTATACATTTCTAAAGACTATCTCAAAACCGTTCTCAAAAGCTGCGGAATCCGCCTGGGAAGCGAGTTAGAAGATTTCACGCCTCATAAGAACGAAAGAGTGCACTGCTCCCAACAGCAACGGTGGCCTAGTGGTGAAAGGCGGCGGGAGGGAGCGAGCGGGTCGTGGTTCGAGTCCGCTCCCCGAAATTTTGTTTTGCTCATTTTTCGCCAATTGTTTTCTGGATTGTGGAGCCAATCTTGATGTGGAAATCGTTTTGTTCACTTTTGATTTACTCTTTTACGTTAACTTTCCGGTCCCGCTACTTTTACAAATTGGAGAATAATGAATGAGGACGCTGATCTACATGTTTACCCTTCTCGTGTTGTACGTCTACTACCCGATACGTCATCCCACCAGTCGGTCAAATCTCCAGAAAGGTTTCAAAAGTGAAATAATTTATACAACAAAGAATACTCTTCACTTTCGCGCACTTTTTTCGCTCCAGACCCCATTCTGGAGTTTTGGGATTATGTTCAACCCAACTCGGAATTCGATCGAACGTAACAAGTCTGCATTAGCATGTCTATGGTGAGGAGGATGCTCTGATTTTTTCCCTAACTGGATCCCTGTCTGATTCCAGGCTGTAAATATACCGTATTCCAGCCTGGAATCTTCCCATTTCTTACCGGGATCTAGCCTCGAAACGTGTCCAGGCTAGATCCCTGTCGGATTCCATGCTGGAAATGCAGATTATATCGATACAGTCCGGAATAAAATACCATAGTGAACTCGCAGTACTCGATCACAATGACGAAGAAGACGTCGACCGTGTATTCCCCCCCTAACAGATCAATTACGATGTACTTTCTCCAAATGACACTCTAAACGTTGAGTATTTTTACCGGCAAGGAACTTGTTTCCGCAGAGCGAAGTACCACTCGATTTTCTTTGCAAACTTGTAGATCTTCAAAAAATCAAAAAAAAAATGTATGTAATAAACGAGGAATCGGAATTTGGTCGTCATTGGATTATCTATTGGAGAAAGTAATCGTTCTTGATCTGTTAGGGAGGGAATACACGGTCGATGTCTTCTTCGTCATTGTGATCGAGTACTGCGAGTTCACTATGATATTTTATTCCGGACTGTATCGATATAATCTGCATTTTCAGCATGGAATCCGACAGGGATCTAGCCTGGACACGTTTCGAGGCTGGATCCCGGTAAGAAATGGGAAGATTCCAGGCTGGAATACGGTATATTTACAGCCTGGAATCAGACAGGGATCCAGTTAGGGAAAAAAATCAGAGCATCCTCCTCACCATAGACATGCTAATGCAGACTTGTTACGTTCGATCGAATTCCGAGTTGGGTTGAACATAATCCCAAAACTCCAGAATGGGGTCTGGAGCGAAAAAAGTGCGCGAAAGTGAAGAGTATTCTTTGTTGTATAAATTATTTCACTTTTGAAACCTTTCTGGAGATTTGACCGACTGGTGGGATGACGTATCGGGTAGTAGACGTACAACACGAGAAGGGTAAACATGTAGATCAGCGTCCTCATTCATTATTCTCCAATTTGTAAAAGTAGCGGGACCGGAAAGTTAACGTAAAAGAGTAAATCAAAAGTGAACAAAACGATTTCCACATCAAGATTGGCTCCACAATCCAGAAAACAATTGCGAAAAATGAGCAAAACAAAATTTCGGAGAGCGGACTCGAACCACGACCCGTTCGCTCCCTCCCGCCGCCTTTCACCACTAGGCCACCGTTGCTGTTGGGAGCAGTGCACTCTTTCGTTCTTATGAGGCGTGAAATCTTCTAACTCGCTTCCCAGGCGGATTCCGCAGCTTTTGAGAACGGTTTTGAGATAGTCTTTAGACATGTATACTACCATGCTAAAATCAAAAAGATCGGGAAATGTGAGTTCAGGTCACTCCCATGTTAGTAGAAGAAAAAATCGGGAAATGATGCAAAGCTGGCGTTTTGGAATGTGCTCAAGACTGGGGAAGACTATTACGTATATTGCGCGAGAATATCCATATTTGAAAATATTTGAGAACTTCATTGGTTTGGGGGACAACACTCGAATCACGCGCAGCGAGTCCTAACTGAACGCCATACCCATTCTTCAGTGTTTTACGCACTCCTGTCGTGTATCACAAATATAAATAAATCAGTAAAGTCTGCCGTTCCTGCACTTACCGTACTTGAAGACCACCTTCTCGATGAGATGGGAGACGCTCTCGGAGGGTCGCTGCGACTCCTGCAGCTGCCGGATCAGCACCGTGTCGCCCAGACCGCCCTGCGATCGATCGATAATGTGCGTGAACCACCCTATCCATGCCAAGTTCAGTCTTGCATTCAATCAATCAATAAAGTACACATTTATAATAGTGAGAAGAGGCCCTGACATTTTTTTACTAATAGTAATACGCACAATTTTTATTAGTCTAACATGGCATGTAAAATTTTCAAAAGTTCGGAGAACGAAGTGTCAGCGGTCGCAAATTCCGCAATCGCTCATCATCTATACATACAACTTCAAACCACCAGGAACAGCAATCAGCAGACATAAATGCGACCTATGCCAGACCGGTTGCCATAGGGCAGATAAGTTCAGGTATGTACAGTACTCTCTCAACTAATAGCTGCCGTATTAATCAATACATCTACAGTACGACTCACAATCGAGTGTCGGTCGATGGCCCAGAAGTCGAAGCTCCTCGCAAAGTACTTCTTGAGGTACTGGTTGAACTCGTTCATCTGCGCACGCACCTGAATCTCATCAATATTCTCTGACTCAACAAGAGCGTAACCTGGTCTAGTTCCAGTTGTTTGGTAGGACACAAACGTGATAAAGACAAAAAAACGTCCCTTCCAAAAGCTAATTTGCTTCAGCAATTCGGCGTTCACCATTGCTCAGGGGGCGCTAGTCTGTCTACGCCTGATTCTTTAGCTATTCGACTGCAGTACTCCTTCACGATGGGTGGTTCGGTAGGTCACACCCTCACCTCGTTCACCATTGCGCAAGAGACGAAAGTCTATATAGGTTCTATAGTTATTCATCTACAGTAACCCACTATGATGGGCCGTTCGCTAGGCCATCCACAACTCACTCACCATTGCACAAATGGTGCTAATCTACGCACGATTGTTTAGTTCTTAGGCTACAGTAGTCCCTGACCGAAAGGTCTTTCAGTAGGACACATCCACAACTCGCTCACCATTGCGCAGGGGATTCGCTCGATGCCGATCGTCGTCATCTTCACGACGCGACCCAGTAGAATCTCCCTGCTCACCTTGGCGCCGATGATGTTCGTGCGACGCGTCGCCATACTTTACTGTAACATAATCGACTACAGTAATCTGCCCAGTTCGCCGGAGCGCACGCACAGTCAGCTTCATGAATTCACAGTAATTGCAGAGTAATTCAGATATCAGACTGGCCTCGAACCAGATGATATATACAATACTAGAATACGATATAATAATAAATCTTTATTACGCATTATCACAACTTTGTACAACCACTATTTGATGGGAACGTACTCAAACAGCATAATTATTCGATAATCAACAATCGATCGATCATAAATAATAACGTAGAGACTGCAACTTAGATCACTCCCGGCTTCGTCGCCTCCTGCAACAGGAATAGCAATTATTTTAAGGCAATTTAAAAAAAACAAAGTTCAATTTACTTGTTTTAATCTGTAACTTCATGAATAGCAAAAGCAATTTATAAATTAAATCCCTCATATATCAATGAACTTCCTCACCTTTCTCACCACTCCGTCCGTCTTCTTGAGATGGCTCGGGTCGGCGACCTGCAACATTCGTGTTAAGCGCGCATCACAAAGCTAGAAATGAGCAGCGAGTGTCACTAATCAACACACTTAAGGGAAATAGTAACCTAGTTTCAGTTGTTTGTACAACGAAAAGTATACGGAAACAAGAGGCGGCTATGCACATCACATGTTCCCAAGCCTGCCGAAAGGAGTCAGGGGCGATAGAGTATACGACAGTCAGAAAATCTTTATCACTTTCACACGCTCTATCGCTCATGACCCTTTTCTGGAGATTTCACAGGACAGTGGAATGAGGTGACCAACCTGCGCCAGCCAATCGAGCATCTTGAGATCCGACGAAAGATTGATCAGCTTCTCGCGATTCGCTGCAAAGATCTCCTGCAAGCAACAAATACATTTATTTATTTACCAATTGTAATTTCGAATTTATCAAAAAATGCACCTACACAACCACCATAGAGTCATGAGTCATGGTTATTGCAATTGTCAGAACGAGAAGGAATTGCAGTTTCCGTTAATCAAAACACTTTGACGCATCAACGCAACAACAGTCTCGCTGGCGTTCGCAATCGGCCAACACGCGAGATTAGAGTTTCGCAGATGTGTGAAAATGTATTGACAAACTAAAGGGGCAATCTTCTTTTCAATCATTCTTCCAACGCAAACAATACGTCAACGCGCGTCGTCTCAAACCCGGCTCCTGTACATCGTCCCTTTCCTTCACCCCCTCCCTCTCTTTCCCCTCACTCGCACCTCCTGCTCCCTCACGCGCTGCGTCACCTCTGGCTCGCCCGGCTCGCGCAGCATCTCGATGAAGTTGTCGGGCGTCAGACGATTCTGCCGAGATATGATTTACATTTCAATGTAAAACTTTGTTTCTTTAAAACGGTGCCAGGAAAAGTATTACAACTATAATATTCTACACAAATTTATACGGGTAATTTTTAGCAGAACCTACACACGTTTTGTGTACCATCTATTTTAAATAATAATAATAATAATAATTGTCAACATCGTTCTAATTGTTCTATTTTTTAATTTGTTCAATAATTTGTTCATTGTTCTAATCTGGCCTCGCTGTTTAGGTGAAAAAAAGACTAAGATGATTGCAAATCCCTCACCTTGGGCATGTTCTTCTCGATCCGCAGCCGAATCTCGACCAGCTTCTTCAGCAGCATCTGGCAGTACCTGGAATGACGGAGTTGCGTCATCACTAGGCAACCGAAATATTTTAAACCCCTTCATCCATGAATTGTTATTGAGCCAACCTAAATAACTAGCGTTCTAAACTCAATCTCGACACTGCCTAGTAAACCACACACTAAATTCAGATCGTTAGTATTCTTCATGGGCTCCATAATTTACTATTCCTTCTACCACCGATGACGTCATCACCAAGTAACAAATCAATACAGTAACCCACTCCATCTGTGGCTCGGGCGCAATCGTGTACGACTTGCGGTCGCTCACGGCCTTCAGTGTCGTGCACAGGAAGGATGTGCTGTAAAAAAACATATTTTTAAAGATCCAGAGGCAATTTCATACATGGGCGGCCTACATCGCTGGCCGGTCAAAAGCGGGAGGGTCGGAGCCAAAAAGCGGGAGGGTCGGACCATGAAAATCAAGGAAAAAAGATGAAAAAATTTTTTTTTGCAGCTGACGCTGAAATTCAGGTTTTATCGTGTACAAAAGAATATTTCGTTGCCTATTTGTTGTATAAAATGTCTGTTGCAAAAGATAAAGTATTGTTCCCCGGTAATATAGCGTGAGACGTGATGATAAGTCGAAACACCACATGTGAGAATATGAATGAGAATAGAGCAGGGAATACGCAAAGTAATCGAAAAACTGGACGAGAAGGGAAAGTCGAGCAAGGCAGCACGGGCAGTGAGTAAACCGCGCCGATTGACGAAATGTCTTACAGTATATAAAAATTAGCGTTCCACTGCCTCACCGGGGCACGTTTGCGATTTCAGTCTCGTTTTTGTTTAAATATTTGAAAATAATTCATGAAATGGTTAAATTGAGATAATTTCTTCTAGTTTTTGGTACACCCTCATCGATTTCCACTACCAATGTTCCCATATACTTCGTTTGGTCATAAGTTGTCCCACTTTCGCTGCGGGTGCCTCGGTCGCTACGCAATCGCTGGCGATGGCGTAGCGACCGAGGCACCCGCAGCAAAAACTACTCGTCCGATTCCTTCCAAACTTTTTGTGTGACTCAAAGGCAATAATCGGTTAGGGTGTACAAGAAATTGGCCAAATCAAACGTCGGCTAGTAGTTCGCTCACTGCCTAGTGTGGGAAATGGGGAGAAACGATGAAAATCCCAATCCACCTGTTAATTTCCGGATTCTTTACAAAATATACGGATGTGGATTGGGATTTTTGAAGTGGCGATTGATCAGCTCCTTGAGATCCGATTCTTCGATATCATCATAGTCGTCTCTCGGCGGCTCATCGATCTCACGGGTGTCTTGAAGTGAGAGATTGCTTCCGGAATAGTCGTCCGTGGGCACTCTTCTCCTCAACCACACCCTTTCATACTCTGTGACATCGAACTTGTTGAAGGGGGGTCATTGTGTGACCACATTTGCTAATTAGAGCATTTGGTATACGGTATTCGAAGTATCTCCTAATTTCCCACACCAGCAAACTACTAGCCGACGTTTGATTTGGCCAATTACACCCTAACCGATTATTGCCTTTGAGTCACACAAAAAGTTTGGAAGGAATCAGACGAGTAGTTTTTGCTGCGGGTGCCTCGGTCGCTACGCCATCGCCAGCGATTGCGTAGCGACCGAGGCACCCGCAGCGAAAGTGGGACAACTTATGACCAAACGAAGTATATGGGAACATTGGTAGTGGAAATCGATGAGGGTGTACCAAAAACTAGAAGAAATTATCTCAATTTAACCATTTCATGAATTATTTTCAAATATTTAAACAAAAACGAGACTGAAATCACAAACGTGCCTCGGTGAGGCAGTGGAACGCTAATTTTTATATACTGTAAGACATTTCGTCATTCGACGCGGTTTACTCACTGCCTTGCTCAACTCTCCCTTCTCGTCCAGTTTTTCGATTACTTTGCGTATTCCCTGCTCTATTCTCATTCATATTCTCATGTGCTTGTCGTATGAATACTTCTCTTCCTCGCACATGTAGTCTTTCGACTTATCTCACGCTATATTACCGGGGAACAATACTTTATCTTTTGCAACAGACATTTTATACAACAAATAGGCAACGAAATATTTTTTTTTCTCATTCTAAGTAGTCGTAACGCCGTTCCTCAAGCTCGCATCGAGTCGCTAATTTTAGTCGAATTTTCACCAATTTTTGCCAAAAGCGGGAGGGTCGGAGCCAAAAAGCGGGAGGGTCCGATCGCTAGCAACACTCCCGCCCACGTATGGGCAATTTAAAAAAAAAACTATTTATTTTTTTTATTTCTTTCTAAAATATAACAATGAAAGTACCGTTTCTCTCCACCTCGTTCCTTGTATAATCATAATAACTTTTTTCTGTAATTTCATACGATAATTTATGTACATGTTGACGCACTCTTCCGGCGCATATTAAATAAATAGATAGAACAAAAAAACCAGGCGCACTCACCGGTAATTGAGGTCGGCGATCAATTCCCTGCCGATGGCGCACAAATCGGGCACGGAGTACCTGCGATGAGCGATATTACACAATTACAAACAAAGGTGTCTAATCGCAACCAGGCGACTCCCGGTTTCTAGATGCGCCCAAATGTTGCAGTGATCACAGATATTTTAATGCACAATCGATCTCGATTTCAATCATGCCTACACAACAGCTCACCTTTCGAGGTGGTCCAGCACGTCGGCCGAGTACGGATTGGGAACCTTGTACGAGACGTTTGGTTGCTGCTGCTGCTGCGGCGCCGTGGTCGTAGCTGCTGCAGCAGGCTGAGCGGTGGCTGCAGCAGGTTGCGAGGGCTGCGGCTGCTGCTGCGGCTGCACTGGCTGGTGGGCACTCGGTGGCTTCTGAAATGACAGTGGGATGTAGGCGAATCAATGCTTCAACAGGCTATCATGAGTAAGAGAAATGCAGGATTTATCAATGAGATATGCCTTGAAGAGTGACATAAATTCACACATTTTAAACCATACACAATATGGGTGCACAATTTTTTTGGAGGAAGCAGTTTTGACCCTCGACACGAAAAAGAAAAAATCTATAAATACGCGGGAAGATGAGTTTAGTAATAGTCAATTCAGATCTGACCAGTTTTATGCGATTTCTGACCAGTTTATATATTTCGCAATAAGCTGTATTGTGGGTGGGTCGAAAAATTATGCATAAATTCCACATATTCGGCAAAAAAAAATTGTTCACAAGATATTGCTCAATCTAAATGTTATGGGATAAGCAAGTAACTTACATAGTCGGGAAGTCCGCTTCCCTGCATCGACGGTTGCTGCTGCGGCGTGCCGTGTTGCATGGAGCTGCTGGCGACCGCGCCGGCATGCGGCATCGACGCCGGGCTGGCCCCAAACGACATTGACGAAGAAGACGCGGCGCCGCCTCCTCCACCTCCGCCCATCACCGGCGCCATGCCCGAGCCTGTGGACGCGGCGAGGGCGCCAAATGGCGCCGTGCTCACGCTCGACGACGCGTAAGACGGCGTCATGCCTGTATAATATTAGTCAATATGGCAGCTTTAAAGTGATAGCGTTCTTTACATTTTCAACTATAATAAGTCTAATGATTTAGATATTAACGATATTTTAAGTGGTAAAAACAATTAAAACTAGCCAAAGTTGGTGTTGGGCGGGGGCGCGTTGGATGCACTCGGTGCCCCTCCACTTCCTCCTCCTCCGTACATGCCCGAGCTGCCGCCTTGCATCTGCAACTATGCTCTGATTGCATATTGATGACATAATTTTATTCCGCCCATGTACAAGCCCTACAGGATATCTACAATAAATTGTATACTATTGGCTGCATTCCATTTCACTTCAAATAATAATCGGTTTATACTATAGGTAAACGACTTTATAGGGAAACAAACCATTCCCATGTTCACATTTGCAAGCCTTATGACCGACTGTAGTTTTCTCTTTCACACCGACCTGACTGGGCTGCGACTGCATGCCGTACATGTTCGGTTGCGGCTGCTGCTGTTGTGACCCGCCTCCTTGCTGCATGTAGCTCTGCAATTTAGATTTCATTCAGAATAAAGATGGATAAAATCAAACTTCCAATGCAAACGCGTATGTAATGTATACTTATTGCACGAAATCACCAGGTAAAAGGAATACTTTGATTTCGCTAAAAATTTGCCAGGGATCGACTCATTTACCCTCAGATCGAAAACTACACAACTACAGTATTCCTACCGTATACCTGTCCGCTAGGTGCCGGCTGCGCGCCTCCGTAGTATCCGCCGTACGCTTGCTGCGGGCCGCCAGGCCCTCCTCCGCGCCCGGCGAACTGCTGCTGCTGCGGCGCACCACTCGCGCCATACATCGGGTTGGCGCCCGCGCCACCACCACCTCCGGAACCCGGCACGCCGCCACCGCCTCCGTAACCACCTATTAATGTATTATAGTATAATGTATTGTATTATAACGTGTTCACTCGACGACCCGTTTCATTAATGTTTCGATTCCTTCTCAAATCCAAAGAAAGCGCATGCGCCACAATACAGCTTTGTTCCAGCTACTATCCTTGCACCACTACCATACCTTGGTAGTACTGCTGCGGCTGCTGTTGCTGCTGCGGGCCTCCGTAAGGTTGCTGCTGCGACGGCTGACCAGGCTGCTGTCCCGCCCCTCCGCTACCGTATCCGCCCATGCCTCCCTGATTGCTCATGCTGCAAAGCACATCTACCGTAACCCAATCGATACATCGCTTCTACGCTCCCGTACAGATAACAACAAGCTGGTCACTGACCAATCAAGAAGACAACAATGAATCGATTCAAAAAGAGATCAGCTTTATGCGATACAAGTCATAGGGATACGGTACTGGAATGATACCAACTTTTCAGAGCAAAAAATCGATATGAGAAAGCAAAATACTCGGGAGGAAGGCCAACGTCGTTCAAAGTCAATCGAAATAAATGAGCATGAAACATAGTCAGGAATATACACAATACAATGGAAGTTCATTAGGGCAAATATTCAAAAAAAGTGGTTCATACAAGAACAATCGATGAAAGGGGGCGGAGTGAATCGATCGATAATCAATCGTAACTTCAATCAGTGTCCATCTTATTCGCGTACTCGGCAATTCGCTTGCGCGCCTTGATGAAAGCAGCGACGAGACCGGCAGTCTGCAATTTTTCATTTAAATTATTTGAAATAATCGAATGAAAAATATTTTTTTTCATGATTCTGGTTGCTGTAGCAAAACAAATAACGAGCCTATAAAAAAGAGATGTTCGTGAAACCCCACTGTGTCTGCGATCAATCTCAGTACGCTCTGATCAAACAATTCGAAGGAATTATATTGCTTACAGTTCGACTTCATGCACACTAGTAGGAAGACAATTTCCGAGTTCAAGTTGCGAGTGTGAAGCACAAGTCTTCATACAATCTAGGAATTCCACAATGAGCGCGATTGCGTTTTTTTCCATTCGCACATTCTTATAAACCGATTATTTCGCTTCGGTCTAACACAGAATCAACACAAGTTGAACGACTGATATGTCTAGACTACCATACCATACTAGAGTTTTAAAAACGAGTCCGGACCTCCTCATTTCGCACAATCTCTCATCGTCAGACCGGTGTAGAGAGTGTATGAAATGAAGAAATTCGGACTCGTTTTTAAAACTCTAATACCATACCAAGACTCAAATTAACCATCTCCCACCTGCAATCGATCCGAGCAGCCGATGGCCAGTCGCTGCTCCGCGCTCGCCAGCGCGATCACGAGTCGAGAAGTCACCTGAACGAGATTTAGGTAAATAAAGCTATGAATAAAAATAGCCTACCGTACTCCTACAACTTTAGAAAACAACGTACACTAATTAGCATGCAATGTAGTGTCTATCAACAGTGCTAAGGGATATAGTACTTACGAAAAAATAATGTAGGATCTACCGTATTCACCCGATAATCCCCTCTCTACCGTAACCCTCACCTCGCTGGGAATCAGCATCTGGTAGACGAGGTCGTGCAGGCGCGTGATGATGTCGGCGAGCGCGAAGCCCTTGCGGATGTACTCCTCGTCAATCTCTGCAAGAACGGGGTTACGGTGCATAGTTATCAACACTACGAATACTAATCTCTATCATTATGTGTATGACGAAGCCGAGCATTATCGCACACTATGCTGCACAAACTAGACCATATCTCGAAACAGCAATCTGCCTTTAAAGACAACCTCCCATCGGAACCTTTTTCCATACACGCATTTAAAAAAATAAATTATCGATTGACTCTAAGCCCATTTATCGTAACTCACTCTGGCAGGCGGACTGGAAGTTCTCGTTGAGGAGCAGTCGCAGCAGTCGCTCCATCTCTTTGGGCGTCGGCTGGCCAACGCACGAGTACACCGCCGCCGCGTCCACCACCGGGAACGCCATTGAGGCCGCCTGAAGAAGGAGGAGTACTGTAGTTTGGAAGGGTACTGTATCTTAGAGAAATACTGCAGTTCCCTTCATGACATTATTTATAACAGATTATTGCAATTGACACCACATCGTTCACGGACTATAATTGAGACAATATTCACGCTCGGTTGTTCAACGTTTAACCTCATGCCCTAAACGCACTCGCGACGTGCTCAGCATTCATTCCTTCATGCCAATATTCTCCAATCAATAATTCCACCGTACCTGGAGCACGTTGAGCACTCTTCTCATGTCGCCGCCGCTCAGGTCGAGCAGTGCCTGCTTGCCGTCGTCCTTGAGCTGACAAGAGACAATACTTTTATCAATACATAATTCACTCCGTAAAAAGGAAATTAACCCTGCAGATTCGCGCTTCGTTGCCCCTCCATACAGAAGTTTGAGCGAAGAAGTTCATTAGTAGGTGCAGTATCGACCAAAAGAAAATTTTTATGGCACCCTAAATTCAGAGGTGCAAGATGACACCCAGAGGTCCCCGAGAAAAATTGTAGCATAATTCCCTTATGCAGCAAAGAGCCTGCAGCAGGCTGCAAAATTGGCTGTCGCAAATGTGGAACTCGGCCTGCAGACAAGCTAGAGACCCGTTCTAGTGCTCAAAATTATCCTTTCGGAGAGTCCAAACATCCCTGAATGTTTGATATCGATTGCTCATCATTTGCCTTCAGGGCACAAAAAAGTCATCTTTTCAGGTACCATAACTTTGACGATCGGATTCCTGGCGCGCCTAGTAGGGTTGGCCATTCGGCCTTAGCGCCCTCGCAATTCCTCCCCTCCCCCGCGCGCGGCTTCTCTGGTTTTTTTGCCCCACTGGGGCCCCAGAGTTCGCCCCATTGGGAGGCAGCTTAGGGTCCTAGTGGGGCTAACTCTGGGGCTTTACTGGGGCAAAATAATCGCTGGGCCCTACTGGGGGAAATTTTAGGGCTGTTCTGGGGGAATATTGGGGCCCCAGTGGGGCATCGACGATTGTTGCACTGTGAATAGGTATGAATGAGAAAAGACTGGTTTATCCGTTTCAGCACAAGAAAACAACAGCTCGTAGGTATCTTGGTGAGCATAGAGAAGTTGCGATCGACATGATGAAGATAGATAACAATCACAATCTTCGAGGTTGTTTAGAGATGTATGTGGAAATTTCGTAGATGACGTTCGGATGAGTTCCCTCCTCTGAAAAATACAAATTTCACAAAATAGAACGGACGTACCTCTTCCAGACCTTTCGTAGCAGATAGTATCACTTCTAGATATATCGTGTCGAAGTAATTAAAAACGATCGAAGCATATCAAGTGATCTTAAACCACGAGTTTCGTAAACATAACGAAATTAACAGATTGGCGGACTATAATAAAGCAACAACCACACCGCGAGAAGGGCATAGTAACTACGCTCAAATACGAGTTAAACAAGTCAATAATATACTGAACATAACTTTAAAATCAGCTTAAAACGTAAAAATCTCTCGAATTTCGAAACAGCTCTCCGGCGCACTCAAGGAGCGCGCCAATCCACTTTGGTGACGCATTTGATTCTCTGGGGCCCCAGTGGGGGTAATTTTGGGGCCCTAGTGGGAGGAATGAGACCACTCTCGCCCCTATATTTCTTCTGGGGCCCTGCTGGGGGAGCAAAACCACGCCCCCTTTTACTGGGGCCCCAGTGGGGCAGAAAAACCAGAGTTTGCGAGGTTGTAATAAGCTCCGCCCACAATTGCGAGGGCGCAATTCTGAGGTGAGGCTATGCGAGGGCGCAATTAATTACGCCCTCGCAATTTTTCCTGATCGCTGATTGGCTCTAAAAGTCGATTTTTTGTGTATTTCATTTTTAGAAGCAACATTCTCAATTCACAGAAGTGAATAATAGATAGTAAGAAATTTTTTTTCCACTATTGTCAACCAATATTGTTGAGTTGTGATGATGAAACCTCATTTCTTACTACCTATTTTCACTTCTATGAATTGGGGATGTAAACACTAATAATAAAATACACGAAGAATTCGCATTTGGGTGCTAATCGGCCATCAGGAAAAATTGCGAGGTCGCAGTGAATTGCGCCCTCGCATAGCCTCCCCTCCCCTTCCCCCCGAATTGCGCCCTCGCAATTGTGGGCGGAGCTTATTGCAACCTCGCAAAGCCGCAATCGTTTAGCCAACCCTAGCGCCTAGGTTTAGGAAACGAGTGATAATAGGGAGAGGGAGGGGGCGGGGCGAGCTTGTGCAAAGAGAGAGAGAGAGAGGGCATTTTGGAAACATGGGAACGCCAGGGATCCGATCGCAGCATGCTGAAAAAAATGCTGCTGCTATAAAACATTTTGCATCCATTCCTGGATAGTTTTGGGTCGTTCCTGCCCAGGAACCGTATTTTTAACTAATTCATCCTTGGAGATGTACATCGTCAACATACATTTTCGCCCGGCCGAGATCTCTCATTTTCACACACTCTCTCGCCTAGCATAAACACGTCAGATATTTCATAAACAGGTCAGATTTCTATCGGAAGTTCGATAAAACAGGTCAGATAGGGCAATTCTTACTAAACTCGACATTCTGCGCATTCCTAGATGGGTCTCGAGTCTCTAAACTGCCTAGTTCAAAAAAGTGTAAACCGAGAATCTCGGCCAACGAAAATGTATGATCGTCAAAGTTATGGTACCTGAAAAGATGACTTTTTGTGCCCTGAAGACAAATGATGAGCAATCGATATCAAACATTCAGGGATGTTTTTGCTCTCCAAAAGGATCATTTTGAGGCCTTGAAAAAGTTCCTAGCTTGTCTGCAAGCCGAGTTCCACATTTGCGACAGCCAAATTTGCAGCCTGCTGCGGGCTCTTTGCTGCATAGGGGAATTATGCTACAATTTTTCTCGGGGACCTCTGGGTGTCCTCTTGCACGTCTGAATTTAGTGTGTCATGAAAAATTTCCTCCGACCAAATAATCGACTTTGAAAAACCATGACAACAGTTCATCCTTATGCAATACCAAAAAAATATCTTCATATCATGTTATTCGAAATCGAAGCAGGGATGGATGCACTATATCCTGCCAAAATTTCATGTCGATATCTCATCTGGCACAAGAATGGCATGAGATCTAAGTTTTGAGCGAACACTTATGGTCGATACTGTAAGCTGAGAACGTAATAAAAAAATATTATTTGAATATTGAATATTCAAAATCTAGAAAATCAACCAACCACCAGCTTCTCCTGCTCCGACACGTAGTCGATCCGGGGCGCCACCTGAAGGTGCACAATTATTTATTGGTTTAACATTTCAACAAAAATCAATTTTGTTCGAATTATCACGATGTCGACAACAAGCGTAGTAGCTCGATCGCTTATCTCTCACAATCTTTCGTTATTCAAATTTTAAAAAAAACAAAACAAAAAATCACTCACCAGTTCCGGATCGAGAGGCGCGAAGCGGAAGCGAGTGCACCTGACAGTTGGGGGTTTCACTTACTAGTTATGATAGTTTTTGTATTCTACAATAGGATTCTGCCTCAATTAATATCCAACAAAATGACTAAACAAAGATGCATGACTCGCCAAAGCATAACAATAGTGTTTTAATAATTATAATATTATTATTAATATTAAAATTATTATAATATTTTTGAATAAATCAGTACCTGGACTGAATGGCGGGGATGATATTGGAGAGGTAGTTGCAGATGATGCAGAACCGCACGTTCTCCGTGTACTTCTCGATCACTCTGCAGAGTTTGTTGACAAGGAGGGAAATCTCGTACAGAATAAGTTACATGTTAGAAACACGTTAGGAGAGACGCCCCACAGGTTATTGCCTGTCTGATAGGTTCACTATCACTCAATCATATTTAAAACAAACTCAAATTAATTGATTATTATAATTATCATATGACCCACCTCCTGAGCGCGTTCTGTGCATCCTTCGTCATCGCGTCACACTCGTCCAGAATCACCAACTTGACGTTCGTCTGAAGGATGAATCATTCGATAATTCAAGACCAAAGTTAGTAACGGTTTCGACTAATGATAATACGGAATCATAGATGGGCAAGGGTTGTTGCTGGAAGGTCAAAAGCGGGAGGGTCGGAGATAAACCTGGTGAATTTGAGCTCACCACGTAACGTGGTCCACGTTTATCTTTGAGCAAAAAAGCGGGAGGGTCTGAACCAAAACCGTGATGAGTTTAACTGAAATCGGGTGGGTCTGTGGCAAAAAGCGGGAGGGTACTGTTGCTGGCTACACCCTAGCCCACGTATGTACGGAATCGAGGCATACTTCATATTGCTATGAGCTAAAAAGCCGGTAATGTAGACTCGAGGTATCCCCAAATAAGGTCTCTTTGGCTGCTGTCCTCATACAATTGAAATTGTGGCTCAGTTCCGTGAGTCGCTAATTTTCGGTACGATTACAGCTTCGTTATTACTATATGCGGTAGTATTTTTTACACTTGCCGATTTAACGTACCTCCAAATCACCTGGCCTAAATGTTTCCATTCCTCAACAACGGTGTTGTTATTTTTATTATAACTAACAACCGAACCGTCTAAAGATGACGGGCATATGCCGACTACATCGACAATCTACGACGAATTCATACGAAACCCCTAACTTTGGCGTAATAATTGTAACTCGCATATATATTCGCTCACCTTGGAGTCGTTCTTCTCCGCATTTCCTCCGAACGAGTGCAGTCCTTTCGTCTGCGCGAACGTCACAATCTCCTCACGCACCACTCCGATACCGCGGTCGTCCGACGCGTTCAGCTCGAGTACCTGATAACATTTATCGATTTATATTCAATTAATCAATTAATTTTATTAAATACATTACCACATACGCATGGCACAAGTTACGACTATAAATTTACATTTAAGCGCTGTAAGGCTACATAAAGGTGAACATGATTGCTAGCAACCTCTTTCAGGCCCATAAGCTAGGACTCTTGCCCGAAGAAAAAAGAAGAACATGAAAGTACCATGGAGTTGCGCTGCTTGTCCGAGAAGAGCGAGCGAGCGACGGCGAGGATCGACGTCGTCTTACCTGAAGAGCATTATTGTTATTATTCTATCGGGAATTTACCATGACGTCAACACGTCTTTGTAGTAAAGCCAATTATATATATATATTACACAATGCGGTTGATTTTACTATGGATAGATGAGCGAACTATCAGTCGGGCCTCTAGGGCGCACATAAATCAAGAGTTAGTGCTTACCGGTTCCGGGCGGTCCGTAGAAGAGCATGTGCGGCAGCTGGTTCGTGTCGATCCACTTCTGGACTGAAATGGGGGAAAATGCGGGAAAATCAGAATCCAAACAGCGACACTACTTTTGTCGAAAATAAAAACATCACCGCTGTGTAGCACGATATGACAGTAACAGTTCTCATCGTCGTTCACAATCTAGCGCAATTTTTAACAAGTCAAGAGTCAAACAGGGCAAAACGGCGTGCTACTCACGCGTCTTGGTGATTTCCTCGTGCGAGCGGACGTCGTCGAGTGTCTGCGGCCGGTATTTCTCCACCCAGGGAAGACGCACGCCGCCCGTCGCCTCAGCCATCTGCACGTCGGCCATTCTGAGCAGGAAATGCGGAATTAAAAGATAGAATAAAAGATAAATAAGTGAAAAATAGAAGACAAACAACTGCAGTTCAAAATCACAAAAGAAAGCTCAGATCCGTACGCAGCTTGGTGCTTCGACGTATGGCCCTTGCGTCGTGCACAAAATTAGAAATAATAAAACGTTAATTTTTAAATTAAATCAATTTTAAAATTCAAAAATTCCGTGGTGTACGAGTTCGGCGCTCGCGTGCATTAGCGGGTCGAGATATTCGCTGAGGCCTTTTCCCGGTTTCAATTCCGGTTTATCTTTTCTTTTTTTGAGAGCTCGTGAAGTTCCCGTTGTAATTCATCTAAACTTCTTCTCCACTGCATTTCCCTAATATCACGAACACTCGTAATCAAATTCGACTTCATTTCCCACATGCAGCGGCTTGCCGGTCGGTCAGTCGACTTTCTACAACGCGGTAACATCTCGCTACCGTAATCCAAAATCAACGATACTTTCTATTTTACAGTATTAGAGTCAACTCGTTACGTGATTCATCGTCTGACTCCTTTACTTTTCGTTTCCTTGCTTCTTGACTTCATTTTCTGCGCCACTTGTGTGGCAATACCGTACTACCTCGTGTAAGTGCCTACCATAACCCAAATCGACTACCGTACTCGCTCTTCAGAGGCACCAAACACGCGCTGCTGTACTATCAGATCTACCCTGCTCTCCTCATAACTCTTATCAACGCGCTTTATCACTGCTTCAGGGTGAGTCACACGTTTTTTTTCTTGTCGAAATTGAGGTCGGAGAACAGTTATCCCAGTGAATTTGTGTGCAGTGAACATTCCCTTTCAACTGAACCTTTTTTTCCATAAAACCTCTAGGAAGTGGTCGGTAGGGGGGAAATATCTGTGCAAATGTGAGAGGATTGCTCGCTTTCACACACTGTTTCACTCGCGACCCCTTTCTGGAGTATATTCGAATCAATCGAATTTTTCAGCTTCCAATCTCCGTTTTCAGTTGTTTTCTTCCCGGAAGTGTGATGCTTCACTCCGTACTCATAATGGAATCGGTCAGGTGAGACATGGAGAGAGTGAAAGCAAACACACACGGTGACAAAAGCTTATCAATAGCACGATCGTTCACCACCACCCCCCCCCCCCAGCTGATTACGTCATCACTAGGCAAACTTTGTATCTCACGGATCTTCAGAAATGGGTAAAATACAAGAGAGTGTTTGAAAGTTCGATAATGTTGTCTGGATCCCATCTCTACCTTCTTCCTACCTTGTCTCAGCTCTTCGCTCACGACCTGATCATGGAGGCTTTGCTGATTGATTGCGTCATCAATAGGCAATTTTTTTCCAGATTGACTCGGAACACTGCCAACTCTGCGGCTTGAGAGTAAGCGGATTGTACGATCACTGCTCATGGGTAAAAGAATGTTTGACTTTGCACAAAAACAAGTTGCTCCAATAGTAATCAAGTGATGGGATAGAACACAGAAATCACCTGGTTGTTTTCGGTCACAGATATTCCTTGTATACCAGTGGAAACAAACATGGTAATACCAGAATAGTCGAAACTCTGTCAGATAGAATAACGAGATAATCGTGCATATGGTACTGATAAAACTTACCGTAATCCACTATTGCATCATCCCTACTCAATTTCTTTCCAGTTGGGAGTCTGCATCTCCGCCCGCAATGCCCGTCACTTCTTCCTCCTTCTCATCCATTTGCTGATCTACTCAATCACAAGCGCCGCTGTTACCGTACCCCTCGCAGTGCAGCTCATTTGGGAACCGAGTAAGAATGCAGTTTAGATTGCATAGTGATGACGCAATCAGAGAAATTGTATCATAATATCTCATTCCACCTGAGTGATTCGAATAATAAAATTCATCAGGGAACCGAATGAGAACGCCTTTTCATTGCATAGTGATGACGAAAAAAGTTTCTCCGTTTGCCTAGGCACACTCAATTGTCAAACTGTCTGATTACCTATCTCACAGTGTTTCTGAAAGTGCACCCTATGCGGGAGGTGAATACATACGATATTGCCTAGTCATGACGTAGCAAGGATAAATTGCTTCACCAAGTCGTGGGCAGGAATAAAAAATAATCCAAAATTTCTTATCTCTACAAAAGCGAGGGAGGATTCACTATTGAGAAATATTATAAAATCAAACAAACTGTTTCATAAACACTGTGTGACATTAACTCACATGGTTTTTTGTCGAAGTCAAATTAGATCAACGATGATCGTCCACGTTTATGTCACAAAATCAAATTAAGAAAAGAAATATCGATTAGATAGTAATGACGCAATGCAGGTCTGCTCTACCGTATCTGCTACAAGTCGCATCTCGGCCCACTCTCCCTCTTCTTCTGTCAATCGTGGTGAACAGGAATATTAAATAATTAATTTCAGAAAATCGCGTCAAAAGACAAAAAAATAAATGTAATGAATCTATCTACACTAGGATTTGATACAACATCTGGGTGCAAAAAAAGAAAATTCCCGAATCGCATTTATAAAAAAAATCAATAATAAATTTCTAAGTCTGTCCGCAGGTCATCCTCGCAGTCCTTCATGCTCTTCTATCTCATGAGTGCTGCGGCGGCACTAGCGGTAGCAGTCTCACTGGGTTGGACCATTTATCGATTTACCTCATATATTTATTTACGAAGTATTTGACGACAAGTGAGTAATGTTCGAAAAATGGTCACTACGTAAAGTGCGAGAAACCATGATTCACCATGAACTTTGATCAGTGCCTATTGGGATTTTTTATCAGAGAGTTTGTTTTCTGCGGCGCGGTCATTGCTGGCTAGGAACAAGTAAAAGGGAGGGAATTGATGACGTCACTACAGTACCCAACATGACTCCATTACAGTACCCGTTCTACTGCTCTTCACGAGGTTCACTGTCTACGGCGGATCCTTCAGTCGACCAAGGTTCGTTGATACACTTACTTCCCAATACCTTTTAATCTCGCGCTTTTCTCATTCAAGAAGAAACAAATAGTTTCAATAATTAAAACTCGAGTCGATTTTTTATGGCTTTTGCTGGTCATAAGGACAATTTTGTTATTCAGCAAAGGATCGTTGATCTACCTTATCGATCAAAATTTCCTCTGCAATTTCCTCCTGCAGCCGGGCGAGAGACTCTGCTTACAAAAACTCCTCAAAATGGTTCGTCTTCGCAAAGATCAAAGATCAAATATCGAGATGCCTCTTCAGGTTCTCATTCCATCTCGACAACCGGCCTTTTGGTGAACACACAATTCGATAAATGATGTTCAAATTTACGAATGCATTTTCACAGATAATTGTTTGAGCCAACTTTCTGTTCTGTTTTGAGTTCTGGAAAAAGAAATGAAGATTCATGTTTTTTTTTAAAACCACGTTCAAATTGAGATCGCTGTTCCGAGTACCCGCTTTGGATAATGAAAATGTGAAATGTCATATCACTAGGATGCCACATTTCTATCTTTCTATTCGATTCGCACAGGTTCCGATGACGCCACCGAGTGTTGCATAATTCGCACGTAATCAGTAATCGTTTTCATTCACCAGGACGAGTCAGGCGGGCTTGTTTCTTCGCTTTCCCAATCCCAATCGATCTTTCCCCTCTTACGACCAGTCACGAGCGTAGTACGGTATCTCGTCGGGCGTTCTGCAAATCGATTATTGATTGATTATTTTCACATTTCTGAACTGTGAAGGATCAAAGATCAGTGAAAGGAATATGAAGGACCACCCACCGAATACACTTGAAGAACAGTCTGAGATCGTCGTGTGACGACAATTTCACATGCAGTTTTTGTCCATTCTTGTCACGGTATACCTGACAAAATTGATTGCTTAGTGATGACGTAACATCAATCCTCGATGTCAAGACGACGATGTCAACATGATACAATATTCCAAAAACTCAATTACATAGTGATGACGTCACCCAATCCTCACCGTCTGATCCAATCGCATGTTGCACGTGTATCCATTCCGGGCGAGAATCGAGTGCGACGTCTCACTCGTCGACTCCACAACAATTCCGTCGAATTTGTGCTCCTGCAATGGGGAAAAATGTTGCAAAAGGATCTGAAGAGAGTGGGATTCGAACACACGCCTCCGAAGAGACTGGTGCCTTAAACCAGCGCCTTAGACCGCTCGGCCATCTCTCCACGTTGGGTGTGGGCTTATCTTTAGCTCACCTTCTCGAGGGTCTTTTGGTCCAGTCCGAAATCGAGCATTTTCGATGCGATTCCAGCCCGCTGGTAGCACGGAGCGACGTAGGCGATCTCGTGACGAAGCACCTTAAATCTAGTTTCTGATCTCTTTCATTTTCATCTTCCAAAAAACATAAGGAAGATTGAATGATCGTTGATCTTTCATGCAAACCTTGTTCACGTCAGGGTGCATGCGCCAGAAGTTGCGCTGCAGCTTCTCGATAGCGTTCCCTGAAGAAGCTAATCAATAATGCGCAGGCTCCTACCGTAATCTATACAATTCAAACTACATCAACCCGATCGACATCTCCACGCTACCGTAATCCCTCATGATTATAACTCACAGAACGTCTTGACTCGAGTGGATTCGATCTTGAGCGGGACGGGATCCGCATCCAGGCTCGAATCCCGATGAGCGACCGACGTGAGACGGAAACCGAGCGGCTCAAATCGATTGGTGAACTACTCATCCAATCGATAATCCTCGTCCGTTACCGTACCTTTCCCGTCTCCTTATCGTACACGATCAGTGAGTATGGCGTGTGGAGACACTTGGCTACGAGATGCTCCAGGAGGGGCCGAGTCTCCGACGGACCCATGTTCAGCGCCTGTATCGATAATCTTTGATCGCGAATGGGCTACCGTAACCCAGTCATTTACCGTATCTCACTCGGTTCTCTAACTCGGCTGACTGGAGTTCTTTGATCTCTTAACAGTTACTGTGATCTAGTTTCAGTTTTCACTACCATATTGTCAAACCCGGCTCGCGTAATTCCCTCCCCCCTTCAACTCACGACCGACTGCGGCTCGTGCAGCAAAAATTGCTCCGATAGCTGCAGCAATTCCTCCCGATGGTCGTCCTCGTTGCACCACGTAGTCGATGTGTACATGCCCGTCTTCACGGAGAGAGTGTCGCCTGAGAGAGATCAAACGTCATGTGGGATACGGGATCTCAGAGGTCAGGGATAACGTCCCATAAGATAAACCGAAAATGATCAACTAGGACTTCATACATCAAAAACAGCAGCTGGAGAAAAGATTATAGAGATCAAAGATCAACTCCGATCTGGAACCATCGAAGTGAAGGACCGAATAACATAAGATAACCCGAAAGTTCAGATCAGTCGACCCAAGAAACCACATAGGCCAACGATCAAATTGAAAAGATCAAAGATGACTTACGAGTCTGCGATGCATAATCGCCCAATTTCTGTCGAATATCTGAATTGATCGCTCCGAGATGGCTGCTAATCGATCGGGCGCTTTGGATACTGTAACAAAGACAATCCACGACCTACCAACCGTAACCCACTCCGTACCCTATCGTAGCCCGAAAATGGCAACTCACCGAAGTCTCCCAATCATGTTCCGACCGTCTCCCACTACGAGTAAATCGATAAATGATTGGACGAAACCAAATAAATCCATCCCCCTTTGTTCCCTTGCAAATAATTCAATTTCTTCAATTCAATTCGACAAACCACTCTCATACTTTATCCAAGGCACTTTTATTAGCGTTACAAAATAATCGATAATCATGGGGTGAAATAAGAACTATTACAGTAATGTACACGTAACATATCAGGGTGTCTCGCGAAGTATGTCAATTCCACATTATGCGCACCTTTGTAATTCAAACTGACAAGTTCTCGGTTACCAGAGTTGCAAACTGGAAATCATGAGCACTCATCATTTCGAAATTCTAGTAAATTTATACACAATAGAACCAAATTATCAGAAAAAAAACGACTCATAATTAAAACTACCATATGTTTTCCTGTCATCTCTCAATCTGCATTGCTTTGTGACTCTCTTGTGAAATGCTTGAGAAAACGTACACATAAAAAAGGACGGAGAAATTGTGAGATAAAGGTTAATTGTGAAACGAGATGTGAAATCACTAGAGAATTAGGCTATTCGGAATTAGAACAAGCGATAGTTCTGGTGTCATAATGGGGTGTTAGGATCTAACTGGATATGGGGGTCCTCAGGATCTCCAATATTGAGATCCTCAATCATCTCCTGCGGTGGTCTTGTGCTTTCCCCAGGCGTGGAAGCACTTCTTCAGCTTCTTCGTCTCTTTTCCCTGCAACATTCCAGTTTCACTCGGTTTACTTTATTCATGCCTTCGACCTTTTCTCAATCATCCTGACGTATTCTTATTGTTAGAAAAAAAACAATGATAATACAACCAGTCATATTCCTGCTTCGCACATCAGTTATAGTCCGCATCCTATTTCTGTTATGCCAGGATGCAGCTTGGTCCATGTTATCATCAATATAATTCCACCAACCTTGAAAGTAGCCACCAGCTTCCTTGGTCGGTCCGTCTGCTTCATGCGGAGATGGGCGATGTACACCTGATGTTAGTGTTCATTTGAATCGGAAACGCATTTCCAAGCACTATTCGTGTTTCACAGATTTTTCATAACGCAATCACCACCTTTATCTGCAGTGATATCTCATCATCCATAAAAGACCCGCCCTATTACTGCAGCAATCACACATATATAATGCTAAACTTTTCACAAATGTTATTCCAGTCAGATGCAGTATTCCTCAAGTCAAATGTTACCTGTGCTGCCTTGTATGCCAGTTTGAGTTCGACTTGGGAGCTCTTCGGCCCGATCCACAGCGTCACCAGCTCGCCGTTGTCCACAATCATCACATCGTCCTCGTCCAAATCGTCCTGCAGTAGTGCACATCAATGAGGAGAACGAGAGATTGAGGGAGAGATGAGCGTTAGTCAAGCCGGGTTTGCGAATACTACGAGTGCATACCGCATTGTAGTTTCACCTAGTTCTAGTTCTAGTCCTCGTTTCAATGTTAGACATAAATACATCCGATTATGGTCAAAACAATGCTGAAAAAATAAGGCTATTCATATACGACCGCGCCGCGCGTCCGCTGGGTCGGATTCATACATTTTATAACACACACAATGTGTGTGGACAATTTTTTGAAGGAGGCAGTTTTGACCCTCGAAACCTATCTATAAATACGCGGAAGGATGAGTTTAGAAAGAATCAATTGAAATCTGACTTGCACTATAGATCTGGCCAGTTTATATATTTCGCAATAAGCCGCATTGTGCGTGGGACGAAAATGTAAGGTCAGATTGCTTACCTGGCAGAAGTCGGTGGTCTTCTCGCTCACTGAGAAGTAGCCCTTCTCGTTCGTGCACCGGAAGAGTCGAGTGAACTTGGTGAATTCGCCACTCGTTTCATACTGAAAAGGATGCGACGAAACCGTTAGCATACTATAGACACGTTTCCGTACTCTGAATCAATCATTATTGGGAAAACAATAAGGGGACACCAGATATCGAAATCTTTACAAACTCACATAACACTATTCTGCCAGGCGATCCAGGCATTTAAAAAAAATATCTAGCTCCTTATCTAATAAACTATAATATACCGGAATCGGACGTCACCAAATTTCGGAAACTTGAACAGATAACAAAACACAATTCTACCAGACAATCGTCCACACCATTTACCCAATAAATCAATCCCCAACATCTACCGTACCTTCTTCTTTCCGCCCAGGAACTCCCAGAATTCCTCGGGCTCCTCTCCCTCCTCTATCGTCTGAATGGGGAACGCCTCGTCGTCTCGTCGAATCAATTCGTCAGCAATCTGAAATATCGAATATTTTAAAATAAAATAAAAATTTAATGAGAAAACGCACCCGATTAGTCATTTTCTATTGATGTGAAATTTTCTTATTGTAAAAGATAATACAGTTCTCTTGCCGCGATTCACAAGACCACCGACCAATTTCATGTTCCGTCGTGTACGCATAAGCACTTGAAAAGCAAGTTCAATGGTCCCCAATACACTCCCTCAGATTTATATATATATAAAATTGCATTTAACATCTAGAACTTGTTTTCTCTTAACACGCCTACTTTTCATCATACCTACTCAATATACACCAGCTTTGGCGCAGCCAGCAACACTACCCACCCCTGCTACAGTCCATGCCCATCAATGTTCCGCCATCTCCCCCACTCTCAGCTCCTTGACCAACTTCACCTCATTTCTCTTCTTCGTCGCATTGTTTACATAGGAACATAACCCATGTCTATTTTTTTCTCACAAAATGACCTGCTGATTGCGTGCTATTTCGATCACATAATTCATTCATAGTTGTCTAGAAGATGATGTTTTCTCCATAGCTCTATTACATTTATAAAATGATATGATCAAACAAAATGTCGAACTGGGACTTCCTGTGTTTACCGAGACGAGAGAGCACGCAAAAGCGAGAGGGTCGCCAATGTTCCTGTATGGTAAACAACGGAAGTTCGTTATTCGGCTTTTTGGTATGATCGTATCATTTTATAAATGTAATATCCACACACGTGCTCTTACATCATTACCACTCAATCTCTCTCCCCCTCCTCACCTCCTTGACCAACTCCCACTCGTTGCTCTCGCTCTCCTTTCCCAGCCATACGAAGACGCGACCCTGCAAGGACGAAGATTAGTTGACGATAGATCTTGCATGAAAGGGGAAGAATCTGCGAAGAAGGGTTCAGAGGATGTCTCTCATGCTCTGGGAACGGACTGAAACTTGCTAAGATGATATAACTAGAATCTCACTGATGCACATACCCCACGTCACCCGCACCTGCCAAATCATTGTTTCATGCTAGTGTGAAAATCGGAGGCGAAGGCTTTAAATGATTGGTGTCCGGTCGTCGACCATAGTACCACAACAAACTAACAAGAACCGATAAACACAATTACATTAATCAGGCTATCGAAATATTGTACTATTGTAGCTCAGGGATATTGGATGTTGGACAGCTACCGCATCCAACACAACTAATCGATATCACCTTCTCTCCGTCGTCTCTCATCGTCTTGTAGGGCGCGCGCAGAATGAAGCAGAAGGCGGAGCACAGCTGCTCCGATCTGCAATGAGGAGTACGGTAGGTTAAATGGATAATCAACACACTTCCGTACGGGAGTCACTACTGTGCGCATTCCGGTTGCATGCGCAGCACATTAACGCATAAATTGGCAGAAAACCAATAGGATGCATTCCGGCGGTACAAAACGAAAAAATTGGGGTTTCGTCATTCCTACTCAATTCTCTCACCTGCAGTCCACTTGGATGGTTCGCGTGCACACGGAACTGCCGTTAGCGCGCATCTGAAAATAATTATGCATTTTGTTCAGGGGTAAAGTATAATTTTTTACCTGAAAAGCAGAGATAATCATCAAGTTCCAAATCTCTACCAAAACAAGCAATCCCTGAAGCGCAAGATCTCCTCATGCCGAAACAGTTATTTTATGAGTGCGAATATGCTCTATCAAAATTTTCGCAAGACAAAAATTCTTAGTGAATTGCGTCATCCTTATGCAATCCTCACCTGGAACAACTCTGGCCAGTGTCCTCCCAGATTCTTCGTCAGTCCACGCCGACCGCGTCGCACCACAAACTTCTTCTTGAAGTGCGCCAGGAACTTGTGGTTCTCCTGCTGTTGGTGCATACGAACAACCTGAAGCAAGCAATATTTCGTCATCACTATGTAATCTGATTGAGCTACCACTCATCTATTAGAAACAATAGCATCCGAACCACCTGACAAGCAGACATATTTATTTATTTCGTCATTTCTACGTAATTGTATTGGTCTAATCAAATGCATATATCATCAGCAACAATAGCATCTGAATCGGCTGACATTTACGTTACCCCTAGCCAATCCCTCATCAACAAGATCACATATTTTAGGAGTTCATGTCTGATCCTTCAAGAAATAACAAAAATCAAGAATCACGTGCATTTTTATTTGTAATACATGCGTAGCAATGTAGAAAGATAGGACCAGACGAAAGAAAGGGCTGAACTGGTTAAAATAGTAACCTCCCGTTTTCCAGTTCCAATGAGCTAACATAGTGCACGCATCCGCGTTGCCTAACAATGAATAACAGTAGGGTGTCCAACGCAATTATCCCCACCTCCAATTTGTCCTTGAACAGCCGCTCGAAGTTGGGCTGCAGCGAGAAGGTGAACTGCAGCCAGCCCATGTTGGAGGCGTCGCGACCTGAACAGAGATTGCATCATCACTATCACACAATTCCGAATTTTCGTTGTCACGAATCAAGTTGGACGAAATCGGTGCCACAGGATAATCCCCGCTTACAGCGAGGCGGTGAAACATCAAGTCAACGTCTCGAGGAAAAAAAATTGAGTAAAACATCGGTTGCAAGCACCTTCGGGTGATAGGACGTTTGGGAACTGCAGTTTATGAACCCTCAACATTTTTTCCAAGGCTTGTTTGCGATACGTTTCAGATGATTTGGAAACTATTATATTTTCATATTCCTAAAAAGAAGTTCCAAAAGTACCATCACCGCGTCGTTGTGTCCTCTACATTCAGTTATGTACCCTTAAAATAAATAAATAAATCGATAAACGCACCCTGCCAGAAGTAGACGACGCACTTGAAGTCATCTGCCTTGTCGTCGTCGCCAGCCGCGTCGGACGTGCTGCCGGCGTCCGACCGATCGTCCTCCTCCGGCAGCACCTGCAGCAAGGGAAGGAATGACATGCAGCAGAATGAAGCGCACCATGGGCGGTCCAGTTACACAGATAGTTCAATCGAGGTATATATTGCAGGAAAGTTAAGAAAAACACATAATTCGGTAATTTTCGCAACCTTTTGAAACCAGTAAACGGCGAATTGCTTTTGACAAAGACAAATGACAGATCGTGTTGGTTCACTGCTCAATCGTAATTTTAAAAAAAAATCTAAATAATCGACCTCGTATTACCTCGTATCGACAGAGGAACACGTAGCAGTCCATCGTGTAGAAGGTGCCGAATTCGTGGTCGGGCAGTCGGTGGAACTTCTTGCCCTCCTGGAATAGGGACAGACATTGGCAATGAGAACATGTTTTTATTTGATAACACTTTTTCATAACTTACTAAAAGTAGCCAAAACAAAGATAATATCAGCTTTTTATTTTCTTCTTGAGTATATGGTGCTACTGTCGTGAACAAACTCTAAACCTATACTTTCGAGTTGTTGCACCGATTCACATAGATGGGCGCATTGAGAAGCTAGGGGTATTAGTGTTGCTCAGTTTACATAAACTATAATAACTTTACATAAACTAGGAGAATCTCTTACCAGCACGAACGATTCGATCAGCTCTAGATCCTCGTTGCACTCCTCCAGCAGCTCCTCGCTCTCCTGAGAAACAGAAAGAAATGTTTAACTGAGCCCAATAAATTAGATTACTAGTCATTATATATGTTTACATTAGTACTTTACCTTTTAGGCGCCAAATTAACTGTTCTTTGGCTCCCGACCCACGAAAATTCGAAAAGCAAAGAAGAAGGCGGTTTTGTGTCCCACTAGAGACATATAATATTCACACAAATTACGATTTTCGTAACTACCATCGTGTACACACAATACAACTATAATAAGGAATCAAACATTCGAGCCATCCTTCAACAAAAAAGTTCTTCGCTGTCCTACCGTATCCCATAACCCTTCTACCGTACCTCGAAGCTCATGGGTGGCTGTCTGTCCAGGAAGAGCGCCGCAAGATCCGTCTTCATCTTGTCCCGCTCCATAATCACCTGCAAAGGAATGAGGTTCAAACATTTTTAACGTCACCCGGTACATCATCGTTTCGCCTACAACTTATACTTCTCGATTTAATTGATGAACGATGCCGTAGTCTACGAGATGACACAAGTATAAACTATAAGGGTGTCCGGAATAGTTGATTATATAGTGTAGGATGCCCCCTCAGTCTGAGCATAATTTAAATTTTGCTAGCTTTTCTGTTTAGCAGACTACATCTTCGAATAATATACCCTCTTTTGTTGTAGTACACCCTAAATTAGCCCCTCGTTCAGAGAACTGAGAAGACTACTCCCAAAATGAGTCTGTTTCCGCTTTAGGTGAACACTTACACAATAATTCTCACCGTGAACAAAATTCTGAATCAGCGTGGTTGGCTGACGAAATTCGCTCAAATCCTTTTTCACGACTTTTCCGGTCTAAGCTCAAAAATCGTGCTAAGAAGTGCGGAATTTTTTTTTACTCTAAGAAAAATAGAAGATTGCTCAGCCCAATAATAGAATTGGGTAAACAGTTGACTACGTACGATTAAATTGTCAGAAGATTGGAATGGCTGAACGTCGGAGAGAATTCATAGACTGTCGCAAAGAATAGAAAGCATGAAAATAGAGAAATGTGAAAGATATTCTTGATCAGACTCGGTTCCATCTAGAGAAAAGGGTTATCCAATTGTGTCATCATTAACGCTGACCTCTGTACTTCCGAACTGTAAGAGGTTTCCATCAGAGTTCTGTCTGGTCTGTGGAGGGCAATGTAAGACCATATTTTTCGAAATTGGCCCAGAAAAAGTTGGAGAAAGGACGGTGTTGGGACTGCTTCATGCCCAACCTTCACTCAATATCAGCCCTTGAGATTATCACTGTTTCAAATTCCTCACTTCTTCCAGTGTCGAAAAAGAATTCTCCAATGGGACCTATCTCGAACCCGACTTCGAGGTATGAATTGACTTGCAACCCCTGTATTTCTAAAGAAGAGGAATCGTCACTATGACCATTCTATGGGAGGATGTCGTGAGTAGGAAGAGAGCATACAATAATTACTTGCCGCTGTGAGGTGTTGGAGATATTCAATGAAAATATGTTTCTTCGAAATAGCGCGAAAACTTTCCGGACACACTTATATAATTAAATGCATCAGGAAAACGTGGCCATAAACTACACCTTCGGAGAAACTATTTCAAATGTGTCTTCATCTCTCTCACCTTCACATCCGCTCCTCTTCTCTGCACGGAATCGGCGGTACGCGTGAAATCGCAAGGGATGACGTCATTCCAGCCGGTGAACTTGGACTTGAACATGATCGATTCCTCGCCCTGCGAATAAGGCAATCAATATTGATCCATAAAGGAATAAATGCTAAGAAACTATTTTAAAAATCACGTAACATCCACACTTCAGCTTTCATCTCCCAATAATGTTACGACCTTCTGATTTACAAAAAAATTGCCCCAAATCATGCAAAAGTAGTCCTCGATGTGTTGCAGTTTTAAAGTTTGAAATAAATAGAACATTAAAGCTAAATGTATGATGCAATCGTGACGTCATACCTCAGTCTCCCTCGTGACTTGCGTGTAATCCGGCCGCTCAATCATCCGGTGCATCTCTTGCACCATTTTCTGGAAAATTAGCATGAACACTCGAGTAGGTTGATTTCGGTTCCATGAACGTATCATAATATGCAAACGCAGTCGTCATCGATATGTTCCGGCCAACAGGTAAAAAAATGTCATACAGATTCCTCAAGTTCGAGCAAAGTTATAAGCCGTTGCCGTAATGTCGGTCGGATTGCCACTCCCCCCCCCCCCCGAAAGGGGTGACAATCCGACCCCCCCCCTCAGTTGTCAACAATAAGATACGGACATGTTGTACATACATACATACATATTTATTCAAGATTCAAGGTCTGAGCCTGTTGAATGATGCAGTTTTTCCATGCGTGGGGGTCTCTTCTGCATGTGTTGCCCCAATTGACTCCGAGATTATTAACTATTTCGTCTCGCCATCTCATTTTTGGTCTTCCGACATGGTCTTCCGACACGGACATGTTGTATAACAGCAAAAATATGATCAATTATTTTAGCTACAAATTGCCTAGTGATGACGAAATCTTACCCTACCTGTCCGGCCATTTTGAGCAGCCTGTTGGCCTTCTTTCCCGTCCACAGGAAGATGTCCGACGTAGAGTCGAAAATGTAGACGCCCGCCGTGTCCAGCATCTCCTGCAGCAGGATCGTTGAATACGTATTAAAATGAAGAACGTCGACAGTATCACTTGACCAATATTACCATGCATTCTCATGGACATGTCTAAACTCGAATCTACAGGGTTTAACATTCCCATTCGAGAGATTATAAAATAATTTTGAAGAATTAATTTATAAAATAAAATAATGAAAGCTAACCTGTCTCGCAGCGCCGTGTCGCAACTCGACCTGCGGCAACTCGATGAAGCCCATGCCGATTTGCACCTGCATTTGCACATCATTCATCGATTGATGGGTTTTTTCAGTTACCAATTTACTATTAATGAAAAAACAACCGTCGACATTTTGAATATAAGAGGCAAAGTCGGATAAATATTAGATGACAAAAGAAACCGAAAATGTAAGGTGGCCCCAACTCGCCTTGTACAGCCGTTTGCGCTCGGGCACAAAGTTCTCCGGTACGTGCTCGACGATGGGATCATCGGGACGAGACGGGGAGCCTTGAATACGCATTGAGTTATTAAAAAAACTTAATCATTGAAGAAAAAAGAAAAACGAGAAAACCCCAAAGACACTCTGCTTGTAATAGAATTGCAATAATGTACATTTAAGAATAATTTATGTCGCAGGTGCATTGAAAATGTATTGTATTGCCCAAATCGAAAGTGCCCATGAAACATGAGCGAAACCGCAATCTTCCAGGGACTCACGGGTGCCGCAAATTTAATATCTCTTTGTGTGAAAGATATTTATATATGCAAAAAAACTGACCAGTGAGGGCGGTCCAGAATTCCTCGGGCGTTCTCAGCTCATTGCACGTTTCCAGCTCGCTCCGCCCCTTTCGATCGTTGCGATTGAGTCGCTCAGCGAAGAGACGAGCTTTCGTGGACACCGTGATCTGATGAGGAGAGAGATTACGGTAGACAAGATATTATGGATAATTTGTTTAAGGAAAAGGGAGTACTAATATTAACGACGCAGGAATATTTTTTTTGTATATCGTAAATAGGATTATCAACCCGACAGCCATTACAACACGAAAACGTATCAATGCATATGCCGCTGAAGAAACCGCGATGTGTCAACAGGATTTTGTATAAATTCCGCTCCTAATAATAAGTCAATATCTAATTAATAATAAGTCAATATCTAATTAATAATAAGTCAATATCTAATTAATAATAAGTCAATATCTAATATTATAACATCAATGAAATATTTATAATAATAATGTCGCACCCTCGACTTCCTGCCCGTCCATATCCACATGACCTCATTGGTGTCGAGCATGAACACAAAGTTGGGGTCGAGTGAGTCGGGAGAGACCGGAACTGGCTCCATCTCAACCGCATTACCGTTGACGTGACAGCGGTACAATCTGAAAAAAAAATCGTTTATTTTATGTTGCTCGTACACCGTAAGGGTGCGACACCATGCACACAAGGTGCGAATAAAAGAAGGAAAGGCTATTACGAATTGGGGTTCACAGGGGGGGGGGGGGGAGATGATGATAAACTTTGAAGCCCAATTACGCATCGAGACTATACCCTCGATTTTGCCTGATACATAGAAAATGAAACCAGAAACCCAAGGCAACCGATGCCAGTAGCGAGTAATATTATGATAGACAACCGACAGACAACTCATTGGCCGCAACTGCCGTTACAGCATGTAATATGCTGAGACATCCTAGAATCACCAGACTAAATTTAGTTAATTATGATAGACATCCCACGGACCGAGACGCTCACAAAATTTCATCGCAACCTTAACGCATCTCAATAATCCAACATCAGTTTTCACACCTCACATTCCTGCATTCCGCTATCGTACCTTTGCGTTCTCCCATCAATCAACCATATTACCTATCTATCTATTGCACCCCTACCACCTTTACCGTACCTCACGATTCCCTTACCGTAATCCCACATCTTTCTACCGTACCTCGTAACCGGCGCCTGCTTCTCCATCGTGAAGAATCCAGTGGCCGTTCTCGCTCCCTCAATGTACGCGATCTCCTCGCCGAACAACTCGAGGAACTCGTCCGACTCGTCGTTCATCTCCTCACGAACCGTCCTGATTATAGGAGGTAATTAGTTAATTATTCATCAATTAATTAGCCGAATTAAGTAATTAGGAGATACATCGATCAAAAAGTTCGTTCCATGGAACAAACCCAGAAAGCATTTTGACCAGTGTTGGGCTGGAAACTCGGACTTTTTTCAGGCTGCGGGCCGCCGAGGAAAAAATTTGCGGGCCGCCGAGGCGGCCAAACTAGTTTTTTTCCGGTCCCAATCGGTTAATTAAACTCTGAATACCTTATTTACATTAAAGTAACTATTTCAATTATCATCAGAATAATATTTGCAATTTAAAATAAATATGATGTGAACAATAACCTAAAATTTAATTATTTTCTTTCCAGATCGGACAAGTAGATTTTTAAATTCCGGCAAATAGCTTAAAAATCGTATATGTTAGGGTGCATCTTTTTCGAGATGCAAATAAATAAATACTCTAGGTGCTCCTCTTACCATACCGTTTTTCAAAACTTCTGTAATATGGTTAGAATTTTGGATTCTACAGGAAGTATGCAAGTCATTAATTCGATATACGATTTCCAAAGTTTTGCAATTTTCAAAAATTACCGAAATCGAAAATTAAAAAAAATCTGAAACTATGTATTTCAGAGTTCTATTCAATTTTTTTCAGTAAACTCTGAAACTTTCAGAGTTCTATTCTTTTATAGAAAATATATTTTAAATATGTATGGAATGTGTAGCATCCATGTAAAAATTTGACCAGATACAATTTAATATAGTTAAATAAATACAATGCATATATTTAGGGGCCACAACGTGGATTGCCGATTTTCGATGTGAGGGTGGAAATCATATAGAATAGATGCCTCATTGTCCCATTTAGACAATACTTTTTGCCGTTTGTCGATATCTTGCCGCTGAGCCGAGATACACCTCGAAATCTGCACGCGAATCGCTAGTGGGAGAAGCATCAAACCGGGGAGAGGAGAGAAGGGGGCGGAGTCTTCTCTCCCCCTTCTCTGAGTAATGATGAGGCCCTCTCCATTCTTTGCACTCTCTTATCGGTCAGACGGTCAGCGAGAGAGTGTGTGAAATGGAGAGCGCGCTCCCCTCTCCTCTCCCTCGATAGGGAGGGATTTGCATGAGTTCAAACGTTCATGTCTGCACTCTCTAAACTGCACGCTCTCTCGCCTCTCTCTAGCCTCTCTCGCCCCCGCGTCCGAGACGGCGCTCTCTCTCCAGTGCCGCTAACCAGCACAAGTCGTCATTCCACAGTCATTTCCGTACTGAAATATTTCAAAAGAGTAGCACAATTCACGATTCTATAATTACGTCTTAATTTCTGTTTAGATGTCTCTGATAACATCATGAGAATCTAAATCTTCTTGGGCAAAACATGGAGCATCACTGGAAGCATAAAAACAAGCACTTTTATTTTTTGTAACTGCATTTTAGCCACATTGCCGTGGACGAACTAACTTTGCCCAGGACGCATTCGATAGAGCAAACCACTAGCTACAAGACAATACTTAACTCAATTCATACGGTTTAGAACTAAGCTTGTGCTACTCCATGGCGTTTCTGTGCTTTCTCCTTCAAAGAAAAGTGGGCGGAGACTGCGGATGCTACATATATTGGTAAAATTGAGAATGAATCTTTTTTTTTAAAAAAACGATTTATTTCGTCAAATATTTTACCTCCAGAATGGGGTTGAGAGTGAAAGAGTATGCAAAATCGATAATTTCTCTCGAACACACCTTTATGCAATCTCTCACCCTGGCCTCTTTCTGGATGTTTAGAACGGTTACGAAACGATTATTTGCAGCATCTTGTGGCCGTGCGCCGTCCGACAATGCAAGCCCGCACGAGCACCGTCCATAAATTGAAATTGAATGAACTTCAAGATGCACGCTATACGCAGCTTTCACCCTCTATCGCTTTTCTTGTATTGACCTGTTCGCTTCAGTTTTTTTTCATGTGTGGCCTCTTCGTATTGTACGCATGTTCTGTTGAATTGGTTCAATTACACTTTCGTAATGCTTCTAATTTGTATCTCTGTTAGCTTCTTGCATAACCAACACTTTATTTTTTGCTATATAATTCTAGTCTCCTTCCTCATTGCCATGTCGAATATATAATATATAACATAAAATATGTGTGTACTGTATAAAGTTTGCATCGTCTTATTGTTGTCTTGTTTAATGCATAGGACACAATACAGATTAATGAGCACATAGTATTTCAAAGACAATGTATTTTTTGTGTGAAATAGTTTTATAGAAACATAATAAAATGAAAGAAGCACGCAAAAGAGTCGAAGAAGAATAAAGCAGAAGAAAAATCTGACAAAATACAGTATTACCCGAAAAATCACATAGTGATCGCAAACTGATGTTAAATTCATTCAACTAACTTTAAACAGCCAATAACCCTTTCATTTTTTTTCCCTGGAGTTTTTGCGATCCTGCGCTTTTAATCAGCGTAAAAAATGCTCTAGAAATGTGAATTTCATTTTATGTTTACTTCAAAATAGACAAAAATAGAAGGTCCACGAGATGCCCCGAAATCTGGTCAAAATGAGCAGATCTCGGTGCGATCTAGGGTTCCGCTAATTTCGTCAATTTTGAAGTAAACATAAAATGAAATACACATTTCTAGAGCATTTTTTACGCTGATTAAAAGCGCAGGATCGCAAAAACTCCAGGGAAAAAAATGAAAGGGTTATTGGCTGTTTAAAGTTAGTTGAATGAATTAAACATCAGTTTGCGATCACTGTGTGATTTTTCGGGTAATACTGTATTTTGTCAAATTTTTCTTCTGCTTTATTCTTCTTCGACTCTTTTGCGTGCCTCTTTCATTTTATTATGTTTCTATAAAACTATTTCACACAAAAAATACATTGTCTTTGAAATACTGTGTGCTCATTAATATGTATTGTGCCCTATGAATTAAACAAGACAACAATAAGACGATGCAAACTTTATACAGTACACACATATTTTATGTTATATATTATATATTCGACATGGCAATGAGGAAGGAGACTAGAATTATATAGCAAAAAATAAAGTGTTGGTTATGCAAAAAGCTAACAGAGAAAACAATTAGAATCGTTATGAAGATGCAATTACACCAATCCAATCAATGATAATTTGTACAATACGACGATGCCACACCTGAAAAAAAATTAAGCAAACAGGTCAATGCAAGAAAAGCGATAGTGGATCTGTGTATAGCGTGCATCTTGAAGTTCGCTCAATTTCAATTTATGGACCGTGCTCGTGCGGGGGTGCATTGTCGGATGGCGCACGGCCACAAGCTGCAAATTGTGCGTTATCTTTACCAACCTCCAGAAAGGGGCCAGGGTGAGAGGGTGAGTGAAGGTGTGTTAGAGACAAAGTTCCAATCGAATTTGCATGCTCCTCCCAACCCCTTTATGGACGCAAAACATTTTACGAAGGAGATCGAAAAATATTATTAAAAATTATATTTCATTCACCATTTGACTAATATCTGAACTTTCTTAATTTTAGCCATATTTTCAAATTTCCGGACTCCCGATCCATATTTTGCGGGCCGCCGACCGATATCGGGTTTCTAGCCCACCACTGATTTTGACTTTTTGAGGTGAAATTTCGAAAAATCATACATCACTTTCGGGTTTCACCCTAAAACGGTAAAAGCAGACAAACTCGGGTCACATTGCCAGTGCATACAAAAAAAACGTTTCTAACACATTCCGCACGGAACCATTTCCCCTAAATTTTAAGATTTATTCTAATACCCAAAACTACGGGCCACATGACATCGATCACATCCAAAAACAATAAGATGCATTATGCTGCTCCTGAAACCTGGAAGCACCGCGATTCCCCATTTCCCCACATTTCCATTTCAGAGACGTGTCAAATGCTGCTGCATCTGCAACCCCCCCCCCCCCTCCTCACCTGCAGCTAGCATTCAGGTGGTTGCGCAGTCCGACAGCGTGCACTGCCGCACACATTCCCTTGTCCAGCGTCGCCTTGTCGCCCAGCCAGAAGTAGATCGAGTGAGTGAGCGACCCCGACGGCTCCTGAAGTGATCATTCATGTTAAATTATATTCATTTAAATTGATATTTTTATGCATTTTAAACAGGTAGAGTAATTTTGTTAGTTATTATCCATAGCGCGTGCACTAGCACTACAACACAAGCACTACAACACAACAACGAAGCACTACAACACAGCAAAAATGAGAGTTGATCTAGAACTGATGTAGCGCGAAACTGACGGGAGTGTTCCTACGCCATGGCGGAGATGGCCGCACCCGATCCTGCACCCCTTTTTGTTTAACTATCAGCCTGTCTAGTAATGGAAGCGGGGTCAAGGAGTACTACAGCTTCGCAAAACTCGGCAGTAGTCTACAATTCGTGCAGCAGAAAAGTAGCAGGATCTAGGATCACTTTCCCCTCTCATCAAAACTCTCCGATTGCCAATTAATGGTGCAACTGGTTCAATGAGAACTGCAGGTACGCATCAACAACAAAAACACGTCTATGCTCTTCGATTTCCTAGTAATGACGCAATACCCATCTGAAGCACGAGGTTCTTTCGACAATGCCATTTCACCCATGAAAGCACCTAATCAACACAATTTTTCGTTGCATGTTCTAATATTCAATCTAAACAAAACTATCTGATTGCCTAGTAATGACGCAATCCCCGTCCTCACCTGCACCGTTCGAGGTACTTTTGAGAGCACTATTTTACCCGTGAATGCACCTAATCAAAGCATGTTCCACTATTCGTTACGATCAGAACTCTCCGATTACCTAGTAATGACGAAATCCCCGTCCTCACCTGCACCGTTCGAGGTACTTGCGAGAGCACTATTTTACCCATGAATGCACCTAATCAAAGCATGTTCCACTATTCGTTCGATCAGAACTCTTCGATTTCCCAGTAATGACGCAATACCCATCTGAAGCACGAGGTACTTTCGACAATGCTATTTCACCCATGAAAGCACCTAATCAACACAATTTTTCGTTGCATGTTCTAATATTCAATCTAAACAAAACTATCTGATTGCCTAGTAATGACGCAATCCCCGTCCTCACCTGCACCGTTCGCAGCACGAGATACGCGTCGGCGTCGTAGAACTGCCCGTGGAACGCCTCATCCATCAGCGACGGGTAGAAGTTCTCGATCTCCCACACCCACAGGCCCTCCTCCCCGCCAACCTTAATATAAACAAATATTCATTCTAATTAAAAATTATATATCTTGCTAGAACTGTTCTTTTTTTATTATAGAAATGCTTCGACATGAGACACCATCAACCCAAGTGCAACGAGAGATATGATACTCGATCGAAACCGAAAAGCGCCTGTTTCCTGGCGGTTGAAATTAGCATAATTTCGTAAAACCGGATATCCGCCGTAAGACGTAAGATGGCGTAAGACTCGTAAGCTAAGGCCGTAAGGCGTAAGAATCCTCCCACTCACCTCGTCCTCGAAGATGTCCTTGTAGTCGATCTGGCGTCGGCGACGATCAATGTCCGTCTGAACAGACAAGAATAATTAAAACTACAAAGAGAACAATATTTGCTCAGCATTTGAATCCAACCCTTTCTTGCTAAGAATCATCTATAAAACTATAAAGCTGCACGTTTGCACGTGAGAATAGGCCAAAAAGTTTTTCGATAGCAAGGAAAAGCACTTCTGCACGCTGTCGGAACAATGTCGGCAAAGGGAAATATTGATTTTTTCATTACATTTAGAGAGAGAGAGAACAATTATTATTAGCATTTCAAGGACTACTCGATTGAGTTGCAGGTAGACACGCTCTATCAGAAGCGATCTCTGGAAACTTCAATCGCTATATAGCAGGGTCCCGGCGGCTCGCCGTTTCGCACAAACATCATAACAACTTGGCGCATTGCATTTACAATGATTTGTCGAAACTGCGCATCACAGCAACAAAAAGGCCAAACTTTAGAGATCATACTACAAACTCCAAACGGCACTCCTTACTGTCCAATTGCTTCAATGTAAACTTGCTCTTTGGCGAACAATTCGCAAACTACACCGCTCACCCTCCAATTGCTTCAATGCACGCTTGCTCTCTGACTACTAATTTGGAAACTACACTGCTCACCCTCCAATTGGCGGCGGGCTTGATGACCACGGCGTTCGCCTCGTTCTCCTTGTCCTCGGCCATCTGCGCGCCCGCACCCGCAATCTTCGACATGCCCTGCGTAGATATTAATTAAAATAATTAATGATGTTAATTTATGAGACGAATCGCGAGAGAATCGACCAGAGCGAGGAACTAGAAAATTTTTGTTTCCGATTCCCCTGTAAAAAGAGTCCAAGGTACTTCCAATTCTGCTCTATTTGATAGCGTTTCCCGTTTTTCGAGATAGGCCTTATTTTTCGAGTACGCGAGTACCAAATTGACGGTCCTTCGAGTTTTGCACCCGAGTGTGCTTGGCTAGATATTTAATAACTCGCTTTAAAATTGAGATACGGAGTTCTAATTTTTTTGTGATAGATAGAGAAATGGATTCTCCACATTATTAAAATTTTTACGTGATTTTTCAACATATTTTATTTTTACAGTATTTTACGACGCAAAAATTGCAGCAAAAGGTGCAATCGTTAATATCCCTATTTCTCTCTATGCACATTTTGTAGTACCTATATATGTTCAATTTATATCAACTTTTCAACCAAATCGGTAGATGCGAACAAAATCGGCGTTCGCCTAAGTACGTTTCAAAAAAACCGAATTTTCAAACCAATAGTCTACAATACTTCAAAATAGATCATTTGCGGTCATAATTGATTAAAACATTCCAAAAACATTTTTGAAGCTTTAAGTAGAACAATACTAAGCGATTTGGCAAAAAAATTGATTTTCCGGAAATTGGGATCGAAATTTTCGAAACAATAAATCTCGCGTCCCGGAAGTAGGACATGTGCCGTATTAAAGTTAAATGAGAGCATATATTGGTAGGACATGGTTAAACTTGCCAGACAAAATCGGCGCAGGTAGAAATTGAGTTATTTCATTTGGCAATTTCTAGAAAAGTGTTCATCAGATCACATATCCATTCACTAGCTGGACACAATCTGAAGTGCCAGCAGTATTGTACCATCTGTGCTGAACAACTTTGCTTTTTAGAGCTAGTTGATATCTTTTCATAGAAAGACGCCATAGCCTCAGGAAAAGTTCGTTGAATGACGGGTGCGCGCGCTCTAACACCCCTCGCACTCTCTCATTTCCACTCACTCTCTCGCCTAGTTCACCCCATTTTTGTTGAAAATGGGTAACATTGGTAAAAATAAGAGTTATTCTATTCGTCTGCAAGCTTAGTGACCTTAGAAATAGCAGGAAAAAAATATTTCTCTAAATTGGACCCGAACGAGACGAGATAGTGGATAGCGAACGAGACTTGAGATGACCGAGTAAAACATTGGGGGTTTCACTAATGGCCCGTGCATCACCATCATTATGCTATAACAGCGAGCGATTTCAACATAACTTTCCTACTATTTTAAGGGATTGCACCATCAATACGCTCACTATCAGACGACTATTTAGTCAGCCCGCACTCGGAAGAGTACCATATCGAAACAAGCCAAAGGAGACAAAAGCAGTTTCCAATAGAACTGAAATCTGCCTGCTTTGGCACAGTGCAATACAGCTGCGAATCAGTGGGCATAATTTTTTTTACAAAATGTAAACAATTTTTAGGAAGGAAACGAGGCATACCTGGATGACCTTGGTGGCTCCCGACTCATCTGCCTGATGGCGTCGACGTCGGATGAAGTCCTTGCGACGCGCCACCGGATCCTGCACAACATCCAATTCAATTGATAATAATATCTGTCATTTTTTAATATCAAAAGCATATGCATTTGAGACCATTCGGGAGTGGAGTTTTGCAATATTGTTCAAATAATTAAATTCCAATAGTAAACCATTTTACTAACAACTATATACAAATTAATTGTAATAAAACTGAAAAGACGGTCAACTTGGCAGTCATAGGTCGAAAGGGTGCGTTGCGGCAAGTCGAAAACGCGGATTGGATTTGTCAAAAATAGGCATGAAAAACAGGAAGTGCGGGTTAGGTTTGTCAAAAATGAGAATGAAAAACCGAAAATGCGGGTTGGGTTTTCATTTTTTTCACCAAAAAATCACAAAATGCGGGTTGGCTTCGTCGATTTTTACGTACCTTTCGACCTATGTTGGCAGTGTACTTTTTTTCATTGCTCCCAACCCTGCACCAAATGCAGTAGTAGCCGCAGCCTAGATATTTCGTGTTTCGGGGCCTTGATGTATCCCGAGAGAAACTCTTTAAATGATCATCTTCCGATAGAGTAGTGGTAATGAAACCATAAACCAAAAAGTGCGTTCCACGGAACAAACCGAGACAGCATTTATACTTTTTGAGGCGAAATTTCGGGAAAATAATCAGAGTTCATTTTTGGGTTTTCACCCTGAAAACGGAAAATCAGACATCATTTGGGACTTTTGGGAACAAACGTTTTTGGTATATGAATCGAACTATAACCCGGCGAATTCAGCAGGGTGGAATCAGTTACCGGAAGTTCCCCCCTCTCGTTGTCAGCGCAGCTCGCATTCCAATGGGTGTGAATCAGACAGCCCATCAGCACCGACCTTTTCTCACCCCCCCCCCCCCCCCCCGTCTCCTTACATCCATTTCAGTCACCGTCATTGAACACGGAGACAGGAGAGGAATGAGAGAGCGGGAGTGAGCAGGAACGGCTATTACAAATGTACGAGCACTCGTCCGAAATAATAAAACGTTCCGTTGATAACCCGTGCTAAACAACAGATACGGCTGCGAGAGAGCATGGCAAAGTGAGAGACGCGTCGAGGTATAGAAAGAGAGTACACCACCAGTAGTCCATTTCAAGAACGTATCATTTTAAAATTGTAATAACAAGCAGTATGGGTGCTAATAAAAACAAGATGTTTGTTTTAAAGACCTTAAATACTAGATTAGTTGTCGAGCAAGCATAACGGAACGTAACGTAGCGAGTTCGTAACGCCACAAACAAATGCAAAATAACTTTTCACAACAGGGGCTTAGCTGTCAAGTCTTGGACGAAAAAGTAAAGACAAGTTCGCAGATCCAGCCGATAGCTCAGAAGCAGCTTGTTTGATTGAATCCAGTGATGAGCGCTCCCCCCTCGGATCGGAGTGCCGCTATTGCGAAATATGCTAATATGCATTTCCTACGAGCTTCATTAGTAATATTTTTCGACCCTCTTTTCTTGTATAGTGTAGTGTTCGACGAGTAAAGGAATTGCGGGACCGCGAAATTTTAAATTTGGCCAAATTTGAGCAGCTACGGGCACTTTATTTTTCTGGAATCGGGGTATCCCCTCGGATCCGAGGGGGTCGCTCACCACTGTTTGAATCACATGTTTCAATACCAAGAAGACGAGGCATTGCGGCACAATCAGGACAGCTTCAGATAGTTAACCACTACAGCGCCATATCAGCTTGCTCCGATTCGAGTAATTAGAAAATTGAAATTAATAAATATTTTAAAAGCAAACCTTGGTGGTGGAGCTCTGCATGGACGAGACGGACGAGCACGGCGACTGCCCCGCGAGGCGCATCTGATAATATATCAATTAATTAAATAGTTAGCTAATTAGCTCGACATTTGCTTGCAGAATCTAGCTGCGCAAATGAAATGAAAAACTGAGAATGCAATGAGGGAGAGCAAAACAAACAAAACTTCCTGAAATGCGAGGCTATCCACTTGACCGAGACCGAATTCAGCCCCGCTAGCTAACATCATTACTCCCCCCCCCCCACTTGGCTGCTCAATTACCTAGCCCATTATCTCTATTCATTTCTCTGGTTCCGGAATTTACCCTGACTGCTTCATCACTCTACGGTATCCACTACAAAATGATTACAATAGTATGGAAATTGCGTAGTGATGACGCAATCTCTATACCTGATTGGCCAACGAGAAGTCAATGTTGTAGAAGTTGAGCGCCTTCCGCTTCTCGTTCGGCTTCGGCGGCATCACGAGGTCGTCGTTTCTACAAGTACAATATTTTTAAAATCAATTGTTCCTAAATATTTATTATTACGCATGGGAAAAATCGCAAACAAAGCAGCTTAACTCTATCACTAGCCACCTTAAACTCACTCTGAAACCCGCATCATCCTGGCGTCTCCAATCGCCGATAAGACAAACTGACAACAGCGAAATAATAAACCGCTCGGTGTTCGGAATCGAAACAGCTCAACTAATGCGATCAGCACACGCGTGTGCCTGCCTGTCGATACTGGCAAATGTGATGCTACACGCTCCGCCATTCCACCAAAAAAATATGAACATGATCGATACGAGCGTCAGATTGCACTAAAAAAGCGCGAAATAGCACTGCTAAACGCGAAATGCGCGTTTCGCTCCGCACACTCATATCGGATGATGGCACGTTTTGGGCTTCCGTTTAGGAACACGGAGAAAACAGTTCCAGGACTTGTTTGGAGAGGGGGGGGGCTAACAGTTAGGCACTTCTTTCGTGTTCCCTGCCGGGAATCCAAAAGCATGCAACGTGCGAAATGAAGGCGCGTTTTTTTTCTCATAAAGATCGTCTTTTAACACGGTAATAACAATAAACAATGGGTGGTAAGCGCGCTCACAGCCTCTGTTAAGCGCAGAGAGATAGCGAGAGAAACAGAGGGGGAGGGAGGCGAAAGAGGGAAATGAGAGGGGAGAGAAACACCTCCTGAAACAGACAAAACAGCAGCATCCCCAGAGACGAACGAGGAGAGCGGCAGAGAAGGCAGAGCGAGGAATAGGTCAAATATCGGAAGGAGAGATGATTCATAGTTTACGCGCTTTTTAATGAGAACAGCGGGTGTGCCCGAAACGAAGCTCAGCTACACAGATCAACAATCAAAGAACGCTGATCTCTCGTCTCTCACCCCATACGTGACCTACGCTGATCTACCGACCAGTTCGCGATCTTTCCATCTCACTTTGACCTTGATTGATCTACCGTAGTGCGACTAACGATTTTCCAGAATTGCGAGAGGCGACCGACAATTAACTTTATAAATCAATCGATAATCACTCACTCGTGTAGATCCAGCTCGGTGAGGTCGGGCAGGAGGTGGATGCCGTCCGGCAGAGTGATCAGCCGATTGTGGTCGAGTCGCAGCCGCTGCAGCTTGACGCATCTACAAGAAGGAAGTCATTAGTTCATTAATCTCTGCAGCTATTTATATGTGTAATACACGTTATAATTATCGAAACTGCAGTGGAGCGGTTGTACTGCCTGCGACTGTGATATCGTAGAAATAGAATATTCCCGATGATTATCAGACAACCGCCGACGCCCTAATGATTTTATCACTCGCTGATACACTGATCGGGCGGCTGCTATCTTCAAATTGAAAGCACGCCCCACCTCCATCAAATATAATGATTTAATGAATGCATCTGTTGTTGTTTTATGTTGCATACTACCACAACCGATCGCAGTGGCAGACTAACTAATTTAACGTGTCACGATTTTAAATGAAAAATATCGCAAATGCATCGGTGAACCCGATGACTCTCGAAATTCACCACTCACAATAACACGGATTTTTCGGGTGTGCCTTCATGGAATAATGTACCTAACAAAATTCGGAGTCAATGAGCTGTAATAACCCAATAAAATGTGTATAGAAGAAAATGAAAGAGAAAGCACTGGTTCCCGTACGCAATGTCATTGTTTTTTTTCAATGAAGCTGGGACGCTCTGAATTTAGCACTTTGGTTCTCACAGTAATACACTGTATCTGTAACACGAATCAAGCGGGTGCACGATGTCCATACCAATCTATTTTTTAAAACCTTTCCTATCTACAACTCCTCTCATATTCAGTTTTGTGGTACTTTTGTCCAGTCAAGTTTCCCTACATATTTCCCACGCAATAGGTGCACACATCTTTTCAATTATTGATTCCATAATTTTATAAACTCAATAAACCCCTACAAACGAGTTGCTGCTACCGTATACCTGCTGAGTCCCTCAGGGACGAGCTCCAGCTGGTTGTAAGACATGTGCAGCACCATCAGCTGCACCAGCTTGCCGATGCCGGACGGAACGCCTGTGAAAGGAAAATATTGATTTTTTAGAAAATAAAATTTAAAAAATAGCCACCCGTTACGTCCACGTTCCACCCTCAACACATAGCAGCCATTCAGCATGCTACTACAATGATGGTGCGTCGTTGACTGGTACGAAGATAACACAATTATATTATTACAACGCGCGTGTTCCTTGCTCAACCAAGCGTATCATCTGCACATGATCCAAGGTGGATCCGTGCTCCACAGTGCATGTGTAATCTTGCCGAAAGCTCTACGAGCAATAACGACGGAGCTTCGGTGACACTGAAATAAATTTTAAAAAACCCACCCTCAAACGTGAGCTCGTTGTTGGAGGCGTACAGCCGCTGCAGCCCCACCATCCGCACCAGACCCTCGGGCAGCGCCTGTGCATTAATTATTATTAAATACTAATAGTTTATTATTTAAAAAGACAATACGAAAAATACAAATCGCTGTAAGAGGAACCGGAGACGGGAAAACGCCCTATCCAGACAACTGCTTGTTTCACTACCCGTATGAGGACCTACTGAACAGCCAAAAAGAAATTCTTCAATCGTTGCAGAACGTAATCAGGAAAAAAACGTATCGGGATCAATGTTTTTTTTCGCATTCCCGGGAACCCCCTCGCGCGCGAGGGGGTATGCGAGGGGGTCGCTAGGGGTCTGTGAAGTTCGGAATCAAAATTAACATTATTTTCGACAGATTCCATCGAAAATAATGTGACCATGTTCCCGTCCCCTGTACAAAGGATCCCTCCGCTCGCCGAGTCGATGCGAGGGGGTCAATATTTCTGCATCGGAAAATTTCGGGAACTTTGAAAGTCACTGATCGGGATGCAAAAGTCGACGGACTTTAAACTTAGAATATATTATTTCCTAATTAATTTATTATTAGCACTCACTTTGAGACAATTGGTGGAGAGATTGAGCGTGCCGAGGCTCTCCCACGCGCCCTCCGGCAGATCCACCTTCGAGATCTGAAACGGCAAACGAATGTATATTCTCCTCTAATTTCATTTCGTCATTTTGCTATTCAAAAGAATAAGTCGGCTGCTTTTTGATCCCGAAAACAACCATAAAGGTTCTCAAATTCATTTTTTTTCAAGATCTAGCCCGTTGAGTCTACATCAACGTTACATTCATTCAACGACTACACCGATCTATTTGGCAATCTCTCCAAAGTTTAGATTACGTACCTTGTTTGACGAAAGGTCGAGCTTCCTCAGGTTCTTCAGCTTGTACAGTGCATCGGGCACCGCCGGCAGATTGTTCTCCGCAAAATCCACGTCCTGCAATTGGCAATCAATCAGTAAAGAATCCAATATCAGCATTAACGCTTCTATCACATTTCAAATCGTGCACTATAACACTATAAAAATACCAGTTTCTTTCAAGAATCAATCAAAATAGACAAATAAACAAACGTCGTTGACAGTGACGTTTACTAATGGGATCGATGTCATTTAAGCCCACATAGATAAATAGATAATCAATAATCATCAACATACCGTAAGATTCTCCAAATCATCGAGCGTCGGCGGAATGTTGTCCAGCGTCCGGTTCGTGTTACGCATGTGCAGCACCCGGAGAGACGTCATACTGTAACGCGTTACTGTAATCGATTGCATGGGGATGCCAAATTATCTACGGAATTATTGCTCGCTACTTTTTAACGAAAGTAAAGAATGTGCGGAACGCAAAAGAAGCGGATACGTTGGACAGACGTTAGCCAATCACTGCGACTTATTAAATCAGTTCATTAAAAACTAAGGTGATGATAAGGTAACGACAAGGGAAAATACAATTGTGTTATTAATTGTGTTGTTATTAATTTGTTTGTAATGTCGTCATTTTTTTAGAATTACAGGATTAAACATTCCCCTCACCTCGGGAGCTGCTTGAGCTGGAAGTGATGCAGCGGATTGTGCGAGAGCCGCAGCTCCTGCAAATCGACAAATGTGTAATGGTTTATTAAATAAACTGAATTTAAAGTTAATTAATTCTTTAAAAAGTTCACACATATATTACCACATGAACGTGGAATCATCTCGTATCGCTGTATTTCGACATGTTGTGATTAAATGTGAGAAGCGAAACGGCAAGTCACCGTGTGATAATTAATGGCTCACACCCCGGCATTTGCGAATTTCACGACGTATTTATATCTCCGGTTTTTCAGCGCAGCTTGTGCGCGCGATTCCAATTCCACAAGCTGCGCGCGGGATTTTACAAGACTCGCGCCGGACTATTTGCCGGACCTGGCTTTTCCGTTCGAGACCTTTCAACAGAACGCGCGATGTGCGCCCGATTTGTGTAAGGCGCGGCGCATGCCGCGTCGAACCCCACACAAATCGCGCGCACAAGCTGCGCTGAAAAACCGGAGATCGAATTGATATTAGAAGTATACCTGCACCAGGCCGAGTCTTCTAATCTGCGGCGGCAGCATGTCAAGCTTGTTGTGCGACAGATCCACGTAGAGCAGATCGATCAGATTGGAGAACACCTCAATTATAATACTAGTAAATAATTATCTATACTTATTATACTATACCAGGAGACAGTAAAGTGGTAAAGAACCAGGCACTTAGATGTTTCGTGAAGCGCATAAGGTCAATAAGCTTGTCACAAAAATAATAGTATGCTTGGTGACACGAAAAGACCATACCTGATTCGGGATGTTCTCAATGTTGTTGTGGGAGAGGTTGAGTACGATGGCGCACTTGGCGTACTCGAGGTTGTTCGGCACCTGCAGAAATTCCGTTTCAAATCAAAATCAAAGCTGCAACGCCATTATCGTTTCCGATTGCGGTTCAATTAACGGCGAATGTTACAAATACTTTTCATTAGAGCCAGAGACAGCTACATTAAAAGTGTTGTCAATTCTTCGAGGTTGTTATACGGTGTTTGCATTACATTCAAAACTACAACACCATTGCAGTTCCCGATAGAGCTCCAAATACCAGCGCAGATTAAACTCTCCACTAGAAAAGAGGTAACTTCAATTTTTCAAGTTTGATGGTATGTACAGTATACCTCTCTGAGCTGGTTGTTGGAGAAGTCGATGATCGTCAGGTCCTTCATGCGGAAGATGTCCGTCGGAATGCCGGAAGTCTTGATCTGAATGGAACAATATTTATTGATGGTATCCACCAAGGGTCTAAGGAAGTGCATAACTTCATTACAACGTCGTGGCAATCGTAGTAGATTACTTGGTAGATAAAGAAACACCCTCTTCTCATTTTTACGAAGACTGGTAGCTGCTAGAGAACTAATATTGCAAAGTAGTGCTATTTCAAAAAAGTTTGTTCTTCAAAAACCAGTCTCTCATACTCTTAATTTGCATAAGCTGACCAGGAAGCCGCAATAAATTATTAGAAAATATGAGCAAACAAACGTTGTTATGCCGGACGGATAGAATACCAATATTCAAATCGTAATTGCAACCTCGCGAATTTACAGGATAATTTAGCGATATCTAACTCTTTGCTTCAATTTTCATACGCTGGCCAGGAGCATGAACTACAACATCAACTAAAATTCGTACTAACATTGTTGTGTCGGACGATGACGGATCTCAATCGGGGCAGATCGGACAGTTCTCCGTGCACGCTCGTCAGCGAGTTGCGCGACATTTGCAAGTGCTCCAGATTCGCGCATCGAGACAACTCGTCCGGCACCTACCAAGGTTCATTAATAATGATAATAATTATTGTAAATCTGCCCTTGCGCAATTCTTCTACGCGACCGTCTCGAAGACGGGAAATACCAATACTTTTTAAAAAAAATATTAATTACTATCACACAACTGGTAAACTTACCGTTCTCACAGTGCAATAGCGTATTGTTTAGAGTACGCATCTTACGTTGAAGTTATTCAGTGGTAGCAAAAATATGAAAGCTTACTCGTTCGAGACTAGATCGGTTGAGCTTGAGCCAGGTCATCTGCGTCATCTGCTCCACATCGTGTGGAAAGCGGTCGGCCTACAATAGTTTAATTATTAGAATTAGTTTACATATTACAATAACAATAACCTTCACTCCACTGAGTCATAGTTCAATTTCAAGTGGTTTCGCAAGGCAAATCAATCGATTAACTGACCGAGAAGTCATTTCTCGAGAAATCGACGCCTCTCACGAACGATAGCACGCCGGCGGCCATGTCTACTGGTCAATGTTAGAGTACTGGCTGGTAGATCAGCGAGTCAGTTCATCGCCAGACACGGCGATCTGTATCAATAAAAGCGTGAAATAAACTGTTTTCAAGGACAATAACTGGAATTATGGTAGTATATGAAGTAGCGCACAGGTCGGACATGGATAATTACGCAACCGGAAGAAGGAAAATCACGAAAACAGGCAAGGAACACGAGTTATTCATCGAGCAGCTGGCGAGCGCACAACGAAATTCGGCGAGTCTCCGAAATCTCGCCCCGCCCACTGCACTCGACGCACCAACCAGTTCCAAACGCAAACTGATTTTATTTTGTTTCTTTCAATTACAATAATAACGTGGTAGATCAAAGCAGTTTTTCCTGTTAGTTTTGAGTTTTTCTTTCTTTTAGATGCTTCTCTTTTTCCACTCCCACTGAGCTCTTTGTTTATTTTCGTCAATGTCTCGCTTTTCTTCATATATTTTTCTCCTGTTTACATTCTCGGGTCTCGAGGACCGAGTGCAGTAGACTAAGAACCGGAAAAAAAGAAACGGATGTGGGGAGAGGGGGGGGGGGTGCATCCGGAGGTGAGGGGTGGAATGGAGATGCTCTGCCGTCTCTCTCCGGACTTTACACACACACATAGACAATCTACCTCTCCCTTCGCGAAGCTTCGCGTTGTGTACATCTATCTGCTCTGATCTCTGTCTCTGCTTCTCTACCCTGGTCTCTCGATCCCGCCACTCTCTCGCCCCTCCCCCATCTCCTCTAAGATATCCATCCCATAAGGTGAATAGACAACCATCGCTTGTCATTGCTCACTTCTCACTTTTTGCTTACCGTAATCTATCCCCATATACACAATCGATATCTAAGAGTTACAGTAACCCGCGCAAAGTCGCCATGGGACACGACGAGTCGGAGCAGCAGCTGCAGCAGGCGCAGCAGCAGCAGGAGCTGCAGCTGCAGCCGACCTCCCAAAGTGAAAGCAGTCCTGATCAGTGAGTTACAGTACCCCCCGGCCAAGGTTACTGTAATTATAGACTCATGTCCATTCTTAGAAAATCGCCCGAGCGTGTGGATGAGAACTGCTCCGCCAGCGACCACTTCACCAAGGTTGGAATTATCGATTTTTTGAAAGCCTTAAAATCGATAATTCGCAGTTCAACCCGCAGCAGTACCTCGAGTGCTTCTACAAGTCGGCCGGCGAGGATCTCGCCATGCAGGTATTGCATTTTTAATGCATATTTGATTTTTGATCTTTGAAGCAGGGGCAGTTAATGTAGTCTCATTCGTATTAGATATATATAATTTCGAGAACTGTTTAACAAATGATTAATTTCACTTGTGTTTGTAATCATAAGAGCCAGCCATGAAACACACTTCGTTTCTGGCTCGAACGCAACTCTTTTACAATCACAATGTGGATTTGAGTTTCATCAGCTTATTATGAAACTTTGTTCCCAAAGATTACATTATGAAACCAGTCACACTTCTAACAGCAAGTCACACGCAAACTTGGTTCTCTGGCATTATTGGCCGTACCCGCTCCCACAGAATAGTTGGTCTTTCGCTAACTATGAGTAGTCGTTTGGATCAGACCTGCCAATTTTAGTCCTTTTGACAATACGATATATGTACGCACAAGAGCGATTCGTCTTTACTCTCCCGCTTTTGCATTCTCGTCGAAACTTCAACCTCACAGGTGGTCCTGTTCTTCCTGCCCGGCATCCTCTACCGCCTGCCACCCCGCATCGAGACAATGCTCGACCTGGGAGCAGGCTAGTTTGATCTTTGATCTCACAATAATTGATCTTTAGAGTATTATGAAGTCCCATATACATGATCTTTGACCTTTAATCGAAGATTCTGCATTTTTGCTATCAGGTGTACATACCTAAGCCTCTACTGTCCATCTGGCGAAACATCATCATCCAAATATTGTAGGACGTTGGATTGTTGTTTTGTAAATAGGATTGTTGAAGATTTCTAGGAAGATTCGATGGATTTTCAGGTCCTACCGTATACCTCCCGATCGCCTGCCGCGATCGCGTCGAGACCATCTACACCTCGGACTACGCGCCGGCCAACAGGCAGGCGCTTCAGCAGTGGGTTGAGAAGCGGTCAGTCTATAATTCAAAAATACGACCTTTATCAATAATCATCATGGAGTGAGTTGGCCATAGTCAACACTTACCTCTAATATACTTGTACCAATGAGCAAGTCCAACTATGAAGATGCTCTGCGGCTTGCCGTATTCTCCAGATTAGAGTTCGAAATGTACGACCACGGTCTCCTCATCATTTCTCGCATATGTATACCGAAAACTCATATCCGGAGCATCAATCACTTGCTACTTTCGCACTCTCTCACAGTCTGCCTCCACTATCATAGACTCACTAGGTCAGGGTGAAAGATCAAAGATCAAACTACACACTTCAAAGATCACTGATTCAGTCACTCCTTCGACTGGACGAAGGTGTGCACGTGGATCTCCAACATCGAGGCCTCCCACGAGACGGCGGAGCAAATGCAGCAGAAGGCCAGAGATAAGGTAAATTATTTAATTTATTTTGGAAATAAAATAAATCGATAGTGATCAGGCATAATGACAGTGACATAATTCGCGTTGTCACGGAACAAGGTTAATTGTTGAATTTATGATTGCCGAAAAGCAATTAAAAATTCATTTATCGATCGTAACATGAAACATTTGGTATAAATCAGTATTTTTTGGACAAAAAACAAAGGTCATGCAGCAGAAGGCCAGAAAATCATTAGGAAATCCAATTTTAGTGACGCATTTAGTAGAAGAACGAGCACAAACATATAATTTTTTTTGAAATACAAGAGAGGCCTTTCTAGAATTAACTTTGAACAGCCTTCTGCTGTTTTACCCTCGCGTCGAAGCCGCGAAGCGCCTGCCACTGTCCGGTCAAGGCATCAGGAAGGGCTGGGAGTGAGAGAGCCTGTAAAATCGAGAGCGGCACATCGTCTATCGCTCCTGGCCCCTTTATCACGGCATTCTTGCGAGTTTATGAAAATTGAGGTTCAGTTAGAGAGTACGTAAATGTTATTGAAATGGGAGATGGTCTCGCTAGTAATTCAATATTGGCATTTTCCCTCAGAACATCGTCTTTATTGCGGTTCTGTTCTTTGGTCGTCGTGGCCAATGGCAACTGTCGTGTTGTGATAAGGGAAGAGGAAGAAGAGACGTGAAAACAAGTGTGACTCTCTCTCTCTCTCTCTCTCTCTCTCTCTATCTCTCTCTCTCTCTCCTGGAAGTGATCAGTCTTGTGCGAGAGGAGATGATGAGAGCTCACTAGAGAGAAGGAAAGAGAGAAGGGTCGAGTGTCAGCTCATTCGAAGCATGTAGATCAGATTCGTTGCAATAGCCAGTTGAAAAAAAACACCGCCCTAAAAATATTTGTTTTGCGAGAGGAGATGTTTGTTCGCGGGTGCATTAAATAAGATGCAGCTGGAGAGAAACATGGGTCAAGTGCCACTCAGATAGCTGTCAAAAATGCACAAGAATGCACCATACTTTCTTTTCTTTACGAGTCTAAATGTAAGGATTAGCGAAGCTGCATAATTCTGAAGGAACTAGTCAGATACAATAGAAAGTCTTGTGTGAGGCTGCACACACACACACAGGACTGAGAATGAGATTTCGCACGCTACAATTGGTCACTGCTCAAGTTAATAGACGCACTGTTAACTAATCAATAAATCTGTCTGTCTTGGCGAGCTGCCAACAAATTATCGATTACCTTTCTTTCCAATTATCGATTGGTTTCCAGATTCGTGCCGTACTCGACGTTAACGTCCACGAGTGCCCGGTAGTGAGGGGCGTCGACTGGAAGGCCGACGAAACCATCCAAGTCCCCCAGCAGTTTGATGTAATTAATTAATTAATTAATCATTTAATTATATTATAAATAATAATGAAATCCACAAAAAAAATTGAATAAAAAACCAATGGGAATGTGAATTGCGCGTGGTGCAAGGAGAGTATGAGTTTCAACCAGCCTGTAAATTCGGGATCTTTACAATTAGAAGAAAATACAAAACTAAAAGTAGCTTGGGGTGTTTTTGTTTTGTATTTGAAAAACGACTAATTCGTTAGTAATAAAAATATCCAAAAGAATTAATAAAATGCAATTGAATTGCGTCGTTCGCTTGGAGATGGTGAGTTTGCGTTTCAACATGTAGGTAAGTGCCCCTTCGCAATGCGCGATAATAATTCATGGGAGTTTCCCTCTTACAACCCAGACAAAAAATTGTGAATCGTTTGTTTTTAATTGAAAAGAAAACTATGTAATCGGCCTCCCGAGACGTGCCAGAAACGCATCAATCCATAGTTCGGTCAAACCTCCAGAAAGGGGTCAAAAAGTGTGTGCAAAAGTGGGAATGAACCACTTTCGCAAACTCTCTCGCGCTTTACTAGATAATTTATATGGATTTAGTACGATTTCGTTCACTTTCCTTATTCCCCTGGATGTGATTTTTTTAATTTAAAATTATTATGTAAGTTCTCTCCTATAGAAACACACGAGAAAGTAAAGACGATAAATTAAAGAAAATTTAGGCAAAAAAATCACATGCGATCTACTAGGCGAAGTGGCGTCTCACACGTCTATAAAATTCTAATTGTGCATTGTGGGGTAATGCGTGCGTTCATTTGCACAAAAAAAAAATGCGGTTCAGAACGCGCCTGATCTCGCGTTGAATTTTGTATTATTTAAATTATAATTATTGATTTATCATGCCAGCAAGCGACGGTGAGCGGTGAAAGATTGCGCAAAACTGAGGGAAATTGCGACACTTAATTTTCGATACTGTTCACGTAGTAGTCAAAAACGAGTTTCATTTAGCTTACATAGGTACTTTCCTCGAAAAGAGAATAGTGATTCCTCTGCATCTACAACTGCTTTTTTCCAAAGTGAATGTGTTCCTCACAAATTTCTGTGTTTAATCTGCTCTCCAGAATTTTGACGAAAGACATATAAATTGATGAACAAATTAGCTTCTACTTGGCTATCTGAGAGAAATACACACTAGAGAAAACTGAATCTGCGATGGAGATTCAGATGCAGTCAAATTCGAATTGCAGTCAAAAATTCCAGATCCGGTTTCGGTTGACATTATTGATTAGAAGAGGGTCTTTATCTTCATGGTTTTTAGAAACATAAAAATTCTTTGCGAGGTTTTCTATTTCTATTTATTTTTTTCTCTATTTTCTGCCCAATTGCCTGATTGTGGCACTTGACAAATTCTCACTCATATCTCACATCCTCCTTGCTGTTTTATTAGCAATAAAAATTGGGGGGAAAATCGATGGACCAACAAACAGCAAAATAGAATCTGCTATTTTTCTGACTTATAAAACAATTTACCCACATAAATGTTTGACATAGCTCTCATACTTTCCGTTTAACCAGACAAACGTGATCCTCGGGAGTTGCTCCATGAAAAAATCGCCCATTTAGAAAAAAATAAAGATCCTTTGCGAAGTGTTCGTTTTCTGTATATTTTTTCTGATGATTTCTATCCAATTATCTGATTGCCTTTCTTGACAATAGAAAGTGAGTGAAATTGCCACTCATCGTGCTTGCTTCTCTCGTAGATAGAAAAAGAAACAATCAGGGGCCAACGAAAATGCAATCCGCAATGTTGATGACTACCCAAATTCATGTTTCACCTAGCTTTCATAATTTCCGTTCAAGCAGACAAAAGTGATCCTCGGAAGTCGGTCTTTTTGGACACACTTTGAAAATTAAAGATGCTTTGTGAGGTGATCTGTTTGTAAACATTTTAAATTTATTTTCTATCCAATTACCTGATTACCTCACTTGACACTAGAAAGTGAGTGAAATTGTCACTCATATCCCACTCATCGTGCTTGGTTATCTCATAGAGAGAAATGCAAACGATGGACCGACAAACGACAAAGTACAACAAAAATGCGTTGTTGGTTTATAAAGCAGACTACGCATATTAATGTTTCACTTAGCTTTCATACTTTCCATTCGATCAGGCAAAAGCGATTCACCGCGTGCAATTCTTCTAGCAGAAAACAATATAAATCTTTTGCAGAGGTGTTCATTTTTTCATATTTTTCTTTTGTTTTTCGTCCAATCACCTCTCTTGAATGCCTCACACTAGAGAGCGAGTGAAATTGTCACTCATATCCCACTCATCGTGCTTGCTTCTCTCGTAGTGAGATACACGAGAGGGATGCGTGCTTGCGTCATTTCTATTTGACGGAGAGAGAGAGACGGGGCAAGAAAGAGTTGAGTCACACTGATAGAAGGGGAGACGAGATGCAGCAGATCTAGGGACGCAACAGAATTTGTTTACAAAAATGGCACACCAATACGGGTGGTAACGTGTTTCACCAATGAAATAAAACAATTGTCGCGATAACGTATATATATGGTTACAAATCGACTGTTCGGAAAGCAATAAAAATGTATAAAAGGGAGAAGAGATGCAGCAGATCTAGAGACACGACTAATATTGCATACAAAAACGGAAAAGGGTAGGACTTCACATTATTCCAAACATACAGACCAGAAAAGTACCCCCTACAGACCAGTCCCTACAACTACAGAAACCCTACAGACCCTACAATACAGAAACCCTACAGACCCTACAACTACAGAAAAGTACAGACCAGAAAAGTACCAGAAAAGTACCCAGAAAAGTACACAAAAGTACCCCCTCGCCTCGACATACACAAAAGTACCCCCTCCTCTCGAGGGGGTACTTTTGTGCCAATATTGCTTGCACAAAAGTACCCCCTCACTGGCACAAAAGTACCTTAACCAGACAGTTGATGGGTTACACAAAAGTATTTTGGAGACAATAATACAATGAAATATTTGCTATCGCTTAAGAGACGTGATCGGGAAGAATCGAACACCCCCCCCCCCCGCTCAAACTAACCACACGGAAATAATATAACAAAAAATGGAAGAAGTTGCTCAACATCATATTGAGTTGGTAAGATGACAAGGGCACGTTGTCTCTTTACCCATAAAATATGAACAATATATTCTGAATTTGAAAGATATTTTCACATCGAAATATTGCGTTCACTAATTGTACTACATATACTATACCAATATACCAATATAACCATGAACAATGGAGATGTAATATTTTATGCCATGAACCCCTGGTAATACTCCAAAAATATTTTTAAAATATCATGACCCGGGTTCATGATTTTTTCGAAAATTTTTTTGTTTCCAAAGTTTATGGTTAAATATTATTTTTAATTATCCGGCAAAACCACAGTGCACAATATTTCTACAGGATCGTATTTTGACACATTTCACATTTTCTTATTCGAGGGGGCGATTGATTCTTACCGATCACTTCTCTCAACTGACATGTCTCCAAAATGATTGTCTCCAAAATAACACAACTCACTAAAAAATTGAAAGATAAGAAATGAAACTACAAAAAAACACTTATTGGACCATTCGCTGATCTCGATTTTACCAGAACGTGTGTCTATAGGATTTAGGAGGGATACTTTGGGTAGCCCATCAACTGTCGTGGCACAAAAGTACCCCCTTGAGAGGAGGGGGTACTTTTGTGTATGTCGAGGCGAGGGGGTACTTTTGTGTACGGGCCAGACCAGGGTCAGAGCGAGATAGTGTGCGAAAGTGAGAGGGTCTCTCTCGATTTTACACGCTCTCTCACTCTAAAGGCCTTTAAGGCCTGTAAGGTTGACCGGGCGGTGGAATGATGTGACTTCATCAGCGGCGGTTTACTCCTCAAACCACTAAAATATATTTCCCAAGTAATAGTAATATAGAATCCATTTACAAAATCGATTATTTGCTGCTGAGGCCATCACCGGCGAGCCACGATTCTGGAGGGTTATCCCTGCATGGTGCTAAGGGAATCCTCCAAAACATGTCCAGAAACAAAAAAAGTCTGCAGTCAAGGGAGCAAAACAGTCAGTTGCAGAAAACTTAGATACACCGTCATAGATGATATATTATTAAAATCTGTGTGTTACCATCTGATTTCACCAATTCTGACCAGTTGCGTTTCAGTGCAGACATTTAGTACGTGAATCCTTGAATAAATACGAAAATAAAAATAGAAAAAAGTGCAGGAGAGATCCATGGTCAAATATGTTTATTTGGCATTTTTATTTATTCGGCACGTTTTTTGTTTGGCACAAATCATAAGTATTAAAATATATTTATTTGGCACGTTAACATTATCTACGTCACAATATAAAATGATCATCCCTTTTCGAGAAGATCTCAGACTGGCCCATCCGTGTTCAGCCAACTGAAATGTTTGAGGATTCATTCGCTTTTTAAAATTTAAGTATATTTTCATGACTACGGAAGACTACCGATACTGTAGAGAGTAGTACGCGAGATTACAGTAGGCACAGTAATCAGCTATCACAAGTTTAAAGTGAAACGTTCATGAACTAGTGGTGCGTGTACTGTTTCTCTGCCTCGGCGCGTCTCTAGCTTTTTTCATGCTCTCTCGCAGTCGTATCTGTTATTTGGGAGCGGAACGTTTTATAATTTTGGACTAATGTTTTTAAACCTATAATACTCACACATTCCTCCGCAGTTCTGTCTCCACGTCCTCCAAAACCAATCGTAGTACGGTGTGCAGTGGTGGCCACCGTAGCCGCCGTAGCCGCCGTACCTACCGAAACCGCCCATACCTCCTGAAGCGACTACTGTAATCGCCCGATACCGTAACCTTCACATACCGAAACGATTGCCGAATCGACTGCTACCGTATGGATTGAATCCCACTCCCATCAAGCTCGAGCGAATTGATGTCCCTATGCTACCTGCAATCGATTGATTGGTCACGCATTTTTCACAAATTTCCAGACATGAGTAATGATCAGACACTCCTCATTCTACCTGCTCTCTCACCGATCAGACAGCGCGAGTTAGGATGCAGAATTGAGAGGGTCAGACCATTACTCACAGAAAGGCATCAATGATGAGACACTATGTGCAAGTGAGTGAGACAGTGTCTCATGCTCTATCGCCCCGGGTTCGGGTTCCGTTCTGGAGGACTATGGAATGATAGGAACAGCAAATTAACTGATCACGATCAATGAAAAGGGGGGGGGGCGATAGTGCGCAAAAGTGAGATGGTGTAGACCCAAACCCTCTCATATGTACACACTCTCACGCACTGCACTTCTGGCTGGGATATAAAATGATGCGAGGCTATGTTGACCTAGAGTTTGAAATTCGGATTGAATTATATCTCTTCATTTTGCACACTTTCTACGCCGGTCGATAATTGAGATGGTGTGCGAAATGAAGAGATCCAATCAAAATATTCTCAAGAATTTCAAACTGTAATGTTGACCTACTTAATCGGGAGCCAATGCTAGCTCCACCGCTCCAGCCTGCTCCTGAACGGATCGATTACTGTAGTCCTGGCATACGGTAGACTCACGGCATTCTATCGAAGTGGCGCAGAGAAGAAAGAGGATTGTGAGAATGGGAAGTGTCCTCATGATGGTGTGAAAGCTGACTGAATGCCCGATGTGCTAGCCCGTTCATTTAAATGGCTAATTCTTCCTTATTGAACGTTTGACATATCTGAAATTGGTCAAATCCCAATAGATGCTTGGCGAATACGTTTCTTAGGATGGCTAACTTGTATGAGGATTTGTGTGCGAAAATGTGTAGTGTTCCGTGCGATTGGGTACAAAAGAGAGAATTGCGGGTGCAAAAGGGATGACTACATACAGGTATCGCACATGGTTTAAAACCTGCTGAAACGCGGCGAGAGACTGTGAGACAGTGTCACTCTCTCCGTTTCCCCATTCTCTCGGCCCTGACCCCATTTTGGAGGTTGAGAGTCATGTGCCAAATATGAGCGGTACACTGATATGCACTAGTAGATATCGACATTGTGAAGCGGAAATTCAGCCAATGATGACTTTAACATTCAGTTATGAGTTTTACGACTTCCCTATTTTGTTCACTGAGCTTGTCGAGTGTTTCGAAATAGCGCAGGCATAGATTAATCTTATCAGTAAAATCATTCGCTTCAAGAATAATTGGTGGGCTTGAGTTTTACGAATTGAATACCTGATAAAAAGCATCGAAAATCGCATTCTTTATTTTTTTGTTTGAAAAAAAATCTTATTTTTCACTAGTTGGCAAATTTGTATTTCACCTCGGACATTTGAGGCACTCAGTGAGCGCTCCGACGATGATTTCGTCGCTACCCAATACAAACACAAAAAAATACATTTTAAAACTATTTTGGATAGGTGCGAATTCATTACCCCGTCATGGATAACAATTTATCTTTAATCTTTAATCTTTAATCTTTAATCTTTATTCTCCAAGGGGCGATTTTGGGAGGGATTTGGATTTATCTTGACGTTATGATGGATTCTTCGGCTCTGGATCGAGCACTTTTTGTGGTGGCGGAATCAGGCAGTTTTCGTGTCACAATCACAACTTACGGATTCGCGAGGTGGTCATGACTAATTTTGGGGTCTTTCGAAGACCTACGGAGAAGGGGATTTTGGGGGCAGTTACTAGGCGGGAGGGGAGGTTATTCCAGAACGTTATGGATCGACTTGCACAAGTGGAAATAGAGCCTGTTCTGTAAGGAATCGAGATGCGTAAGCCATGAGAAAATCTGAGAGAACGTGCTAAAGGAGCAAGCGTGTATAGATTGGTGGCGTCCACCAGCGCGTGTCTATGGATGGAATCATGCAAGAACTGTAGGTCACGCAGAGCCCTGCGATACTCAAGGGTCTCTATTTCGAATAATTTGAGGCGGTTGGGATAGGAAAGTGGAGGGTGTTGACTACGCTTGAGAACTCTTCTAGTGAACTCTCGCTGTACATTCTCTAATCGATTAACTAGGCCGATTGCGGTAGGATTCCAGATTACGGTACTTGACTCGAGGAGTGGCCGGATGTAAATCTTATAGGCCTTAATAAGGGTATTAGAGGAGTTTGTGTGAAATGATCTTAACATTAGATTACACATGGACCGGGTCTTACGCGTTATTTGGGTAATATGATATCCGAAGTTCAGTCCTTTGGAGAAGTGAACTCCTAAATCTCTAACATTATTAGAGGATGCGATAGCGAGGTCATTCAACATATATTTTGATCTATTCTTTAGGCGGCCTAAATGGAGAACGGCACATTTAGGTGTACTCAGTGTCATGTTCCACTGAGAGGTCCAGTCGGCAATATTATTTATTGCTGATTGTAGGTCATCGCTACGGTCGGGAACAGTTGTGTAAATTTTTAGATCATCGGCAAAGATGTTGTATTCAACACTTTTAGGAATACATTTGCCCAGGTCATTAATGAATAATATGAAGAGCAGCGGGCCAATTGCGGAACCCTGAGGGACCCCAGATTTAATTGGAGAGGGTGGAGTTAGGAAATTCCCGATTAAGACGCTTTGAGATCTACCAATCAGGCAGGTAAGACTCTAGCCATCTGATAATGTGAGCTCTTCATTATCAGATGGATAGGTGCGAATTCATTACCCCGTCATGGATAACAATTTATAATTCGACTATTTATCGATCGATTACAGCTGGTGACTACCGTATTCTGTCTGGAGTACTCAGGGGAGACGCTGCAGGACTACCTCCGGGCTGTCAAGGGCGCCTGCAGTCTGGTCAAGCCCGGCGGATATCTGGTAGAGCAACTTTCCACTACTCCAGAAAGGGGCCAAAAACTAGCGTGCGAAAATGAGAGAGTTGAGAATCTTCCCAATTTTCACGCAATTTTCTACCTGTTTCGGAGAGGGTTGAATGTGCAAGGGAAAATATGTCAGATATTGCGCAAACTAGATTAGATCTTCCTCTTCCTCTTCCTGACTGATTGCGAGGCGATTTTGAGTTTCAAAACTCTATAAAAGCCAGAATTCGTAGCGCTCTCGAATTGCCTTGCCGAATCTAGTTTAGCCGATAATCAAAATTGTCAAACATATGTACTTAATTTTTCTCATCTCATTTTTTCCATTCCCCTCCCACATGCGTGCACAATTGTGAGAGTCCCTCTCGTTTTCGCATGCTCGCTCACATCACGCCACTCTCTGCGTGGCTGGCCGGTCATAGTAAAGTGCCTAACTGTCTAATTAATTAACTAATTAATTACACTAAATTTCAGATGCAAGGTGGTGTTCTTGACGCGGACAGCTACAACTTCGACGGCAAGCGTTTCCGCTCCCATCGACTCATGAGGGAGCACGTCACTATGGGACTCAAGGTTGTGGATGCTCTTGCACACTCTTGCCTAAACCCACAGGGGAAATAAGTCTACTAATCCGGAAGTATTCGAGCGACGGCTTTTAAAGTTGAAAAACGCCGCTCCCTTGTCTATAAAAATCGATTAGGCTTTTAATATTGTCGTTCGGTTTCCTAGACTTCTGAATTTGTAGACATATTCCGATGTGAGTACTCTAGCCAACCCTTGCCACATGACTGTTAGCCTCGCTCAGATCATTAGGGAATATTTTTTTTTGGAAAAGATGCCGAAAACCGTCTAATATATTTTTGACACGACTGTTCTCAAACTAGGAGTCACGGAAGTACTATTGAAAAATGGGCTTCTCGATTCGCACGCTCTCGGTTTGCAGCTTCTTTTAAGCCGGTTTCGCACCCGAATCCGGAGTAATGATCTCTCCTCATTTTACATGCTCTCTCATCGATTAGACGGCGCGAGAGAGCATGTGGAATTGAGAGAGTCAGACCATTTCGCAACTTTTCTCCGGCATCCGCACGCTTCTCGCACATCAATACACGCACTAATATCGATTTTCTCGTTCCGTTGCATCCTTTCCTCCTCCTCTCTCTTGCCTAGATCTCCATTCAGTTTCTGGCACGATGCCAACACACACCTCTTCCGCGTCATCAGAAGGATGACACTACCGTATCTGGCTGACGCACAACGCGTGCTCATTGCAGGAGAACGACTTCTTCACGGAGGAAGACGCATCTGGCGAGCACGAGTTCAAGTTTATGACTCATGAAGACATCTACATCATGATCGCCAAGAGAAAGTGCTGACGCGCCTTTGGTGCCCGACGCCGACACCGTTCTGGTGTCGTGTAGATTCCGACCGCCCTAGCTGATCCACATGTTATTTGTTAGCGCGTGCAGTGCACCGCTTGTGTACTTAATTAGGCCCTGCTTGTTAGCTGAATTCCTCTGCTTATTTTATGCATCGCTTATGTTATTTGTCCTTGCCCGTTTATTTTATTTTTGTATTTGTGAGTGTCTGTGTTGTACTAATACCCACATGCACGCCTAGCACATAGCTGTAGTTAGTGAAAAGCACTTGCTCAAAATCCGGAAAAAAATGCACGAAAGTACCTACTGAATCGCAGAGAAAAATACCGTAGCCGGAGGAAGAGCAGACTAACAGTAGTGAAAGATCACTTGTCGATCGACATCTGGGTGCTTACCGTAATGCTACCGTAACTATCAGGCGGCCGGGATGAGAGTGGACACGTCGGCGGGCGAAAACGACTTCCGATACATCGGCCACGACGACATTTTCATTCTAATCTCAAAAAAGCCGGAATTGTGAAACCGGAAAGTCGGTGTTTCCTCCCCCATTTGGCATGTACTCTGGCCACATGATTTCGTCAGTCCTCCAGAAAGGGGTCAATCGTGCTAAACCGAGAGGAACTCTCTCTCTCTCTAACTTTTACCAACTACCTCCCTTCTGACCCCTTTATGGAGGTGGGCCTCGTCACCGGAAGTGCTGTGCCCCTTCATAATATTTGTTCATTGTCGTATAGCCATATTAGTCGTGTTTCTGAAGCCAACTCCTCTCCTGCACTGATGACACTCTCATCATCGTAACCACATTATTCCACAAAACAGTCCATTCTCCAGAAAGGGCCAGAGACGAGAGAGTGTGTAACAGCGAGAGAGCGCCTCTCACGCTTACACGCGCTCCCTCACCTTACCCCTTTTTGGAGGTGCGACTGGTCCATGGAACGGTGCGGACAGTGCCGTACCCATTTAATTTTACAAGGTGCGTTTTCCCAAACAGTGTTAGAGCTCAACCATCCATCTCCCGAGTTCAAATTCCCACTGAAAAGCCACCCAAGTCTTGCCCCTCCCAATCGATCGATAGACCGTCCTACCGTAATCCTCCTCCCGCTCACAGTCTACCGTATACATTGCCTCTCTCTTATCATCTAACCAATCAATCTCCATCGCTTCATGCTTCGATACGGATTCACTAAAGAGTGCATTGAAATCGAAGTTCCCCGCAGTTTACGGTTCCGTAATGATACACTAAAGCTCAATTATAATTCTCATTATTGTAAATAAGAATTGGAACAATTGACAAAATTTGCATTGTTTCGCTTTTTGTAATTGAATTTTCTTGCATCATTAAGGAACCCTGCCGCAGTTCTCCCTTTTTTCTGTATCCCCTTAAAAGCTATTCTACGAGTGCTTCCCCCTCCGCCATTGTAAAAAGTGCTTATGAAATAAATGTTTAGGAAAATAAAACGAGACGAGACCCTGGCTGTTTTCCGTTTCATAAAGTACATTTACAACACGGCCGAACGATTGATGATCTTGTGAACGGACAGAATGAATCCTCGCTCAGCGGAACTGCTCCCAGTTATCTCTACTTATTCTTCCATTTTACGTCATTTTCTCGCTCTCTGTCTCTCTTGATTGCGCACGCTCTCTCGCTTTGTCTGACCACTCTGAGAAAAAAGTCACGGCGGATCAGGACACAAAGTGAAAATGTTCACTTCCTGTAAGTGAAAGTCACTAGAAATAAGAGACATTTCACTTACCGGTAAGTGAAATGTCTCTTATTTCTAGTGACTTTCACTTACAGGAAGTGAACATTTTCACTTTGTGTCCTGATCCGCCGTGACTTTTTTCTGACAATGAGTGCACTCTCTTTCCGTTGCGCACACTATTTCGCTGATGGAGTGAGAGAGCGAGCGAACTGGAGAGAGTGGATCAATCGATAATTGCAAAATCAATCGATAATCGCTTCCAGTCAGGATGCCCGAACGACTCCGGCGGCTGTGCGTCATCCGCACCGCAAAAAGGTCAGTTAGCAGAGTGCGCGGAGAAAATGATGATAATCCAAACAGACTCGCACCAGTCTACGTACTACTCTATTATAGATTTCTCTCTCTCTCTCCCTCTCTCTCTCCCTCTTTCTCTCTCTCAGAGAGAGATTTTCCCATCCGTTCGTCCAGTAAAAGAGCAACTGCTCTCTGTGAAACCCCTGGCAGTGTTTCCCTCCCCAGTCTTTCTCATCCCCCAGCCAATTGTGCACTTCCCCTCCTCCACTTTACACACGCTCTCTAGCACTCCTGACCCCTTTCTGGAGGGATGACCGGGCTGCGAAATGACCACTTGGTAGATTTTGGGGACGAATAGGATATCCAAGCTTAGATATGTTTTTTTTAAATCCGATTAGGTCAAAGTACTATAGACGTTTTCATATAATTCTCTCCAACTCCTGGACCCTTGATTCGTAGACTTATTTCTCGATAATGGATCGATAATGGTTGCTACCGTAGGCAACGAGGTCCCAGTTATTCGATAGAAAGTTTTGCTTGGTAGGAATCTTTTAGAATCTTCGCCAAACCTCAGACATATGGTCAAGTGTGCAGTCTGCGAAATCGCTTCGTGTAAATGAATGGCATCGTTTTCCTTGCCTCTTTTCGCATCTGTTAGTAATATAGGGAACCCCTTCTCTCTCTCTCTCTCTCTCTCTCTCTCTCTCTCTCCTCCCTTCTTCCCCCTTCCTTCACCCCATTACACTCGGAGAACTGCGTCTGATTCTATGGCATTAGACGGGGAATGGGCACTTCGAGAAGGACATTATCGATTTTTTTCTCGAACTTAGAGAGGTCCTTATCGAACACGGACATTTTTGAGAATTTTAGTGTCATAGTAACCTGCTACCATCCAATAATTAAATACTCTAGTCAGTTTATTTTATAATCTAACCACGAAACGCATCCGAAAACGGCGTAAAGTTGAATGAATAAATTCTCAGACAATGGGCGAGTCATGGCTGATTTATGTTTCGCATTGCTACTATAAGGCTTCCCAGTCTTGGAATGGACAATGCATTATCCGTTCGGATATGACACAAGAATATTTCAATTAAAAAGAAATGTCCCACTCACTCTCTCATTTCCGCACACTCTCTCGCCGCCGTCGTAAACTTCATTAGTTCAGCCTCTTCTCTCCTCTCTCTCTCCGTTCTCTTCTCCGATCCCTCTTTGCCCGAGGATCAGTTTCACCTTTCCTTCTCCTTCTCCTCCTCTTCCTCATCTTATTCTCCCTCCGAGTCCCATTGCATCGCCTCCTCAGTAAGATGCGACCCCTAGCGAGCTAACTCAATTTTAGCCTCATAATATGGGAATTTACAATATCCTAAATTTCACAAATCCTCATTTTTATTCAAGATTTTCCAAAGCGAAGCTGAGTTAAGAGCAGAGGTTACACCAAAATTATTTCCATAGTTGTAGATAGGTGATTTTGTATAGCCGCTACAAGCCGAGTTAGGACAGACTTTTACAACTGGGTGAATTTGTAGCCTTTTTTCGGAAAGAAACTTAATCCTCGTCTAAAGGTACATAATTTCACAGCAGTGTTGTTAGATCAAATAATTTTTTTCGCATAGAACAAAGTGTTATTCGCGAATAGGATTATTCGATCTAATAACATTAGGCCTACCGAAAGGTGCATCGAGCACGCGCTCTCAACCTGACCCTTTTCTGTAGGTTCGGGACAATGGAAGAGTGTGGAAGGGTCAGATCTGTCTCCTCTCGACCCTTCTCTTCTCACTTTACTCCATTCTCCTTCTTGTACACACAGAGCTAAAGCAGTGCAAGGGAAATTTGTTAGGTGTCGATCTCTAGTCTTCTAAACGCTCCCATTTTCTCCTGCTTGTCTATCTTAAGAGCAGGAAGGAAACTAGGGGAGAAGCGTCTGGCGCCTCTTACTGATATGATAGCGTATCTGTGTCCTAACGCTCGCGGGTTACTGTATTTACCTTCCTGTATTTACCGTTCCGAACACGCCTTGTCACGAGCGACACTACAAGAAGTGCTCAGGAAGGAAGGGATTTCCTCATTTCTCTCTCCCTCTCTTTTGCTTGCACATATTGACTTAGCCGTACCAGAACTTAGCTTACTCTGTATTCTGAACATTCTCTTTATTAATCTAGTCGATACTGTATAATGATAAAAAAATCAGTAATCGACGACGACAGCCAGTGTTACAGTATGCACCAGCCGGAGGACTACGAGAACTCGTTCGACCCTGATGCCTACTTTGAGCAGTACTTTGGGAAGTGAGTGGTAAATTAGATTAGAGTTTGAAATTCGGGTAAATAATTGAATTAGCACTCTTCATTTCACACACTCTCTCACCGGCCGATTGATGAGAGAGTGTGTGAAATGAAGAGTGCTAATTCAATTATTTACCCGAATTTCAAACTCTAAATTAGATATTGAGATAAGTGTATGAAATCCGTTTCTTGCCCCCATTCACAGTTATTTTTCTTGTATGCGATATCCTGACGGAATAAATAATAAATGAATGAAATAAATTGCCAATTTAAAAAAAAGCAAATATCAATGTTCGAGAATAGATTTCTGCATTACAAATGCGGATGAGTTTCACCCGCTTTTGATAAGATTGCTAGGCAATCAAAAGTAATGCGAGTATAGCTAGGGGGGTAATTTAGAAATCAAAATTAATAAACAAATTAATTATATTAAATTAATTAATTAAGAAACTCGATCGAGGACGGGACGCGCGTGTCGCTGTTCTGTCTGCCCGTCTTCGCACAGATCATCAAGCAGAGTGTGCCGAAGGAGAAGAGAAGCAGTCTGCTCGATATAGGTAGGAAGAGCAGTGTCTGACTCTCTCCATTTCACATGCTCTCTCTCACCGTCTGACCGACGAAAGAGCGTGTAGAATGGAGAGGGTGTGGCCATTTCTCGGTAGGGACAAAAATATTTTGCTTAAGGTAAGGAAGGGGAGGAAGGATGAAGTAAGGAAGAGTAGGCTAGGGTAGAATAATGATCAGCTTACATCATTACAAAGCATATAAGTTTGTAAACTTGTATCTAAGCGAGAGCTACGAATCTGCGGGAAAGAAACCGGAAGTGTTAGATCAAGTTATAGGAAAACGCAACATTTAAATGGCGTTTAGAAGCACAGAATTACAAAACAAGTGGATGAGGTGGAAGACCTGATCTCTGTTCAGGTGCGGGTCCCACCGTCTACTCTGCCGTTTGCTTCCGTGACGTCATCGAGCGCGCCTACATGACGGACTTTGTGGAGAAGAATCTGGTCTCGCTCAAGGTCCGTTGCGTCATCACTAGGCAATCGATCGTAAGACTAAAAATGAGATATATCCTATAGATTTAAGATTTGTTGAAACTTCCAACCGTGATATATCGACAGAGGCCCTTCCTCCGGTTGAAGTGGTAGTGGTGAAACAGCAATGTGCGGTATCCAAGAAATGAAATCAAGGTGGCAAACATCAAATCGCATATTAACTGCAGATGATGCCATTGCATGTTGACGGATAGGTGCTATAGGTGAATCGATCGTATTGTAATTTAATTTGCGTCAAAACACAACGTGAGTTCATGCTTCACCCTGCGCACATCACTAGGACATGAATCATCCTCTTTGGTAGTTCACTAACCGACCGGCAGGTAGACAACACAAATAAAGAGAGAGAGAGGGATTTTCGTAGATGTTACTATCTTCGCCATTTAAATTCAAAGTTAGAAATTCGCTAGGTAGGTAAAAACAGGATACGGAATACCTCTGTCCTTCAGGGAGCCAGAACTGTGTGAGAATGCGCGAATGTTCTCTCTCTTTCACGTTACTTTGTCGCTCCTGACCCCTTTATGGAGGACTATGTGGAATGATGTGCAATTAGTAATTGCTAATTACTGTTCATTAGTAATTTAATTATCACTGCAGGACTGGACCAACGGGATCTCGGCGCACGACTGGCAGCCCACGATCAACGTCATTCTGAGGTAAGAAAAGTGTAAAAATATATCGCAGCTCTCTCCTTTTCGCGTACTCTCCCGACTCCATCCCGAAAAAAATTGCTCGAAGAGTTATCGTCGCTAATGCGAAATTCTCTAATATTAGCTGAGAAATTATTTCGAAAATTTCTATAAAATCTTGTATAGATATAAATATAAATGTGAAGCTTGCATTTTGTTTTTAAAAGTTTTTACAAAGACAGAAAGAGCGTTTTCAGATGAGCGATAAGCGCCCTTACTCTTGACGCGATCTTGAAACATACCCTATTATCTGGACGGATAATCCTCTCGGTGAATAATTCATTGAACTTGATAGAGTCAGAAACGCCGCGATGAACAACGGTGCACGGTTTAGCCGCGCTTAATGCGTATTTGAAACGTCATTCTCACTGGGCAGTCCCGAAATAATTATGATAAGCAATTATCGATTTTAAATAATTATAATTAATCACAGAACCGAGGGCATCACCGGTTCGTCGGAAAACATGAATGAGAAGGCGGAGAAACGGACCCAGGTTGGTGCATTGTGCACTACTGAGTTATATATTATTATTGATTTTGTTACTACTGACTTATTTCCCCAAAAAAATAGATAAACATCTACAACGTAATTCGCTTCCTAGCCAGCCTTGACGTTCAGCTCGTCCTCATTATTGTTTGAAATTGTTTATTTTGTTAAATATTAATTATTGTTAATTACAGGAGTTGGTCCACGCGGGCGGCGTTCTCTTCTCCAACGTCCACAGGTCGCCCTGCGTCCCGGATCTGAAGGAGCAGGTTGCTATTTAATTATTATTAATTTGTGTTTTGTTACTTTTGCAAAAAAAGTAATTGCGTGAAAAGACAGTACAGTACGTAAGCGGTAGAAAAATGGAGCAGGTAAAAGTTCCCCTGAACGAATCAGCACCAGAAACCTTCTTAATATGGCCAAGTAATGTGAGAAAATGTCGTCAGATCATTCTTGTTTTAGCTTTATGGAAAAAAAGGGATGGATGACGATTTCATTCTATAACGCCCATATTTCTGCTGAGAGTTTTGTGCCGAAAATGTTGGAAATGCTGATCATGTCATGTGATCAACTCGAGAAGGATCGAGTTTGCCAGCTTTGCGTCAAACGCGCTAAGACAGTATCCGATTTCCTGCTCTGCACTAGACTACACTCACATGCAAGCACCTTAACGTCACTCGAACCCTTAACATAACTTAGCTTAAATTCCCCACCATAATCTAAGGGGCGTGGGTGCATTTGATCCATCGATCGTCCTCTAAAAACGCTGAAAAAGCTTCTAAAACAACCCGTCTTCATTGGTTCGTTGATTGACTTGATTGCCCTCAGAAACACGAAGCCCGCTGGTGTTCTTTGTTTCGCACGGGAGCGCCAACTGTTGCCCTCTTTTCCCCTCTAACCCCCTCCCCCCACTCGATGACGTCACCTGCGGCTGCTGCAGCAACTGTCGACTTTCTAGCCGTCTGCACTCTCCTCTTTACCCGTGCTCGCTCCCTTCTCTGATTGTCTGACTCTCGCAAAGCGCAGTGATCTATGAGGATCAGGAAGTCAGGACATCTAGCGGGGGGAGTGGGAGAGGGGAGAACGATTAGCAGGCTTGAGAGAGAAGAGAATAGAGAGAGGAGAGAAAGGAGAGAGAGAGAGAGAGAGAGAGAGAGAGAGAGAGAAAGAAAAGGGATGAGCGGCAATCACGAAAGAGCACAACAAGGTGACGGATGGGTACATTACAAACAGGGTACTTTAAGAAACCGTTGATCAGTCATATGCTCAACAAATATACAAATCGCATGAATAAAAGATACTGATCAGCACAATACACCACGTTCCTATACATGCATGTGTGCGTTGTTAGCGAGATGAATATAAATCTTATCTTATTTTTTGTAAAAAAAGTTAACCATAAAACGATTCCAACAGTAACTATCGTAGTGTTATGAAACACTGATCTATGATCACTTGTTTTTTATCATGGACTTTTTGCTTCATTTTCAAATATAATCTTTGATCGCTCTACCAGGTGGACATCGTGGACTCCGTCATCCAGAGAATCATATATTTCAGTAGACAGGTCTATCGATACACAACAACCCGTACCTTCCTATAGCATTGATACACTTTTCCAATAGTTTCAATATTTCAATTTTACTAGTGGTATACCAGTTACTATAAGATTACCAGTAGAAACTACGGCCTGCCAGTATGAAAATACCAATATTTTTCACACATTCAGGTGGATATCATGGTCTCTGTCATCCAGTGAATAAGATACTTCTGAAGTCTTATCTATATGCGCAATCCTTATCTTCCTTCAACAATGACGTTTCCATCAGTTCGATTTGTTCTCTCTTCCAGGTGGACATCATGGTCTCTGTCTTCTGTCTCGAGAGTGCGTGCAAAGACCTCGACGAGTACGGCAAATGCGTCAAGAATATGGTGAGTGAACGTACGGTGTCTGATGACTAGCACGCTAAGGCAACATTGGATTCAAAGTGCTCCCGAAACATATCCGAATCGCTAACACGAAAAGTGCTTGTCTCATCCATTTATCCTGATGGCAAATAATGATCGCAAGCATTTAATTTGTAAACATTCTTGTGCTTTGGAAATATAAAAAAATGATAGTATCTATCCGCGTATACGCAATGTCTGATCATTCTTCTCTGATCTCGAGATTTCGCTATTCATTCGGGGTTAGGACGACTTGGAGCTAAACAGTGCCCATAGTGCCGCGAAAAGTATTACAACGTTTGAGAAACACTGATAAAATATGCATTCTGAATTTAACCTCCGATCTTTAATCTTTGATCTCTATTATCCAATCCCTTCCAGATGTCTCATCTCCGACCGGGCGGCAAGTTCATCATCGGCTCCGTCATCGACGACAACGTGTACAATGCCGGCAATCAGGTGGTTAATTAATGGCTAATTAATTATTAATTTAGGAAAATTTATTGGGAATTTATTTACAATTTTGTAGTGAAGTTTACTTAAATTTTACCCAATTTTACGTTTCAAATGATCCTCCACACGATCCATTCTCCAAATCCAATATGTTTCACAACTCACGTAACACGAATAACACAACAATCGTGATCGATAATAGTGATAGAAAAAAAATAATTTGAGCGAACTGTATTGTTGGTTTTGCACTATTTTCCAAATTATTAGACATTTTCCTATTTTTTATTGACGATTGATAGAGCTTTTGTACCGTTCGATTTGCCCTGCAGTTTTATCTCCGCAGCCCGGCATATCTCAGTTTCGCGATGCGCATAACTCGAGTTATGCGAGCGTTGTGACGATAGTGAATTTCGGTTACGAAAAGGCAAACAGATAAAACTAAAAAAATATGCGACATGTTAGAATAAATTTCTAAAAGAAGCAAAAACAAGCTTAACCTGCAATGGCAGCGCATGTTCTGGCTGCTTCGTCTCACTGAATCTGACGTCATCTCCGCCCTTGAAGCTGCCGGACTCGACGTTGAGAACAGAAAGGTTAGTGATATCACATGATTCCAAACATACAGAACAGGGTTAGGGCGAGAGAGTGTGCAAAAGTGGGATAGTCCCTCTCGTTTTCACACGCTCTCTCACTCCAAAGCCCTTTCTGTAAGGTTGACCGGCCTATGGAATGATGTGATATCTAATACAGGCAAGAGGTAGCGACATCTCCTTATCTAGGCTTTACGTCCCGAATATCCAACGAATAATATCTAATGGGCAATACGATAAATCCATTAATTATTCCATGTGTTTTTATCGTAGTAATTTCATTTCTACGGAATTCGAAGAGAGATATACTTCACTGAATATTTCGCCTCTGTTTGGCAGTGTGAAACATAAAAGAAACGGGAAATAGACAATATTAGTATTATTCATTATTTTTAAGGCCTACGTCCTCGAGGACGAGGGGGTCATGTTCGCGATGCTGACCAAACTGTGATTGTTCCATCATCAGCACTAGAGTGCGAAATGTGAGACCACGCTCTCTTCATTTCACACACTCTCTCGACCGGTCGGTGTGCGAAATGAAGAGAGCGTGGTCTCACATTTCGCACTCTAATCAGCACCACCAACTCTCCTCACTCCGCATATTATCACGTATCGACAAATTCAGGACAGTACGCGAGCCGATGAGAGTACACAGAACTCTCTAGGATATGCCCGTCTAGATACCTAAAGCGAGAAATAGTTCTCATATCTTGAATGTGTTCCTTAGATTCGTATGCTGTGCAGTCCCATCAGTTTTTCGCACCGTCCTGTTTAAGTCTCACGAGATGTTGTGCGGAGTGAGGAGATTATTCTCTCTCTCCTGTAGGACGAATCTCTCTAGCGAAGAAAACTCTCTTGCATTCGAGAGAGTTTGTCTTCGCGACGCTCTTCTCCAGAGAGGTGCATCCTAGAGAGTCCGCGATCTGCGCCCTTCTATATACTGTAGTATGTTCCCTCTGAGCATCGTAGACTGATCATATGTTTATAGGAATCCCACGTCATAGCTATTTGCCCCACCCCCATTATACACTTACCCGTTGACAATTAGACTCCGCGTTTCGGAATTTCCGACCGAGACAAGAGCCATTACGGACACAGCCGGCCCCGGCGCTACGGCGTTTGATAACCGAGACGAACTAACACAAACTAGAATTTGAAATTCGGAAAAGTAAGTTGATGAGATCCCTTCCATTCACTCGCTCTCTCATCAATCGACAAGTGTAGAGAGTGTGTAAAATGAAGAGATCTAATGCACATATTTTCCCAAATTTCAATTTCTATCATGAACTGTATGAGTACTTTCTCATATTCACTTGATGCATTTCATCAGAGATTTGAAATGTTGATGGTACAGTTGCTAGCCCTTTTTTCGGTAATCAGACGCCCGTAGCGCCGTTGTGCCCCCAACTCATCGGTACCCTGCAATAGGAAATCCCTTCCGACGAATATTAAATGAGATCGTGTAATTTGTGTTTTGCTCTAGTGTGATTGTATGCAATGCCTCGGCACTTTCATTGGTTGATTGTTTTGCGATGACGAGATAAAGTTTGCGACTATACTTGTCGATTTGTTTGAGATCCTGGTGCGTTTCTGGGAAAAGTTGAGATTGTTAGCGCTATAAAGGACAACGACTACGTCAAATCATTCTTTGAATGAATGGAAAATAATTAATCGTATTTCTTTAGGTCAGCTTTTTACAACTACACTGTGCCTTGTTTCGATGGTGCATTCACTTTTGTCTTCCTTCTCTTTGAAAGTCGGTACATGACGCATCGAGAAGGTGGAAAGTTTGCAAAGACCGAAAATTTGCTCAAGATTGCACACGAGAGCTGAAAATAGCTTCATCCATGCTCAAATAGCATGCATTTCGTAGGAAAAAGGAGAACAGCCTTGCATTTCTTCACGTTGTCCAAAACATGGCAGAGTAAGTTTTTTTCGTTGTTTTTTTCGGTTCTTGATTTTCGAACTCAGGTATCCCGAACCTCCACGGAAAACACTCCACGGACTCCTGTTTACCAGATTCCCAATAGTCCGCGGAGCCTCAAACAACTCTTCTCTCCGATTCCACTAACTGCCTTCGCTCAAACCGAATTCACATGTGGTCACTGTTTTTTGCCTGGTCGCCTGTTTGTAAACGCAACAGGGAACTGTCGCCTTAATGGTTTTCACATGCTTCCCTTCTTGAAAAAAGGCCTCGTCAGGAAATGACTTGTTATAATTATTTACGCGAGCCGCCCGCATCCTGCCTTCGCCGTTTTCAAAAACAGAACATCTCTTGTGAAAGGCGAATTTCTGTATTTGTTATCCTAGTCTGCCTTTTTCAGTATTTCTCTTTCCATCTCATCAGTCAAAGGATTACTATAGGCATTTCGCCGCGGCGCAAAAGGCTCCAACCTCTCGTCAGTCTTCATTAGGACTCATTGATACGCGAGCCACGAGACTATAAGACCCTAAAACGAAAGGGAGAGGCGTGTCGTGTTTAGCCGCAGCCGACATGCCAATCTAGACTGAACGTGTGCAAAACATCCCACCATTTTTAATTCAATCAGTTTGTGTGCCTTCGTGTTATGAGTATTTGAACCTATCAGTAGCACGGGTGAGTAGGATTGGGCCTTTTCGAGGCCGCAATTTGCTCCGCCCCTCCTTGGCTCTGAAATCCTAAAATTTCGACGTGAGACCACCATGTCAGACATGAACTCATCCGAGAACTCGTACTCCTCGACGCTAACGATGTGCATCTACTACCTGGCGATAGGTGAGCGATCTGAGAATCGTTATTTTGTGAATTCAGAATCCTCATGTTGCCTTGATCAGAGAACGTGACATCAATAATGGTAATCCATTATGTTTGCATGTATGCATCCTTACCTTCTCGGCTTTACATCGAGATTTGATATTGACTTACATCGATATTGATGATTTCAAACAGCGCACCGCTTTAGGGTGCGCAGCAGTGCTGGCCAACTGTCTCAACCTCGCCATGTACATGCACTCAAAGGAGGCGAGGAGGACGTGAGAGTTCAATTATTTCGAAAATACAAAATATGCATTTTCAGATATTTGTGCTTTATCGCGTTCGAATTCGGTGAACTTATCAACAGCATCTCGTTCATTCTCACTGGTACTGTATTACAAATTCACAAACACTCGTCCGAAACAATAAAACGTTCCGCTGATAAACAGCAGATATTAGGACGAGAGTGCACGCGAAGGCGAGAGAATCAGACAGTAAGCACACCACAGGTAGTTCTCGAAGAGGAGCGTAGTATTTTAAATTTGTAATACCGACGATTACATGCAAGCTTAAACATGATATATCTTATTTATCAAAATGAAATAATTCTGTACTTATCTTAAAGAAATTATATTTAAACTAATACGTATATATCAGGCGCCGGACGACTGCGAACCCTACTTGACGGACAAATGTACGAGCCAGTTACTGCGCATATCTGCTTCTATGAGGTAGATTCCAATTCTTTTTTTTTTGAAATTTTTTTTATCATATTTATAGGCAGATTACATCCGTAGTTGAAAAAAACCCGCTGTTCGTTATCCATTACTCCGAAAGCTAACAATATTAGCTAAAGTCTGGTTCTTCAGAGGTACTGGCCGCACGCTCTGATACTCGGGACCGAGGTGCCCACGCTGTTTCTCATCATGACTTCCATCGAAAGGTGTGATCTTACTTACAAAAAACAGAAACACTGATCACCATTTCTTTAGGCTTTTCTTTGATCTTTTCTTAATTGTTGACTAGTAATTGTAGTCTGTCAAACATTTACACTTAATATTACTTATTCACAGTAAATAAAGGCAAAGTTGCTGCGGCGATCTAGAGCTGCTAGGACCACGTGTTCACTGCTGTCCACGCTTCACATTATTGGGTGGAGATCGAACTTGCGGCCTTTTTACACACAGAGAAATCCTACTAAGAACAGGCACTCAATTTTACCCGCCTACTAATATGTAAGTATGCGCAGCTTATATATTAGTAGGCCCTACTTACATATTAGTAGGCGGGCCAACTTGAGTGCCTGTTCTTAGTAGGATTTCTATCTGTGTAGCGATATACGATGTCATATATTACTCGACCCACTCCGTTGTTGAAAAATGTCAGTTCAATTATGTCGAGCGTAACACTTACGAAGAAATTCAGCTTCCTTTAGGATTCAAATGTCCTATGAACTCGCACGTGCCGATTCCACAACATTTCCCCATTCAACCCGCGAGTGCTAATCACATTCTTGTCGCGGAAGTGTATTACGCGTACTTTTGAGTTGGGCTTTCGCGAGTACCTAGGAATAGTTAGGAAACACGAATCATAGATCACACATGACGAATGCTCAAATTTGAGATGTCAATTTCATCTAAGAAATAAAGCAAAAAATATAGCATGGGCCGGGAATCTAGCCAATGGACAGATGTCTTGACCAGTGAGACACTAGAGCACCACATAGAAGTCTTAATCGAAGACACCTCTGCTGACACTTTCAAATTTCGAAATATAATATTCATGAAAACAAATAAAGTGCAGGATCTGCGCGGTCTGCTTTCCCACCGTATACCACGGCCTCTTCTCGGAGCGTCGGAAAGCTGTAATGATTGTTGCAGGAGTAGCCATTGCTCTGGTACGTATTGCGCATATTTTGTTTCCTAATTTGTAGTGTGTGTCTGCAGTTAATCTATGAATGCCATCACCGTACAAGTTGAACCGGCGCTGAAACACATTCGATCATGACTTTGGTCAAGCTGGCAATGCAGAAATTGCGGCAATTTTTGAGATGCTAATTAATAATATATTTTCAGGTTTCTCTGGGTGTCGGTGGGGCTTCTGCCTATGATAATCGGATGGTTGCGAATTCGGGTCATTGCAGCATCATCCATGCTACAGCTATGTGGTTAGAAGCAATTGAGATAAAAAGTGGCCAAAATTGAAGCATAATTAATGTGTTGGTAGCATTTTCAAGGAGACGGAGTCCCGAATATTCAGTCTAGTAGTAGTATAATAGTAGAAGTGGTGAAAATTAGATAATCATTACATTGATGACGAGGAGCATAGTCCATATTAGTTTATTGATATTCCTTGGCGTTGTAAGCCACTGCTGAAACCACCAAGTTGCTGGAGAATGAGTTAGAGAAATAGAGAAATGACGAGAGAGCGCGCTAAACGAGAGGGTCAGACGACGAGAGATGCGCTTGGCATGGTGCCAACTGGATGCTGTGCCTTGCAGGTATTCGACTGCCCACTTCATCTTTATCATTCTTGGATACGGCGTCTCCCTTCTGTCGTTGGTCGTCATGAAACTGTACACTATTGTGCGTTGTAGGGATGCAAGTTCGGTTTTCGTATTACGAACCTCTCAGCGAGAGATCGGTAATACGGCTGAGAAAGGGGAAAGAACGAGAGAAAAAGAGACGCCAGGGGGTCCGTATTACCGAAACCGTCGCCGAACGGGCAACCCTAGTGCGGTGTAACCCCTGCTGCCGTACCAATTGAGGTCGCTTGACTAATCGCCCGAGAGTGAGAGAGTGTAGGGAATGGAAAGGGACCCTCTCGAGGTTACACGCTCTCTCGCTCTCGGGCGACTAGTCAATCGACCTCAATTGGTACGACCTCAATATCATGTTCTCATGGGACTCACAGCAGACTTTCAAAGTCACATATTTAAGAACTTTTTTTCTGTGTGTACATATAATTTTAAATTTCAAGTACTCGAGGAAGGAAATATTAACAGTTTCTCGTCATGCATTACTTACCTCCATTGACATCTCTTGACACCCCCCCCCATTATTTGAATATCGAGCAACACGATTAGCTCCCTTACCTCATTACATAGTAAACAACCATGCTGAGTGTTACTGAGATAAATGAATTGAATTAAAATGCTCTTTCCAGAAACTTCGCACATCAACGCAGCATGCGAATCGACACGACACAAAGACGAATATTCTCATTGTATTCACCGGTGAACATTTTTATTTTTTTTAAAAAATTAGAAACTAAAAAAATTCCAGGAATTTATTTTTAGCAGAAGGAATCGGTAATTCGAAGATCTCACTGCTCATTTGGTTTTTTTTGCTCTTTCCGGGCAATCCCGCATAAATGACTACGAATCGCTAATTGCGCTCATTGAAGAGGCAAAAATTCAAAGACCCAAAGGAGTATTTCTCGGTGCGAACTAAAGGAACATCATGTACGCTTTCAGGGATAAGTGAGAAAAATATTAGAATTGCAAATGTTTGTAAAGTATCTCTAAAATAGATATTATCAGACACGCCTAGGTAACATCACTTAGGCTAATAGACAATGACGACGTGTCATCATGTGATGACGCATTCATTTTTTTTAAATTTTAAATGTAAACATTCCATATTTCAGCCACCTCCCTTCTGCTGGTTGCCTCTCCCTCCATCGTCATGATTGGTCTCAGTTGGGAGTGGTTCACCATAGACGACATCTGGGTGGCATTGGCGTACTCGGCAACTGTGTGAGCAATTATGATTAATATGAGTAATTATAATAATAATAATAATAATAATAATAATATTTATGCGAGTCACGAGGAAACGCGGTACAATAACATAAATTAAAAGAAAGGCACGAATCATCAATGGACAACACAATCTCAAATCATTGATTCAATACTAGTCAAACTTGCATGATTACTTCATCGCTTATTGAAACGAAAAGTGAAGAGAAGTGGAATTTTTCGACAAAGACCCAAACGTTCTAATCCCATCATCATTTCATACTCGACTACTATGTAAGAAAAAAGTTCTCGCATTACAATCTGTCTTGAATTGGTGCCTAATTGATTTGACAGTGTGTTGAACAGAGTTAGAGATGGAATCACACACAAAACGGATTCAGTCTTTCGTAGTCGGCCACTGTGTGAGCAATTAGAATGCAATACTAAAAATTGGCACCTCATTGGCATTGGCGAGACGAGCTTGCGTCGTTACATGAGCGCATGCTGAAACTCGAGACAGGCGAGTAGTGTTTTTTAGATTGAGCAAAATATATCGAAATTAGATTCATTATAATTTGCAATTGTGCCTATCCAGCAAAGACAATTTTTCTAAAATATCAATTGAGTCTTTCAATTAAGGATCTGAAATTGATGGCGTCTGCGTCCAGATTGATTTGGATGCTTGGTGAAACTTAAAAGAGAATGGCTAAATACAAATGAACTAATGCCGCTCCGCTTCGCGCTGGAGTTTTAAATAATTATATTATAACACAATAAAAATTTATTGTTACACTGAAGTTTCGCATCTCTTCTAGAATAGATAGACAGAATTCAAATGCAATACTGTCTCATTTTTCCACTCTCTTATCCTGAACCCTTTCTTAAGCCTTAAGAAAGGGTTCAGGATAAGAGAGTAAAGACTTAAGACTTAAGACTAAGACTTAAGGTTAGAAATTAGAAAATGCAACTGTTTGCCAGGATGGTCTCCATCGCCAACATGATCATCAACTTCGTATTCCGTGATGATTTCCGATCGACGCTTTTCTCGTGGTATAATAAAGTGGGAATGTGAGAAATTATCTTAAATCAAAGTTTCTGTTTTTCTTATCTCAAAACACAACCAGAAAATGTAGGGTAGTGCGTGAAATGATCACGCTTTATTGTGTTATAATATAATTATTTGAACATTTGAATTTAACTTTTAAAATAAGTTGATTAAATTTCAGAACTCGTCACAAGGACGGCGTCTTTTCGCGCATTCACCACACGACATCGACTCATCACTAGTTATATTTTGCATATTAAAATTTATTGTAACTTTGTACATTTATAAATATTAATACGTGTGACAAATGACACTCAGTTCAACAGGTATCTAAAGGAATTGTCAGTCGCTATAGATTGGTGCATTGTAATCAGATCATCTGCTACTGATATCGCTTTCACACAAGACGCTAATTCGAAACTCAAAATCGACGGGGAAATTGGGTGGTTTCAATTGGCTTCACACGGCATCGAGTTTAGTAACACAGCAAGATTGGGATGATTTATAGGATAATTTTTAGGATAATTTTGTATTGCTGTTCTGCTCATAATGCATACACATTTTAACGATTTATCCGTTATTTTTGATAGAGAGAAGGAACATCTCAAGCGAGTTCTCTGTGACTCTCCTATTATTTCTTCTTCTTCGTCTACACTTTGAGATCTTTCGTGTACTCCTTGATCGTCAGACACTTCTTGAGGAAGATGCGGTACGTCTCGCCACGCTCCGCCATCTTAATTAATTTTATTTATTTATTAATATTATTATTAGTATACTCAAACCGATATTGGCCAAGATTGGCCGACGGGGCACCCAACCACGTACAAAGAGTGATGAGGGGAAGGATGAGTCAGTAACGTTTTTTTCTCGAATCTTTTGTGAAACCCCAATCAATATTGAGAAAATTTTTCAAAAGTTTCAATTTAAAAATGCTAACCAGTGCCAGCGGGAGCATTCGCTTCTCCTCAATGGTGTATGTTCCCGGCGATGACACGAATTTCTGCAATTTAATTAAACTATATTTAATTAAACTATATTTAATTAACCTATATTTAATAATTTAAATAAACTATATTTAATTAATATATAAGTTAATTACAACTAAATTATGCGTGTCACATGAAACATTTAAGTATAAAAACCCACGATGAGCCAGTTGTCCTCTCCGGTGAAGTCGAGGTACGCGTAGCGAGAGAACATCTGAAAATATTTTTAAAAATAATTTAAGAAAATAATTTTTAATTCTTTTTTTTCTCGATAGCTCGAAGCGACAGGTTTGGGGCTTAAATCATTCCATTCTGAGCGCACAAAATTTTGAAAGAAGAGGGACGGAAATCAGCGTTTTGAAATTTATTTATTATTGCCTTGTAATGACGCAATCCTCACCTCAAAGATCTCACGGTACTCTGGCGTCGTCACGGGCATGCGGTTCTTGATAAGCTCGTGGTGTTTCTGAAAAAAATTTTAAAATACATTTTAATGAAATTGATTTCAAAGAAGTATAGAAATATTCCAATTAATTGCGTCATTGCTCCATTTTCGAAATGACAAAAGAACAAAATGTGCCTAGCGCTAAGAAGAAGTAACCTAGAGGACTTGAGAGATCATCAGAAGTGGAGATCAAAGACGAAATAATCAGTGAACGTGATTTGGCACACTTTAATTACTAGTCAACAAATGAGAAGAGATCAAAGATCAGACAAACGAAATGGTGAACTGTATTTCGGCCCTCGGTCTAAATACAAAGATCAAAGACCAAAAACTAAAGATTAAAGACCAAATATCGAAAATTACCTTGAATGCCTCTCGGGCGGCGATGCGCAGGTCGAAGCAGTCTTCGACACAGGCTCGGAACGCCCAAAGCAGCTCCTCGTTGGTGCTCGGACACTGTAGACGGGAAGACTATCGATTAGTGATTTTAATTGTATTATTATCAAATGTATGCAGCGTCTGGTAATGGAAATACGCTAAAAATTAAAATATAATTATTTTATTTTATTTTATTTTATTTTATTTTATTTTATTTTATTTTATTTTATTTTATTTTATTTTATTTTATTTTATTTTATTTTATTTTATTTTATTTTATTTTATTTTATTTTATTTTATTTTATTTTATTTTATTTTATTTTATTTTATTTTATTTTATTTTATTTTATTTTATTTTATTTTATTTTATTTTATTTTATTTTATTTTTATTTTATTTTATTTTATTTTATTTTATTTTATTTTATTTTATTTTATTTTATTTTATTTTATTTTATTTTATTTAATTTAATTTAATTTTATTTAATTTAATTTAATTTAATTTAATTTAATTTAATTTAATTTAATTTAATTTAATTTAATTTAATTTAATTTAATTTAATTTAATTTAATTTAATTTAATTTAATTTAATTTAATTTAATTTAATTTAATTTAATTTAATTTAATTTAATTTAATTTAATTTAATTTAATTTAATTTAATTTAATTTAATTTAATTTAATTTAATTTAATTTAATTTAATTTTATTTTATTTTATTTTATTTTATTTTATTTTATTTTATTTTATTTTATTTTATTTTATTTTATTTTATTTTTTTTTTAATATATTTTTAAAATATTCATAAAACGACCTCCTCGATGAGCTTATTCAGCATGTACTCGATATGCTCGTGGTTCTTAGAGGAGCACCTAAAACATTTTCAATATTATTTTGTATTTATCTTATCTATTTACATATTTTTATATTCACATGCAACATTGATGAGCTATTACTCGTTATTATTATCAGCTATTATCTCCAAGAGCTATTACTCGTGGCGATAGTTGCAATTTTAAATTAATTACGATGACTATAATTAATTAATGTAATTAATTAAGTATAGGACGTACAGTGCGTAGATGATGTGGTTCTTCTTCGATCCCCATTTTCGAACGATTTCTTCGTTCTCTGGTTCCGTGTTCGCAAATGCTTTGACAAAGAATTGGCGCACGTCGTCAAACTCAATTGTTTCTCATTACAACTTCCCTTTCCTCCGCTTGTATCTGCACCCCAGGGCGCAACTTGGACATATTTTTTTTCCCGAAAGACAAAGCCCAATTAAATGATTCTCATTTGAAAGAAATTATACTTAATACAGCTTAAAATAGAGTGAAATCAAGAACCACTCTCTCACTTTTGCACGCTCTCTCGTCCTGACCCCCTTCTGGTTGTGGAATCTCACCTTGCCTCCGTATCGCACGCCGAATGCCCACACGAACTTTCGACGCGAGGGATCCGTCGCGTCACCCGTCATCATAAACTCCTCGATCATGTGCTATAAAATCATTCTTATATTTCATAGATTACGTCATCACTAGGCAATCAACAAAATCTCTTAGATCATGTGTTGTAACTAAGCTTTTTCATAGATTGCGTCATCACTAGGCAATTATAAAAATTCGTAGGTCATGTGCTATAAAATATGTATGGAGAGATTGCGTCGTCACTAGGCAATCTGAGCTAGACACCATCAAGTGATGCAAATAAATCAAGTTATTTGATTGAACCATCAAAAATTCTCACGTGCTGCAAACTAGCTCGTTTCAATGGTTTCATAGGGTTGCATCATGACTAGACATCGGAAAGTGGTTTTCCCCCTTCCCAACTTCGTTTCTTATTCTTCGAATTGACGATTACAGATCAAATGTTTGCTCCGTTTGTGAGATCTCAGATCCCCGAGTTGGTCAGCAGAACGGACAAAAGATCAAAAAATAAAAGGTCAAAGATCAAAACACAAAGGTCAAAGTCCAAATTGCCGCTTACCGCGTTTGTGTAAATGCAGTTGGTCATGAAGAGCATGTGGAAGACTACGGCGCGCAGATGCGGCACCTGCTCGTCTGCAATCGAGAATTGATTTTTTTTGTACAAACAGAGATATTCTACTAACAATAAAGAAACGCGTTCAATAAATCCTTATCCAAATATCGGGAAATTTTCTCATAGTAGTAAGATGCATCGAATATCGAATACCGCTTGAATCGCTACCATCGAAATAAAATGCGCCGTAATGTCGCAAAGTGCTCTGGGTGTAAAAAAAAATGAAGTGGCATGATGAGTGCAGCGCGTAACTTGTTGAATGCCGCACCCTATTTTACCATGCCCTCCTCTACCGTACCCTCCTCTACCGTACCCTCCTTTACCGTACCCTCCTCTACCGTACCCTCCTCTACCGTACCCTCCTCTACCGTACCCTCCTCTACCGTACCCTCATCGTAGCCGGGCTCCCATCCGATCCTGTCGAGCATACGATTCGCACAACGCTTGAGGTACTCGTTCAACTTGAGTCCGTAGCGCGACTTGTTCACTGCAATTTACCAAATTATTAATGGCAAAATTCGAGCCATTTATTGGTTTATTGATCTCATGTTTAACCTTGATTGCATCCGATCAAGATCATCTTGTAGCCGAGTATCAGTTTTTCTGAAATTATATTTTTTTGATTTTTTTTCTGATTTCGATTTTCTCAACTAATTTTTACGGAACTATTTAGAAAATTAGAGGAAAGCTGCACTGGAGTAACTAGAGTTTGAGATCCAAGATCAGCACTATTGTTGGAGCCCGGATTCATCAAATACAGTGCAATGCTCAAAATGTGAAACGTCTCTTTCCTATATCCTACGGTCGATTCTATCGACGAGGCCAAATTCGGCGACCCCCCATATCTTCCCCTAATTTCTTTTGAAATTTTGAAATCCTGTTGCGCCTCGGGCGTAGATAAATTATAATTATTATAGTAGAGCCGTTCCTACTAATTAGTTAATTACTAATTAACCTAATTAGTAGGAGTTCCAACTCTACTCGATCAAATTCTCACTCCACACGTGATGATCAGGCTCCATTTCGATGCAGTGCGTAAACAGCAGCAGGTAGTGGTCGATTTCGCATTTCGTGCCGAACTGACAAAATTAATTTTTATTTTAAAAAAATAATTAATTAATTTTTATTTTTTAAAAATAATTAATTAATTTTTATTTTAAATAAAACTAATTAATTTGTATCACCCCATTGATGAGATTCTCGACGAACTGCACGCGCTCGTTGATCGAGTAGAGTTGGAACTCCTGCAAATTTGCATAATTAATTAGGTTAATTAGTAATTAACTAAATAGTAGGAAACTAATTAGTACCGCAATGAGCGTGTTGAAATCGTCCTTCTCCATGGAAGCCACGTCCATCACGGCGCCCAACTGAATATTTAATAATAATTAGACATTTGCAATCATTTTTTTAAAATGGCTATTGAAAATGGCCAAAAATTTCGGGGGGGAAACTAGGATTGCATCATGACTAGGCAATGTCGTACATTTGGGTAGGTGGTCCGGTGCAGGGATATGGGCCGACGCTTCATACGCTGCCCCTCCTCACGCACCCGCGCCATCTGGTTACGCTTCTGAAACGGATTGCGTCATTACTAGGTAATCTTGAAGAAGAAAATACGACGAAATCGAACAATGCCAAGCTTGACGCAGAAGAAAGCGGTGACAGCGATGAGAGGGACTGCCTGGAATTTATGGTTTTATTATAAATAAATATTTTTGTATATATTTATAATTTAATTAATTTAAAATTCCTCACTATTGTAGTGATGACGATGGAAAGGATCAACGGCATGTCCACTGAATCCTCCTCCTTCTTCTTCTCTGAAACGGACACACATATTTTCTCAAATATTCACAGGCTTTTGCAAGGGTCAATGGAAAAGGCAGTATGTGTGCGAAAGTGAGCGAATCCCTCATAATCGTCCCCTGGCCCCTTCCTGGGGGTTGTCCAGACTCTCGGTGTCCGTATAAAATCCGAAAATAAAACCGGAAGTGCTTAAACTCACCTTCGCATCTCAGTTGGTGCGAGTGGTTGAACTGCTTGTCGGGCTCGCCCACGGTGTACCAGGTACCTGGAGTAGGGGTATTCGGGGTCGGGTTCGTTATTCGAATGTTTTCAGGGTCCCTGAGACTAGACAGATCAAGGATCATGCACTACGTCACAGGATCTGTGTGTAACTCGTTAAAGAAGGTGCCCCACGAATATTTGGACAACTGAGTTCTCACCGTGGGGCAATGGAGATCGATTACCCGATGAGAGCCTCGAAAATCGCACGTTTCTATTTTTAGTTTGAAGAACGTTATGTTTAATAAACTGTCTAAAACGTCCAGAATCCTTACAGTATGTCACATTGATCTTTTTGCAATCTTTTCGCGTTGGGAGTTGGCATTTTTGGAGAAGAAGCCAGAGAAAGGCAGAGAGATAAGGGGAAAGGAGGGGGGTGCGCGAGGGAAACGTGCGCTGAATTTGTGTTTCACCAACTTCTGATAACAGAAACGAAACCTCGAACATCGGGGAAAATAAAAGGCTTCAATAATTCGTGTTACGCCTTCTTTAATTGCGCATTGTGCATGTCTCGACTAGTTGTTAGAATTTGTGTCTTTTTATGTGTCCTGATCTTTGATCTGTATTCTCTCGCTGTCGCTCACCGGTTATATTATCACAGTGCAGAGACGTCGTTTCTACCCAGTTGTCGCCGTTGTTGTAACTAAAATGTTTTAATTAAAATATGATTTTATTCTCGAAATGTTTCAGCTCACCTGAGTTTCACGTTGAGTCCTAAGGGACAAAAGGCATCAGTTTTGTTTCTTTTGACCTGCCATTCGTATTTTTATTTAGAGTTTTTAAAAACACTCTTCATGCAGATTTTTACGTTTTTTAAACAGGAATAAAAGGCTAGCGTATTTTCATACTCAGCTAGTGTTGTTATATCGAATAATCCTTTGTTTTTTTTAGAATTATTCGAAATAACTACATTACCATCTACTTAAACACAGGGGAAGATCAAATTAAATTAAAATCAAACGATGATGTTCTACGTCAATTACTATATATTAGAAAATGCTAACGTCTGTCTGTCTGTCTGTCTGTCTGTTTGTCCGTTTTTTTTCCTTCCGTCCGGTCACACTTTTTTCTCATTTTCCTTATATTTCGCTTCAAATTCTCTTCTCAGAACCTTTTGCATATGATAACTGACCAGAAAACCTTTCAAATTTTATAAAATTTAATTAACCAAATCTATAGCCAAGTGGGTTACGCGCTTGACTAGCAATCCGAGCGACGCAGGTTCGACCCCCGCCGCGGGCAAACCTTTTGCCGGATTTTTCGCAAGTGCCGCAAGTGCTCCTGGCACGTTTTAAAGTACCGTGAAACACGTTTTCACCTGTTTTGCCGAGTTTTAACGTGAAAAATAGAAAATTTTGAAAAGTTTCAAAATGATCCAGAAGGCGTAGGGGATCACAGGAAAAGTGTTGTGCGATGCCAGAAACGTGTCTGAACGTGTTCTAACGTGTTTTAACGTGAAAAATCGAAAATTCGAAAAGTTCCAAAATGATTCAGAGAGCGTAGGGGATCACAGGAAAAAGTGTTTTGCGATGTCAGAAACGTGTTTGAACGTGTTCTGACACGTTTTAACGTGAAAAATCGAAAATTTCGAAAAGTTCCAAAATGATTCAGAGAGCGTAGGGGTTCGCAGGAAAAGTGTTTTACGACGTTCGAAACGTGTCTGAACATGTTCTAACATGTTTTAAAGTGAAAATCGAAAATTTTGAAAAGTTCCAAAAAGATTCAGAGGGCGTAGGGAATCACAGGAAACATCTCTGAAAATGTTCTAAAAGTTCTGAACGCACTGTATACTGCGTTTCCGTTGTGAAAGGCTCGTGAGGCAGAGAGCGATCGAAAAAAGTTGCCACGGAGCCACGAAGTGGCGTAGTGGCAACTTTTTTCGATCGCTCTCTGCCTCACGAGCCTTTTCCACCGGAATAAGCCAGTACTCTTAGTAGCGATTAACATTCCCCAGCATACTGCGAGGTTTAATGTAGCCCGGTGCCGGCTACCGAGCTCCCCCTGGACCGAACCTGGAGCCAGCTACAGGGCGCCCCCTGGACCGTACCTGGAGCCACCTATCGAGCTCCCCCTGGACCGAACCTGGAGCCGGCTACAGGGCGCTCCCTGGACCGTACCTGGAGCCACCTATCGAGCTCCCCCTGGACCGAACCCGCACCCAGAACTATGCATAGAGCGTAGTGCATTTAACCTCAATACAACTCCGCTAGTTGTGGAAGAAATCCTCCATCTGATAAGGGGAAATCTACTGCAGTTTTGGACAAAGCTAGATATATTTCAGCGACTTCAGCTTTACTTTGTATATTTGTTGCTCAGATGCCTTCATTGAGACGAAATCAACACATAAAACTAGTTTTTTTTAAGTAAATGTATATTATCAAAAATATGCTTGAGCGAATACAGGCGCTAGGGAGTAGATAATAGAGTGCGAAATGTGAGACCACGCTCTCTTCATTTCGCACACTCTCTCACCTACCGACCGGTCGAGAGTGTGTGAAATGAAGAGAGCGTGGTCTCACATTTCGCATTCTAGTAGATAGGACGGGGAGGGGGAGAGATGTGTTTCAGTATGAAGTAGCAGATGATAGATATTACATTTATAAAATGATACGATCACACCAAAAAGTCAAATGGCGGACTTCCGTTGTTTACCACACAGGCACGTACGCGACCCTCTCACCTTTACCCGCTCTCTCGCTTTGGTAAACACAGGAAGTACCATTTTGACTTTTTGTGCGTTCGTATCATTTCATAAATGTAATATATACCCTCAAGCTAAATCGCAAGCTACACTCAGAATGAATATACTTACCATTGAGTATATTCTATACTGAGATAGGACACCGAGTATATGATATACACAATATTGAGCATATTCTCTCGTTTTCGCACGCTCTCTCGACGCGCGAATATACTCAATTTTGAGTATATCATATACTCGGTGTCATATCTTAGTATATTCATTCTCTGTGTAATATGAATGCGTTTCTTTGAATATCAAATTTGCATCCCTAGTGTGAGGACGGTGCATACTCACTTTCGCAGGGCCGTTGTCGTCGAATTTCAGCTCAGGGCATTCAGCTGAGAATAAAAATGTCATAAATATTTAATTTCAAAATAAATTAAATTAAATTAGAAAATCATAGAAAATTAAGCACCTTCTTGCGTGCACGCCGCCCCTGTGAGCTCGTAGTCATCGAGTTTCCACACGAACACATCTGAAAAGTGTTCAGATCAGTAAGTCATTAGGTAAGTCATTAAAGCACAGTCTCACGGGAGTGCAATAAAAGCAGCATTTGAGAAATAGTACTGAAACTCCGCCCACTCATTTGAATTACTGAAAATCGTGGTGAATTTTCTCCCACACAGAATTTTAGCGTACTGTAGCTATTACTCCCCCAGTGTCTAGAGGAATCCACTGAGCGGCGATTCCGCGAGAATGGGGCGAGCTAAGTTGATCAGCGCCACATCGGCCAACTTGGCTCAGAGGTAAGTTTCTACAGCATCAATCTAGGGGACGGGGGTTCGACCCCCGCCCCATGCACCTTCTCTTGCTGATTTTTGGGGAGACTGCCTTTGTTTCAATCATTCTTTCGCGCATACGGTAGATAGGCACACCACGCGTGCATGGAGTGCATTTTCTTCAAATGCAGTGGCCATGATACTGTGAAAGAAGGAGTATTACGATCTCGCGCTCCCTCATTCCTCGTCTCATATGTGCCAATGGCGCGGTCGTTCTCTCCACTTTTCCCATTATCCCTCCCTCTCTTTTTTTGAATCCCTGCGCGTCAGGGTCAGTTTGGCACAGATCCAAACTCGAATAACTCTGTTCATACTAATCGGCCGAACGTGCGGTTTGCGGGGCTCATATCGGGGAACCAAGCGTGATAACCCCACAGTGAGAACTCAGTTGACCAAAAGTTCGTGGGACACCACCTTTAAGTAAGTAAGTTATTAGAACCTTATTAGACAAAGATTTGTAAATAACAACGTGAAACTGAGCAAGTCAACGGAAATAAGGCAATTGCAAAACAAGAATTATGCAGGTGCATGACAGTGTGTGTGAAGAGAAATGAAGAAAGAAATAAAGGTAGCCTGTCTCGCTCTCTGGAAAATCACACATCATTCCACAGGCCGGTCAACCTTACAGAAAGGCCTTTGGAGTGAGAGAGCGAGTGAAATCGAGAGGGACTCTCTCACTTTCACATACTCTCTCGTCCCAACCCTGATCTGTAGGTTTGGAATCATGTGATCACCTCGATCGGAGCTATTCCTGACACATTGTGGAGAGTCGAAAGCCTCCAGTGTCAGTATTTGTTCGGTCCTGTTCTCTCCTTCCCCGACCATCGCGGACACTGTCCAGAAGTTGCTGCAACATTACTTCATTAGTTACTTACTAATACTTACTAACAAGTCAAATTAGTTATACAACACTTATTATGAATTCAATGGTAGTCATTAGTAACCAGTAGTGTAGTTATTAGCAACAATCCTATTCGAGAATAACAAAGGGTTATTCGCTAATAACCTTTGTTATTCGCGAATAGATTTTTTTCCAAATAACAACACTAGTAGCCCTTCCAGCCTATCAAGGCTGTCTTCTCGAGATGAAATAGGTAACCACGGGAAGCCTGGTTTGGCTGAGTCGGTTTTTGCTACTGTCAGTAGATAAAGTCATAAATAAAATTTATAAACTGGCCAGATTTCGCACAAAACTAATTAGAACTATAGCTCAAATCTCATAAACTCCAATAAATCAGATTTCAAATGTATTCTTACTAAACTCGTCATTCCGTGTATTACTAGATACGTAATACTAGATACAGTGTGAACATAGTTTTACGGTCTCGTCCACTTGAAAACGGAGTGTTTTTTTCGATGTGATCTTTTTTCGGAAAATTTCAATTTCCAATTCAATTTTCAATCAAATTTCATAGAAAAAAAAATAAATTATAGTTGTACATCACAAATTGCATATGAACGAAAATAATTTTACCCCGGTTCGGGGGTGGCCCGGTTTAGACATCGGGAATCAAAAACGGGACCCCTACCGTTTTTTGTCCGGGACCGTGACCGAAAACGGTACCTTTTTTGCGACCCGGTTTGGGCCACCCTAGCCAAAATAGCCTCCTTCTAAAATTGACGTAGCAATCGCCCACGAGCACTGAGTAGGTCGCTACGGATGGATGCTTATTCGTTAGGTCACCAACGTAGGACAGAAGTACTCGGGGCAGTCCCGTGCGTCGGTATACTTCGCAGTCGGGAACGAGGAAGCGGGCGCGTCGAGCAGTGGGAGCGGATCGCAGTGAATGCAGTCTGTAATCGGATACGGTAATACAAATTCACAAACCCATAAACAGTAAATGTGCCGCTGCTATGCACACTCAGCGCGCGAAGTCTCCAGCTTTCCTTACTCTGGAGTGTTCACTTCTCCTAATAATGGGAGACTTGGTGTCTCCATCTCTCAATTTTGCATGCTCTCTCAGCTGGAGATAACATCTCCATAGTAAGGAAAGTTGGAGACTTCCCGCTCTGTGCAGACTATGCCAGAGATCATGATGACATTCCGACGTGTGGAGTATTCAAAGTATCTTATTAGAACATTATTTTAAAACAGGAATACGCGGATGGATGAGAAAAGTAACTTTTGCACACTCTCTCGCTCTAACCCTGGTCTGTAGGTTTGGAATCATGTGTAAAAGTGGAAGCGCCTCGATCAGGGGCATGGCAGTTTTTGCAGTTGCAGAGTTGATTCCTGTGAGAATTTTACAGTCAAATCCTTGCGTTTTCAACAAAGAAGTCACTAAAACCACAAGCAACGATCGATGCTTCATATGTACACAAACAAAACAAGGTAGGTCCAGGTATTACAAATTTAAAATGATACGTTTATCATTGTGGACTACTGGTGGTGTACTCTCTTTCTATACCTCGGCGTGTCTCTCGCTTTGCCATGCTCTCTCGCAGCCGTATCTGTTGTTTAGCACGCATTATCAGCGGAACGTTTTATTATTTCGGACGAGTGCTCGTAAATTTGTAATAGATTTCTTTGCTTTTTGCTTTTTGGATAACAGTTTTCCACCCTTATTCCGAAAAACTCTCTCCATTTGCGCAGCTAAGCGAGTGAGAGAGAGAGCGCGCGGAATGAGAAAAATGGAAACAATTATCCCAGAAACGAAATATTGGAGAAACTATTTTCCTAAAATAGAAAATGTGCGCCCATTATCAGTGTATTACTATTTTATTACTATTACTGTATTACAATTAGTATTATGTATCATATGTGTTATGTACATCGTATTAGTATTACATTGTACACAGAGAGAAATCCTAATAAGAACAGGCACTCAAGTTGGCCCGCCTACTAATATGTAAGTAGGGCCTACTAATATAAGCTGCGCATACTTACATATTAGTAGGCGAGTAAACTTAAATGCCTGTTCTTAGTAGGATTTCTGTGTGTATTACTATTTTTTTCGCCTGTGCCCAAGTGGGCAGAGCGTGCGGTGTAGACTTTGAAAGGTAATTATACAACTACCCGCATAATAGGGAAATTACACCCGCACACTCTTCATTTTCCGCGCTTTCTCTTCAGAAAAGCGGTCCATTTCCCTGTTATGCGGGTAGTTGTATATAGTTACCTTTCAAAGTCTAGTGCGGTGGATGTTATGCACAGTAGAGTGCGATATGAGAGAACATCTGAGTCGATTGAGATTCTATCAACAGGGGCCGTACAAGCAAAACCTAACCTATGCTGAAAAGTTGCTCCTAGGGTAAACATTGGCCGTAGAGACCGAAAATGGGCATAAGAAGTTGCATAGATCAAACCCGGCTGAGATATGTTTCACCACATGTCCAAAAGTGAAATTTTCAACTTGGCAGAACGACCCCCTACATAGCTATATATTATGAAAGCTCTCTCTAAAATAAACATTTTTCATGTTATGGCCAAGTGGCTAGCTCTTCTGTGAAAAAAGTTATTATTTTTTAACAATTAATTTATAAAAATCAGTATCACGGCGTATTCGGCGGCACTTTTAACTGTGTCCATTCGATTGCGCGTTGAAAATTACCCCGCACAAAATTAGCAAGATTCATTTTATGCGACCTGATCAAATCATTAGGTGAACAAACCCGACTGCTCAAAAACAAGGCGATTTTCAACAAAATAATTTATTTTGAATGTATACAAAGCTCGCACAGCGAAATATTTCGTAGAGTCACTAGAATACATAAGATGAAGAACTTAAAATCAACTCTGCTCAATTTGGTGGAAATTTTTTTGAGCTCAAACCACGTACCCCAACCTACGTCATGGTGAAATATGCAGAATTTTTTTTCTCGACTGATTCCCTGTTTAGAGTATTATATGTGACCATGTATGCTGTAGAAATAATATATACCACGATTTGGTATTAGATGCCGAACGGATGAGACAAAAAAATGAAAAACAGTTTCCGGGTTTTGGACCATGACCCGTGAAGTAAAATGAAGTACGTGGTTTGAGCTCAAAAAAATTTCATCCAAATTGAGCAGAGTTGATTTTAATTTCTTCATCTTATGTATTCTAGTGACTCTACGAAATATTTCGCTGTGCGAGCTTTGTATACATTCAAAATAAATTATTTTGTTGAAAATCGCCTTGTTTTTGAGCAGTCGGGTTTGTTCACCTAATGATTTGATCAGGTCGCATAAAATGAATCTTGCTAATTTTGTGCGCACGGGGGTAATTTTCAACGCGCAATCGAATGGACACAGTTAAAAGTGCCGCCGAATACGCCATGATACTGATTTTTATAAATTAATTGTTAAAAAATAATAACTTTTTTCACAGAAGAGCTAGCCACTTGGCCATAACATGAAAAATGTTTATTTTAGAGAGAGCTTTCATAATATATAGCTATGTAGGGGGTTTGGATGCGTTCTTTCAAAGTTGAAAATTTCACTTTTGGACATGTGGTGAAACATATCTCAGCCGGGTTTGATCTATGAAACTTCTTATGTCCATTTTCGGTCTCTACGGCCAATGTTTACCCTGGGAGCAACTTTTCAGCATAGATTAGGTTTTGCTTGTACGGCCGTATCTCAATCGACTCAGATAGTCTCTCATATGTGAGATCACGGTCTCTTCATTTCGCAAACTCTCTCGTCCATCGACCGGCCTAGAGAGTGTGAGAAATGAAGAGAGTGTGGTCTCACATTTCGCACTCTAATGCACAGTATACCTGCGATTCCGCAGGCGACGGAGAATGAGTCCATGTAATTCTGCAAGTTAACTCTTTTTTTATATTTTTTCATCATATTTTTTACTGTTCAATACACAAACAGATTCAATGGTATGGGCCTTATTCACGAATATTCCACGGTATACGCCCGTTTAGGTTTGGGGCATTCGGAGGGAATAATTGGATCAGACTTCCTCATTTTGCACATTCTCTCCACCCACCGATTGGTGCATGAGTGTGTCAAATGAAGAGACTAGGTGCAATGATTAACACGAACTTGGTGAACTAGTAGAGTTTTAAATTCGGGTAAATAATTGAATTAGCACTCTTCATTTCGCACACTCTCTCATCAATCGACCGGTGAGAGTGTGTGAAATGAAGAGGGTTAATTCAATTATTTACCCGAATTTCAAACTCTATGAACTAGCGTGGCGAACTCACTATCTTCGCTTCGGTAGCACCGAATTTTAAGTAGTAAAATTTCAAATCTTCCTCGCAATAACTCTGGTGAACTGCGTACAGCCTGATGTCCTCCTTGTATCTGAATTTCACCCTGTTTTAATATTAATGGCGCATTCGGATGCACAACCGCAAACTTGTAGCTAGCAAGTGTGTAACATACTGTATGTAATTTCTTTTTTCTGTTATTCATTCATTGTCTCTCTATACCACCCGTTTAAAGTTAGTGGTCACTGAAAAACAGTCCCCCTGTTTTTATATTTTTAATGGATAAAGAAAAAATTCTAAGAAACTGGTATTTTTTTAGAAAAATTTAAAAATAGATATTTAGCCCGTAGTAAATTCGAGAAAGCGCGGGCCTGACACTAGGGTTGGCTAAACTATTGCGGCTTTGCGGAATGCAATAGGCTCCGCCCACAATTGCATGACGCAATTCTGAGAGAAATCTATTTGGCGCCGCAATTAAAGAAGGTCTAACAGGAATCCTTGAAACCTTTTATTTTCCCCGATGTTCGAGGTTTCATTTCTGTTATCAGTAGTTGGTGAAACATAAATGCAGCGCGCTTTTCTCTCGCGCACCCTCCTCGTTTCCCCTTATCGTGCCAACTCCCACCGCGAACGATTGCAGGCTCAATGTGAGATATTGTAAGAATTCTGGTCGTTCTGGACAGTTTATTAGACATAACTTTCTTCAAACTAAAAATTGGAACGTACGATTTTCGAGCCTCTCATCGGGTTTTCGATCTCCATTACCCCACAGTGAGAACTCAGTTGACCAAATATTCGTGGGACACCTTCTTTAATTGCATTACGCAATTCGGGGGTGGAGGAGGGAGGTGGAATTATTTGGCACCGAATAGAGTTTCCGATCAAAGACCAGCATTCAAACGCGCTTGCCCTATGTTACTGGTATGTCAATAGAGATTCTATAGACGGTGGAATTATGTTATTCACACCTCAATGGATGAATAATTTGTCGCTTAGTTCTTTTCATCAAAGCGCAGTAAAGGTGGAAAATCAAACAGCTCTTCTGCGAGGTTAATCATAAGACGCGACCCTGCTCCTGGGAAGGTTTTCTCATTCTCACCTATCAATAAGGAATTTGAAGTGAACGAAAGAACCCCACGAAAAATCGCATTTGAAAGTTGGTCTGTGATCGGAAAATATATTAGAAGCTGAATAGATCCCCACTTCCGAATTGCTTAAAGGGACAGTGAAGGCACCGTTGAATTCCCGCAAATTTCAAGGTCTCGCCACGACTTTCGGCCCGTAAAAGAGAGGAATTGCATTACGCAAAAGCCGAATAGCCAACACTACCTGACACCCTGATCCCGTATACTGTAACTGATATCGATTTTTTCACACCATGAGCCCATGTCCATCGTCCGACCGACATGGGGTTGGAAACATGCCGACAAAACATCAAGTGGCCTATAGTAGCAATACCACAGTACTTTGAGTACTGTAGAAAGGTTACCATAACCCGACTACCGTAACCCGGATTTCTGATATTGATCAAATTATGAAGCGACCGCAGGAGGGAAATTCAAAATAATTCCTAGAATTGTAATATTACGCTTATTCCCTCATAGTTTGAGTGCTGAATCCATTGCAAGCATTAACAATGTAAAAATAACGAGAGAAAATAACTTTAATGCGACTTCAAGATTCGACGAAAGTTCTCTCATTATACCGTATGTAGTACTATCAATGGGTAGTTCGACTGGGTCAGACTTTTTATAATTTTTTCCCTTCACATTATACAGTTCTATACTTCCGATTCTCGATTATTTGCAATTATAGTTATCATCAGCCTCGCCCTTCCATTTGTCCCTCTCCCTCGACATATCTGGCCCTGCGCTAATCATACAATCTCTCAACAAGCGCCTGTGCATACACCATCTTTAAGCGGGCGCCGTTGGCAAACGACCCATCATTTATGAACGGCACTATGATTGAGATTCGCGAGAGCCGGTTTAGTAGAAATGTAGCAAAGAAAAGTTTGGGCATCTACAAGAAATGCACCTTGTAGGTCAAAACACGAATGAAAACAAACGCTTGCACGTGAACATCGGAACTCAAAGTCCATGCCAAGGGTGAACGACCAATCGGAACTGAACGGAGAAGGACTTGGAAGATGCGCAATATTCGATACTATTAAAAATATGGCAATAGACGTTTGGGCACCAACAGGGAAACCAATTGGAGAGTCGAACAACGATAAACATGTCGACAGTTTCAAAGTTCCACTCTGATCAAACGACCCATCGAAATCGAGCGTAAATATGATTAAACGATGCGCAGTTGCCGATATAATGTTTAGGAGTTAGTGAAATCGTTGGGACCCTGCGCAATCTTAAGATAAAGTAGTCAAAGTAAAAATGTTGAAAATAAGAGAAAATATTGTACTTAAGATTATAGAAGAGGTGGAGGCGGAGGTACTCCACCAACAAGTCGCGGGGATAGTTAAAGAAGGCGTCCCACGAATGATTACAACCTTTTATTTCCCCCGATGTTCGACGTTTCATTTCTCTTATCACAAGATGGTGAAACACAAATGCACGCGCGGTTTCCCTCGCGCACCACAGCATTCCAAACGTTCGAAAAACAAGCCAGACCACCAAATTGCCCGGAGTTACCGTAAAACGTGTTCTCTGTAAGAGCGCAATGAAGGGTCGGGTAAAGTTGCACAACTCGGTCAAATTGATCGCTCGGGGTTAAAACTTTGGTAACATGACCCCTAGGGGTAATGTATACAACAACCATAAAATTGACCCGAAATCTCAAGTTTTGACCTACCAAATCGATTTTTTTCAAATTTTTGATTTTGATGTCGTGTTATATATCATTCGAAAGAGCATGAAAAGTTATGCCAAAAGCCAGGTTTTTACTGAATTTGAAGCGAGGAGAAGACAGAAATATAGCAAAATCGAATTTTTTGGCAGTTTTAGTGAAACATCGATCTGCCTACCCTACTCATAATGTCGGCCCGGAAACCATTCTTCTGCATAACATATTAGGGGCATATTTGATCAAATTTCTGGTTTGAGATTGGCACATTTTCGGTGCCCTCGTAGTGAGATCACTGCTCGTTTGACGCATACTAATTTTAACTTGTTTCTGAGTAAACTCTATTCATTGCCGAGTAGGCTCAAAGAACATGATCATTGAAAGACAGAAAAGATTAGTGCTCAGACCGGGATTCGAACCACGGGCCTTCCGCTTACCGGGCAGATATCTTAACCACTGAACTATCCGAGCTCTTCTCTGTCTTCTCTCTATAGTGAAACAAATGTTCCCCCAGAGCGCAATGATACAATGTATCTTGCGTAGCGAAGGATCATCCAGGCGAAATGCCTATCACATAGAGAGAAGACAGAGAAGAGCTCGGATAGTTCAGTGGTTAAGACATCTGCCCGGTAAGCGGAAGGCCCGTGGTTCGAATCCCGGTCTGAGCACTAATCTTTTCTGTCTACTAATTTTAAATACTTTGGTTCAAAAATATTTATTTTATGAACCATACATGCTAGGCCTGATTTTCTTTCGGAAACATCTTCCACATGTGCGGCATGCTCCAAAACCCCAAATTTGGATACATCTATTGAACTCATCAAACAATTTTAAATGTTTTCATCTAGAATCTACGACGCCAAAATTAGGTATTGATAATATCGTTTCTACGAGAACCCACTCCTGAGAATAGCCTCAAAATATGCATATGATGTTTTTAAACAAGTTTACTGTTCACAACATTTTGATTGGCCCACAATTTCAAGTCGAAAAAAATCAAAATCTCTGAAATGGTTGAAATTTTTCAGTTTAATAATTATTTCTGGAAGCATGAGTATTCAGTTTGACGAGATATTTGGCACACATGATACACTTATGGTACTACATCAACTGGCAAAAGAATAGCAACTTTCAGAAGAAAAATATTTTTTCGAAAAAACCATGAACCCGGGTTCATGGTCCAAAACTGTTTTTCTAAATATTTTTTTTTAAAAATATTTTTCTTCTGAAAGTTGCTATTCTTTTGCCAGTTGATGTAATGCCATAAGTGTATCATGTTTGCCAAATATCTCGCCAAACTGAATACTCATGCTTCCAGAAATAATTATTAAACTAAAAAAATTTCAACCATTTCAGAGATTTTGAGTTTTTTCGACTTGAAATTGTGGACCATTCAAAATGTTGTGAACAGTAAATTTGTTTAAAAACATCATATGCATATTTTGAGGCTATTCTCGAAGGAGTGGGTTCTCGTAGGAAGGATATTATCAATACCTAATTTTGGCGTCGTAGATTCTAGATGAAAACATTTAAAATTGTTTGATGAGTTCAATAGATGTATCCAAATTTGGGGTTTTGGAGCATGCCGCACATGTGGAAGATGTTTCCGAAAGAAAATCAGGCCTAGCATGTATGGTTCATAAAATAAATATTTTTGTACCAAAGTATGTAAAATTAGTATGCGTCAAACGAGCAGTGATCTCACTACGAGGGCACCGAAAATGTGCCAATCTCAAACCAGAAATTTGATCAAATATGCCCCTAATATGTTATGCAGAAGAATGGTTTCCGGGCCGACATTATGAGTAGGGTAGGCAGATCGATGTTTCACTAAAACAGCCAAAAAAAATTCGATTTTGCTATATTTCTGTCTTCTCCTCGCTTCAAATTCAGTAAAACCCTGGCTTTTGGCATAACTTTTCATGCTCTTTCGAATGATATATAACACGACATCAAAATCAAAAGTTTGAAAAAATCGATTTGGTAGGTCAAAACTTGAGATTTCGGGTCAATTTTATGGTTGTAGTATACATTACCCCTAGGGGTCATGTTACCAAAGTTTTAACCCCGGGCGATCATTTTGACCGAGTTGTGCAACTTCACCGACGTTCTTACAGAGAGTGCGTTGTAACTTCTGTCCACCCCATCGACTGATCAGTTTTGAGAGCCGTAGGTGGCCTAGTTTGAAGCGTTCTACGATAAAATAGAATAGGTGGCATACTGGGAGTATCGGAGTTTCGCAAATAATGCACAATTCTCCATCTGCCCATTACGAAACAAGAGTAGTATGATCAATTATTTATGCATTATCAACAATATCGGTAATAAATTATGCAATATTAAAGGAAAAGCATGCTAGAGACTTTCAGGATACTATTTCAATCCCAAATACTCTACTGCTATTGTAAAATTATGCTTTATCGTGATCAATGGGGAGTTAGGAATTGATAGAAGTCGCTCCATGAGCAGTACAGCATCTTCTTCGGGTTGGTGGCGACGCAGATGATGTGTCTCCTTAGTTGATGACTGCCGAGACCTGGAATTACCAATAGCGTGTTTGTCATTGAAAAAAAATGGGCATAGGTTCCCCCGTATTTATGAATATCATTGTGCCCAGTGCAACGGAGGTTAAATACCGCAGTCATCAATTTACTATACATTTACCACATTATCGTCCCAAGAATGAGCATGTTTTTTCAACCATAAAACATGCTAAATCAAATTTTTAGATCACCTTTGCGGACAATTGAATATCTCCTTCTTGACTTCTTTTCGTCTCGATTGGTCACGTAAGTCGTAGTGCACCCCCGCGCCACACCAATTCTGCTTGTGCGCTATCACCGAACACGCGCAGCCTTCCTAAATAAACCAATAAATCAATCGATACCGATGCAATTAGTAAACTCACAAGTCCCGCCGGCTACTCTTGATGACGTTCTCCAATGTCACATCCATATTCGGAGTGCGAGGGTCCCGCCCGGTCGATTATGGCCTGGTGCTATCAATGGAACTGAAGAGGATACAACTGTTTAGCGAAAGAAGAAAATATAGTGATTTAGAGCAAAGATACATGTTTCACGAGCGAAATATTCATTTCAAAAGTCGATGATGGATTTACGATATTCGCATACTGTTTTCGCAATATTCTAGACCAGCTTAGCACAGATAATACAACATAAATAACAAAATAAACGGAGAAAAGTAATAAAAAAGGAGGAAATCAGAAACGTCACCACTGTTGAAACTTACAGTACCCCCCTTGATCCAACAGGGTCGTGTCGAGAGACCAATGCAACCAAAATCCCGAATTCTCGTTCGTTGAACAAACCCCCTGTTTGCGGAATACTGTGGCACCCTCCTCTTTTCCCATTATCTCTCTCCCTTTCTCTGACTTCTTTTCCCAAAATTCCAACTCCCACCGCGAAAAGATTGCAGTATCAATGTGAGATACTGTAAGAATTATGGTCGTTTTGGACTGTTTATTAACCATAACTTTATTCAAACTAAAAATTGAAAAGTGCGATTTTCGAGGCTCTCATCGGGTAATCGATCCCCATTGTCCCACAGTGAGAACTCAGTTGACCAAATATTCGTAGGACACCTTCTTTAATGGCATTGGTGATGCACCGAAACTATAAATCAGAGGGAAATAAATTGTATTAGCTTGAAATTAACAAAATAGTGCAGAGAACCGAAAATGCATCGATTACGGTAGCCACTACACCATAAAGCCCTCAGTTAGCGATAATAAGTGTGATACAAATCTCGACATAGGACTGCACCGAGAACGGCACATTATTGTTGCTAATCAAATTACGATTATTTGCACCGTATTGCAGGTATACTGTAGCCGGGAGTACAGTAGATGACATACAGTATCACCCTCAGGCAATGACTTATCGAGTTCTACAGTACCTGTAAATCGCCCCCTTTTAATGCGATCGCCTGGAGTCGCGGCGATACGAGGAGAGTCGCCTCGTGTCGCCCCATGTCGCCTCGGCGTGCTGTCGTTTCATTTTAGAAAATATCGAAATTCTAGAGACAGCATCGTATTCTCCGTGAAATTCTCTATCGGATAGAATATTTAAAAAAATAAAAATATTAATTAAAAATTATGTGCTAATTGCCGATCATACACTCGACACAACGAAATACCGTACTTATTTTGAATCAATTTTGCGCGGGAAAGCATGGCTTCCGCGTTTCATTCTCTTTGCTTCAACTTTATTGATTTTACGAGTTTATTGTTGCTGTTTGCTTGTAATTTTGTGTTCATTTCAGTCCTCAAACCTTCCTGCTGCAGCAGACAATGAGGGATCGCTGAAAACGATCCGCCATATCGTCAGTTCAATGATTTTTCTTTGTTTTTTTTGCTTTATTTTAATCAGAGTGATGCTTGTGAAGAGCTTTTTAGCCCTTCCCGATTTTCTTCGGCTGTCCCGTGTTGTTGGATCCAAGTGCTGCAAGCTCTCCACGTCCGTCAGGTATGGTTGCTTTGAACTTTTATGAAAGAAATTAAAGTTTATCGTCAAAACCTTAGTGACGTTGGTCAGTGTTAGACAAAATCCATAAGCAAGATACGGCTGAAATACTCACTCTGAGCGTACACAAAGGCGAAATAACGTTAAAATATCGATATTACGTACTCCTGCGACTTACAAGAGGTCGAATTAGTGCTCACGTTTCGTTATAAACATGAATTTTATTAGAGATCATTTAAAAAACTGTATTTTAGAGTAATAATAATTATTTTCCTTTCTGCTTGTGGTAAATTCCAGCTCACGGCGGCCTTTGTGCCATTCTCGTCGGCCATACCTGACGGACGTGGAGAGCTTGCAGCACTTGGATCCAACAACACGGGACAGCCGAAGAAGATCGGGAAGGGCTAAAAAGCTCTTCACAAGCATCACTCTGATCAAAATAAAGCAAAAAAACAAAGAAAAATCACTGAACTGACGATATGGCGGATCGTTTTCAGCGATCCCTCATTGTCTGCTGCAGCAGGAAGGTTTGAGGACTGAAATGAACACAAAATTACAAGCAAACAGCAACAATAAACACGTAAAATCAATAAAGTTGAAGCAAAGAGAATGAAACGCGGAAGCCATGCTTTCCCGCGCAAAATTGATTCAAAATAAGTACGGTATTTCGTTGTGTCGAGTGTATGATCGGCAATTAGCACATAATTTTTAATTAATATTTTTATTTTTTTAAATATTCTATCCGATAGAGAATTTCACGGAGAATACGATGCTGTCTCTAGAATTTCGATATTTTCTAAAATGAAACGACAGCACGCCGAGGCGACATGGGGCGACACGAGGCGACTCTCCTCGTATCGCCGCGACTCCAGGCGATCGCATTAAAAGGGTGCGATTTACAGGTACTGTACCTCATGCAACTAATAATGACGTAATTTCATCAATATCAGAAATCCGGGTTACGGTAGTCGGCTTACGGTAACTTTTCTACAGTACTCAAAGTACTTTGATATTGCTACTATAGGTCACTTAAAGGGACAGTAAAGGCACCGTTGAATTCCCGCAAATTTCTAGGTCTCGCCACGACTTTCGTCCCGTGGGAAGAAACAAAAGCATAGGCTGGGTATCGAACCCGTGACCTCACGATTGCTAGGCAAGCGTTTTACCGCTGCTCCACTTGGGTTGATGTCTGGTAGGGCGCATACTACCTCTATCTCTACGTCGCTCGTGGAAAGTGGACCAAGTGAACAAGAATTTGTGTGTTTACTGTCCCTTTAATGTTTTGTCGGCATGTTCCCAACCCCATTTCGGACGATGGACAGGGGCTCATGGTGTGAAAAAATAGATATCAGATACAGTATACGGGATCAGGGTGTCAGGCCCGCGCTTTCTCGAATTTACTACTGGCTAAATATCGATTTTTTTAAATTTTTCTAAAAAAATACCCAGTTTCTTAGAATTTTTTTCTCTATTTTAATGATAATCATTTTAATGATTTTAATTTAAAAGTTTATGATTAATCTCCAGTCGATTTTGCTCGCTTCGTTTAAAGTTAGTGGTCACTAAAAAACTGACCCCCTGTTTTTTTATAATTTAATTTTAATTTTAAAAAAATATAAAAAAACAGGGGGTCAGTTTTTCAGTAACCACTAACTTTAAACGAAGCGAGCGAAATCGACTGGAGATTAATCATAAACTTTTAAATTACGATGTAGGAACTGTGATTCAGGAAAAAATAGTTTGAAAACCTTATCTGAGAAACTAGCTAATTAAAACAGATTGAATATGAGTGAGAGGATTTGGAAAGTAATGGCGCGCAAACATCGCCGCGTTTTGTAGAACACACTCTGCACCATGCCAAGAACATCTCTCGTTGTCTGACTCTAGGTTTGGTTTAACCTGGCTAGGTTTTGGCTAGGTTAGGTTTTTTTTGGCTAGGTTTGGGGTGCTCTCTCTCCATCTCTCTCTTTCTCTAACTAGTTCTCGCCGACTACGTTTCGAATGGTGTGCGCATAACTAACATGATCTTGGCGAGTGGATCTTCGCAAGCGAGGTTGTTGAAGTCCGTGTTGACCTGCGAAAGGAATTCGCATCATTCCAGATACGCCAACCCTACAGAAAGGGGTTTGGAGTGAAGTAGCTTGTACAATCGAGACTCTCGGTATCACTTTTGTATATGAGGCTGTTCGCGTAAGAATCAATAAAAAACGAAGTACGCTGAAAATGAAATGTATGCTCAAAATTAGGGAACTTACGTTTTCGAGGGTGCTGATCATCATGGTGCCATTATTTTTCATTTTACTGATCGGCTGAAGCGTACTGTAACTACCGTTTTTGAGGTTACATGGCCATATCTCACGAACCTGTAAGCGGTTTTGCATGAAAAAAAATTTTCTAGGGGTTTTTTCACTCGCTCATAACGATGTGATATTCAAATTAAATAAATGTTATACGCGCCGAATTTCGAAAAAGTCTTTTGGAATACCTTCAATTAGTATCGAGATTAACATGAATAGAAAGATGCACCAAGTTCTCAGCTTTCAGAATCGTATGCTACATGCATAGTTCAGAGGTACCGTTTTACCGCTTCATGACCATTTTAATCGCCCATTTCTCCGTTATTTGACCGCAATTATTGGCTCTTGAATAGAAATTACATCGTAAAATGACATTTTCTATTGTCAGTATGGAATATCTCATTGTGCGCCCAACGGTGTGGTCAATTAACGGAGAAATAGGAGACTAAAATGGTCATGAAGTGGTAAAACGGTACTTCTGAACTATGCATGTAGCATACGATTCTGAAAGCTGAGAACATGGCGCATCTTTCTATTCATGTTAATCACGATACTAACTGAAGGTATTCCAAAAGACTTTTTCGAAATTCGGCGCGTATAACATTTATTTAATTTGAATATCACATCGTTATGAGCGAGTGAAAACACCCCTAGAAAACTTTTTTCATGCAAAACCGATTACAGGTTCGTGTGATATGGCGATGTAGCCTCAAAAACGGTAGTTACAGTACTCTTCAGCCGATGAGTAAAATGAAAAATGATTAGCACCATGATGATCAGCACCCTCGAAAACGCCAGTTTCTTTGCTTTCCAGAAAGTCGATGTACGAGGTCCTTCAGTCAAGTTGTTGATCCTTACGCAAACAGCCTCATATGCCCTTGTAGGTTTGGAATCGTGTGGATTTACTAGATATGTACATACATTCGTTTCACAACGTAGGGATGAAAGTGAATGCAAAGACACATAAGGAAATTCACCAAAATGTGTTTTAAAATATACAAATATGTAAATATTCACCGGGGAGAGCTCGTAGGACGGATATAGCGGGAAGAAATTGAGCGATCCTAGATTCTTTGGAAATTCGGCATAATTCAGCGAGCATTTGCCTTCTGAACAAAGTCATCCGATTAGATTAACAAATAATGCAATTAATATTTAAAATTATTGTCTCAGGAGACCGGATTGGTAGAACATTTAAGGACACATAACTTTCGATTTCGCAATATGATGCTTCCTCCAGATAGATTCAACAAATCTACAATGAAGTACGGATCCATAGAATCAGCTTCTCACGGCGGTTCGCATGAGCTATGTCACGACGTTCACGAGGGTCAAAAAACCATACTTACAGTCTAATTAAGCAAATTGGCGATAAATTAACTACTTGGAGAGATTCGCCGTCAAATTCTGATAGAACACGTGAGAATTCGATGCTCTATCTGCAAAGCTGAGCGAGAAATATTTGAAAAAAAGTGATTTCCCTGTATCGCCTTTTTGGCGCCTAAACTGAAATTCATGAAAAATGAAAGGCGCCACGTTGTAGAGCATCGAAAACTAGCCTTAGGGGCATGTTTAGGAGACATTTCATTTTTTTTGCTGTGCGGAGCTTTTGTTGAATCTATCGCGGACAGCGTCATATGTAATCATACCATCGAAGTATCAGAACCTATTTATAAAAGTACTGTATAAGGGTGTCCAGAATGTTTGGGCATTTTTTTTTGGATTTTTTAAATATAATTGCTTCGGATCCTTTCTCGATGAGACTTCTTTGTAGTTAAATACAAAGTAATATTATTTCATGACGATTTTTATCGAAATCCCTATTACTGTAAACATAATTCGGACCTCAATTGATGCCACAATCGGATTCAGTCAAGACAGCGGGTAGTGTTACAGAGAATTTCGTCATGCATACCTACACTATTTTCGATTTCGCACGTAAATCTGAGGGGACAAAAAATAAAAATCACTTCACAAAAAAAGAACAAAAACAAAAAGGAAAAATAAGTCTCATTGAGTCAATTCAATTTATCTCATTTACACTTTTAACTATTACACGTGGATCAGATGGACATCGGGTTGTTTCACAGTGTTGTGAGTAAAGAGAGCTAAACAAGTAGCTCAATGTAAGGGGACAACATATTACAATGTTTTTGAGAAATTTAGAAATCCGGATACCGGTAGGTCAAATAAATAATCATAAAGTTTGTTCCAATGGGGAATAACGCGATAGATACCCTAACGAAGATTGGAAGTGAGATAATCTAGCATGTGGAACTTGCATTCTATAACGATGGCCTCTGAGTAAGCGCATATTTGGGTGAAGGTATCGATTTTTTCCAACCAAAATATAAATAAATGAAAACCCCTCTCGGCTTTAGTACTCACAGAATCTCACAGAAGCTTTAGTACTCACAGAAGCTTTAGTACTCTCTTATTTGGAACGTATACTTTTAAAATATAAATAATAATAATAATAATAACCTCTTTCTTCCATCGTGCTTGCGATGTAGTTAAATTTCATGTCGCCAGTCCTATCAGCTAATTTAATGTCCTTCCACTTCCACGAATCGGTCGTCTCCGTCGTCGCCATTGGCTTCGCTTGAAGCACCATCGCCCATTTATTAACTTCTCTGCCCTCCCGTCCCTTGACCACCACATTTGGCAGTGTCTCACGGATCTGAAGAGTGGCACATTGTTATGGCATCCAGAAAGGGGTTGATCTCCCAATCTATAATGTTGTGTGCGGCAGACACCCCAAAGTCTACTGTAGGAAAGTGATAGACGGCTACACGTTACTCGAAACGGGGTTGACACAGCCTCTCTTCCTTGCTTTTCAAAGACGTCTTAACACCGTTTCGTATAAAGCGCGCATTCCCCTCACCACCCTGCCCTCTCTCCTATTGTCGCGGTAGTTAGACTATTGTCAAATGATAGTGCGCTAGTGAATTTCGCCTCCAATACTTTCTGTCGGAATGGAATGATGCGGTGGCATGTAAAGCAGCTATTTATAAAATATAACGATCATAGCAAAAAGTTAAAACACGGAGTTCCGTTGTTTACCACACAGTCATGTGGGCGAATCTCTCACTTTTGTGTGCTCTCTTACCCTCGGTAAACACATGAAGTCACATTTTGACATTTGGTTCGATCGTGTCTTTTCATAAATGTAATAGCTCCACAAGCTGTGCAGGTCAAAATTCTAAAATGCAAGGTTCCTGGTGAGACTATGGGTAAGATATTTGCAACGGTTTGCGTTTTAGAAGATTTTGTTACATATTTAGTAAAATTGGGCAACGATCAGTGCTTTTATTTTTCACCATTACTATTTTTGACCAATATCTGCTCCCTTGAACGTAATTCTCATATTAATTTTATAAATGCGCGAATCAAATCGTACTTACTATATCTTTCTTATCGGGACTTTCAAGAGTGAACGAGCACAGAATTCGATCCAGCTCGAAGAAACTCGTGTTGTGGCCAACTGAAAACCATATTCCATTCAACAGGCATGTCATCCCTTTCGAGAAAGGGGTGACATGACACACACACACACAGAGTAATGAGGGAGCGTTCAAAAACGAGAGGGACTTGTACTCACTTTCTCACAGCATTTCATCGCCCCCTAACTTGGGACTCGTGCGTTTGAACGGTTGATGTGCAGAGTTTTCAAATCCTGGGCGGCCGAACAGTAAACAACAACAAAGGGGCGGAGACTGCTGTCTAGCGCTCTCTCACTTTCACACGCTCTCTCGTGTTTACTAGTTTCTCTGCCGCTCTCCGCTCTCTTGCCCTCCAATGTCCGTGCGTGAAACGAGAGAGCGTGTGAAAGTGAGAGAGCGCTAGACAGCAGTCTCCGCCCCATTGTTGTTGTTTACTGTTCGGCCGCCCAGGATTTGAAAACTCTGCACATCAACCGTTCAAACGCACGAGTCCCAAGTTAGGGGGCGATGAAATGCTGTGAACCGCTTCAGTCGCCGGACAGAGGGAAAATGCAAAACTGAGTAAAACATTGTTTTCGATGCATTCAAGAGTGGTAATCACAATGCTCAATAGCTCGAGTCATGAAAATTTACTTCCGGTTTGTTATTCAAATCACAAAAATATCAGAAATAAGTACTTTTCTACGAATTCTCGGATATCGATCTTTCCAAACCTAATGTATTTATGTTTGCTAGTAGGGACTTTTCTTTGTGAAATGAGATCAGTCGTCAGAAATATAAATTAGCATATTATTGACCGGAAATGATTTAAGATCTCGAGATTGACTGATTAGCGGGGCATTAAACTAAGGTTAGTTTGTAGATCATGCTACTAGTAACCAACGCTCTAAATTTGGAGTCTCATATCGGTGCCCAACTAGAGATATGAATTGTTGAGTGTTAAATTCTAAACGACAACCCACAGATCTCATTCCCCACAGTCGCATTATAATAGAATTAATTATCCAGACAATGCCAGACATTGTAATTTGCGCGAGCGGTCGCTCAAATCGGTCAGAGTGCGATACAAATCTAGCACTCAAAAATTCATATCTCGTGTTGGGCACCGATTTGAGACTTCAAATTTAGAGCGTCGGTTACTAGTAGCATGATCTACATGCCACCTTAGTTTCATGCCCCGCTAATCAGTCAATCTCGAGATCTTATATCATTTTCGGTCAATACTATGCTAATTTATATTTCTGACGACTGATCTCATTTCACAAAGTAAAGTCCCAACTAGCAAACATAAATGCATTAGGTTTGGAAAGATCGATTTCCGAGAATTCGTCGAAAAGTACGAATTCCGGATATTTTTTGTGATTGGAAGTCAATTTTCATGACACGAGATATTGACCATTGTGATCACCACCCTTGAATGTGTCGAAAACAATGCCTTACTCAGTTTTTCATTTTTCCTCTGTCCAAGCTTTGTTCTATCCTATCGCAAACGGGCTCATAAAAGATGCACTTCAGAAGTGGCTTTAAGGTTAGGGAACTGTGACTACACCCAGAATGAATACACTTACTATTGAGTGTATACACTGATTGTGAGATAGGGTACCTAGTGTATGATACACTTACAGTGTGTATGATACACAATCTCTCGTTTTCGCACGCTGTATCGACGCGCTAATACACTCATTATTGAGTGTATCATACACTAGATGCCCTATCTCAGTGTATTCATTCTCTGTGTACCTCTCTCACGTGTACACACACTCTCTCGTTCCATATAGTATGGATACAGTATGCATATATCTTATCTTGCATATAGTATGGAACAATACCGAATGCGAACGCGATGTGTTCATTCGTAAAGTCGAGGTCGGTTTCAATGTAGGGAGTGTCGGCGCGCGGCACGCAGTTGAACAGCACCAGCTCATCGGGCACGTACGGTGGTGGTTCCGCACCTCCACCTCCTACGCCCCCAGAAGTAGGGGGCGTAGTAGATGAAGGGGGCGTCGGCTTTGGTGTAACCTGTAACACATTCATTTCTCCTCAATCAATCAATATCATAAACAAGGCGTCAAAATTCAAAAATGTGAATGACGGACTGCAGACAAAACCATGGTTGGGCGAAGTCTGGACAAAGTGGGTACTTTCGACGAACAATTGAATGCCTAATAAAATCGCAGATGGTGCACGGCAGACAAAATAAGCTTTCTAACGACAAATTGTAGGACGGCTTACTGTACTGTACTGTATCTTACCGTATCTCTCAGGATGAGTCGAACACCCTCAGTGTAATCCACGCCAGAGACGAAGAGTTGAACCACGAACAGCCATTTATTCAGGCTGATCGACCTGAAACAAAATCGATGATAATACCTAAGCTCCGAAAGCTTGAAGGATACTATAGGTCTGAGGGAGGGGAGGATAGTGCACTCAAACGGGGAAAATACTGTAGATACTGTAGGTCTGAAGGCAAATACTGTGGGTCAGGATGTGTAAATCACACCCTATGGCTGAACGAGGGAAGGACATTGTATCTCTGAAAGCCGCGAGGATATTGTAGGCCTGATGAGCGGAATGGGTACTGTAAGTCTAAACGAGGGAAGGACACTGTATCTCTGAAAGACGCGAGGATATTGTAGAACTGATGAGCAGAATGGGTACTGTAAGTCTGAACGAAGGAAGGACACTGTATCTCTGAAAGACGCGAGGATATTGTAGAACTGATGAGCGGAATGGGTACTGTAAGTCCGAAAGAGGGAAGGACACTGTATCTCTGAAAGACGCGAGGAAATTGTAGGCCCGATGAGTGGAATGGGTACTGTAAGTCTGAATGAGGGAAAGGACACTGTATCTCTGAAAGACGCGAGGATATTGTGGGCCTGATGAGCGGAATGGGTACTGTAAGTCCGAAAGAGGGAAGGACACTGTATCTCTGAAAGCCTCGAGGAAATTGTAGGCCCGATGAGTGGAATGGGTACTGTAAGTCCGAAAGAGGGAAGGACACTGTATCTCTGAAAGACGCGAGGATATTGTAGGCCTGATGAGCAGAATGGGTACTGTAAGTCTGAACGAAGGAAGGACACTGTATCTCTGAAAGACGCGAGGATATTGTAGAACTGATGAGCGGAATGGGTACTGTAAGTCCGAAAGAGGGAAGGACACTGTATCTCTGAAAGACGCGAGGATATTGTAGAACTGATGAGCGGAATGGGTACTGTAAGTCCGAAAGAGGGAAGGACACTGTATCTCTGAAAGACGCGAGGAAATTGTAGGCCCGATGAGTGGAATGGGTACTGTAAGTCTGAATGAGGGAAAGGACACTGTATCTCTGAAAGACGCGAGGATATTGTGGGCCTGATGAGCGGAATGGGTACTGTAAGTCCGAAAGAGGGAAGGACACTGTATCTCTGAAAGCCTCGAGGAAATTGTAGGCCCGATGAGTGGAATGGGTACTGTAAGTCCGAAAGAGGGAAGGACATTGTATCTCTGAAAGACGCGAGGATATTGTAGGCTTGATGAGCGGAATGGGTACTGTAAGTCTGAACGAAGGAAGGACACTGTATCTCTGAAAGACGCGAGGATATTGTAGAACTGATGAGCGGAATGGGTACTGTAAGTCCGAAAGAGGGAAGGCCACTGTATCTCTGATAGACGCGAGGAAATTGTAGGCCCGATGAGTGGAATGGGTACTGTAAGTCTGAATGAGAGAAAGGACACTGTATCTCTGAAAGACGCGAGGATATTGTAGGCCCGATGAGTGGAATGGGTACTGTAAGTCCGAAAGAGGGAAGGACACTGTATCTCTGAAAGACGCGAGGATATTGTAGGCCTGATGAGCGGAATGGGTACTGTAAGTCTGAACGAAGGAAGGACACTGTATCTCTGAAAGACGCGAGGATATTGTAGAACTGATGAGCGGAATGGGTACTGTAAGTCCGAAAGAGGGAAGGACACTGTATCTCTGAAAGACGCGAGGAAATTGTAGGCCCGATGAGTGGAATGGGTACTGTAAGTCTGAATGAGGGAAAGGACACTGTATCTCTGAAAGACGCGAGGATATTGTAGGCCTGATGAGCGGAATGGGTACTGTAAGTCTGAATGAGAGAAAGGACACTGTATCTCTGAAAGACGCGAGGATATTGTAGGCCCGATGAGTGGAATGGGTACTGTAAGTCCGAAAGAGGGAAGGACACTGTATCTCTGAAAGACGCGAGGATATTGTAGGCCTGATGAGCGGAATGGGTTCTGTAAGTCTGAACGAAGGAAGGACACTGTATCTCTGAAAGACGCGAGGATATTGTAGAACTGATGAGCGGAATGGGTACTGTAAGTCCGAAAGAGGGAAGGACACTGTATCTCTGAAAGACGCGAGGAAATTGTAGGCCCGATGAGTGGAATGGGTACTGTAAGTCTGAATGAGAGAAAGGACACTGTATCTCTGAAAGACGCGAGGATATTGTAGGCCCGATGAGTGGAATGGGTACTGTAAGTCCGAAAGAGGGAAGGACACTGTATCTCTGAAAGACGCGAGGATATTGTAGGCCTGATGAGCGGAATGGGTACTGTAAGTCTGAACGAAGGAAGGACACTGTATCTCTGAAAGACGCGAGGATATTGTGGGCATGATGAGCGGAATGGGTACTGTAAGTCCGAAAGAGGGAAGGACACTGTATCTCTGAAAGCCTCGAGGAAATTGTAGGCCCGATGAGTGGAATGGGTACTGTAAGTCTGAACGAGGAAAGGACATTGTATCTCTGAAAGCCGCGAGGAAATTGTAGACCTGATGAGCGGAATGGGTACTGTAAGTCTAAACGAGGGAAGGACACTGTATCTCTGAAAGACGCGAGGATATTGTAGAACTGATGAGCGGAATGGGTACTGTAAGTCCGAAAGAGGGAAGGACACTGTATCTCTGAAAGTCTCGAGGAAATTGTAGGCCCGATGAGTGGAGTGGGTACTGTAAGTCTGAATGAGGGAAAGGACACTGTATCTCTGAAAGCCGCGAGGAAATTGTAGACCTGATGAGCGGAATGGGTACTGTAAGTCTAAACGAGGGAAGGACACTGTATCTCTGAAAGACGCGAGGATATTGTAGAACTGATGAGCGGAATGGGTACTGTAAGTCCGAAAGAGGGAAGGACATTGTATCTCTGAAAGCCTCGAGGAAATTGTAGGCCCGATGAGTGGAATGGGTACTGTAAGTCTGAATGAGGGAAAGGACGCTGTATCTCTGAAAGACGCGAGGATATTGTGGGCCTGATGAGCGGAATGGGTACTGTAAGTCCGAAAGAGGGAAGGACACTGTATCTCTGAAAGACGCGAGGATATTGTAGAACTGATGAGCGAATGGGTACTGTAAGTCCGAAAGAAGGAAGGACACTGTATCTCTGAAAGACGCGATGATAATGTAGAACTGATGAGTGGAATGGGTACTGTAAGTCTGAACGAGGAAAGGACATTGTATCTCTGAAAGCCGCGAGGAAATTGTAGACCTGATGAGCGGAATGGGTACTGTAAGTCTAAACGAGGGAAGGACACTGTATCTCTGAAAGACGCGAGGATATTGTAGAACTGATGAGCGGAATGGGTACTGTAAGTCCGAAAGAGGGAAGGACATTGTATCTCTGAAAGCCTCGAGGAAATTGTAGGCCCGATGAGTGGAATGGGTACTGTAAGTCTGAATGAGGGAAAGGACGCTGTATCTCTGAAAGACGCGAGGATATTGTGGGCCTGATGAGCGGAATGGGTACTGTAAGTCCGAAAGAGGGAAGGACACTGTATCTCTGAAAGACGCGAGGATATTGTAGGCCTGATGAGCGGAATGGGTACTGTAAGTCTGAACGAGGGAAGGACACTGTATCTCTGAAAGCCGCGAGGATATTGTAAACCTAATGAGCGGAATGGGTACTGTAAGTCTAAACGAGGGAAGGACACTGTATCTCTGAAAGACGCGAGGATATTGTAGAACTGATGAGCGGAATGGGTACTGTAAGTCTGAACGAAGGAAGGACACTGTATCTCTGAAAGACGCGAGGATATTGTAGAACTGATGAGTGGAATGGGTATTGTAAATCTAAACGAGGGAAGGACACTGTATCTCTGAAAGACGCGAGGATATTGTAGAACTGATGAGCGGAATGGGTACTGTAAGTCTGAACGAAGGAAGGACACTGTATCTCTGAAAGACGCGAGGATATTGTAGAACTGATGAGCGGAAAGGATTAGGTGTCTCTCTCAACGAAGAGAGGATACTTCCAGCGAGGTTGAGGAAAGGATAGTGTAGATCAGAATGTGGAAAAGATACTGTAGCCCCCCCGCAGAGTGTATGGCCGATGGAGGGAAGGGTGACTATAGGCCTGAAGACGGTGAGGGCATTGCAGATAATGTTGTGGAAATGATACTGTGGGCCTGGAGGATGAGATTGTACTGTTGGTACTGAGGTGCAGGATGCGGATCGGGTAAAGCAGCGCCAGCTAATTGTTAGAAACACATACACGGCATTCACACTATCTTCAACATTTCGCTACGTTATATATCGCATACCAGATCCAAGCTTCTGGTTTTATGTTCGCACAATTTAATTTGTTGCGATAAAGATGTATATTAGATTCAACATACTTGATAAATATGCCCGTATTGCACTTTTCATCGTCGCGCAGCATCCCTTGCAACAAGTCCTGAACACGAAAAAATATACGAATGCCAAATCGGACGATCTAGCAGATCATTTGAAATATTAAAAAAAAACGAACTTTGATCTTGACGTCGTTCCAGCCCTCCTTATCGTCCTTGTCCCAGAGCGTTGTCGAATGACAGTCATTATGTCCTTTTAGGCCCACCAGACAGAGCTGCAATAATGCTGAATTTGTAGGTGACTGTAGGAGAGAATACGGCGGCTGCGGGACAACTACGCTGCTGCGGCACGCGGAGTGCTATTGCTAGGAAGATTTATGCTGCGTACATTTCATGGGGGTGCAAGGTGCAAAACAGTTTTATGCACCCAATCATAACTTCATTCCTAGTGAAGCTACAACTTCCAAACTTGATACAGGGACCAATCAAAATGGAAAATGTTCCAAATGTGGCTTGCAATCCCTGTATCAAGTTTGGAAGTTGCAGCTTCACTTGGAAAAAAGTTATGAAAAGTTGTATAAAACTGTTTTGCATGTTGCACCCCGAGAAATTTGCGCAGAATTGGTTTATGAACACTGTGCGCTGGAAAGCAGATGTGATGTTGGGCGTGTATGTTCAGGTCAGACATGATTTTTGAGAAAGATTACGGTAGGATAGATTACGGTAGGTCAGATGCCGGTTACGGTAGGTCAAGTTTCGGTATAATTAGGGTACGTTAGGTTACGGTATCTGTGGTACGGTAGTTTTCGTCGAGCGCCACTCACTCCTTCTCGTTCTTTATCTGCACGACACTGCTCCCATATGATCTCAGAGTAGTCCGGCTTGTATGGTGGTGGCCTGATCACCGCATGATTTCTAGATTGCGTAGTGATAACGAAAGCGGAGAGGAAGATGACGATGAGGCGAATCTGATAGAGTATACATCATTCCACCCCCGTTATGACATACAGATAGGGGTTGATTTCCCAATCTACCATGTTGTGTGCGGCAGACACCACAAGATCTACTGTGGGAAGGTGACACGTTACTCGAGACGGGCTTGACACAGCCTCTCTCCCTAGAATTTCAACGACGTCTCAACCCCGTCTTATGTAAAATGCGCGTTCCCATCACCACCCTGCCCTCCTATTGTCGCGGCAGTGAAACTATTCACATCGTTCTATTTCGACAGAAAGGGGTTAGATGCGACTTCATTTGCGCATTTTCATTCAACAAAGAGGTCAGGGTGGTGATGGGAACGCGCATTTTTCACAAGACGGGGTTGAGACGCAAGGGAGATAGGGACGTGTCCACCTGTGTCAACTCCGTCTCGAGTAACGTGTACCCGTCTATCACCTTCCTACAGTAGATTTCGTGGAGTCAACCGCACAAAAACGGTAGATTGGGAAATCAATCCCTTTCTGGATGCCATAACGGGGGTGGAACGATGTGTATTGTCAAATGATAGTGCGCTAGTGAAGTCGCCTCCAATCCTTTTCTGTCGGCATGGAACGATGTGAGTAGGGATAGACAAATGGCAGTGGAATCGTACAGGGGAGTACCACGGCGTTCTGGAGAGTCCATGCAAATTGAGTCAGACATTTAGAGAGTATGAAAATATCATGCAAATGGGCGATGGTCTCACCACGAATCTACTTTTGACATTTTGCCCAGAACGCCGTGGAGTACTGTAACCAGACGAGAAACTAGAGCCTACTGTAGGGAGTACTGACCATGACGAAAGCATCAGACGACCGTGCGTCGCGCGGTAGAGAGGAGGGAGTGAATGAATGAGTGGAGAGAGAAATTTGAAGAAAAAGTGGAAGAAAGAAAACTATTGTGCAAATGAAGTATTGTGCAAAAAATAAAACCATTTAAATTCAAATTTAAAAAGCGATCTTATTCCTTTAAGAGGTTTTCAAAATCATAAGAGGGTTGACCTACTCTTGACAAAACGAGTAAATTTAGTTGAGCATATCGAAATGATGCCAAATTTGAAAATAAACTTAGTTCCCAGTCGTCTTTAGCAAGCCGTAGCCTTTAAAAAGATTTGTGTTTCTACCGTAGTTATGAAAAGTCGCCTCAGACGCTTGTTTTCAATTTTCGAAAGTGTTTCACAACTTTCTTTGTATCCTGTCTGTCTTCGTGGTTATCAATGCTAATTTGTCTCAAATAATGATCTAGTACCCATAGCGCACAACTTCCGATACAACTAAACTTCTCTATCGCAGGGGTTCTGCCAAAATGTTTGGCAGTAAGCCCGCGTTCGGCGCGTCAAGCAATACGTTCGGCGCCGGATCTTCTTCTCTCTTCGGACAGAACAAGGTTTGTATCTTATCAATATTGATAAATATAGCCTACCTTTTTATCCCTTCCCATGGAAATATGGCCGTTTTGTAATTAAAATCTTGATAGTTCAAAACATTTAAGTAGATTTCTTTCTTTATCAGTTCAGTAAACCTAAATGGAGTCGTTCAGCCGGCCACATCACTCTTCGGGCAGCCCCAACAGTCGCAGCAGACGTCCTCGTTGTTCGGAGCAAAGCCGGCGGGAACGGGTCTCTTCGGACAGTCTACGCCAGCCAATGCCACCGCCGGAACGTCCATCTTCGGTATGCCTTCTTCTTCACATTTTTTTTGTTATATTTGCCGGAAAGATGGTTATAATATTTATTTTATGTAATTCAGGCTCGTCAACGCCGGCAAACACCTCGGGCGGCCTGTTCGGGCAGCCGAAGCCCTCGCTGTTCGGAGCATCCACTTCCGGCACGTTCGGCCAGACCAGCACATCGCTGTTCGGCTCTTCCACAGGCGCCACAGCCGGCACCACCACATCCATGTTCGGCGCCAGTGGTTCGTTTTCGCATATTTAAAGAAAAATCGTCTAAAAATATATGAAAATATTTTTTTTATAAAATCGACGGTAGTTTAGCCTAAATTGTATATTTTTATTGACATGCACGTGAAAATTATGGGATTATAACATTCCGCTTCTTAGCTTACATTGAACTACTTCTTCAGCTCAGGGTACACAGTTAAATATCCCGTTGTATATTTGTGCCCTCTAATATAAAAATTGAAAGGCGTTAATTATTTGAATTGAAGTAAAATTTATATAGTTATCGAATTATCGATTGATTGCAGCCGCGCCTACGGGGACGACGGTCAAGTTCGACCCGGTGATCGGGTCGGACACGATGCAGAAGAACGGCACGAACACGTCGATCGCCACCAAGCACATGTGCATCACGGCGATGAAGCAGTACGAGTCCAAGTGCATAGAGGTTCGTGGTTAGAATATATGTATGAAATATTTAGGAATAATTATATGTTTGTCTAGTCTTATCAATTAGAATTGCAAAAATTGTAGTCGCAGGCAAACAAGATATATGATTTTGTAAAAATAAATTAGGACACAATTCGATCAACCATCAGTACTTGTATTTTGATCACATTTTTTCTTATAAAAATATTTTATTTAAGTGATAAATGTCTTGTTTCAGGAGCTGCGCGTGGAGGACTACATGGCAAACAGGAAGGCGCCGGCGGCAGGATCGACGAGTGGAGGCGGACTGTTCGGCGGCAGCAGCACAACCACAACTACTGGTTCGTTGAATTTGAGTTTCTCTGTTTTGAATTTTTCTCGTTATTTATAACAATTTCCTGAAACCAGATCCTCACCCGATGTGATAAATATTAATTGACTGATTCTTCGTCATCTCTATGAGTCCTGCAAGTATAATAGTTCTCGAAGCACTATTACTCCTTCCGAGGGATAGAACCACGAATCATTGTCGTTCTCGCAGGCGGCCTCTTCGGATCGAGCGCCGCGACACAGCCAAAGAGCATCTTTGGATCGACCGCACCAGCAGCGGGTAAACTGTCTTTTAAAAAAAATAATACAAAGGGCCTATTAATTTCGGGAAATCCTTCTCTCGTAATTAGGGACGGGAGCGTTGGACACCGATGAACGAAATAAATTCCAACGGTATGCTCATTCGATAGCCCACATTACACCATTCCGACTTATCAACTTCGATTAATAAAAATATTGCTGAAATACTAAGAAAATTGCCTAGAAAGAGAGTCTCTTTGAACGGCGCCGTCAGTCAGGAAGAGTTCAATGTCAGTAGTGACTGGGTCAACTGCATGATGTGCCACATCATGCAGTTGACCCCATATGTGTTATCGCAAACTGATCATTATTGTTGCTAGATTTCGAAAATTAACTAATTTATTAATCGCCCGTCTTGTCCCTCAGACGAACGATCCGAGCAAATTTGCTCATTTTTTGAGTACAGAAGTAAATTGATCGAAGCTTCAAAATGAACTCCTACGAGCTTGAACGCTTCAACTACTGTAGTTCATGGGGGCGCATTCATTACTATTTTTAATATTTGATTTTCTCAAAAACCGCGGAGTGTATTTTCTTAAAATTTGTGCAAAACACGGAGAGCATCCATGGTCACAACATATTTTTTTAACAGAAACATACACGTCGCGGTTTTGAGGTATTCAATAAAGACTGCTTTTCTGTTACAAATTTCCGTGTTTCAAGAGCTTTATTCTCAATCACTTGTTGTTTGCGCCTAAGCTATGTATGACTGGAAAAGGGGCTAACAACTCTTTCTTTGAAAATTATGCATTTGGCACCCCCCCCCCCCCCCCCCTGCTATCTTTTCTCGTGTATCGTGTTCATTGTTCTTATTTATTCTTCAAGTGCTGCACTGCTCCATCTCTTTATCCTCATTATCAAAATATAAAATAATGCATAGTTATTCGTGCAAATCCGTTTGCAAATTTTCTTTAAAAGATTACGGTATTTTGGCCTCAACCGCGTCGCAGGTAGTACTGATTCATTGCGTACTCAAAAATTCACACGCCCGTCCCTATTCGTAATGTAAAAGTACGCTTTATTGTTTTTTCACCAGTTTGAAAATTTAAATTGGCGTTAAGCAATAATAACTATTCAGTAATATATAATCCTTTCAGCGCCCGCATTCGGCGCGTCCACTGGCACCTCCATCTTCGGGTCGCCCTCGACTGCAGCGGCCACGGGCGGAACGTCGCTGTTCGGAGCAAAGCCGGCTGGTAAGCATGATTATTTTAATATTATTGTTATTCCATTATATAAAAATTTATATATAATACGACTTTATTGATGCAAAGTGGTTTCTAGTAGATACAGGAATGTAATTGCCCGATCACCGTGTCTTGTCAGTTATTTGTAGAGTGTGAAATGTGAGACCATGGCCTCTTCATTTCGCACACTCTCTAGACCGGTCGGATGATGAGAGAGTGTGCGAAATGGAGAGGCCGTGGCCTCACATTTCACACTCTAGTTATATGTAGCAGCAGATTGCCGGGTGCGAGTGTGCGCCCCTCGGAACGTTGTTGTGGAGGGGTAATATTTGCAGGAACGGGTCTGTTCGGATCGCCGGCCGCGCCAGCAGCCACGACCTCTCTGTTCGGGTCGCCGGCTGCTGCGCCTGCTGCAGGCACCAGTCTGTTCGGCCAGCCCGCCGCCACCACCTCGGTAAGCCGACTTTGATTTGTTTTCAGAAACTATCAATTTTGCTTCCTCTCTAATTTAAAAAAAAACGCGGGTAAATGAATAAAACCAAATCCTTTTCGTCGACTACCCAACATACCACTAATCCCCCGATAATTCCATGGTATATCAAGATTAAGCAGTGATTCACCGGGCGCATCTCTATGTATGCTCTTCTCTTGCAGGCGTTCGGTCAGCCCGCGGCCGCTGGTACGTCACTGTTCGGCGCGCCCGCCGCCTCGACCGCCACCACCGCCTTCAGCTTCGGCGCCCCTGCGGTGAGTTACTGTAGCCGATTACGGTAGAACATTATCATTGGAATACTGTAGTTATTTGCTTGTAATATCCATTCCCCCCATTTCAGACATCCACAGCGACTACCGGCTTCGGCGCGTCGACCTTTGGCCAGCCGGCCGCTGCAGGCACGACGTCGCTGTTCGGCAAACCAGCAGCCACCACCTCGGCCTTCTCGTTCGGCGCTGCGGCGCCGGCCGCCACCGCGTCGCCATTCGGCGCCCCCGCCGCGCAGCCAGCCACCGGTCTCTTCGGCGCCAAGCCCGCGACCACGTTTGGCGCGCCCGCCACCGGCTTGTTCGGCGCCCCAGCCGCGCAACCGGCGACCGGCCTCTTCGGAGCGCCCGCGGCGCAGCCAGCGACCGGCCTGTTTGGCGCCCAGCAGCAGGTGGCCGCGGCGCCCGTCGTGCAGCAGGTCGCTGCAGCACCCATCGAGCTGGTCACCAACGTCACGCAGGCACAGGTGAGACCGGGGTTTCAGGGTTGGGTCTAGTTTGTTATTGTTTTCCCACTGGTGATGTATTCGTGATTTGCAAATTCTATGTTCAAATCATTTTTTTGAGCAGAAAGATAATTACTTACTATTTCAAAATGGATCTTGTAATTAGTCGCCTAATTATTATTTTTTTCTATTTTAGATGGAGATGGCACTGATCAACGCACAGCTGGCCGCCTCTCCCTACGGCGATTCGCCGCTTTTCAATGTGAGGGAGCAGAGAAAGGACAGCGAGGACAAGCCCAATCCCACCAGGTACGGTGTCACTATTTATCGATTGGTTTAGTTAGTTTGAAACGTCATTTATCGATTGATTTGCAGCGTGCAACGGCAGCTCAAATTCCTGGCGTCGAAGAAGGACGCGACCTCTGCGCCCCTCTCCACCTCCTCCTCCTCTGCCGCCGGAGGCACGACTTCTGCAGCAGCCAAGTCGGCGCTCGTGTCGAGAGTGCTGGACGTGTCGGTGGGCGCGACGCCCGGCGCCCGCTCCCCGCTCACCGCCAAGGATCTCGTGTAAGTGCTAATACCCGTTCTTTATTTTCTGCCTGGTGAAAGTAGGTGATATTTTTTTGATAGGACTTGAGAATGCTAACTTTTTTTGAAATTATTTTTTATCCCTAACTATCTGGGAAAATGTTGAGCTTCGTGCATCGCCATTCAATTGAATCATATTTGTAATACAGTATATTACAATATAGAATAAACGAATCCCTATGCTGCAGGTACTCGCCGTCGGTACTGCCGCCGACGCTCGGTCGCGGCCTGCGTTCCGGCACGCCCGCCATGCACAACTCGTCCATGCTGAACCACTCGAGGACGGAGAGGTGAGGAGACCATTGCGTCATGACTAGGCAATACACATATATTGTACCGTTAATCCCCTGACGCCCATCTTGAAATTTTGCTGTTTCTGTAACGGCGGGTGTTGTGAGGCCCATTGGTTGGCAACACGCGGCTTGCATGTTTCAGTGGTGTTAGAAATTGGCAAACATAGTGTAGGCACGGCGGACAGAAAGGCGACTCCCACAAGGATCCCAAGGCAAGACTTTTTTTTGAGGACGGGATTTTTTTTTGAATTCAAACGCAACAATTGAACCCTGATTTTTTTTCTGCTTTTCGAATACCCGCCAATTTATTTTATTGAAATTCGAATACGCGCTACTTTATTCAAATGCCCTCCATTTTCTCAATTTTGAATCACTGAGGGTTGTAGGGTTGCCCGTTCGGCGTCGGTTTCGGTAATACGGCGTCTCTTTTTCTCTCGTTCTCTCCCCTTTATTAGCCGTATTACCGATCTCTCGCTGAGAGAGTCGTAATACGAAAACCGAACTTGCATCCCTAGAGGGTTGTATCCCTGAATATGGATTTTCGAGCTCATTTTTTTTTAAATTTCGGCTCGCGCGCAGCAAGTTTGAAAATTGCGGGAAAATTTCGCGCATGCGAGCCCGTAAGCTGCGCACTTCTGTGGTATAACTCCACCCACTTTTGGTTGAACAAATCCTCGCCTCGATTTTTACCCTCGGGTCGGTTTCTGTCCGCCGTAAAAGGTAAATGCATCCCCTTATCTAGGCCGTGTGTAGGTGAATATCATTATGAGATCGTCGGCAACTAGTAATTGGTTTTAAGTATTTAACAATGTCACCTTCTCCTTCCTTGAGATCGATGCTGAGGGACGGCGTGGACGCGACCATCGAGGCCTCACTGCGCAGCAACGGCGCCAACAGACTGCTCGCGCCCCAGGGAGCGAAGACCAATCTGAAGGTGAGTGGGGGATGGGATGGGGAAGGAAAATCTGTGCCCGATAAAATATTTTCGCGCAATTAGGCGTATTCCCTGCAGTATTAATGCTTCTGAACCTCTATATGTTTCTTTTTTTTCTGAACCCCATTTTATTTTGTAAACCATCGCTGGTGGACGAATGGCTGCATTATCATAAGAATCAAGACGCTGTTTACGTTAGGATCAACAAGTGGCTGGAACAGGTCAAAAATCGAAATCACTCAAAACTTGGTCCTAGTGGTAACTTTCGACGCTGAACACGCTGCTGCCATCGATTTCGTCATTTTTTTCAAAAATCAGTTTTCACTTTTCACAAATCACTTTTTCAAAATTTCAGAAAATGTGCCAATGTGGTCAGGGGGTGAAAATTCGATGAAAAAAAATTGGCAAAAACTTATTCAACCAATTGGAATCGAACCTGTGACCTTCGGATTGAAGTTCTAGACAACTACCGCATCGGCCATGCGGATGCCGCATCCACACGCGTTCCGCGTCGGAAAAACTTAAATGGTTTTCTATGCAGGGCTTAAACCTATTAGTGTTATATATATCAAATTGATCAGTATGACGAGCTCTTTCATATATGTGCGTAAATTCACTTTCTACTCTCTGGATCAACAAATCGCATTTTCGTAAAAACGAGAAATCGCTTCTACAAGCCACCTAGTCCATGAGAGCATCAAATTATGATAGTACACGCGATATTTCGTGCCTTTACGGGCACTCCGAAGCGAGTTTTATTCGAAAAACAAGTTTGGCGCAAAAGTGGCGGCGCGGCGCCATACCGGCGCCCGGAGGGGTCAGATTGCGAAATCGATGGCGCCAGCGTGTTCAACGTCGAAAGTTACCCCTAGGACCAAGTTTTGAGCGATTTCGATTTTTGACCTGTTCCGGACCCTTGTTGTACCCTTGTTGATCCTAACGTAAACAGCGTCATATTAATTAAATGCGAACACACTATTTATTGAGAATAATTTTCAGCATCTGGACGCGTCGGCGCTCAACGAGGTCTTCTCGGCGGCCGGTTCGGCCAATCGATCTGGGGCGCCGACGGCGGCGCGCGACCCCGACGAGCTGCCGCGTCGCGCTGGCGCCACGGCTGATGGCGGCAGTGGCAACGTGCTGAGCCCGTTGCAGACGGGCGTCGCGGACGGATTCCACGCGCGCAACCTGACACTGCACACGCGCCAGCCGCCCGCTCTCGATCTGGACGTGACCACGGAGACGGTACAGGTGAGAGATGCTTTCTTTATTGTTTAAAATTAAATATTGCAAAATTAAGTTTTTTTTTGTATTTTTTTGTGAAACGAATGACGATCTCGGATTAATTATTCGAATCTCGGATTTATTTGAGGGGCGGGTGAAACCCGACTGTGGCACACCGTGTCAAGCGGGGGAAGAAACCTAATTTGCGTGGCGCGACTGTCGGACGGATTAGCGAGCGAGAGAGTGAGAGAGCAAAATCAATATCCGGCCAAATTTGACAGAAATAAATTCATAATTCGATTAGTAGACCAAAATCGAAAATTCTAATTCCAAGGAATTTTGGAGAAATGCCTCAAGGATGCTCTATAAAATCGGTATAATGCTTGCTTCTCTCCCCAAAGAGTTAATAGAGCTTGAATTGTAATACCTCTATTAACTCACTGCACCCAATTGATTAGGTGATCAAAAATTCACAGCGCATCCCCATCACAATTGCCCACAATTCCTTGGAAGTGGATTTTTCAATTTCGATCTAATAATCGAATTATTAACTTATTTATCTCAAATTCGGCCTCATTCCGACCGCTCCCTCTCCCTCTCTCACCCCGGATTACGCGCTAATCCGCCAGACATCCGCGCCACACAAATGAAGGTTCTTCCCCCGCTTGACACGGTGTGTGTGGCAGGGGTTTCGACGAGTTATTTATAATAAATAACCTACTCTCATTCAGAGCTCGCCTGCATGCAGCGTCGCCGCCAGCGGACAGGAGAACAACGCGGGCGCGGTCTCGCCGCTTGCAGCGTCCTCGACCGCCCGTTCGCCGCGCGGCGACCGCTCGACGGTGCGTGAGGTGGCGGAGGCGGGCGTGAGACTGACGCAGCCCGACTACTACACCGTGCCCACCATCGACGCCATGCGACAGATGGTCAGTTAATTAAAACTTTATATAGATATAGGAGACGCGTAAGTATATTTGTTTTGCGCACTTTCAGCCGTTACTAATATAAGAACCAAAACAAAATAGTAGAGAAGTATTGTTGCTTGATCACATTGTCTGCTTATAGCGATAAGAATGAAAACATTATTATTATTTTAGAAGAATATTATAAATATTAATCTTGTTGCAGGTTCGCAACGGTGTGGTGGTGCTGCCGGACGGCCTCACGGTCGGCCGCCACACCTTCGGCACCGTCTTCTGGTCGGGCCACATCGAGCTGAGCAACGTCGTCATCGACGACATTGTCGTCTTCCGCCACAAGGAGGTACGGTAGCAAGGAGGTGATGATAGGATTGTATTTTGTAGCCCTAATGTGGGAACCCTTGTTTTCGGTATCCGGTTTACGGTAGGATTGTATTTGGTAGTCCAAGTAGAGGCATGGCAGCCAGCGGTGACTACTGTAGTTGTCGATAGTTATTTATTTATTGATTTGCATTGCAGGTGACTGTCTACCCGGACGAGTCGGTGAAGCCGGCGCTCGGCCAGGGCTTCAATCGGCCCGCCGAGATCACGCTGGAGCGCGTGTGGCCCGTGGACAGGGCGAGCAAGGCGGAGGTCAAGGTGCGTGAGGAATTATCGATTAATTAGGCTGACGCGGTTCAGCGGAAATAATCGATAATGATTGTAGTATCGATTTAATAAGGATTATATTGATTGACGTGCGCTCAGGACGCGGCGGCGCTCGCCAGCATGAACTGGCGTGAGAAGCTGGAGAAGACGACGATGAGGATGGACGCTGATTTCAAGGTGGGAAGTTGATGGGCATACTGTAGTTTTCCTTGTCATCACATACTGATTATTTTATAATACGACGATCATGTGTACTAACAATTACTTGCGCCTCATTTTTTTTTCTTATTTTGACGTTTGATTGGGGCACAAATTTACCTGGGTGATGGGTTTTATCTTTTTTTGTCCATTCAATAACAATTTCCTTGCAGGACTACCGCCCGGTGACGGGCTCGTGGGTGTTCCGCGTCAAACACTTCTCCAAGTACGGACTGCCGGTGAGTGCGCGTTTCAACGTCACTAGTTAAAGTCCTACGTTTTCGCAGTCGCATTGTTCACTCTACACCTTAGTATCCAGTGATGTCAATTTGTAACGACTGTTTTTCTTTTGTTGCCTAGTTATGACGCAAGTTAATGAATTCAATCTGTCAGGACGAGGAGAGCGAGGACGAGTCGATGGGCGCGGAGGCGTCGAAGGAGAACCTGCTGCACGATCGCGTGCAGCGCGCCAAGGTGCAGTTGATGGCTGGCGGCGACACGACGACTGCTGCAGGAGCTGCAGCTGCTGCAACACTGCCCCAGGTGTGCTAGGCTGCGAGACAGATCTGACGCGCTCTGCACTCTCTGGGGACCGCACGCACTTTTGGAACTACTGCTGAAGCCCGGAACCGGCCAATAAGGCGCCCTTGAAATTACATTGTTCTTAGATTCCTTTTTCGATGATTCCGGGCCTCAGTAGTGGTGCCGCACTTTTTAAAACCATGTATCTGCTATTGTCGTTTATTCGCGTGATGTTTTAACTATTAGAAATCAACAACTATTTGTCCGATACTGACACTAGGGACCCTGTGGTTAGGCATCTAGGCCCCCTCTGCTTACCTTCCCCGTATCACTCACTCGATTCCAGTTGTTTTGTTGTCTAGTATGGGTTTTGAAATCTCTCTCACTCTAGTTTCCTGCCTCCCTTTCAATTTTCTCCACTGACTTTTTTCTCACATTTGTTTCTATCTCAATCACGTCTGTTGTGCATACGAAAGTTGACACTAGTTTGATAAAGTATATTTCGCAGCATTCTTTTATTGTTTTTTTTTATCTCGTTTATCAATTTATAGCTTGCAAAACTTATGAGAAAGGGGATGAGGAACCCTTACTGCTCATAGTTTTCTATCGTTAGTCGTAGCGGGGCTATCGAGTAGGGACTACTATTTTCACCACCTAGCGAGTAGTTGAGTGGATGTCGAGAGGTTTGCTGAATATGGCTCATTCAGCGAACGCATCTCGCTCGTGGGTCGTCAGAGGTGGAAGTGATGGACGACGACGATGAAGAGGAACTGGCGATGAGAAGGGCGGAGCAAGGAATTGTGGGTTTCACGAGGATATTAAAGATAGTGGGGAGGAGTGATTGAGTAATATGATTGTCGATTCATACGAGCGGATGTGGGAGAAAAGAAGAGGTTTACAAGGTTATGAGATGAGTTTAGCGAAACTCATCCCGGAGGTTTTGTGCATCATGGGCGGTATTAAGTTGTGCTCGTTACTCCTCATGAGTGACTTAATGTCTTTGAATTGATAATTGTTAAAAGTTGTCATGATGCCTTGCAATAAGCATAACCTGCTGCATTGCAGCTGTCGCTCGCCGGTCGCGCGACTTCTGCAGCTGCAGCATCTGCGACCAGGGGAGGACTGGGCGGCAACGCCTCCTACCTGGCGTCGCCCGAGGCCAGAAGCCCCAGGTACTGCAGGGTCACCGGTTACGGTAGATTACGAATCAATCGAGAAGTGAAGGCAGAGTGCGATTGGTAAAAAAGCGTTGTTCGCACGTTAAAGTATTTCCTAATCATAGGCCAAAATCGTATGTTCCATGAAGAATTTTAAAATGTGTTATTTTTAGTCTGTCACGACAAAAAGGATCAATTATCAGATTTTGGCGACTGCAAAACCCATATTGTGCTCAAAATATTAAAAAAAAAATTTCAAAATTTTATATTTTCAAAAATATTTTTCCCAATTTTGTGTTTAGCTGAAAGCCCATATCTGATTACATCAGAAAAATATGCAGACGCTTGTTAAAAATCTGCAGCCGGGATATTTAACCAGGCGCAACCCCGAAATGATGTCTGCGTTTGTTCCCTGGAACATACCTTTTGGTCTATGTTCCTAATGATGACGTAACCATTTCTAATTAGTAATTTTTGATGCGGCGTCACGCTCGGTCTGACTGATCAGCCGATCACTCTCGACACGTCTATGGACGATGACTGGAGGTGATTATTGACTTAATTATTTTAAATAAAATTTAGACAACTAATTACTGTAATTAAATTATTGATTAATTTTTCAGAATGACAGTGCCCGACAAGAAGATCAAGATGGAGACGATCGACCAGGAGATGTTCGAGGAGAGCCAGTGGGGGTTTTTTTTAAATAGTGAAATTGAAACAGTAATTTTGCGGGACGAAAATTGAAAATCAAACTTTTCCAGCCGCCTGCGCAACCTGCTGCAGCCGCGTGTACATCCGCGCGGACGCGTCGTCGCGCCTCAGACGCTCACGAAGCGCGAGCCGATGCGCGCATTCAGCGGACACGCGCCCGCCGCCAAGGGCATCCGCCACCCGACGAAGACGGGATTGATTGGTGAGTTGGGGTTTCGGGTGGGGCACTTGAAAGGTGAAATCGGGTGTGTGGTCAATCACTTGAAGCCTTCTAAGTTTCCTGATAATTGCATTTGTGTGCCTAGTATCTTGCTATAATATTCAATGCATTCTGTACAATCGCGTTCCATTCTCCTTATCGTCCATGGCCATCGGCTCCTTTTAGACGACTTCTCCGCCCACGGGACGACGTCTCGCGTTGGCTGGGCGGCCGGCGGTCTCTCCGTCTCCTCCCTCCTTCCCTTCCACAACGGCGTCGCCATTGGGATGCGGAGATTCGGAGACTCGTACACGCCGGTGAGCATATTTTTGTAACCCGATCTTTAATTATTAATGATATTTCTTCAGTTAAAAGAGGTTACGGCGAGAAGGAAACCACACATTTCGCTTTTTTCCGACCAAGTTATACATTTTTTTTAAATTGTCATGGGAACGGAAAATTTCCATTTTTTTTGTTAAATCAAACATTTTCGCCCGGCCATTCTCGTTTCTGTCAGTCGTCGTGAGCGGTCCCTCTCCATTTTGCTCTGATGGAGAGGGCACTTCCCTAGTCTCCCGCGAACCCTCGTCTATCTACCAACGACTCGACAAGATCGGAATCCCCGTCCTAGCCGGCCTGGTCACCGTGGATGGGTATGACCGTTTGATGTTGGCTAAGCAGGCACCAGTTTCGCTAATTCTCTATTTGATCGATGATTCGAGCTTGGTGGACTCAAGTGGAAGAAAGATGCGCCATCCGTTCGTCAGGAATGCCTTCAGCCTCACGTTACCTCCCCTTTCCTCCTACGTCCAAGGTCCTAAGAGGTGTCGTCTATTCCTCCAGCAACTTCAAAGAAGATGTACTGTGAATAGGAAGAAGACCGATCCTCTACCCCGACCCCAGCCGAAATGATCCGTCTATTCTGAGAAGAATGATCCTGACCCCCCCTGAAACCACATCCTCACCTGACGTTATCGTCTGACGTGATAAATATTGTATTGTATTGTATTTCGCCCGGCCGAGATCTCTCATTTTCACACACTCTCTCGCCTAGCATAAACACGTCAGATATTTCATAAACACGTCAGATTTCTATCGGAAGTTCGATAAAACAGGTCAGATAGGGGACAATTCTTACTAAACTCAACATTCTGTGCATTCCTAGATGGGTCTCGAGTCTCTAAACTGCCTAGTTCAAAAAAGTGTAAACCGAGAATCTCGGCCAACGAAAATGTATGTTGTTAAATGTACTGATTTATTGTGTTGCTGCTGCAGGAGTACATCAGCGACATGTTCGAGCACAACCAGCAGCTGTCGCACGTGATCACGCGCCACCGCAGCTCCTCCAACCGCGCCAAGCACTGCGAGCTGGACGAGGTATACGGTAGCAGGGTGGAAGAGGAGGGGTTACGGTGGAATGAAATGCGGGGAAGAAGGGTATAGTGGAATTGATTCTTGAATTTGTATTGCCCTATGAATATTATTCTATTTGTGAAGAGGCTTTGGAACACTTGTCGTAGGAGAGTGAAGCTCCGGGTATTGTAGCCGATTTGTGAAGCAAATAAAATGGGAAAATATGCGATTTTGAAGCAGCAATCTCGTAATTGTCATTGCGTAGTGGGCACTCGAACACATGGGAATTCTGTAGGGGGAGAGAGATAATTATCGATCGTTAAAAATGTTAACTTCAGGAGTCGCCGTCGGCGCCGCGCATCAAGCCGACGCAGAACTACGCGCAGCTCATCCACTCCTTCCTCGCCACTGCTGGACAGAGCGGACGCACGAGAGAGGTACGGTGGACGAAAAGAGCGAGTATTTTTAGGGGAACTGGAGAAGTGGACCCGTTATTAATAATTCATAGGGGCGATGTTGATCGTTATAAATGCGTATGAAATGTAGAGTATGCTGCCCGGTGATTGGCGGTTATTGTGCAGTTCAAAAACTTAGCAGTCTCCGCCCACTTTAGCGATACGGTCGTTAGTGCGAATTAGTCCATCTTTCGGAACATTATATTCCCTACTAAGGGAGACATCTTCTCTAAAATTATTTCATTCCTATTTCATAAAACGTGCAGTGCACTGCTATTGAAACCACATAATAAAATCACGGAAATATTTATATGGCGTGTTAGCATTTCGCCGACTTTTTGCACAGTAGTTTCGTTATTGACGGAACGGAAAATTTACGTACAATACCCGGCTTCATAATATGATACGGCAAATGTGATAAGATTTTTTTTGTGATAAGATTAAATGTGATTTGGCTGTGATTTTACTTTTTTTCTGCAACAGGCGCTGGTGTGGGAGCTGTGCAACTGCCTCTTCCCGGCGGAGCGACCGGAGACGATCTGGGAGTGGGACAGGAGGGAGCGAGTGGGAGACTGGGCGAGAAAGGTACGGTAGACGATGGAGTACGATTATCGATTGGCAATATCTATCCGTCTCGTTAAGATTGTATTGCTACAGAATATCTAAGTCCCATTGCCGACGATACGATATCCGAGATTGTGAAACAGCAGTGTATCGCGAATTCGCCTGGTTTTCGAGAGAGACAAACAATTTTTAATAGTACAATTTGTAAAAAAAAGTTTCTGCAGGCGCTGGCTGCGGAGTCGGCGGCGTTCGCGCCGGTCACTGGACGCGGCGCCAGCGCGTGGAAGGAGCTGGCGAAGGGCAATCTGGAGGGTGAGTTGCACAGAAATTGCCTTTGCTATTTTAATATTTTCTTAAAATTTGGAGCCGGCGGATAGATGTTGCATGCGAGCATTATCAATTGGGTCGAATGGCAGGGGGCAATCCTTGCGCGTTGGTGATGGTTTAAGTCAGCAGTGTGCGCTCCAATTCGGAAGGTTGTCCTACTGGTTACCCCTCAAACCGTTCCCTTATTGTATTTCTCCCCGTGCCAGGCGCGATCACTGCTGCTATCGATGAGGGACTGAACGTTCTCGCATCGCTGCTCGCCCTCTTCACTCTCGACCCCGACGGAACACAGGACGAGTTCAGGAGACAGGTACGGTACGGGGGATGGGAAAGGAGTGAAGTAGGAACCAGGGGCTGGCATGGTCATGTCCAGAAGGAAGGTAGTTTGGATTGGAGTTGAGGGATACAAATGGGGAAAATCGTAAGACGCCAAATCGCTGTTTTGTTGTCGATGCGAAACGTTGATTTCGCTGGCTTAGCGTTTTTCAGCTTTCCGCCTAGTTTAGGGCGAAGAGTTGTAATCAGATCAAATCCGGTCACAGCCTTTTCGGGTTTCATTTGTGTGCCAATAACACGCGGCATTTGAGCGGTACAGCTTCCGTCGTCATTGCGCGCCTCGCTATGACAAGTGCAGCTAGAGCAAAATTATACACACACTGAATTAGTAAATTAATCAATAATCGGGGGCGCATTGCAGGTGGATGACTGGCTGCGGTCGGGCATGCTGGCCAAGGTGCCGCAGCCGCTCGCCAAGTGCTACCTCACCATGGCCGGATTCACCCATCTCGGACAGGTATAATTTAAAGTATATTTTAAAATCGATTAATGGAATACAAATTTGCATATTTATTGTTTTTATTAGTCTCATCTCCCTATTATGTCAAAGGCCCATTCCCTTTGATGGATTTAGAGTGACTGCGAAACGCTGTATCGCCGGGTTGGATGCGACAATTATTCAGCTTTCTCTGTCTTGCAGGTGAACTGCATCGAGGGTCTGCCGTGGAAGGCTGTGGTGGGACTGTGCGGGCTGTGGTACGCGAGGTGAACAGAGCACAATTTCGCGCCTAATTGATTGATTTCTGGGTAGACCAACTGCGAGATTTCCATTTTCTTTTCTTAAGTATAACCGTTTACCCGGTGAGTGCCGGTTTCGTAGATGCAGTATGGCTGTCGGGCAACGTGCTGCGGTGCTAATTGCTTCCGAAAAAAAGTAATATTTTTAAACAAAAAAGCTTTTTAAACAAAGCTTCTTTGACACCTTTTTAACACACTTCCGTATTGCAGACGCTCGGACTCACTGGCGTCGTGCGTGCAGCGTGCGGAGGCGGAGGCGACCGCAGGCAGGGTGCAGCTGCCGCGCCTCGATCTCCATCTGGAGCTGATGAGAGTGGCAGTCGATAGAACGAGGTGCGGTAGGGAGTACGGTGGTGACGATTGTGTGTACTGAAATTTGGCCACTCGGTGGGTGGAAGAATTGTGATGTGTAGTTGGCAGATGGGCTAGATTACGGTAGTATATTCGTTATCGATCGTCATTTGTTGCTGCAGGAGCATCGAGCGCGTGCTGGACGCGGCGATAGAGGCGACGGGCGCCGTCGAAGACTTCCACCTGGCGTATGTTTTATTGATTTTATTTTGTTTTAATTAGTATATCTTTGTTCTTTATTATCAAAAGAACAAAGGTATACTTTTCAAAACGTTTAATGCTAGTGATGAAACCAGAGTCTTGCGATTGTGAAACTTTTGTTTTCTTCCAGTCAAGACGAACTATATTGTGAACGAAAAGTTGCTACGGAAATTGTGTTAGTCATGAAACACGTACACTGCAGCTTTGAGCAAATCTTGGTTCGATTTCGTAGGATTGATACCGTATCCCCTCTCTGCAGTACCTTCTTCCCATTGCAGCTGGCACGTGTGGGCGGTGACGCGCGCCGTCGGTCTGCCGTCGATGGACGAGTGCGCGGAGCACGCGCTGCACTCGCAGTACGCGGAGCAGCTGCTCGCAGCCGCAGCCCTGCCGCACGCTGCGCTATTCGTGCTGGCGCACATCAGCAACGCGCAGTGGTGAGTGCGGGGGACAGAGACCACCAAAAAGTTCATTCTAGGGCACAAACTCGGACAGCCTTTGGGCTTTTTGAGGTAAATTTACGAAAAATTAGATATCAATTGAGACTTTCGGGAACAAACGTTTTTGGTCTATGATTGGGGAGGGGCACGGTAGACTGCGAGGGAAGCGTTTCGTGGTGCTCTCTGCGAAATGTGCTTATTAATTTGTGTTTTTTTTTGTTTATTATCTATCTCAACCTTTGACCCGCTCGAAATCTTTGCTGTTAACACTAAACTCGCTGTGTAGTAAATGGATTGTGCTGACAATATTCAGGAAAAGAATGTTACCACTTCATGACAAGCAGGGCTGTGCATTTTCCGTTTTCCGAATTTTCCGATTTTCCGACTTTTTTCGGAAAAAAATCACGTCGGAAAATTTTCCGATTTTGAAAGTCGGAAAACTTTTTCCTAATATTTTCCGAAATTGCTTGTAATTCAGAAAAAAATATTAATTTATCATAAAATTTCTAGATTATTATAGATAATATTTTTAAAAAAATATTTAGAAAAATAGTTAAATTAGTGAAAATCGGGGGATTGTTGGAAATCGGAAAATCGAAAGTCGAAAAGTGAAAAAAACTAAAAATATTGAGAAAAAATCGTAAATTAAAAAAAAATTTTCCGAAAATCATTTTCCGCACAGCCCTGATGACAAGCTGATTGGTGTTGTTGTTTTGCATCGTTTTGAATGCTATTTATGTTTTTGATATTTTCCCTATTACAGCCGCAACTTGGCGATGCGTGAGGTGGTGGATCGGTGCGCGCTCACGCGCCAGCCACTCGACCACACCAAGGCCGCCGAGTGGTGTCGCATCCCCGGCGAGTGGATCGAGTGGGCAAAGTATCTGGAGGCTAAGGTACGGTGGGGGGGGGGCTTTATATAAATGAATTTCTCACATCGGCGTGAGGCCAGAAGCGTTCACTGTATAGGTGCCGTGAAACTTTGATGTGCGATGTTGTTAGATTTGTAGTTTTGCAAGGATTATTTTTTTCGTGCACTGACATTCTAGTTGGGTAGATGGATAACGCAAGCAGTCGATTCATTGACCGATCGATAATCCTTTCTATTGCAGATGGAGGGCGACACGCACGCGCAGTGCGAGCACGCGTTGCGCGCGGGAGAGCTGGCTCTCGCGCACCGACTGTACGTGACGGAGGTGGCGCCCGACCTGCTCGTGACTGGTGAGTGGAGGGGAAGGAAGAGAAGAGATTCGCTATTTAAGAATAAAAAATTCAACTAAATCGGGCTAGTAATTTGTGTTCTCCAAACGGAATCTGCGTCACTAAATATTGTGATTGGTCATAAAGTAGTTCGTGCATAGGTAAAGAGAAGTTGATGGTGCTTCAATCCCTGCTTCGGCCTACTTTTAAAAGTATGTAACATCAATTTCATAAATTATTGCCGTTGCAGACCAGCTGGAGGCGTTGGACGAGCTGGCGCAGCTGTTCGAGGAGGTGGTCGATCGCATTCCCGCATGGGGCACCGGAGGGCAGCTGTACTCGTACTATGTCGAGATGAAGGGAATGCAGGTGAGGATGAAGAAGACAATTAGAGTGAAGCCACGGTGCCCTCATGTCCCACACTCTAGTATCCACCTTGAGAGCATAGGTCGAAAGGTACGTAAAACTCGACGAAGCCAACCCGTTTTTTTAAAAATAAACTTTTGTGTGAAAAAATGAAAACCCAACCCGTTTTTTAAAAAATAAATTTTTGTGTGAAAAAATGAAAACCCAACCCGCATTTTCGACTTGTCGGACCCCACCCTTTCGACCTATACTTGAGAGTGTGAGGAATGATGAGACTGTAGCCTCGCATTTCCCACTCTAGAAAGGAGGAAAGGAAGAAGTAGCCATAGCATTTTTTGGATGATCATCGGCTTCGGCGGTCTGGGGGACACATATTTAGTCTCATGAAAGTTTTCAAGATGACACTAATATTGATCATGTAATTGACTGTTCAGAGTGTGGAGGACGAAGATGAGGAGGAGGACGTGGAGGGAATCATGCGGCTGCGAGACGAGATCTGCGCGAGACTGAGGAGCGACGACCGATGCACGCCCATTCAGCAGTGAGTGAATGGGGGAGTTGTGTAGTTTAGAGCTTGATGCGTGCTGTAGTGCAGTTCGCGGCCTGATCGAACAAATTTGTGCTTGCGAGCATTGTTTGTGGTAATTGCATTTTCTGCTGCAATTTTTTTCTCGATTGTATTGTTAGTTTTCTTCCTGCGTAGTACCGATAAGGAGTGCAAGAGTTTTTAAAAATTTACCTATATTAGGGGAAGCGAGAGAAGTTGCGCATTATTTGAATAGATTCATGGAGTGTAGTTTAGAACCCATAGTGCGCACTTTGAGATGCGCACTGAATATATTGAGACCGTATAAAGATTCATAGTTTATTTTGTACAGAGATAGTAAACACAATGAATAGGCGCGGCGTGTAATAATAGGGGAGTGCATTGTGGACATTGTCTCAGTCCGAGAGATCGTACTCGTTGACCAAATGACTGTCCGCGTTCCACTGGTAATCTGGCTTCCACCACGGATGAAGTTGCTCGAACCACTCTGGTTTGGGATAGGAAAAGTTGCGATCCTGAACAAGCGGGGGGTGATTATCTGCCATTTTCGATGCGGAAAAGGGGGAAGGGAGATTATCTACTCACAACATGGCCTTTCGATTTGAGTAAGCATAAGTATTCTTTCATTTCTTCCTCCCATTGAGCCAATCGAACATAGTAGGGTATCTGCAATTAGTTGGGTTTCGTGAACTGTAAAAAATAACGCAATTAACATAAATGATAAATATAATGCATTCACCCATAAGCAATTATTGTCGAAGAGTTCGCGAAAAATTTGAAGCAGATGAATGCGCAGTATAAATGCGCCAGAGATATGCAACCTGTAGAATACAATACAATACAATACAATATGTTGATATTGGCTACCATAGGTGGACACACTTTTCCGACCCTTTTTGCGCAGTGCCCCCCCCCGCGAACCAGTTTAGTGGATTGCTGGATGTCCCGAAAATTCGAATTGTTTTCCTCCTCGATTTTTATTGATCTGGGTTTTTAACGGAGCCCCCGAAAACCCCGACCCTCACGTGCACGGTGCCCCTGCACCACCGTGCCTATTATAAATATACTTGGTGTTGTTTGTTCCGAAGAAAACAACAGTACGAATATTCTTTTCATTAATCGATTAAAATTCCAAAATTAGTATCATTCGATAGAGCAAGGCCACACGAATTCATTGCGGTTAAGAACAGGAAACCTATCCACCTGCGCGATATGTAAATTCAAATAATCGTGTTGGGCATTCCTATGTTTAGCAGGTAGTCGTACTGTTCCATGTTTGCATAAAAGTATAATGGTGTGTTTATTGTCGCTGAGGGGTCAGAAGTGATCTCGTCATTCTCCACACTCTCTCGACCGGTCGGTAGGTGATAGAGAGTGCGGAATGACGAGACCATTTCTGACCCCTCAGCGACAATAAACGCAGCATTAATGTAATACCGTTAGCTACTCAGATACCAGTTTTAGAATACACAATTTTATAATTTGCCGTTCTAAAAATTTACAGTCCACTTACTTATATAACGGCCCCCAATCGGCGACGTTGATGTCTAAGATGAGAAATTTGTTGAATGCCTTTACTAACTTGTTTTTCACGATCTGAATATAGTTACTTCGTGAGGGGAAATTCCACCCTTGCTATCGATTACCTGCTTCTCTTTGTCCGTCATGTTCTCAACTGTAATCCAATGGCCGAAATTCGGCAAATGATACAGCATGAATATCGCATCGCATAAATCTTCCATCTCAAAACCGCCAAGATACATTATTTGTAGGGTTCTCTTATTGGAATCAAATGGAATTGTGAAATTTGGAGAACAAAGGAACGCAGACCGCAATGCGTGCGAGAGAGTGTGTGAAATCGAGAGGGTAGTGGTCAGTTCAGTTCCAATAAGTTCCAATAAGGGAACCCTAATTATTTGTGTAGAACAGATATTATCTTACGTTCTCGCGTATGCACCAGTCATTTTGATCAGAGGCACATCTGACGATGCATTTGAAGATCCTGTCGCGTATGTTCTTGGTACGCGAAGGTGTGTGAAGCTCGGCGTACCATTTCTGTTCTATGAGTCGATGTTCCGGCGTCATCTGTGAGAGAGTGCTGCATGTTAGTTTAACGGAGAATGTTATGAGAGTTCGAATTGGTGTAGAATAATTTCTGGTATAGGGGGAATAACACTTGACGAAAATTCACGAACCTACGATATGTAGTGAGTTGTCAAATCAAAATAATTTTAAATAGTGCTAATAGAATATCATAAAAGGGGAAATGCCACGTGGAACCACGCTGACTTGATACGCCGCGTCCTAGACGTATTTTGAATTTTTAATTTGGATCGCGTCTCTTTTGAGACAGTATCGTCTGTATGTGCGAGCCCAGAAATGACTATAGTGTCAGTCTGTGCGTGCGTACTTCCGGCTGACGCGCACATCAAATAAATCAGTTCAAAAGAAAGTTGCCCAAAATTAGAAAGATGTGAATGGCTGTTTAGGCAGGCTCCAGCAATGGCATGCCGCAATAACACTTCGTTATCTATAAATTTTCCGGAAAGGGGAGATCAAATCATTGCAGAAGTACTTGTCATTACTTGGGGAAAACTGCTTTAAAATATATTATGAATTAATCAATCAATCAAATTACAAGAATTAAAGTTACCGGGAATCGAAAAATTTCGCTATTTATTTTATCCCGGAAATGAATAGAGAAGTATCGAAATAGAAAGGCAGGAATATTAGAAAATGTCAAAAATCAATAATTAAGGCGTGGGAAAGGACGAACCGAAAATCTTGTCTTTCAGGCAAAAGCGCGCAAATTCAAATGTGATTACGTGATTACGGTAGTACGCTCTGTCACATTAGTGATCACACTCTCGTTTTTACTGTTCGCTTTCTCGGTATTCCAATTATTTTTCTCTGTATTATGTTTTTCTGTATTGTGTTTCTTTCTTCGGCTCACTTTATCCTATCGGAAGCCGTCCCAACTACTGTTGTGCCAGTCTCTGGTCCTTGTGCGATTCCCTCATCCCCAACGGTAGAACAATGAAAGTTGGTCTCACTAACCTGCTGGGGCTTTCTCCTGGCCACTCCCCTACTGGCTGCATCACGGAATACGCCGCTTTTAAGGGCAAGTATATGAACGATGATGTGAGATAATCAACATAGAAGACTCAGTGGAGCTCTACCTCCACATCTACCACAGCTCCTCCCAAACCATCCACGTCCCTTTCTTCCCTCACCTTCGGTGATGCCGAGGAAGATCCGGAAGAAATGGATCAGGTTACATCAGTAGATTAGGACTTGAAATGGACAACGGACATTGCATAGGACGAGGACGGCCAGGAGAGACTTCGAGGGGACGTTTACTTTACGGAGAAAGTCAGCGCAATCATGGAACATAGATTACCCGATTGGCGGAGTCTCACAAATGTCCAGAAGCTACCTCACCTTTTATGGTGAAACAAATAATACAAAAAAACCCACTCAGGGCGTCTAATCAATTCAGAAAATAAAATTCCCAAATAGACTAAAATCTAGCGCGAAAAAGTAATGTTTCATCGGGGCTCGTCCCCCGGGAGCAGCGCCGACTCTTGTGGGGTATTAAATCCCGGCGACGGACGTCTATCGTCTCAGAAAGTAACAGAATCGAGTAAAGAAAGGCCGAAAAGAAAATCCGCAACGCGTACGAGCTGGCAAAATGCCAGAGCGCGGGAATTCAAATTCGGCCTGCGCGCGAATTCAAAATTTTCGGTTCGATTCCCGGTAACTTTAAATGAATTGCGGCTCGAGATGGTGCGATAATATGAACTAATGCGTTTAGAATGTGAATAATTATAAAGAGAGACTAAAATAGCACTTGGCGTCTCAAGATACAGTACCCGCGTGTTTCGCGCGATTTTGAATAATATTCTCGTTGGAACCACCTACCCCATTGCCCGCAAAAAAAGGAGCATATATTGTGAACCCCTAATTAATTGGTGAAAAAATGGCCTCGTAATCCTCAATCGTTGTTAAAATCAATTGTCATTGCAGGATGGCGATGGAGACGATCGGACGCGAGATGACGGAGCTGGGAAGGACGGTGAGTGAATGGGAGGGGACGGAGAGATCAAAGATCAAAGATGATGGAGTGCCTTTCGAATGTTGGGTGCGACTAGTTAATTTAGGGTTTGGTGTATCTGTGAGTTATAAGCTATCGATTATTTTTCTCCCATTCCAGCTGAAGCCGATCTCGATCAACGACGTGCCGCTGAACACGAAGTCGGTGCCGGAGATGGTGGACACGGACATATCGATGATGCTCGAGGACTGAGCGGTTCCCGAACGGAAAATTTGGGTTACTGTATCTTATCCTCTCCGATTCCCGTATTGATTTGTGCGTTTCCCCCATGGATTTTCGACTAGTATTTTCTCATGTTTTAATTATCGACTGCCTTTTAGTTTCTGATTAAAGTATTCCACTAGGAGAATTTATTTGCTGTACTGCCACTCCTTTTTCTCTTTTAACTATCGAAAAGTTTTCCTAATTATCGATTTATGTACCTTAGTCTAGGCTTCACTCCTTGTTCACTGTGGTATGCTTTCTCTCGACTGTTAGCCGTTGAATGTTGACCTCTCCTGCCTGTTATCCGAAGTTGGCTGTTTTGTGACTATTTTTTTTGCACACCGATGAGTTATATGTTGCTACATCTCTGATTTCTTTTCATTTATTGATTGACTTTGTTTTTTTTTACAATTTCCGATCTGTTTAATTTCCTTCTCAAAGTTTCACTTGTTTTTGGTCGTATTACTTTTGTATTGTCTAACGTATTTTTCAAACAGTTGTTCTTTCAACTTTTCATCCCGTCCTTTCACCTTCTTTGAGTATTTGATAAAGCCGTTTTGAGAGCAGAAAATGGACTTTGCCCTGCTGTTGTGCGAGTGTCATGCCTACGAGTTGTGAAGCTCGAAAGTGCTATCTTCATAAGGGCCAGGAGTCTCAGCCCAGTGACTCCCGATCTCCATGTTGTGGGAGACATTTGGGGAGACGTCTCCTTTTACATTGTTCATCGCTGATTTTCATTCTTTACCGCTCACTCTGCTGAAGAGAGGGCGGAGACTTCTCCCACACAAAACAATTCCATCAAGTGAGACACGTACGATGACATGCAAAATGAAGGGAGACGTCTCTGTCACCGGATTAAAAGGAGACATTATAATTTCCTTTGTTCTTCTTCTCCCCAATTGTCTCTCTTTCGGAACCCTACTGCCAATGAATAAATTATGAGTGTCTCCCTCTTTCATTCGTCCTGTCTTCCCTGTTCGTGTGCGGTTCCTCTTGCTCTTGTGCTTTCGTGCTCTCTCCGCAATACCAGCTGTCAGTGAGGCTCGTAAAAATATCGCTTGTTTTAAATTTCGATTATTATTTAATACCTACCATGCATATGCCAAATAAGGTTCTCGCAAGTATTCCATTTGCATGAGGCATGACCTGTAAATAGAGTCCCGCAAGCGAGAACCTTTTTGACCTATACAACCACATTCTCTGTACTGAAATACATCGTGCTCCGTCCCACTATCTATGTATACGTGGTGCAACGCCAATCCCCCTTGTATGTGTCTTTCTCACTCTTGCTTGATCACCGTCCCTTGTAGCCTCCTCCCACTCAGACGATGCTCCGCGCCGTCTCTCGCAGTTCGCAGTGCGCGGCCCGCGCGGCCTCAACGGCGCCTGCTGCCGGCGGCAACCAGAAGCGCCCCAACATTGTCCTCGTCGACTCGGTTAGTGTGGCCATTTTGAACACTATAGAGTAGTCCTGAAACCGCAGTCGAGCGGGTGTAGTAGTAAATAGAGTGTACGTTTATAAAAAAAAACAATTAATAGGTCCTCGTGGGCTCGGTTAGTCTCCGGTTATGGAGGATTAGAAGTAGGTCTGAAACTGCATTCTCGGGAGGGGGTTTATTATTATCCCACGAAACTGCAGACGAGCGGTGTAGTAGTCAAGCATTTATGAGGCGAATCGCGAGAGGATCGACCACCAGAGCTCCTTTGTGAAAATAGAAATTCATGGCGTTCAAAATGGACGAAAACATTTAATTAAGTACTAAAAAGCAAGGCGGTTCGAACTGCGTTTACCGTTTTTCGATAAAAAAAATATGTTCACGAGCTGTAAAGCCTCAAACATGACGAAATATAGAAAACACCGAGAACCACTCCTCACGAAATTGATCATATCTCGTTTCAAAAGTGAGATAGAAACTTTTTCAAAAAAAAGGAATTGAAGAGCAATAGATTCTCTAAAAAATTTCCCATTACGTCGCAACCCTAACTGTGAAACCCGGATCACCCTGGTCAGTTATCGGCAAAATGGTCATAACTCGAACAAAAGAGAAAAACTATTTTTTTGGTTATGTGCAAGTTGTAGGTCATATATGGTAGTATTTAGTCCCCTCGTATCACATTTTTCGACCTAGGTATAAAAAAGCGGGCTCGATTTAGTGGAGGGCTGTCATAGTAAGCTGCCCAAAAATGACCTTTTCTGCTCTCCATTTCACCTCATTTTCAAGAAAATATTGTAAACATAAACTATAACCACTTTCTGGGTGTTCATTTCCCTCAGAAATGCTGTAGTTTGATGAAACACGGATGTTACGGGCAATATTTCAACAATCAAAAAACCTGGTATTTTCATGTTTCAGATATGTCTATATAACTTGAAATTTACCATTAGGATGCTATAATGCCCCTCTATTCTCGTCATGCAAAGCGGGCCATATTTCGGGACATAATTAATTTTGAAACCCAATTTTTGAAGATTACTGTAATATTAACAGTTCAAGGTATCCGTGTATGTAAGATACATAGGAACGTTTGTCTAGTGGTACTGAACAACTTTGCTTTTGAGTGCGAATGATTATCTTCACGGTGAAGCGAGGTACAGGTTTCAGAAAGTACAACAATAAAGGTCAGCCGCGCGCTCTCGTTTCTCTAGCACTCTCCTCATTTCGCACGCTCTCTCGCCAGTTCGATGCCCGGCGAGTGCAAAAAATATTTTGCGAAATAGGAATTACTTGAAATATTGCAAGTAAAGGTAAATTTCGTCGTATTTTGCTATTGCAAAAGATTTTTGCACTCGCCGGGCATCGAACTGGCGAGAGAGCGTGCGAAATGAGGAGAGTGCTAGAGAAACGAGAGCGCGCGGCTGACCTTTATTGTTGTGTTTTCTGAAACCTGTACCTCGCTTCAACGTGAAGATAATCATTCGCACTCAAAAGCAAAGTTGTTCAGTACCACTAGACAAACGTTCCTATGTATCTTACATACACGGATACCTTGAACTGTTAATATTACAGTAATCTTCAAAAATTGGGTTTCAAAATTAATTATGTCCCGAAATATGGCCCCGCTTTGCATGACGAGAATAGAGGGGCATTATAGCAACTTTTTTTTTCTTCATTCTTCATTCTGTACCTCGTGACGGGCGGTCGACAATCTCCCCGCTCCTCTCCCACCTCAGTTTGGAGAATCCTTGCCAGTCAGCTTGGGCAACCCGGCAAGTACATCGCCCACTTAGTATCACTTCCATCAGAGGACCCGGATCGACTACATCTAATTCAAGTCACCAACTTTCAAGAAAGGCACCAATCGACAAGACTACGACGTGAGTTCCCACTTAGGATGATACACGCTAGTCAGGATGTCACTGGAAGCTGGGAGATGTATTTCTACGCTCAATGTCTATCGTCCAAGATCGACACTACAATTGACCAAAGAAGCCAAGCAAGATCCATTCCCTTGACCCAGTTGCCTGGAATTCGAAGATCCCGACCACCTCTGCCCCCGAATGATACCTCCTGCAGGCCCTTGCCTTGATGTCAGGATAAATATGTAAATATAGCATCCTGATGGTAAATTTCAAGTTATATATACATGTCTGAAACATGAAAATACCAGGTTTTTTGATTGTTGAAATATTGCCCGTCACATCCGTGTTTCATCAAACTACAGCATTTCTGAGGGAAATGAACACCCAGGAAGTGGTTATAGTTTATATTTACAATATTTTCTTGAAAATGAGGTGAAATGGAGAGCAGAAAAGGTCATTTTTGGGCAGCTTACTATGACAGCCCTCCACTAAATCGAGCCCGCTTCTTTTATACCTAGGTCGAAAAATGTGATACGTGGGGACTAAATACTACCATATATGACCTACAACTTGCACATAACCAAAAAAAATAGTTTTTCGTTTTGTTCGAGTTATGACCATTTTGCCGATAACTGACCAGGGTGATCCGGGTTTCACAGTTAGGGTTGCGACGTAATGGGAAATTTTTTAGAGAATCTATTGCTCTTCAATTCCTTTTTTTGAAAAAGTTTCTATCTCACTTTTGAAACGAGATATGATCAATTTCGTGAGGGGTGGTTGTCGGTGTTTTCTATATTTCGTCATGTTTAAGGCTTTACAGCTCGTGAACAATTTTTTTAATCGAAAAACGGTAAACGCAGTTCGAACCGCCTTGCTTTTTAGTACTTAATTAAATTTTTTCGTCCATTTTGAACACCATGAATTTCTATTTTCTCACCCAGGTCGATTCTCTCACGATTCGTCTCTTATCATGGAATATAGCAGATCGAATTTTGATGAACTCAAACGAGTAGTTGTTCTTGTTCTAATCATGGGTTTATTTTTGTTGATGTGAAACTGTGAAATGGGTGGGTATGGTAGCAGTGTTGAGCTTGATTTTTGGAGTGTAGCCCTGCATGCTGACCTTTGCTTTTAACGCATGATTTATGAAATGTGCTAGAAAACTCAATGTGAGAGGGACATTTTTATAATTAAATTGGTACTGTCATAGTTCGAAAGGGTTCGTAGCGGCAACTCGAAAATGCGGGTTGGGTTTGTCGAAAATGGGCATCAAAAATCGAAAATGCGTGTTGGGTTTGTCAAAAATGGCCATGAAAACCCGAAAATGCGGGTTGGGTTTTCATTTTTTTTTCACCAAAAATTCTCAAAATGTGGGCTGGATTCGTCGTATTTTACGTACCTTTCGACCTATGAGTACTGTTGAAAATGGGCGGAATACGTAGTGAATTTTATTGGCAAGGCGAGCTAACTAACAACGGGGCTTTCCCCACATTTATTTTAAATTTAGATTTATTTCATTAAATTACTGGCATTACTGCTTAAGCCCGGAACAGGGCAATAAATAATCGACCGTAGACATAGAATGATCGCAAATGACATTGTGCTTGGTTTGTTCCGGGGTCATTCTATGTCCATGGTCGAATTTTTATTGGCCTGTTCCGGGCTTCAGCAGTAGTGCCAAATTACTAAACAATATGCACACAGGTGCGCACGCCGTTCGTCACCTCGGGCACGCTCTTCAAGGACATGATGTCTGTTGATCTGCAGAAGGAGGCGCTCAGAGGTGACTGAATACCCGTCTTGTTTCTTTCGATATTTTACGGAAACGATGAAACTGGTAACAACGGGGTGAGAAGATGTGCAGTCACAGTTGAATAATGATTGTGTGTGTGTGATTTTTTGCTTTGATATTAGGCCGACCGGTAAACTATCAACGTTCCGCGTCGTGCAAGTAATTGATATCAGAATGAAACAGACAAACGCCGGGTGAGGGGATTTTTTTTGTTACGCAAAAGAAGGTTATACTGAGTGCGGAGATAATCGGTGCACAGCAACGTGGGGGTGGAGGTTTCGTGGATAGAGTAATGATCAGACTCTCCTCATTCTTCATGCTCTCTCATCGATCAGACAGCGCGAGAGAGCATGCATAATTGAGAGGATCAGACCATTACTCCGTGGATGTTAGAAATGATTAAACGATTAAGGAGCGTTGATCGATGTGTGATTATTCTTGATTTAAATCCAACTCGTGCATTAAAGGTCTCATCCGCAAGACGGGCGTCGACTACAAGCTCATCGATCACGTCATCTGCGGTACCGTGGTCCAGGTAGTCATTTATCGATTAATAAGGAGGCGGAGTGACTACCGTAATCTTCATTGATCGATTTCCGCCCTTGTTTCAGGAGTGCAAGACGGCCAACGTTGCGCGCGAGGCCGCCCTGCTCGCCGGATTCCCCGATAAAGTACTGTAGTTTATATGAATCGATAACTGAAGAGATGCTGTAGAACGACGAATCAATCGATAATCTGCAGATTCCCTGCCACACGGTGACGCTCGCCTGCATCTCGTCCAACGTCGCCATGACCGAGGCCATGGTGAGTGCTGATCGATACAGTAACAGAAAGCTACAGTATCCGTACTTTACCGATCGATAACTGACTACTTATGTCTGCAGGGCATGCTGTCGACTGGGTACGCGAACGCGGTGATTGCCGGCGGCACGGAGCTGCTGTCGGACGTGCCCATCAGATACAACAGAAAGGTGAGATTACTTTTTTTTAAATATTGTAATTGTAGTTTGGGATTTCATTGATTAAGCACCAGGTATTACACGGCAAGCTGATTCGAGATGGGTTCTCCATAAATAATAAGAGAGACTATCTAACTCAGTCGAATTATCCTTGGCACAGTACAAAAATGAATTGTTGAGTTAAACATTTTAGAATGTACAGCAGCCCAGGAGGAGTTGCTACGTACTGTAAAAAGTTGTGAAAATGCTTCTACGCCTCAGGGCATTACGTCATAGCTATTTCCGGTTTTTCAAAAACGTCATCATTGGACTTCATAAGTGGTACCAATCGATTCCCCATCAAATTCTAAGACTTTTTCGACTCTATGAGTTTTTCGCTAAATGTCGATTTAAGGGCAGAAAATTTGAAATTTGTTACATTTTTTCGTTTTTCACAATTCTAAACATTTTCCCGCCGAGAACGTTGAAGTTTTATTTTATCAAAATGCTTCTTCAACAATAAACAGTTTTAAACAGTTTTAATACGGAGATTTTTTGAAAATCCCTAAAATGTGCGCGAAGCAGAAATCGGAGGTGACCTGACATTTATGGTGTGGGTACAGTTTGCTGGCCGAGGTTTCTCATTACCATTTTACGGCTCTTATTTTACGGCCCTATTACAGAATTGAGTAGATGGTTATAGATGAACTACCATCCGCATATTATAGCCAGACTTGGCCGGATACAGTAATCTTGGTACCGTACTACTTATTACCGTATTCTACCTACAGTAGTGGTCAAAAGTCTTCTTACACTTTTTCTCTTTGTAAAACTTTTAAAACGGATCAGGTTTCGATCTGAGAATGGTTGGGTCCTATATAAAATCTATTGTAGATTACGATGCAACTATAGGAGTATTGCGAAATATTTCCGCTATTGCGTCGTGATGACGCAATCTATGACTTTTTTGAATGGGCATTATTTTTTCCTGTTCACCTAACGTTGGGGGTGTTGAGATAGGCCCAAGGTCTACACATAAAAATTGTTTCAAGTCGCTGCAGTGTCGCTACTTGGCTGTAGCTATGCTTCAATTTTGAGGTCGGAAAATCATATCTCGCCTTTTAGACATCCCACAGACCCGATCAAAGCACCAAAATGATCGCCATCATGACTGCCGATGATCCTGAGAATATGGTCATGGTAGGCCATTTGCCCTAATGGCACGAGGTGAATTTTTGTGAATTTTTTAAAGTGAATTTTTTCTCGCATTATTGTGGTCTGACGAAGAAGAAGTCTATAGGAAGTGCTCTAAAGATCTTGTATGGGCGTGGATTCGATTGAGAATGACACGTTTTGCTAATTCCATTAAAACGTCTACCAGCCTTCTCCTTTAACTCAGAGCCTAGTTATGCAAAAAGTCCTATTGCAGCCCACAGTCAGAAAATTCGGTGTGGCCGAACCATTGTCCTTCCGGAAATCGATCACAGCGGGCAGAAACCTAATCGAAACGCTTATTGCAGCTAGGAGTCTGTTCTACCATACATTCTCAATCAAATCCATGTCCAAACAAGATCTTTAGAGCACTTCCTATAGGTTTCTCCTTCGTCAGACCACAATAATGCGAAACATTCACTTTTTCTTGCCCTGAGTGCAAATGGTGGCCTGCCATGACCATATTCTCAGGATCATCGGCAGTCATGATGGCGATCATTTTGGTGTTTTGATCGGGTCTGTGGGATGTCTAAAAGGCGAGATATGATTTTCCGACCCCAAAATTGAAGCATAGCTACCGCCAAGTAGCGACACTGCAGCGACTTGAAACAATTTTTATGTGTAGACCTTGGGCCTGTCTCAACACCCCCAACGTTAGGTGAACAGGAAAAAATCCATGAGAGAATAATGCCCATTCAAAAAAGTCATAGATTGCGTTATCACGACGCAATAGCTGAAAGATTTCGCAATACTCCTATAGTTGCATCGTAATCTACAATAGATTTTATATAGGACCCAACCATTCTCAGATCGAAACCTGATCCGGTTTTAAAACACAATGTTCGGATCGTCAGGGAAGCGGCCACAAAGTGTGTTTCCCTAATTGGGAAAAGGCGCCGAACAGCGCTTCTTGGGCGCCTTTTCCCAATTGGGAAAAGACACTCGTTGCTCGTTTGCCTTACATTCTCTGAGGCACCAGAACATTGTGAAAAGTTTTACAAAGAGAAAAAGTGTAAGAAGACTTTTGACCACTACTGTAGGTAGAATACGGTAATAAGTAGTACGGTACCAAGATTACTGTATCCGGCCAAGTCTGGCTATAATATGCGGATGGTAGTTAATCTATAACCATCTACTCAATTCTGTAATAGGGCCGTAAAATAAGAGCCGTCAAATGGTAATGAGAAACCTCGGCCAGCAAACTGTACCCACACCATAAATGTCAGGTCACCTCCGATTTCTGCTTCGCGCACATTTTAGGGATTTTCAAAAAATCTCTGTATTAAAACTGTTTAACACTTATTGTTGAAGAAGCGTTTTGATAAAATAAAACTTCAATGTTCTCGGCGGGAAAATATTTAGAATTGTGAAAAACGAAAAAAATGTAACAAATTTAAAATTTTCTGCCCTTAAATCGACATCCGATGATCCTGAGAATATGGTCATGGCAGGCCACCATTTGCACTCAGGGCAAGAAAAAGTGAATGTTTCGCATTATTGTGGTCTGACGAAGGAGAAACCTATAGGAAGTGCTCTAAAGATCTTGTTTGGACATGGATTTGATTGAGAATGTATGGTAGAACAGACTCCTAGCTGCAATAAGCGTTTCGATTAGGTTTCTGCCCGCTGTGATCGATTTCCGGAAGGACAATGGTTCGGCCACACCGAATTTTCTGACTGTGGGCTGCAATAGGACTTTTTGCATAACTAGGCTCTGAGTTAAAGGAGAAGGCTGGTAGACGTTTTAATGGAATTAGCAAAACGTGTCATTCTCAATCGAATCCACGCCCATACAAGATCTTTAGAGCACTTCCTATAGACTTCTTCTTCGTCAGACCACAATAATGCGAGAAAAAATTCACTTTAAAAAATTCACAAAAATTCACCTCGTGCCATTAGGGCAAATGGCCTACCATGACCATATTCTCAGGATCATCGGCAGTCATGATGGCGATCATTTTGGTGCTTTGATCGGGTCTGTGGGATGTCTAAAAGGCGAGATATGATTTTCCGACCTCAAAATTGAAGCATAGCTACAGCCAAGTAGCGACACTGCAGCGACTTGAAACAATTTTTATGTGTAGACCTTGGGCCTATCTCAACACCCCCAACGTTAGGTGAACAGGAAAAAATCCATGAAAAAATAATGCCCATTCAAAAAAGTCATAGATTGCGTCATCACGACGCAATAGCGGAAATATTTCGCAATACTCCTATAGTTGCATCGTAATCTACAATAGATTTTATATAGGACCCAACCATTCTCAGATCGAAACCTGATCCGTTTTAAAAGTTTTACAAAGAGAAAAAGTGTAAGAAGACTTTTGACCACTACTGTAGGTAGAATACGGTAATAAGTAGTACGGTACCAAGATTACTGTATCCGGCCAAGTCTGGCTATAATATGCGGATGGTAGTTCATCTATAACCATCTACTCAATTCTGTAATAGGGCCGTAAAATAAGAGCCGTAAAATGGTAATGAGAAACCTCGGCCAGCAAACTGTACCCACACCATAAATGTCAGGTCACCTCCGATTTCTGCTTCGCGCACATTTTAGGGATTTTCAAAAAATCTCCGTATTAAAACTGTTTAAAACTGTTTATTGTTGAAGAAGCATTTTGATAAAATAAAACTTCAACGTTCTCGGCGGGAAAATGTTTAGAATTGTGAAAAACGAAAAAATGTAACAAATTTCAAATTTTCTGCCCTTAAATCGACATTTAGCGAAAAACTCATAGAGTCGAAAAAGTCTTAGAATTTGATGGGGAATCGATTGGTACCACTTATGAAGTCCAATGATGACGTTTTTGAAAAACCGGAAATAGCTATGACGTAATGCCCTGAGGCGTAGAAGCATTTTCACAACTTTTTACAGTACGTAGCAACTCCTCCTGGGCTGCTGTACATTCTAAAATGTTTAACTCAACAATTCATTTTTGTACTGTGCCAAGCCTATGAACAAATATGTCGATCGAGTCAGATAGTCTCTCATAATACTTTCAAACTGGAGAATCTGGAAAATGTTATTTAATAAAAACATAAATAAAATAGAATGTCACATTGTATGTTCAAGCTATTCTTTTCAGGCAATTGTTTATTATCTATTTTTTTTAATTTTAAATAATTAATTCTGCAGGCGCGCAAGGCGATGCTCGGCATCCAGAAGGCGAAGACGCCCATGGCCAAGCTGCAGATTGGAGGTGAGCAGTAATTGGGGGGAAATGTACGCAAAATATTTTTTTTAAATAGTTGTGAAAAATATCTATGACTTGTCCTGAAATTGTCGAAAACGTGATCTGCTGTGTCGAACGTTTAGGGGACATAATTCTCGTGATTTTGTTGTTTTTTTTGTCGCCAAACCCTGGGCTTCTAAGTTTTAACTCTCCAAGATGTCGAGTGAAATTGCGACGGAAATAATTGATGGAACGATTCAACAATCCTATTAATTTTTTTTTGATGAAATGTAAATACTATTAAATGTTGCTCAATTTTTTTTCTATATCATATATTGATTGCAGCTGAGATCGTGAAGAACCTGCTCTCGCCGGAACTGCCTGCCGTGTCCGAATTCACTTCGGGTGAAACGATGGGACACTCGGGCGACCGACTCGCCGCCGCATTTGGAGTGAGCAGACGGTGAGGAGGGGAGGGCGACGAAAGAGGGGAGGAGGGAAATAGGCGAGACGGGTTCGAGCGCTGACACAGTTGGAGTAGGATCACCTTCTTGTTGATGGAAGTATGTTCGGTGAATGGAAAAAATGACACGAAAATATTAATATATGTACTCGATGGAAAGTGATATGGCCAGGGTGAAACTCCGATTCACGGTTAAAGTTATCTGCAATTAAATTGGAAAACATTGACTAGGCGCTCTTCCCTTATAATCAATGTGCTGTAATTGTGAGATTCATAATTAACTCAATGTTTAATAATTACTAATAGCATTAATGTTCTTTTTCAGTGAACAGGACGAGTTCGCGATCCGCTCGCACACGCTGGCCGAGGCGGCGGCGAGAGGAGGCAAGATGAGCGATATCGTGCCCGTATTTGTGGATGGAAAGAAGCCCGTTACTGTCAAGGTGAGATTGCATAGGAATGATGCAACACTTGTAATTTTACACAGTGATCGATTGACAGCGCATTAACATTTAGGATATGTGATCTGCACGGAATCACCTAGTAAAGGTAAAGGTGTTAGGTCTTCTACACGCAAGGCGGTCTCGACCACCCCTATGCCTGAGGGGCAACGAGAGCCTGTCCTGAGTTGATCAGCGGCCTGTTGCGAGGCTATTCTCGTGTTGTGTGCACGTGAATCGGGGACCCCTTTCGAGGCATGTTTGGATCGCGATTTACCAATCACTACCAACATTTCTTAACCCCCTTGGTTGGGTGGATCTGCCGGCACGGGGGGTCGAACTTGTGACCATTCGATTCGCATTCTAGCACACAACCACTGCGCTACCCGGCGACAGTGCTAATGGAAAATAATGAGATAAAAAATAAACACATTTTTTGAGGGAACGATGTTGTGTTTTTTAGTAGTGGTCTGATCCTCTCAATTCTGCATGCTCTTTCGCGCTGTCTGATCGATGAGAGAGCATGTAGAACATAGACCAAAAAGTTCGTTTAAGGGAACAAACACAGACAGCTTTTGGATTATTTGAAGTGAAATTTCGAAAAATCAGACATCATTTCAAGTCATTCAGGCGCGGTAGCGCCTGAAAAATTGAAAATCAGACGCCTTTTTCGCTTTTTCACCCTAAAACCATAGAAACCTGACATTCGGGAACAAACGTTTTTGGTCTATGATGTAGAATGAAGAGAGTCTGATCATTACTCTTTTTTTCCTTTCAGGCCGATAACGGAATCCGCGTCTCGACCCTCGAGAAGCTGTCGACCCTCAAGCCCGCCTTCGTCAAACCCCACGGAACCGTCACTGCCGGTGAGTGGAGAGAGCCGGGAAATGACGAAACCGGGAATTGTAAAGCCGTTGTTTTGGCTGTGCTCAGAAGCACATCAATGGTGGATGATGCCCCGGTGCATTCAGTGCACGTTGATTTGTGGTTGCACTGAATGCTGAAGAATAATTTCAAAAGAGTAGAAGGCAGTAAATATGTTTGTTGTTCGCTCGAATAAAAAAATTAATCGATAATTGTATCAATCTGTCCCTCTTCCAGCCAACGCCTCGTTCCTCACCGACGGCGCCTCCGCCGCACTCCTCATGACTGAGGAGTACGCGCTCGCTAACGGATTCAAGCCCAAGGCCTACCTCAGAGGATACCAGGTAATACGGTAGTTGATGTTTGTATAAACGGGAACAACCAAGTAGTGATTTATCATGGCAGATTTTGCGGTATGGCATGGCTATGAAACTCGAATTTGCGTGGGTGAATTTGTGGACAATACCTTCCTCGGGGGATACTAGGCGTGCGGTAGTTTTTTTGTTGTAGGGGAGTTCAGTAGTAATTAAAATTCCTGTATTGGTATACTGGGAATGGGGCACTCAAATTTCTTTGGTAGTGTGCGCTTCGTAGCTTGTTTAATAATATACCCCACGGCATACCTCAGAGGTTGTCAAGTATACATCAGCACCCCGACATTGATGTCCCAATCCTGTTCAGTACCCCATTGGCAGCTGTAATAAAATGTTTGCCATATCCGAACTGGGAAACACGAATGTCCGTGGTGAGACGCGTTTTTTTCGGATTTATGCCGAAATAGTTGCAACGCCGCGCAACGGCTACACTTAGAAAAATATTCTTCTGAAAATGCAACGTTTCTCTCTGTACCGATATTGTCGACGTGCGGAGATCAAAGATCATCCGATAATTACCTTTTCTCAGTACGTGGCCCAGGACCCGAAGGACCAGCTGCTGCTGTCGCCCGCCTACGTCATTCCCAAGATCATCGAGAAGGTGAGGAAGAGAGAATGAGATTACGTCATCATTAGGCAATCAGCGGATATGTTCAAAACACGGCTCAATTTGCACTCTGCGATTCTATGTTTCTTCAACAATGCATCAGTTGTGTAGGAAAATATTAACTGCTTGAAAGCAGTTTGCAAACCAACTACTGAACTACCGCGTGTATCGTATCTATTTTGATTATCGATCGATAATCGATATCCCCTATTTCAGTCTGGCCTCAAACTGTCCGACATCGACGTCTTCGAGATCCACGAGGCATTCGCCGGCCAGGTGCTCGCCAACCTCAACGCCCTCGACTCGGACTACTTCTGCAAGACTTTCGTGAGTTTGCCCATTCTTCATTTCTTGGTTACGGTAGATGCACGACACGTGATATCGAGAACTGATTTTTCCTGAGCTTCATCAATTTAACTGATTGTTGTATGTAATTTTTCATGGAAAATATTTATTCATGTTTTAAAAAAATAAAATCATTTCTAGATGGGTCGCTCGGGCAAGTTCGGCCGTCTGGACATGGAGAAGATCAACCGATGGGGCGGCTCGCTGTCGATCGGACACCCCTTCGGAGCCACCGGAGTGAGACTCGCGACGCACGCTGCCGGCAGACTGAAGGAGGAGAAGGTACAGTAGGAGGGGCTAGTTTAGATGGAAGGGGAGAAGGAAGAAAACATCGGGTTGTTCTTCTCCTAGAACAGATTGTTCCTTTAGCTTACAATGCACACTATACATCATTAATTTATCATTATCTTTACTTATAGGGGTTTGTGCTGGAAAGTGCCTGAGATTAATGTAGCACTGAACCAGGCAGATTTATGTGACTGCCGGTGATTGTAAGAAAGTAAAGCACATTTGTGGTTCAGGGGCGTGTCTGAATATAAACATACAGTATTCCTCCTTCTTTAGGGTCGCTACGCAGTGATCGCCGCGTGCGCTGCCGGAGGCCACGGAGTCGGCATGCTCATCGAGGCATACGGAAAATAAGGAGACTGCGTGGCAGCCCCTCCCCCCATTCCCACTCCCACTGACTGTGTAGCAGCCCCCTCCCTCCTCGATTACGGTACTCGACCCTTCTCCATTTAGTTGAATAGTGTTCATATTGTTTTGATGATTACTGTACGCTTTTATTTATTGATTCCCATCACGGATGGAAACACTGCATAGTGAGTAATACGGAGATTTATGGCCCCATTTCCGAGTGGTTTTACGTGTTCAAAATAGGCTGTTTGAGTGTGCATCGTAGTGTGTTGCAAGCATTCCCCCTCTTGATCCTCATTCTCTTAGCTACGGGCAAACAATACTCCCTCTATGTGCATGTTCACGTTTGTCTAATTACGGCTCATAGTATTGTATCTGTACCCGTTCAATTGTATAACATATTAAAGCGGTTTATGACGTAGCAAACCTGTTCAGCGAAAGTGGAAATCGAGTTTGCAGCTCGCTTGACCGATATCTTATTTGATGAACTCATTGATTGAGAAAGAATGGGATTTATAATCGGATGTTCGAGTTACTTCGATGATTTATGTCATCAGTGCATGTGCACATGAGTCATGCACACGTACTGGAAGTGAAAATTAGACAAATTACAGCAAAATTGGCCGATACCATTGATTTTCGAAACTCTGCGAATTGGGCCTTTGTTTTGCCATGAGAGGTAGATTACAACGCATAAAAATGTATTCAAGGTGACATTATATTTAAAGCCGCCGAAAGTGGTCAAATGTGATAACATACGCATCGATCGGGTAAGGATATGAGTGCGTATTAGGTGTTCCTACATTAGTAAGGTATTCGAGACGATTTCAGTATAAAAATTGGCATAAACAACGCCGCGGATTTCGTAGACGGTCGTTTAGAAGATTAATTGGGTGACGGTAGTGTATTTTCTGGAGTATGTCAACGAAAGGCAAAGGTATCTGGTAAATTCTCCCGTTTTAGCTTGAATAACAACACGTGGGGATCTTTTACATGGAACTCGCCCCCCCCCCCTTCATGTATTTTTGCAACACATTGTCGAAGATGTTTTGTCACATCGGTTTATTTTATTGACTATTTTAATTTTAATTAGTCGAATCTGCGCAATCAAAAGTATCATTAACGAGAAAGCTAAGTTTTTAATGTTCAATTCCATTGCACGCTCCGCGGTCCCTCTTTACTTTTTAATGTTATTTTCACTTATTTAGTAATCTTATTAAACACAAGGTGATTCTATAAAATTTCTTTCGGATAAGCTATACCACTTAATTTATAGTTCTTTTTTTGTCTCTAAATTGCCTGATGCATTCAACCGCTTTGGGAAATTCGCGAAACTTTCTATTGGGAAATGGCAGAATCCGGAGGGAAAAGACGTTGCTCACCGATGAATGAAATGAACTACACCAATATGCTCATTCGATAGCTCACTCTACCGCATTTGTACTTATCAACTTCGTTTTAGAAAATTAAGCTTTATTAATTAGAAAAATACTGTAAAAGAAAAGAAAATACGGTGGAGTGCGCTTATGTGTTTCTTTGAGTATTTGATAAAGCCGTTTTGCGAGCAGAAATGGACTTTACTCTTCTGGTGTGCGTGTCATGCCCACGAGTTGTGATGCTCGAAAGTGCTATCTTTATAAGGGCCAAGAGGCTCAACCCAGTGATTGTGAGACGGGGCTCACCTCACTCGTCTCTCTCACCAGTAAGAACACTGCCCCTCTCCCCGCTATCTGACCGTCTGTCCCCTCTCTGATCAGCACGCACTCTCACCACCCCTCTTTATCTCTACCGCTCTCCTCTCGTCCCTCTATTCGTCCAAAGTACAAAGTATAGCGCCAGTGTATCCAAGCATTCCCGGTGACACGCTCTCCTCTCCTAAGGTTCGGCGTACTTTGCACAGCGATGATGTTACCCTTTAGCCTTTCCATGGATTGATCGTTCATTTTTGTTGAGATTCGGACGATAGTAATCACTGACGTTCGAATCTTTCTTCTGTATTTGATTACCATGCGCAACAGCAATTTGCCTGCCTATGAATTAATTATGAGCGTCTCTCTCTTTCATTTTTTTCGTCCTTTCTTCCCGGTTCGTGCGCGGTTAATTTTCGCTCCTGCTCTTCTTCTTCCGCATTCTCCCCGCCATAGGTCGAGAGGTACGTAAAAAAACGACGAAACCAACCCGCATTTTGATAATTTTTGGTGAAAGAAATGAATACCCAACCCGCATTTTCGGATTTTCATGCCCATTTTTGACAAACCCAACCCATTTTCGACTTGCCCCAACGCACCCTTTCGACCTATGCTCCCCGCAATACGCACTTTCAGTTAGGCTTGTAAAAGTCTCGTTTATTTTTAATTTTAATGATTGTTTTGATTCCCTCCGGCAATTTAATTGAAATTCATCCCCATTCCATTACGCCATATGGGCATGGTGCAACGCCAATCCCCTTTGTGACTCTCTAAATCTTGCTTGATCATGACCCGTTGCAGCCTCCTCCTCCCCCTCAGACGATGCTCCGCGCCGTGTCTCGCAGTTCGCAGTGCGCAGCCCGCGCGGCCTCGACGGCGCCCGCCGGCAGTCAGAAGGGCCCCAACATTGTCCTCGTCGACTCGGTTAGTGTGACCGTTGTGAACACTTTATAGTAGCACTGAAACCGTAGTCGAGCGGGAGTAGTAGTAAAACAACAGTGAACGCTTATCATAGAATTCAGTAGGTGAAAATGTACTCGTTGACTCGTTTAGTATGGCCATCGCGTAGAGTTAGGTAGGCCTGAAACCGGAATCTAGCGGGTACAGTTGTGGAAAATATTAAAAAATTAAACTTTTACTTTTATCAAAAAATACTAGGTCCCCGTGCGCAATCGGTTCATCGCCGATTGTGGAGGATTAGGAGTAGATCTGAAACTGCATTCTAGGGTTGGCATATTGCGCAAGTACTTTCGAGCAGATATATATTCGCTCAAAAAATATATATATATATTCCACGAAACTGCAGACGAGCGGGTATAGGAGCGAAATCATTGCACGTTTATTATTGGATTGGGCAGGTTGAATTTTGATCGAACCAACATGTAGTTCATCATCATCATGAGATTATTCATCATGAGAATCATGATGATGATGAACTCATCATGAGATTATTTAGTGTAAGTGAAACTGCGAAATAGATGAGGATTATGGACGTTTTTACTTGATTTTTGTGTGATTAGTGAAGCCTTTCTGCATAATGAACTTTGTTTTTACCTGGTCATTGATGAAGTATGTGGAAACAACAATGTGGCTTGTGTATTTCAGAAAATAAAGTTTTTACTATTGAGAATTGGTGAGCTACGGTAGCACATTATATTGACAAGGTGGGCTATATAATCGGGTCTTTCCCTATTTTTTTAGTGTTTATTATTAATTCTATAAAATGGCAAGTAATTTATTAATGACTGTTCCCAGGTGCGCACGCCGTTCGTCACCTCGGGCACGCTCTTCAAGGACATGATGGCGGTCGACCTGCAGAAGGAGGCGCTCAGAGGTGACTGAATACCAGTCTTGTTTCTTTCGATACTTTACGGAAACGATGAAACTGGTAACAACGGGGTGAAAAGGAGTGCAGTCACAGTTGAATAATGATTGTGCGTTTTTTGTGCTTTGATAATTGACCCAGCGGTAAACGATCAACGTTCCACGTCGTGCAAGTAATTGATATCATAATGAAACAGGCAAACGCCGGGTGAAGGGATTTTTTTTGGGTGACAATTCCGGATTGGTTTCTATATATTTAAGACAGCCATGAAACTGGTAACCGCCGAGCGAGATTGGGTCGGCGTTGAGTACTGATTGGGTGCGTGTTATTTTGATGCCATGATGTAACGGCGTGATAAACAATTCCCAGTCGTGCCAGCAGTTGATACCACCGTGAAACAGGCCATCGCCGGGATTTTTGTTGTGCAAAAGAAAATGATCCTGATTACGGAGATCATCAGTGCGGAACCCCATGGTGGTTGCCTGTTTCGTGCACGCCTGAAATGCTGGACCGATTGAGGAGCGTTGATATTTCTTCTTCATAGTCTTCAATTATATCTGACTCGCATCTTGCAGGTCTCATCCGCAAGACGGGCGTCGACTACAAGCTCATCGATCACGTCATCTGCGGTACCGTAATCCAGGTAGTCATTTATCGATTGACGGAGTGACTACCGTAATCCTCGTTGATCAATTGTGTCCTCTGTTTCAGGAGTGCAAGACGTCCAACATTGCGCGTGAGGCCGCCCTGCTCGCCGGATTCCCCGACAAGGTACGGTAACTTGCATCGATCGATAAATGAAGTGATACTGTATCTGCCTACCGCTATATCAATAGATAATCTGCAGATTCCCTGCCACACGGTGACGCTCGCCTGCATCTCGTCCAACGTCGCCATGACCGAGGCCATGGTGAGCGCTGATCGATACAGTAACAGAAAGCTACTGTATCCGTCCTTTGACGATCGATAACTGGCTAATAATCTCTACAGGGAATGCTGTCGACTGGCTACGCGAACGCGGTGATTGCCGGCGGCACGGAGCTGCTGTCGGACGTGCCCATCAGATACAACAGAAAGGTGAGACTATTTTTTTTTAAATATGATAGTAGTTTGGGGTTTCATTGGGTGAGCATCTGGAGTGGCGACCGAGCTGGTGGATCCGAGGATGGAAAGCAGTTCGTGATAAAAATGCGTTACCACGATGGCCACTTTATGGTTCAACAACAAAATGCAATATCCATAACTCTGAACAAATATTGTAATTTTTTTTTAAATGATACTGTAATTTTGCAGGCGCGCAAGGCGATGCTCGGCATCCAGAAGGCGAAGACGCCCATGGCCAAGTTGCAGATTGGAGGTGAGCATGCATTTGTATGTTTTACTGAAAATAATATAGTATCAGTTCTTAGAATACTAGAAATACTTGCTATTTGATCAAAAATGATCGGTCAGCAGCTGTGATGAGAGCAGTATTTGTAATAAAATAGAACTGAATTAGTAATATAATAATTTCACTTTTGAAATTACCAGTGATTATATTGAAAATTAGAAAAAATGCGAAAGTGCATGTTGGAAAAATATGGTGATTTCCCCCGAAACCCGCTGGGCTTCAACGTTTCAGCGATCAGTTATGTGGGGTGTAGTTTTGGTAACGGCATTAATTCGTGCTTGTGACAGTTTAAAACTATTTAATTGCATTTTTAAAAGTATAGATGCCTTTATTTTTATATCATATTGTATAATTTGCAGCCGAGATCGTGAAGAACCTGCTCTCGCCCGAACTGCCTGCCGTGGCCGAGTTCACCTCCGGGGAGACGATGGGACACTCGGGCGACCGACTCGCCGCCACATTTGGAGTGAGCAGACGGTGAGGAGGGGAGGAGAAGGATGAGAAGAAGGGGAGGTGGGAAATAGGCGAGACGGGTTTGAGAATAATTATATGAGAGTACAGAAGAATAGATGTGGAAATTAGTGGGAAAATGTGAGAAAATAAGTGACAACGGTTGAGGAATTGGGGAAGGCAGATGGCGAGGAGAGGGGGGAGAAGAAGGAGGGAATTACGCGAGACGGGTTTGAGAATGGCGAAGCGAGAGTAGAAGGGAATGTGAAAAAGGAGGGATAATGTCATTTGGAGAGTAATCAATGGTTCTGCTCGACGGAAACTGATATGCCCAGGGTGAAACACGGATTCACTGTTAAATTTGTCTGGATTCAAAGGGAAACAATTGAAGACGCTCTTCCCTTTCTCTTAAACGGAAAGCGAAATGGGCCTTGAAGATAAGGCGAATGGAAATCAACCATTGGACGCGGGCAACTACGATGTGGACCCCCTACAACTGGAAACGCCCCCAAGGCCACCCCAATACCCGATGGAGAGATGACCTGAAACGAGCAATCGGGCCCCAATGGTGGAATGCAACTAACGAAGAATTCCGGCCCATCCTCATCTGAGCACTATTGCCTGACATGATAAATAATTGAATTGAATTAATTGAATTCCCTTTCTATCAATTTGCTATATTTGTGATTGTTATTACAAATAACTAAATATTTATTAATATTATTAATTTTCTTTTCCAGTGAGCAGGACGAGTTTGCGATTCGCTCGCACACGCTGGCCGAGGCGGCGGCGAGAGGAGGCAAGATGAGCGATATCGTGCCCGTCTTTGTGGATGGAAAGAAGCCCGTTACTGTCAAGGTGAGATTGCATAGGAATGATGCAATATTAGAGTAGTTGATAATTATCCTTATTTTACAAACGCGGGGCTGACGGGGGATCGCTGATTCACAATACAAATATACTTAGGATGTGTCCGTCGCACGGAATCACCTGGTTTACCGATTTTTTAAAATAAAAAAAAATTCTATGGAAACATTGTATTTATTTATTTTTTTTCCCTTACAGGCCGATAACGGAATCCGCGTCTCGACCCTCGAGAAACTGTCGACCCTCAAACCCGCCTTCGTCAAGCCCCACGGAACCGTCACTGCCGGTGAGTGGGGGGAGCCGGGAAATGGCGGAACCGGGAATTGTGAAGCCGCGGTTTTGTAGCGGAATCGCTGGGCTCAGATAGATATCAATGGCTCATGATGTCCCGGTGCTTTCAGCGCGGGGTGATTTGTGGTTGCAGCGAATGCTGAAGAAGTGTTTGAAAGGATTGAAGGCAATCAATAGTTGGTCGTTAGGCGTTGGAAAATTAATAATTAATCTATAATTATCTCAATCTGTTTCTCTCTGCAGCCAACGCCTCGTTCCTCACCGACGGCGCGTCGGCCGCTCTCATCATGACTGAGGAGTACGCGCTCGCCAACGGATTCAAGCCCAAGGCCTACCTCAGAGGATACCAGGTAATACGGTAGTTGTACAAAAGAAGGGGAGAAAGTAGACTCAAGGCCTACCTCAGAGGATACCAGGTATACGGTAGTTTATTTTATTGAAAATAATGATACATCTCATTAGCTTTTAAGTTGCCCGATTTGCTATGAAGTTACTGTTAAACACAAAATGGCATGGTATAATCTGCGCTTAGTTGCTTTTTTTCGTAATGTAACCTTACTTCCGGGGGGAAGGCATACGGTAGGCGACGTTGTCGTGAATAAACGGGAACGACGCGGCAGTGATTTCGCGTGGCAGCTTTGGTGGGATGGTGTGACTGTGGAACTCGAATTTGAGTGGTGGAAAGATAGTTGCGATTTTTGTTTCGAAAATTTGCAAGTACAATTTTCGACGGTGCTAGTAGTTGCTCGCAGCAATCTAACTTTTTCTTCCTCTAGGGTTATTGTGACTTGGTGAGATCAAAGGCCAATCTTTATTTATACCTTCATTGTTGCAGTACGTGGCCCAGGACCCGAAGGATCAGCTACTGCTGTCGCCCGCCTACGTCATTCCCAAGATCATCGAGAAGGTGAGGAAGAGAGGATGAGATTGCGTCATTACCAGGCGATTAGCGAATGGAAATTTGTCCATACAATTAGTATCGCGATTGCGGTTCGCAATGATTCAGAATTGAGAAATCGTTCTATATTGAGAATTTCTTCTACAATCCTTCATATTTCCAATTAATTGTCCATTAATTATTGATTTACTTCAGTCCGGCCTCAAACTGTCCGACATCGACGTCTTCGAGATTCACGAGGCGTTCGCCGGCCAGGTGCTCGCCAACCTCAACGCCCTCGACTCGGACCACTTCTGCAAGACCTTCGTACGTTCTTGGTTACTGTATATGCACTAGATGTGCTATCGAGGACTGATTTTTCTGAGCTGACTACTGTAGTGAATTTGTTGTATGGATTTTTTATGGAAAATATTTATGTGTGTTTAAAAAAATCATTTCAAGATGGGCCGCTCGGGCAAATTCGGTCGTCTCGACATGGAGAAGATCAACCGATGGGGCGGCTCGCTGTCGATCGGACACCCCTTCGGAGCCACCGGAGTGAGACTCGCGACGCACGCTGCCGGCAGACTGAAGGAGGAGAAGGTACCGTAGGGAGTACTGTAGATGGGTGGAGGAAGGTACGGTGGGGGTACTGTAGAATGAAGGAGGAGAAGGTAGGTAGACGGGGGCTACTGTAAACGGGAGAAGGATACAGTCGAGGGGGTTACTGTGGTAGAGGGGGGTTAATGTAGGTAGAAGGAAGAAGATACGGTAGATAATGCTGTGGACGGGAGTAGAAGATATAATATTTCGAGTTGTTCTTCACAAGACCAGATTGTTCATTTGGCTTACAAGTGTACATCACAGTGTACATAATGCACCTAGCATTATCTTTAATAATAGGGTTTTTGTGCTGGGAAGTGCCCAAAAACTGTTGTAGCACTGAACCAGGCAGATTGGTGTGACTGTTGGTGATTGAAAGGAAACAAGGCACACTTGGCACAATTTTCGTTTTTTTTTCCGTACCTAAAACAATACACTCACAGTATTCCTCCTTCTTCAGGGCCGCTACGCAGTGATCGCCGCGTGCGCTGCCGGAGGCCACGGAGTCGGCATGCTCATCGAGGCATACGGAAAATAAGGAGACTGCGTGGCAGCCCCTCCCCCACTCCCACTCCCACTGACTGTGTAGCAGCCCCCTCCCTCCTCGATTACGGTACTCGACCCTTCTCCATTTAGTTGAATAGTGTTCACATTGTTTTAATACGCTGTACGCTTTTATTTATTGATTTCCATCACGGATTGAAACACTGTCTAGTTTGTAATACGAAGATTTATGGCCCCATTTCCGTGCGAGTTAACGACTTACAAAATAGTCTGTTTTGTGTATGTATACTGTAGAAGTACTGTAGTCCTACAGTATCCCTCCATCCGATAATTGTAATCTTGAATCTGTTAACTTGTCGTATTTGTAAGTACCACTCTCTCTCGCAGCTACGGGCAATAAATAATGTCTACGAAATTCTATTGTCTACCACATTTGAATACCACCAGGCCACTTGCAATGTACAAACGTGCAGCTAGTAACAATGCATCTCAACCTTAATGTGTGTATAATACAAGTAATATTTTCGTTATTAATGGATGTTTCGAATAATGTCAACATTCGCACTATTTCAGCAGATCAAACATGGTAGTTAACATGAATAGGACACTACGATCTCGCAGGCGTTGCTACAACAGCTGCGGCTGCGCACTAGGAGCTGCGAGAAGCGAGATTCGGAAACTAAAGAGGAGAAGACTAAAAATGTGCGACCATATTGAACCATGCGATTTGACGCCGCATTGCGTGATGATATTCAAGAGATGAAGGGGCATCGTCGATCTTCGGTACGCAACTTAGGACAAGAACACTCTCCTCTCGTCTCTCATTGCGATAGGTGTCTCTCTTTTGCTCTCTTAATTTCGCGCTTTTCTCTCCTCTTTCGTATTCTAGCTTCTTGAAATCATTCATATACCTTCTCAAGCCTCCCTCACTGCTTCTTGAGTAGGTTTATCGTTTCCATTCTCATTATCCATCCAATTATCGCTTGATTTCCTTCACTTTTCACTTTTTTCTCTGCGCCCTCTCCATTTCCCATTGTCTCTCACCCCCTTCCCATCTCTCATCTCCTCTCAAATCATGTCTTCCCCTCCCGCCTCCTCTGCTTCCTCTACTCCCCTCCCCTCCCTCCTCTCCCTCGACGCTGCCCCCACCTCCTCTGACGTCCCTTCCACTTCTGACGTCCCTTCCTCTTCTCGCAAGCGTCCGGCTGACTCGACGGTCGATCCGTTCCGTGCCAAGATGGCCAAGCAGTTGGACACCATCACGGACAATCTCCGTCTCTTCCTGGAGTCTCAGTCGGACGAGAAGAAGAAGGATCCCCTGTATCTCGGTCTCGTCGCTTGTGTCGAGGTACTGGCTCACACCCGTGAGCAGTGTCTCTCGGTCACAATCGAGGATGTCATCGAGAAGGAGAAAAGAGAACGATCACTCGTCATCGAATGTCTCCCCGAAAGCGACAAACTATTCGCATCGGAGAGAGTTGATGACGACTTCAAGACTGTCGAACTCTTTCTCAATGCCGCCGAGATCGAGGTGAGACCGGAGACGGTGTTCCGCATGGGACAAGTTTCCACTCGCCCTCGTCTCCTGAAGGTCATCCTCCCCCGCAAGAGTGCCCAACAGTCCCTTCTCCGTCGACTCAGCAAGATCACTGAACTCCCTGGCTACAAGAACGTGAGAGTGCGTCCCTCCCTGTCCGAATCTGAGAGAAAGGCTCAGTACGACCTTCGACAGAAGAAGAAGGCACTCAACGATGCCGGTGGAGATTATGTGATCTACGCTGGAGTGCTCATGAAGAAGAGCGAGGTGGAGTCGTTCAAGAAGTCCAACAAGGGATGGAACACGACTCCCACCACGCCGACCTTCTCTTCTTCTGACACCATTTCGGCCTTCGCCATCCCCACTGTGTCGACGGCGAAAAACTAAGCAGTCCCTCCCGACCCCCCTCACTATCGCACTCTTCCACTCTGACTCCCCCCTCCCGCTCCTCCTCACTCCAAACACCTACAGTATCTTGCCTATATTACAATATTAGATCGATAGTGAATAAACTGCCTGCCTTTCGCCAACTTTTGAGCGTAGAACAACCAGATATTATTTGCATAACAGAATCGTGGTTAAATAGCCGTACCCCTTCTTCCTTATTGATTGGTAACCTACCGTATACCGTAGTACGTCGCGATAGGACTAGGAGCCGCGGCGGCGGTACTCTCCTCATAATCAGAGATCATTTCCATTTCTCAGTTGTCCAATCCGTCAATGATGACATTGAATGCCTGTCCGTTGATCTCCTCACTTCCTCATCATTGTTCATTCGTCTCTGTATCGTCTATCGTCCTCCCAGTTACAGTAATCCCCAAACAGAATCTCTGACTGATTCTCTCTCCGATCTCATAGCCACTTCCCCATATCCCGTCGTATTCATCGGTGATTTCAACTCTGACAATATCACTTCTCCAATCTCTCCCATCGACAAAACCCTTGACTCTTTTGTTTCATCATCTGGCCTTTCTCATCTCATTCGTTCTCCCACTCGCAACAATCGCTGCATTGACTGGCTTCTAACTAGTGATATATCCTGTATTAGTGACCCCATCGTCATCCCCGCTTTCCCCTCTTCCGATCATTCAGGAATATCGTTCTCTATTGATTATCACTGTCTTCCTACCCCTCAATCTCTAGTCCGTGACTATGCTCGTGCAAATTATGAAGATCTCACCACTTACCTTCATTCCTTTGACTGGTATGATTTGTTCTGTAGCTCTCCTAATTCAAATGACATGTACAATGTTTTCACGTCAGTCGTACACAATGGTATTGATCAATTTGTACCCTATCACTGCATGAAACCCAAAATCGCCTCGTATCCTTCCCACATCCAGAATCTCATCAACCACAGAAATATTCTTTTTGCTAAAATCAATATTCCTTCTGTCCGTAGTCAGTACGAGCAGTGTAGTAGAGATCTCCTGTCTAAAATCAAAAAAAATGGAATCAGTTTTGTGAAAAGAAGAAAATCAAAAGAACAAAAGATCTCTATAGGCACATTCGTTCACTGACTAAGACAAAGTCAATTGTCCCCAAGGAGCTCATTTCATCGTCCGGTTGCGCTGTCACTGGCATATCAAACATTACCAATCTTTTAGCAACCCAATTTGCCTCATATTTCACACTTGATGATGGCTGTATCCCCACTATTCCTTCCCTCCCACTCCCTCCTTTTCTCTCGAACGTCTCCTTTCTCCCTACAGATGTTTTCAAAGCTCTAAAACACCTATCTCCTTCTTGTTCCACTGGTTACGACAACATTCCCCAAATCATTTTCCGAAACTGTGCATCTGCTATTGCCCTGCCCCTTTGCGATATATTCAATATCATCATGGTCACAGGAGTAGTTCCTTCTCTCTGGAAATTCTCTCTCATTACACCTCTGCTTAAACCAGATAAGCCATCCAATTCTCCCGATTCATACCGACCCATTTCTATCCTCTCTCCTGCTTCTAAAACTGTGGAACGGCTTGTGAAAGCTAAACTTGCTCCCTATCTATTCCGATTCAAGATTATTCCTGACTATCAACATGGTTTCCGCCCCGGCGCTTCCGTTCTCACCAATATTATTGATTGTGAATTTGATTGGACTAAGGCGCATTCACCCAAAGAAAATACCGATGTAATTTATCTCGACTTCTCCCGTGCATTTGATACCGTACCATTCCCTAAATTGATCTCAAAATGCTCTCATTACGGTATTCATGGTCATCTTCTCAACTGGATTACTTCATTTATAACTGATAGGCAATTCGCAGCCTGGGCGGCTGTGTCTCCAACCCATTTCCCGTCCTCTCCGGTGTTCCTCAAGGCTCTGTGCTTGGTCCCATACTATTCACTTTGTACATTGCTGACATATCTCACATACTCTCCCCTTTCCCAGATGTCCGTATCCAATCTTATGCCGATGACATTAAAGTGTACATCTCTTACTCCCCCAATTCGTTCGCCTCCCGTACATCCCAACTCCAAGCTGCTCTCAATGCTATTCATGAATGGACCGTAGCAAACCAACTCTCCTTGTCTGAATCTAAATGCACTCATCTGCATATTGGTAGATCTCCCATTCCCTCATATCACATCAACAATATAACTCTGTCTCAAAAATCAGAAAATGCTCCTCAACGTGATCTAGGCCTCCAAGTTGTCCCCTCATTGCTTAGAACTCCCTCTATCGATACCCGCATTAGTAAGGCCCAAACTGCATTATTCATCATGCTACGTGCTGTCTCTATCAATTGTGCTGATATTCTTTTAAAATGCTTTCAAACATATGTTCTACCTCACCTTGAATTTGCTAGTCCGTTCTGGAATCCCTATGTAAAGAAGCACTGTGAGAGGCTTGAGAAGGTCCAACAACAATTCACTCGAATCCTATTCTATCGATGTTTTCCTTCTCCGTCTTATCCAATTGGTCTTCCTTCCTATCCTCAACGTCTGTCTCATCTTGGTCTTCAAGCGCTTTTTGAGAGGAGAGTCATCTTTGACTTAGTTTTCGCCCGTAGAATAATGAATGGCGAGACCATCTTAGATCGTAACAAATTTTTCATTTTCAAACCCCTTCGTGATAGAACGAACACATTTGGTGTGCACATAGAATGTACTAGGTCAACGCCTCGATTTCATTGCTTTCCCCGTAGAGTTGCTATGCTACTGAATACTCTTCCCCCTTACATACACAGGTCACCTAGTATGAATGTTTACAAGAGTCGTTTACGTGAATTAGATTATAGTAATTACGATATTAGCAAATATACCTTTCGTTAGTTTGCATTGCATTACTTCCCCCTCCCAACCTCATCCCCCTCCTATTAGAGATCACTGAGTCTGCTCCCGGAGATGAGTCAACCTGGTCGCCCGAGTCCCCTTCCTCGGAACCCTCCTCTCTCAGTCCACACAGAGAACAACGACCAGACGATGACAGATGGGACCACGACGATTGATCTACACACTGATTTGCCCCTATTGCAACCTCCCCCCTTCCCAAACGATACTTCCCATAGAGAGTCTTTATTTACTGTACATCGTTCGTGTAATCACACATTATTCCGTTGCGCCTTCGGGCGTCGATAAAATATAAATATATAGAACAAAAATTGTACCAATATTTTCTATTAAAATAGTTGGAGAAACTGTAGGAGTACGGTTGTGGGTAATTGATGCAGAGCCTTTGAGTCCAAACGGACGGTAATTGTGTGCGGTCTACCATAACATGGTTAATGAGAGTCTTCGACTCTTCAAGTGAGGGGCAGAGATGCAGACAGTGAGAGAGGACCGCTATAGAGAAAAGAGGCCCCTGAGGGGGACTGCGGGGGCGAGAGCGGCCAGAGAAGCCAGAGTCTTCAGCGGGTCGAGAGTAGGAGCACAGAAGCTCGTGTGTGTGTGTTTGAGAGTGGGGGGAGTCAGAAGGGGCGAGAGACGCAGAGGAGACAGAAGGGAGGAAGGCTAGCGGCGGCGTAGCTAGGCAGAGGGAGAGATGGGAGAGAGAGAGAGAGAGAGAGAGAGAGAGAGAGAGAGAGAGAGAGAGAGAGAGAGAGAGAGAGAGAGAGAGAGGCTGGTTCTAACCCTCCCTTTCCGCATGCGGAGTCAATCAGGCTCACTGTGCTGTGTACCTGTAGGGAAAGTGAGAGAGATGGTGTGAATTTGGCACATACTTGACCTTTTTCTCTCGTGTTATGTGCCTTTTTTATCGCATTTGATCTACCCGCCTCTTTGTTTGTTTGTACTCTCTGTGTATCGCCGTATCGCGTGCGAGCAAACTGCCACACTCTCGCAGGGTGGCGCGTACGCGGCGCTGAATCGGCGCGGCACAGGCGCGAGATGAGCTGGCTCGCGGCGCTCCTGGAGCGGAACAGCGGCGATCCGCGCGCGCGACTCGATCTGGGCGCGGAGATGCTGGAACGGATGAGGTAGGGATGATGCAATCGGGTAGAGAGCGTGAACGGGATATTCAATTTCAACTTTTATTCATCTTTATCCTAAGTTCTTTTTTTGTTTTAAATTTTCGCGAAATCTGCTTTACAACGGTAGTTAAATCATTCTGGGTTGAGATAGGCAAAGTGAAACACGAATCTCGTCAGAGATTACTTAAATTTAAAAAATATTTTTGGTGATGTTTTTACATTCTGTCAACTGAGCAAAAAAGTGTAAACTAATTAGTAGAATTCAATTGCGTCATTTTTATGCAATTCAGAACTTCTCGACTCCCGCCGGATTCCGGCCTGCTCAATGACTTTTGCGATTTGTGCGTGCAATGGATCTCCGCCTCGAATTACAAGGTGATTTTCGAAAATATCTTTTTAATATTAAAAAAAACGTAGCGAAAATGTGTCCAATTAAATAATGCCACATGCCGGTGAAAGCACTAGAAGGGTTTCAGGACATGCAGGCTCTCTTACTTTTGCACCATCTCTAGCTCTTGACCCCTTTGTGGAGGTATGGAAAAAAAACGTATTAAGAGCAATCAGTTTTCATGCACGAAGCATTGTCCAATAACACATGATTCCAATTCTACAGACCAGGGTGACAGCGAGAGAGCATGCTAAAGTAAGAGAGTCCCTCTCCATTTCACACGTTTTCTCACTCCAAAGGCCTTTCTGTAAGGTTGACCGGCCCGTGGAATGATGTGATAATGTTGCAAAATCTCGTCCACAAACTATTTGCTTTTGTTGTATGCCAAAACCAGCGCTCTGGTAGGCCAAACTGCACTCTTCCTGGCAAAATTCGTATAAGCGGCTTTGTCCCTTTCTGCGTGATAGGAGACGTAATCTGATTGTTTTCGGGGCTGTTGTGCTCTCTCGTTTTCGCACGCTCTCTCGTCACCCTGACAAGGCGAGAGAGCGTGGCATTCGAGGAGAGTGCAGAGTGCGAAAACTCGTAAATTGGCACCTTTGTCTGTGATAAAAGGCGTCATTGAAGGGTTACATGTCGGTTGAGAAACGACTGTGAGGACCATTTATTTCGATGGAAAAATTCTATCTGAAAAGATCTCTTTCACTCCCTTTAGATCGATCGCGAAAAATATGGCTCATCCGACCAAGAACCGATTAAATGAAGGATTTATTATACCTCGTCTTTCTCAAATAAAAATAGAAAATGAAGAGAAAAAACAAATTGCTTCCGCTCGGAAAGTAGTGCATTATTCTAGCACTCGGGAGAGATTTCGGCAGAAAATAAGAGGGAAAAGAAAGATTTCAGAGAGATTTCTTTCCGGATGAACGGGTTCTTTTGAGTGTTGTGTCTGAGGGGAATTGGTTAGCTTGTGATGTTCGGGAACAACTTGGCGTGTTTCATGAAACTGCTCTACCAGTTTCGCCTCACATGATGCCCAACTTGCAAACATGGACCAGGGTGAGAGAGTGTACAAAAGTGAGAGAGTCTCTCCCGATTTACACACCCACTCATTCCCAACCCCCTTTCTATAGTGCCCATGACATGATGTTATTGTTAGTGCTTCGCTTGATGAAATATAATATTTTTTCGTCGCTCGTTGTAACACTGATGCGCTTTCCTGCAGTCCCAAAGGGAAATGCGTCAGGCAAAAAAGAGAGAGAGAAAAGATAGAGAGAGAGAGACGAAAAGAGAAAAGAGAGAGAGAGATGAGCGGCTGATTGATGGAGGACACCCGATTGTGTCGAGATCTATGAGAAGTTGCGGATGACGTTGAGGTTCTGGGATGTACTCCAGCCGGGTTTAACCATAATTTCAGCCTTGGTGAGTCGTGAAGTGGAGAACGGGTGGATTTTCACAAAATAAAGAAAGATTAGAGAAGAAAGAAAGTTACAAATTTGATCAGGAGGTGAAACTGGCAACCACGCGGTAATAACACTAGTAATAACCCGACCAAAATGAAACGGCCAGGGAGGAGTAATGGACGAGAAAGTGAGCGTCCATTATCCGAGGCATTTTTCAACGGAAAGAAACAGAAAACTGGTCTATATCCGAAACGTGTTTATTCCGAAATCTAATGGTCAGTTAGAAATTGGTCCAGTGACGAGTCCTGCAATACATGGAATTACAAACGCTCAAGATGTCAAATTCTTTATTCCCCTGCGAAACTCAAATCTCCCGTGTCTTCCTCGCTCCTTTCGGGAACGGGAGAGAGTCTAAAAGTGAAAAAGAGACTCTCTCGCACTCGCACACTCTATCGCCTCCGACCGCTTTTTGGAGGTTTGCGCTTCATGTGGCTCACAATTCGGCAGCAAGCAAACATTGCCCCGCAAAGGGTAGATAGCTACCGTTTGCTCAGCGTGAATGATTCAGGAGGCAAATGCAAATGGAGAGGGGTTGAATCCACAAACCAGATTGCATAAGCATGACGCAATATCCGAACAGTTGTAGGCGATAGTAGCTTTACATAATTTATATGGTTCTAATCTACAGTGGCTCCTCCGAATCAATTATTGTAGGAAGTAAAGAAAAAATACAGTACCCGCCCCGAATCAATCGATCTTCTGCAGGTCGCCCTACTCGCCTTTGACCTACTGGAAGTGGCGGTGCAAGAGTCGGGAGAGGTCGTGGCCGCCTATGTGCTGGAGCGGTCGCCAGCGATCGTAGAGCGACTAGGTAACACATTATTGATTTATTAATTAAGTAATTAATGATTACTAATTGGTTATTTGACCACTATGGGAATGTTCATTGACACTGTCAATTTGACAGATCGAAGATTAGACATTGTAAAAGTGGCCTGGGTTGCTTAGATGACCTAGTGATGATGCAATGGTTCCAGGCGATTCCAAGTCGACGGTGCGCGACGCGTCCGCCTCTCTGCTCACGCGGCTCGCGTACACGCCTCGGTCGAGTCCGCAGGTGTGATCTTTGATCTCTCATAATTAATTTTACGGCCTCTTATAACATAGGTACGGTATCTGGTACAGAGGCATTGAGTTCAAACTGAATGTATTGGCGCGACTTACACTATAGCGAAACATTGAAGCATCGATTTACCTGGCACTTATCCGCCAGGTCGAAAAAAAGTCACCTCTATTATCATGTTTTTTCTCATTTAAGTGCCAGAAAAAAAATTTTATTTAAAAATGTTGATCTTTGGCTTCTCATAATTCATCTTACGGTGTCTTACATCATATTTTTTTTGGTGCATCATGTTCAAACTAAATTTCCTTGCGCTACTTACCCTTTAGCGAAGCACTGAAACAACGTTTCGTCTGGCTCACCTATTTCTGTTCCTACCACTTGCTGGCATCAATAGAGTGCGAGAAATCTCTCTCAAAACTTGTTTCAAAAGTGTTGATCTTTGATCTCTGTCAGACTCTCCTGGACAAACTGACGCCCGGTTTCTCGCATCGGCAGTGGCTCGTGCGAACAGGGAGTATGGGCGTCTTCTGCGGAATCCTCGAGGAGTGGTGAGATTGCGTCATGACTAGGCAATAACTAAATATTGTTTGAATTCCTTTTTTGCACCCGCCAAAACCGTTTCGTCAGCTAGGCTAACACAGATCAAGATGAGAGCTACCGTTTATTGCGTCATCACTTCGAAATACGGAGACATCGCAAATATATATATACATTTTGGAGAATAAATAGCACTGCACAGTGCGAGAAAGCAGTGTTCATCTTCAGTGCGTCATCCTTATGCAATCAGTGAAACCAAAATATTTCAGCCGAGACGCAGTCGAAGTGCACACGATGCGATTGGTACCCACGTTCAGCAAGCTGCTCGCCGACCCGAATGCGGAGGTGAGCGACACACCTCCAGAAAGGGGCAGGAAGCGAATTCTAAACTCTCAATTTATCTAAACACTGAAACCGTGAACACGCTGGACACTCTACAGGGGTGAAGATGAGCCTAAAAATGGACGTCAAAACTACAGGAAGTGGTCAGGAGGTAGTGAGTGTGTGCAAGGGAGAGAGTGCCTTTTACTTTTTCATTGTCTCTCGCTCCTGACCCCTTTCTGGAGGAGTATCGGGATGTAGGTGAGGATTTGCTTTTATCGTGAAATTTTCGTTGAATTATAATTCCGTGTCGAGAGTCGATGGATGTGCTCAATGTACGTATATTTATAGGAATATTTGCTTAAACCCCTGGAAATATTTCGCCCTGATAATGAAACGGGACAACTTCACCATGTAATTAAACTCATCCGAAATCTCGGCCAGAATTATTGCAATATTCAGTCTGACACTAGCTAATACACATCGTTCCACAGGCCGGTCAACCTTGCAGAAAGGCCTTTGGAGTGAGAGAGCGTGAGAAATCGAGAGGGACTCTCTCAATTTAACATACTCTCTCGCTCTATCCTTGGTCAGTAGGTTTGGAATAAATAAAAGTAATAGATTGCTAGCAGTATGAGACATCGCAATGCGGTCAGGAAAGATTCGGAGAACAGTGAGATCAAAATTTCTAGAAGAACAGTTTTCCAAAGTCTCACCTCTTAGAGAACTATTCTCCAACTCTCCTACACACACACACTCTCTCGTTTCGGAGAGCAAATTAGAGATTAAGAGGTCTAAGAATCGTTGACTAAAAAGGAAAGTTTTGAGAATCGTTTTCCTTACAATCTTGTGAACGATCGACTTCCGTTATGAATAAACTCACATTCCTTATTTTTGTATTTCACAAATTTTTCACACTTTTTGACCCTTCGATCTGCACGAACAATCATTGTAGTAGTGACACTAAATAACTTAACAAAGCGTTGAAACACATTTGAAATGGGCATTGGATTGGCACGGATTAGGGCGATATCAGAAACCACAACTAGCGCCCGTTTTTTTCGCTCAAACAAGTGGGACTCGCGTTGAAAGCAATGATCAGGGATCAAAGTACAAACTTCAGAGATCAGAGATCAAAAATGAACTATTACAGGTTCGCGAGGCGGCTGCCAAGACGCTGGCGCACGTGTTCGCCGTTATCGGCCCACCGGCGGAGACGAGAGCGAGAGGACTCGTGCCCGAAGCGAAGTGAGACCAAGAGATCCTGTTTATGAGAACCGGTGGAAACTTTAAACTGCCTGGAATTAAGGGATTAATTACATATGCTCATTAATAACGAGGCTCGTGCCGGAAGAGACGTTGGTATATAATTACTTCGAAAAAGTGTGCGTATGAGATAGAGATTCTTCATTCTGTGCCTCGTGACGGGCGGTCGACAATCTCCCCGCTCCACTCCCACCTCAGTTTGGAGAATCCTTGCCAGTCAGCTTGGGCAACCCGGCACCTGGTACCACTTCGAGCTGAGGACCCGGATCGACTACATCTAAGTCACCAACTTTCAAGAAAGGTCCCAGTCGACAAGACTACGACGTGAGTTCCCACTTAGGATGATACACGCTAGTCAGGATGTCACTGGAAGCTGGAAGATCTAATTCTACGCTCAATGTCTATCGTCCAAGATCGACACTAAAATTGACCAAGGAAGCCATGCAAGATCCATTCCCTTGACCCAGTTGCCTCGAGTTCGAAGATCCTGACCACCTCTACCCCGAATGATACCTCCTGCAGGCCCTTTGCCTTGATATCAGGATAAATATGTATGTATATATGTATGTATATGTATATGAGATAGCGGAAACCTTGGTCTTCCTGGAGATTAATGATACAAGACAAAAGTTCGATTGTCGACAATTCGGTTCGCTCGTTTGCACTTTCTCATTTTTCTCCATGACAATTATAATTGGCTCATGGGGAGTAACAAAAAGCGGTCACAAAAATTCGTTGCGTGGCGTTGCGTATTCGCAGGTCAACGCATCGACGCAATGTCGCAACGACGCATGTAATTTCAGTTTGCAATAGTTTTTTTATTAATTGTTAGGTCCTAGCGCGAAAGCCGTCATTTCTTCGATGTTTATACGGTGCCTCTTAATTGAGAGCGCGGACTATCGCTGTTCATTTTTCCTGTAGGGAAGCGGGGGTTTTGAGCCTCCGTGCATTACTTCGGGGGAATTTATTCATGAGATCTTGGGTTCAAAAAAGGTTGTTATAAGCGCTATTGACAGAAGATCAGAGATTCACGCTCAGATCTTGATCAGTGAAATATTTCAACTTATCGTATGAGGGAAACCATAGTCTTCCGGGTATGTGGGTTAGGCCGAATATCAGGGATCCACTATTGATATGACATCGTAAAAATCATGTTGCTTCATAATATTGCATAATTCTACAAGTCAATCAAATCTTTGGCATGATAAATAATTGATTGATTGATTGATATTGTTAGATCCGATAAGTTGAAATACGTAGGTTATCGATGCATTTATAGAAAATTGGGGTATATACGGAAATGCCTCACGATTAGAGAAATATTTGTTTGCTTGTTTTGAAATCGAATGGATTTACCGAATTGTACTGATCAAGATCTGAGTGTGAATATGGGATGAGGGAAACCCTAATCTGCCGGGAATGTGGGTTAGGCCGAGATGCGCGCGCCACGCTCTATTGAGCGTGGAATGGAGTGCGATTACCTAGTGATGACGTAATCTCTGTCCTTGGAACTTTGCGCCTCATCTCTTTTCTCGATCGCTTTTTGAGTTCTCATACTCACACAAACCGAAGGTCAGACGCGTATGTTTTGCCTGATTCTTTGCGCTAATTCGAGAATCGTTCACTGCTCTCGCCCAATTATTAAATACTTGCTTTCAGAGACCCCCAGAAAGGGGTCGGGCGAAAAAAGTGTAAAAATTAGAGCACTCTGTAGCTCCAGAACCCTTTCAGGAGGTTTAGCGGAGGTTTAGCGGTTTAGCGGATGTTTTTTGGTCGTGAACAAACCCTTCTGCACTTCAGGGAATTTATTGATCACCGATCAATTTCCGTTTGTGTAATAGAAAATGTTTGTGAAGTCGCTTCCCCGAATAGGCAGATAGACTAAAAGAGAGATTCTGAAGAAAGAGTGCGTTGGGATGGGTATCTACTGGCTGTCTCTTCCATTATTTCTCTCCCCTCTTCTTCTCTTCTCTTTCTTTCGTCTGACTGCCTTCCGGCACTAACCCGTTCTTCTTTTCCTCCCCGGGCAACGTCTAAACTGGGCTAAAAGAAGAAGGAAAAAATGTCGTGCGTTACAGATTGAATCTACTAGCAGCCCGGGCGAGAGAGCTCGCCATTCGAAGCGTATCGCAGACACTGAACAGATACAACGGAGGTGAGTTTACTTAAATAATTAACAAATTATTTAATTAAAATACAACTTTAAAAATATAATTGAATTACATTAGTACTCGATCGCAATAGAGTTACCGTAACTTTTTTGAATCGTCAAATTGCGCGCGCGCTCTCAAATGTAGTGTGTAGTCTGGTGCCGGCTCTGGCGGCGATTTCGAAATTTTGCTCTGTGTTTTGGCTAATTGCTTGCTAATTATTGATTATTTTTTATTGATTTTTATTGTGAATCGCTGCAGATCGACACTCACCAAGTACGCCGGGCGGCAGCAATCGACACACACCTTCCCTTGCCAGCAGAGCGAGCCCGCACAGCAGCATGTTCAAGGCGCCCCACCTCCCCAACGGTCCGTTTTCGCTTCATTTTATTGATTTATCGTGCATTTTCAATGATACTTGATCTATTTTCCTTTAAAATATCCACTTACCTTGGGTTGTGTGCTCTTGCTAGCGTGGATGGAGAGCGAAGTGCGCGCACATTTCACCACGATTGAGTTGTGTGCACGCGCGTTTCGCCACGACTCAGTTATGGGCGCGCACATTCCGCCATAGCCCTAAGTTGCGCACGCCTGTCCCTTATCAGTTCTTGTCAATAGAGACGGCGCGCGCGCGTCATAATTTCCATTGCAAACAATCGTTTCTCGTTGACTCTATCAGCAACGCTCGCTATTTTCTCTCGTCTTTCCTTTTTTCTCTCGCTAGTTTATTACATTATATTTTCTCGAGAATCATTTCATTTTTGGGCTGTTTGGAGATCTTGACGTCAATTGGGTCCTTCGGCTTTGAATTATCAGTTTTCATCTGTTTGTGCGCGTCCTTGTAAACTGCTGATGCTAAGGAAGCGAAAGCACTAGCTAGTATGCTAATTGTATTCTATCATAATCTATTTAGCATACTGAATGGATAGGACTACTGGTGGGCAAACATGATCAGTGCTTGAGGACACGTCCGAACACGTTACCAGCGAGCGCAAACCGAACAGATGCCATCCCCTCTCTCCCTCTCTCTCTCCCCGCGCGCCTAAGCGATTCAATCTATTAATCACACCCGTTAACCGGCTAAACAGTGTGATGTCGACGGTCTATCTCTCTCTCTCTCGCTAACCAGTTACACTTCGCGAATTAAACTGTAACTAATCAATCTAACGGTACACATGATTCCAAACCTCCAGAAAGGGGTTAGCAACTAGATCATTGAAAGACATAGCGTTCTAGGCGAAATGACAAAATTGAATTCGACGCGAAACCAACGCTCTCTTGTATGATTTTTTTCGTATTCTCTAACTGTGTGCCACAATTAGCACGTACTCCAGAATGCCGTGAAAAAGACCCTCTCGATCTCTTGCTCCCGAAATTTCAATTGTGAGGCCACACGGAATATTGTGGCCTCGCAGTTGAAACTGTATCTTGGCTTCTTCCTCATCTCCTCAGCTGCTCCTTATTCGCTACTAGGTCTTGGTGCGCTCTTTTTTTTATTGCGGTCCTCTGCCCCGAAAGGAGTATGCATACAGAACTAGAGTAGGAAGAGAGAGAGAGAGAGAGAGAGAGAGAGAGGCGCGAGAGATGGGGTTAGCGGACGGGAGGGATAGAGAGAAATAGCACGGGCCGCAAGAGAGAAACGGGTGAGCGGCCAGCGAACCATCCCATTGATCTCTCTCTTTCTTTCTTTCTCTCTCTCTCTCTCTCTTTTTCTTTCTAACACGCGCAAGTAATGACCGAAACTGGCGTCAATTGATGATGACAACTCGTCCGCTGGCCAACGTAGTTTATCGATTTTCCCTTCTGTATTTATCGATTTGTGCCAACGTTTCCGGTGCGCAGCCGGCTGATAGTAAGCCAATTGAGACGTACTATCAGCCGGCTCTGGTCACTGTTTGATCATACGAGTGGTGGGGTGCACCACTCACATCCAAACAGGAGCCAACACGCGGTGTGGCGTATCGAGTGATCGTCCTTCTCCCGTGTTGGGATCATTTCGTACCCCCCCCCCCCCTCCTCCTGCTAAAACACAAGGAAATACGATAATTTCGATAGAAACCCACGTGACGGCGTAATTTTTGCCATTTATTAGACCAAAAACATGACATGCCTTTTTTTGCTCTCAAAAACACAAGTTTTTTTTTGGGATTTTGGACCATCAGTTGAAGTCACTTTTAGTCTGTGCCCACAAGATTTCAAACGCCTCCAAAATGGGGTCGAGAGTGAGAGAGGAGAGACACTGATTCCATTCTGGATGTGCGGAAACATTTGCTTCTTTTTGAAAGGATTATTTCCTCTTCACCCGCCTCTCCAGCGTGTTCCCGGTTTCAGTTTAGACTATTTAATGGCGTTTTCTTATTCTTCTTTCTCTCCCCTCCCTCGTTTGCTGTAAACTGCCGCGCCTGGTTGCAACGTGGTTGTGGTGTCGCCAAATCGATGGCTTTTGGTGTTCTCGGCGTGTCTTTGTTAGCTTCTTCTCCTCTTTTTTTCTTATTCTTTTGCCCTCTTTCATGCTGCGTCGTCGTGTTTTCTCTTTTTCCTCGACGTCTTTGACCCTCTTCTGATGGCAAAAGGGCACATTATTCAGCGCCAGCGCAGCAGCAGAGAATGTGAGGACGTTAGTCATTGATTGGGCAACGAGCGCGCGAGCGAGCCTTCGCTCGCTCTCTCTCTCTCTCTCTCTCTCTCTCTCTCTCTCGCCCCCCATCCATGATCCCTTTTTTGCCCTACGCTTAGCAATTCTGCGTTTGTTTGTTCCGGGCGTGATCGATAGCAGTGTGGCGAGGGCCGAGAGCAAGAGTGCAGTATAGTAGAGTATCTAGTTGGACGTTTTAAAGTAGGTTTTAAAATGCTGATATAACTTTGTTTATCAAACAGCAACCAGCATACATCCAATCGAAAAGTGCACTCAAGTTGGTTTGTAATGGTCCATTCGAAACACCAATGCCGCGGCAAGATTTGATTTGCATACTTCTGATGGCTTTCCATATCGCCTGATTTTGCCGTGACATCGATTAATCATGATTGGCAATCGATTACTACTAATTATGCTAATTGTCCTCTCTCTCTCCAGGCCGGCCCGCGGGAGCACCGCATCAGCATCAGCAGGAGGAGCAGGAGAACCGGCGGACTGCAGCAGCATCCGGCGGTATGAGTACAGTACCCAGGTTCGGATGTTGTTTTGTTGTGAACTATGCGGAGTAGCGAGAATGAATAGTGATTTGAACATGGTGTATGAGCAGACGTAGAAACACGAGACACACGGGATCTCTGGGAAATAAATAACATACACTACTGGAAGTGCCCGTTTTTTGCTGAGTTGCTCTATTTATTCGTTTAAAATAAAAAAGGCATGACGAGACAGGAATGAGAAGTAGTTTGTCCCTGTTATTTGACTAGCAGCCGAAACACGAAACTCGCCTGTTCCCAGGAAAATATTTCATATGGATCCCAGGCATCTATTTATTGGCTTGAAACGATGTAGCGAACGGAAAGTCTGATGCAGATGGTGAAATGTAGAATTCTATTATTTTTAATAAAAATATAATCGATAAACTGTCGTATTTCAGATCTGCCTCTGGCACGATCCGTCGGCCGACGGCCGGCGCGCCCAGCAGTGGTGAGATTTATTTATATTATTTATAAATTATTCGTTAAAAAAATTAGTGAACGGGTACATTCGCTGAATAAGTGAACGTGGTGAAACGCTGGTTTTACCTGTTTGGACAAAGTTTGCATAGGTCAAATGGGTTTCTCGCAGCTCTCTTGTGCAGAAATGCCTAAAATCGCACGGAGAAGTGCATATTGCCCAATTTTCTATAAATATGTCAAAAATGCACAAAACATTCAAAATTTTCGTTCGCCGACATGGTCTGGACGCCAAGCAGAAGTGCCTATCCTCGCTAGCAAAAACCTATTTGACCTATGAAAGTTTGCCATTGCAGCTGAAATTTTAGATTAGAAACAACAATATTTCTTACGTAAATGCATGTATAAATAATTATTATAATTGTAATAATATCAATATTAATATAACTTAGTTAATAATATAAATAATACGAATTATTATTATTATTGTAATCAGGCACGATCGGCGCCGTCAACGAGGATGACTTCAGGAAGAACTTCGCCGCAGGCGTCAAAGTATCCGTGAGTTTTATCGATTGATTTATTCATTCTTGATCAAAAGGCTCCCATTGGGAAGCGCCTAAAGTGTGACATGTACTCTCGTTCATTCAAATTGATTATTTAAATAAATCGTGCATTCCGAACGTGCATTGTATCTACCATACCAGCGCGCTTATCGTAGTGGCGCGAAACCCGAACTCGCCTACCGATGTATGTCATTCAAAACGTATTGCTTGGAATTGGGAAATCAAAATTTTCACTTTTCGATAGGGCACGGCTCACGTTTTACGCACCTTTATTGATTCCTGGCTGGGCTGGCAGTCGGTTATTGATTTAAAAAATGATGTTCATTTATTGATTTTTGACCTTCGTTCAGATCTACGATGAGCGCGCGCTGCGCACGGAGATGGGAAAAGCGCGCGACATCATGGCCGACGACAAGCAGGACTGGAGCAAGCGCACCAATGCGGTACGCCGTTAATTAGTACTAATTATTTTGTTAATTAGCACTAATTAGTTCAGTTTATTGTAAATAATTCAATTTTTAGTATTAATGCTATGAGAAGTTTTGCGTTTACAACTGCAGTCCGCGATTTAATTGGAATTATTACGGAAAATCGAGTTACTAAAGAGGTAGTGAAGCATTGATTAGGCAGGTATTTTTGTGAACATGTTGTATTTTGCGAAAAACAGCGGCTCGCATTGTGAAATACAATATATTTAGATTGTTCTAGATGTGGGGAAACGGGAATGTGACCGGCTCGATTTGGATTTTTGTTGTAAAAATATATCAACTGGGCCTTTGCAGATCAAGATGTTCCGCGGCGTGTGGCAGAATGGCGGGCGCGACTTTGAGGACCTCTATCTACAGGTACTGTACCGTGGATGATTATTGATTGACACGATCCACACGTGTGCTTGGTACAGGCGCTTTCATGTTTCTCGCAGCCATCATAGTCTTCCGAGTTTGAGACGTATCATTGCTGCTGATTTCTCTAGGCGATATTACATTTCCTTTACGTTATGACTTTCGAGCGATAGCCACCTACCGTACAGCTCAGCCAATCGATAACTGATTATCGCTTCAGGAGGTGCTGCAATCCGAGGAGGCCATTCTCGTCTCCATCAAGGACCTCCGATCGCAGGTGTGCAGGGAGGCCTGCCTCACTGTGTCGTAAGTTTTCATTTTATCGATTAGTTACTTACCGTATCCGTTGATTTATCGATTTATTCCTCGATTTTTCATTTGAAAATATTTTACCTAAATACGATTTCAAATGCTGAATGGCGTGAACATAATACGGTTGACAGGTTTGATCAGGATCAATCGATAACTGGGTATATTATTCCAGATACTTCTGCGAGGAGCTGGGCATGGGTCTGCTGCGGCTGGCAGAGGCAATACTGCCCTCGCTCATCGCCCTCATCCAGAACTCGGCCAAGGTACGGTAGAGAGAGAGAGAGAGTCGATCCTTGATCTTTGATCTTTGGTCCAATAAATTCTATGGAATTGTTTTTGATATTGTGCTGCACTTAGAAGGCTTTCGTCGTTATTAGACTGATTTTGGCGTACTTTACCCGTCTTTGATTCTAATTATTGATCGTTGATCTCCTGTGCAGGTCATGTCTACCTCGGGCATCCTCGCCTGCTACTTCATTGTCAAGGTGAGCAATAATAATTTGTTAATGTTTTTGTTGTGAGAAGACAAGTGTGCATCAGCGGTTGTGTTCTTTCCCGTTTACATGTTCACGAATTAGCGTAGTTTTACAATTTAGAAAAAAAGAATAACGTTAAAAAGTACCCAGCGATTCAATGTTACCTTGATCATAGATGAACTGATATTTCACTTGGTGTTGATTCGATCGCGTTTTTTTTTCAATGACCCTTTTGCCATTAAAATAAACCGATTGTTTTCGTAACTGAGAATAGTTAGTTGGTTGTATTTTAATATTTTTGGCTACATTTATCAATATGAATTTCAAAAAATATCTGCACTATTAGTAGTATTTTATCATTTACTTTGCAGAACATCCAGCACCCCAAACTCATCCCCATCTTCCTCTCTGGAGTCTCCAGCAAGTCAAAGGAGATCAGACGGTGAGATACGATTATCGAGTAATTGTCCGGGATACGGTAGCGGAATGGTGGATACTGTAGCAGCATCTAATTTGGCTAGTTGTTACCTATCCGTGTGATATTGTAGGAAAGTCAGAAATGTGTCCAACCGTACAATCTACTGTAATTATCGATTCCTCCGTTTTCAGCGAGACGCAGGCGTTCGTCTGCGCCGTGCTCGAGTGGGACACGAAGAAGCTGGAGAAGAGCGTCCCGCAGCTGGTCGACTGCATCAAGGTGCGCGATTGTTGCAATACCAATTCACAATGGCACAGTGCAAAAGCGACCGATTTTTGGAGACTCAGAGATTGTAGGGTAATATTACTGCAATTAACTTGCCGAAAAGTAAGTTACCAGAAGTACTACCGTAAATTACCTTTTTCTTACAACAATTTAGCAATATCCCTGTAACTTACTTTTTGCTTGCTAAAAAAGCAAATTTGAAGAAAGCGAAAAGTAACATTGCAGCAATGTTGAAATAATATTACTTTTTTCGAGAGCAGTAACAAAGTAAGTTTCTAGTTAGTTACAAATGCGAAGTAAGTAAAAAGTAATATTACTGCAACAATCAAGGTACCTTACTTGAGTACTTCTGGTAACTTAGTACACTAATTGCCGTAATATTACCCTGCAATCACTGAGGAAAAGGGGCGCGTCACGCGCGCACGATGGTTGTTCACTCTTTTGGACACTGCAAAAGTGTCCGAGTTTCTGAGAAAAAGTGTGCGGCACGTACGCTAAGAGGATGGGGCACATTGCAGGCAGGATTGGGCGACGCGGATCCGGGCGCGCGCACGAGCGCACGCACGGCGTACGCGCGGTTGGAGGCGTCGTTTCCGCGCAGCGCAGAGATGCTGTACAAGGTGAGCAGTGATAAATGTGTTTTTTTGTCGCTGAATGTTTTATCGATATCAGATTTCCCAAATATTTAGTTGCTTTGGAGCAGTTAGTGCTTTCTTTTTCACTAGATATTAACTGAAGCGGCCACAAGTTGTTTTAATTGCATGTAGAAGCGCAGAAGCGCCTGGCCTTGGCACTTGGAAGGTCCAAGTCGGAATATACTAATAATAATAATTTTCATTTTGCATTTTTTTCAGTCGCTTGATCCGAGCAAGCAGCGGGCGTTGGCGGGCGGCTCCGCCTCGCAGTCTTCCTCCACGCAGTCGATCGTCAGCGAGAAGGTTCGAATGCGTGAGCGTGCGCGACTGTTGCATGGCGACTTGCGTCCATTTTTACATTAGATCAGAATAGGAAAGTGCGCGGCAGCGTGTTTTGTACTTGAAAATAGGCTGCAGCCAAATTTTTGTGCTGGAGTAGTATTCTGGAAAAGTGTGAGGCAGCGTGTTTTGTGATCGAAATAAAATGTTCTGTAAAATTTTGTATTGGAGCAGGAAATGAAAACGCGCGATAGCGCGTTTCGTAACTGAAAGGCGACTGCTGTGTATTTTTGAATTGCGGCAGAATAAAAAAAGCGTGTTTCGAGTTTTAAATGCTCATTTGCAGGACGGATTCGCACTCAACCACCGACCAGGCACATTCGGGCTGCAGAAGCAGAAGGTAAGAGGGAAGAGCGGGGAGGGGAAGTAATTCATGGGAGTACGTTCCACTAGATTATTTTAATAGTTTTTTTTATTTCAGTATGAAACGAGGTTAAAGTTTAGTTTCTGCCACTAGTTCCTGGTCTCAATATTATTTGCTTTTATGATTGCGTAGAGAACAAAAGAACAAAGAACAGTCGCTTCTTCTTTTTTTAGCGTAACCGACGGAATTGCTGTTTCACTGACTTATTTTATTCACTCGTGCACCAAATAAAAACCAATAAGTATGTCTTCTTTTCATGCATTTTCATTTATCTCTTCATATTCCGGCGACCTCTTTTCCTGTTAATTTCTGGTTTCTCCTGGTTATTATGTCGACGGCTCTTGCTGACGAAAACCAATACGACCTTGATGTCTCATACCGCCCAAAGGGATTGATAAACCAATTCAGTAATTGCATAATGATGATGTAATAATGCCCAATCTCTCAGGCATACTACGGCGGCCGCAGTACGTCCGAGATCGACCCGGCGGCGGCGAGACGCGCGGGCATGACGCCACCGAGAAGAGTGATACCCGGAGGAGTCGCTGCCGGTGAGGAGGGGATTGCATAGGGATGATGAAATACTGAAATATCCATGTCTTGTACCCCTCCCCCATACGAGCCTGATGCGTGGTACAGGCGATAAAGGAGTTACAAGGAAAATATTGAGCGTGGAAGTAGGAAGCCAGTGGGGACAGGCAGATGCAGGTTGCATAGGGTTGATGTTATTGAAGATATAGTGAGATTGGCAATAATATGATGGCAAAACGATTTTAAAAGACTCATTATAATGGCGAATATGCGGCTAATTGGAAGAGTATTGTAACCGGTAGAGAAGATGTGGATACAGCGAATGATTACTTAAGAGCCCGTTTGCGTAAGAGTCGGACAATTCTCAACAGATCTCGGTACAGCAAAAAAGTGAAGGTCTGAGATAACAACGGTTTTCAATACACTTCGGTAAGCTGAGAACACTGGCCAAATCTCTTGGCATGCAAATTTGATTGTAGGTCACTATGAAGCTCTGAAGTTCACTGGAATTGACGGTTTTTCGAGTATATCTGGATACAGAGCAGACGAAACAAAAAAGTTCAAAAAGAGAGTATACTCTAATTTGCATGAGGAATCTAATTCTTGTGTCAGAAAGGTAAAATTGACCACGACAACTAGATAAATATTTTAAACTCATATACTAACAAAAAGTGAGCAACCACTCTAGGGTCAGGATCTGGAGCATGCATTCACTGTCCTACAAAAAAAAATTTGGTAGAAAAAGAATGCTGCCTTTTTGAGTTATGATTTTTCAACTGACGCCAATCGACTGTCAAAAAACTCATTTCTCGGAGAGAAAGGTCATTTACATCCCTCACTCTCTCTGCGCGGCGTCTGAAAGTCAGAAATGAGAGGGTGAATTCATGTAAATGACCAAGAATTAGATTCCACATGCAAATTAGAGTATACTCTCTTTTTGAACTTTTTTGTTTCGTCTGCTCTGTATCCAGATATATTCGAAAAACCGTCAATTCCAGTGAACTTCAGAGCTTCATAGTGACCTACAATCAAATTTGCATGCCAAGAGATTTGGCCAGTGTTCTCAGCTTACCGAAGTGTATTGAAAACCGTTGTTATCTCAGACCTTCACTTTTTTGCTGTACCGAGGTTTGTCCGACTCTTACACAAACGGCCTCTTAAAAGCTAAACTCTATTTGGAAAACGTTGAACAATGAACATTTCACGACGATTGTTATGAAATAGCGCCGATTTCATGGTGTGTGTCAGACCAGTTTTTGTAAAGTCATATTACCGTACTCTAATTGCAGCGATGCGCAAGATGACGACGCCGGTGGGCGCGGCGCGGACGCCACTTTCCGCCGGCCTGCCGCCCTCCGGCTCCTCGTCCACCTTCGGATCCGCCTCGAGGATGATGCGGTCGACGACGCCCAGTGGAATGGCGGGTGAGTATTGCGTAGGAAATGATGCATTAGGGAGCAGGCCAGTGATGGCTGACGAATAATGACTCGTCTATTGATTGCGTAGGCATGATGCAATAGGAAGAGCGTTAGGAGCGCCGGGAATGATTGTCTGTGTGCATTTTGAAGGAGACTAAATATGAAAGTGATTAACAATTCATTCATTCATTCATTCATTGTTTATTCCGTCAGAATCATGTACAAGAATTATAACTGTGAATGGGGGCAAGAGACGGATGTCCGTCGACGTCGTCGAATCGGTGGTTTTGCTTTGGCAGCAAGGGTATTGGAGAGGAGGGGAGGGGGAGGGGGATCAGAGCCAATTTTTAATAATGGATTCAGGGAAAAATGAGATGGGTTGAGAGCGAAGAAATTTGCGGAAAGTATCATGTGAGGTGAAAACTGATTTATAAGGGAGGGAGTTCCAGATTGTGATAGTTCTAGAGGCAAATGTGGAATGGGAATTGTGAGGGAGGAAGGGAAGTGAAATGCGGAAAGGATGGGAATTGCGTATAAAACGAGTGAGAGGAGAGAGAGTAAGAAGAGAGGAATAATCAAGTTCATACTTCCTATGCAGGCTTGAATGCAGGAATGCGATATCTGTGATAACTCTACGCCTTTCTAATGTTACTAGTTTCAGTGCACGCAGACGATTACGGTAGTTGGTGTGGGGAAGGGAACATCGATAATACAACTTTCTAGTGAAATCGCGCTGGACGTTTTCTATTTCCATAGTTATTTCAACGGCATGAACTGGATTCCAAATGACAGAGCAGGTCTCGAGACCAGGAAGGATATAAGTAGTAAATGACTTTAAATAAACATCAGTTGTATTACTACGGAATGAATTGAACAGAAGATACAGTTTGGAACGAGCTTTAGAAATAATCTTCTCTATGTGCTTAGAGAAAGAGAGCGAAGGGGTGAAAATTACTCCTAGATCTTTTACAGTCAGGGAAGGTTCAAGGGCAACATTATTTATGTAAAAAGTCCTAAGTGGGTTGTGGAGGCCGTAATGCATGATGGAGCATTTGGTCTCAGATAATCCGAGATTCCATTGGGTAGACCAGTTGGCAATGATATCGAGGGCACATTGTAAGTCATCAGAAAAGAGAGGGGCTTCGGAATAAAGCTTAAGGTCGTCGGCATAAACGGAGTATCTAATCGATTTTGGAAATTGGGATGAAATGTCAGTGATGAAAAGGATAAATAGGAGGGGGCCTAGGCAAGAACCTTGCGGCACTCCGGATCTGACTACAGTGGAGGGGGAAAAGGAATTATCGATAAACACAGATTGCGTACGATTAGATAGATAAGATTCAAACCAGGATACTAAATGCGAGGAAAAAGGTTATTTTGGTCAAGGAAAGTCGTGATTTCACTAATTAGAATTTTCTCGAATACTTTACAAACGGAAGAGGTTAAAGAAATGGGACGGAAGTCGGATATGGAGTTACTAGTCTTCTTAGGAATAGGTTTCACAAGGGCGTGTTTCCACAAAACAGGCACTTTGTGAGCAGGGACTTATTGTAAATGATGAGTAAAGGAGAAATAATCGAGAATTTACAATTTGTGAGAACAATACTTGGAATGTTGTCAGGAGTGACGTTAATCTTAGGTGAGAGATTACTGATGGCATTCATGATATGTAAATGGGATATCGATGGGAGATCAAAGATCATTGAAGGGGAAAGGGAAGGGAGTGGAGAATGCATGGGATCAGTGAAAACAGATGAAAAGAAATCGGAGAAGGCTACACACTTATCATTATTAGACAATAGGATAGTACCATTAGTATCTATTATTCCAGAAGGAGTGGACTTGGGGGAATTTAACCTACTACTACATAATTTGTAAAAAGCCTTGGAATGCCCGGCACTCTTGCGCTTCACTTGCAGTATGCATTCGACCTGTCCATTAAGAATACGATTACAAGTATCCATCGAAGTATCTCGTGTGCCAATACCTTTCTGCTGCAGGGTCGGGCGGCGGCAGCAGCAACGGTGGCAGCGGGGCGGGTACGGTGTCGCAGCCGGGCTCACGCAGCACTTCGCCGTCCGGCCTGCACTCGCGCATCCCGGGCGTGACTACGACGAGAGGAGTGGGAGGAGGAGGTGGAAGAGGAGCGATGACGATGGGACGGGTGAGTGATTGGGGTATTTTATAAGCATTAGGAATCGAACAATCAACAAAAATGGGTAATTGGAAATTTTGGACGATTGGTTCTGCAGTAGGGTGGCGGTGAGAGGAGGTATTTCAATGGGAAGGATGAGTATGTATGTAGTATGTAGTATGAGCATGTAGTATGTAGTATGAGTATGTAGTACGAATATTAACATTGTGATAGTGGATTCATTCATTCATTTTTTTCCGTCAGAGTATCGCATACCAGAGGGTTAACTGTGAATGGGGGACAAGAAACGGATGTCCGTCGACGTAGTCGAATTGTGAGAGGAATGGCTAGGAAATACAGAATTGCGCGAAAATAGGCATTTGGGTATCTTGGTTTTTCCCCCCCGGAAAATGTCAATGGTGGGAGGAGTGGGGATGGGAAGGGTGAGCAGTTATTGGATTATGTTATCGGAACAGTCTTCGACGGAGCAGCAGACGAACTAGTCTCTAGTTGCTATGTACGCGATCGGCAGCGGAGAAGTGCCGGATGGGTAGCGCATCTCGTAGCCGAGCCCACTTCATCTGCTCGGAGCCTCACATGAAATAAAAAAAACATACGAACTCGTTCTGAATGATATTTGTCAGAATGCGTGGCTGGTACAACCCATTTATAGTCAGCACTATTATTTGATAAGATACACCTTCTTAATTAACTAATGATGACGTAATAATTTTAATAATAATATATAAAAAAATTCTGCAGACGAACGGTACGACCAGCAGAGACGCGAGCCCGATGCGACGCGCGCCCAGCAGAGGATACGAGGCGACGGACGGACCCGTGAGTGATTATGGTATTTATCGATTGATTGATTGAATGAATTGAGTCTTCAGTACTATTGGTAATTTGGGACAGCGTGAGCCTATGTGGTGCCCTTGAAACTCGAAACAAGGGTGTTGTCCAATTAGGGATATTTTTTTGTCGAACGAACAACGATTTTTTCCGGTTGCACTTTTATTTTGCTTATCGGTTTAGGGGTCGTCTCTTTCCTTCTGGTTTCTAAAATTTAATGAGGTAGAGAATATTGTTAGTGATTATTGTATCTTGCAGCGCAAGTTCTCACTCGACCCCATGTTCGACGACGTGCCGACGCCGGTGCGCAGCGTCAGCCTGGGCACGGCTGGCTCGCCTCGGTGAGTGTGTCTGCGTCTACAAGAATTTACGAACTTTTCGGAAATTTGTGCGTGGCATCGTAGTAGAGGTCGCGCGCTTATCGCGTTTTCGTGAGAAAAAAATATATGTTATTTTGCAGCACGAGCAGCGTGGACTCGGCTGCGGTGACGGACGCGCTGCGTGCCGCCGCCTCCTCCGCGCCCAACGAGCGCCGCGACGGCATCAACTCGCTCAAGGCGTGCATCCAGAAGTGAGCGATTGTTGTTTGTAGCTTGATCTCTGCTCTTTGTTTGTAGCCTGATCGCTCTGTAATCAATAGTCGCCATCAAGTTGTATGTATGCTCGTGTGTTTTGTGCCAGCTAGTAAGTAAGGTGGGATCTTACGAGGAAGGGTAATACTGTGATGAAGGACTTCGGAAGGACTGATTTTTCATCTTTAACCTTTCTCGCTGTCTCAGCCCGGCACCGCTCGACGCGCACTACGTGGTCAAGATTCGCGAGGCGCTCACCAAGATGCTGGCCGACGGCAACAGCAAGGTTAGTTGTAAGATTTTTTTGAAACGAGTCTCCAGTGAGATGCATGTTTCGTGCCAGCGATAACAGGCGCGGAATGCGTTGCTCTGGAATGCTGTTTCGATGTGCTCCTCTATTTGATCCACTCGATTTTTTTTCTAGCTGCAGTTCATCGATTCCGTATTTCCATTCCCACCATTCAATCAATAATCCGTGAGATTTCCCCCGATGTAATATATTGATTATCCACTAAATCGATTTATATCATTTCCAGTTCCTTCCTCCGGCGCTCGATCTACTCGAGTGCTTCCTGCTGTCGTACCACGCGGAGCTGGTCGACTGGCTGCCCTCTCTGCTCATCAAGCTGCTCACGAAGCAGGCCAATGAGATATTGCCCATGGTACGTGTCATTTATTTATCGTACATGAAAAGCGCAACGTTCCGCGCCTGTAAAACGTAAAACGGGACTGCCTTTACCTGTACCTCTTTTTTTGCGCCAGAAGAGTGCGTCAGAATGTACATAAATACGCGAATACAAGAAATATTATTAAGAATGATGTATTGGTGATATTTTGTGTTTGCTCCCTTATGCGCAGTCATGTTTACGCGTTCCGCGAAAATACGGTCACGAGGGACATTTCTCTATATGCATAGACCAAAATCGTATGTTCCATAAATAATTTAGAATGTTTTATTTTTAGTCTGTCACTCTTGAAACGGATAAATTATCACATTTTGGTGCTTGCAAACCCATCTTGCGCTCAAAAAGTGGAAAAAAAAATTTTTTTCAAAATTTTATATTTTCAAAAATATTTTCGAAAATATTTTTGAAAAATATTTTTTGTCAATTTTGTTTGTAGCTGAAAGCCCATGTCCGATTACATCAGAAAAATCTGCAGACGCTTGGTAAAAATCTGCAGCAGAGATATTAAACCAGGCGCAAATCCGAAATGATGTCAGGGTTTGTTCCCTGGAACATACCTTTTGGTCTATGTCTATATGTACTAAGATGGGGGGGCTCCCTCGCGCGTCTATTTGCCGGCTCGGGCGCTCTCTCTCCCTCTCCCTCTCCCTTTCCATTAGATCTTTCTTGATTTACTGGATTTTGTGAGTTCTTTTTCTCAGGTTAAAATTTAAATAATCGATTTAATTATTTTGTTTGTGAATAGTTCTGACCTAGGCGATCAACTCGGACCGGATTTTCAACTAATCCCGATTCATCCCATGGAGTTCCGAGAGGCCAGAATAGGCCATTTTTATGCACATAAGGGTCCCCCTGTGGTCAAAGGTGGAAATATTCGATGTCATGAAATTTTACAAAAAGTTCATTTTAACCATTTCGAAGGATGGAGAATCGGATCACGTCCACTGTTTGACATGATTTCGCCTTCTAAGGCGCTAGTTTGTGTCTGTTCCGCGCATATCGCGCCTCCTTTTTCCGTTGCGCAAATGAGCCATCTGATGATGATTCTGATTACATACCTCACAAATTCAGAAAAGTTTAATTATATTTACGATAGAGTTTAATATGATAAAGTATGGCAGAGGAATTTATAGTCAACGAAACAGGCGCGATATGCGCGGAACAGACACAAACTAGCGCCTTAGAAGGCGAAATCATGTCAAACAGTGGACGTGATCCGATTCTCCATCCTTCGAAATGGTTAAAATGAACTTTTTGTAAAATTTCATGACATCGAATATTTCCACCTTTGACCACAGGGGGGACCCTTATGTGCATAAAAATGGCCTATTCTGGCCTCTCGGAACTCCATGGGATGAATCGGGATTAGTTGAAAATTCGGTCCGAGTTGATCGCCTAGGTCAGAACTATTCACAAACAAAACAATTAAATCGATTATTTAAATTTTAACCTGAGAAAAAGAACTCACAAAATCCAGTAAATCAAGAAAGATCTAATGGAAAGGGAGAGGGAGAGGGAGAGAGAGCGCCCGAGCCGGCAATAGACGCGCGAGGGAGCCCCCCCCCCATCTTAGTACATATAGAGAAATGTTCACGAGGGAAATATTTCAAAATTTGAGAATTTTTGGGTAGCCCACATAACTGTTTGATCGTTACTTTGGTCTTCGAACTATAATGCACTCACATGCGATTTGGAGAATGCGGAGAAAGTGGACTAGAATAGTTGGCTACCGGATAGTGAGGTGGGATTGATCGCGTCTGTGATGTCGGGTTGATGGGATAGTGATGAAACGGGCGAGCACCGGGTTGAGAGAGCTGCAATTAATCGGGCTAGACATGACCAATCCGGTATTTTTAAAAATTTGTTTGCTGACTATTGGATGTATTTGCGAGTCAGATGGGGAATAATCATTATCTATTTTTTAAAATTCGAATTGAAGTCATTGTTCTGAATCTGGAAAATTCTGAATCTTTAGTGCTGTGTATGAGACTAGTCATGTGTCTGACCTAGCGAACTAGTCGCGCCCCAACTCAACTTCCCGTACACTTGGCGCCAAATTCAAACTGTTGACTGAGTATCACGCTCTTCATTGTATACTCTACATATTGACTGCGTAGCTGAGAGTTCACGCTCTTTTCCTACGTAATTCAGTCTTGTCCTCCGCTCGCATAGCGAGACGTCGTTTTTCCTTTTGCTCCCATATTATAAATATATTACACTAAAACACCCTTTGTGCACAGACATAACATTTAGCCAAAATAATACTTCGTAGTTATGATGGTAATAGCAGTTGCTTCCGAATCCAGAAAAGCGATCGTAATTTAAACTTGTCGTGAGTTAATGCGGCAATCGTGAATCTGGTAATCACCAGGCGGGTGGGAGTTTTTTTTGGGGGTGGGGAGAAGTGCAGCACTTATACTTACACCGTAGCATGATTTAATGCGAAGATTGTTGGCTCATCCTCACCTGGTCATTACTGCCTGCAGTGATAATTTGGATTAATTTGCAAACATAGGAGCGAAACAGTCATACCTATTTTAGTTTCTAACACTGTTACTTGTAGTACTCATTAGAGGTGGTCAGTCGAAAAGCCGGAATGAGAGGGAGAACAAAGGAGAACAAAGGATTGAACCGGAACGAACCGGAACGGAACCTTTGTTCGACATTATTTCTGACAAAGACATTTTTCGACTGATCATCCCTACTACTCATCGAAATAGATATAGATCTGTTAGCATACAAATTCACATAGTCATCATCATTAGTATTAATTGTCGCTGCTTGCAGATGCAGTCGCACCTCGCGCGCACGATGGCGGTCGTGCGCTCCTCGTTCGACGCGCGCCGCCAGCTGCTCGCGCTCTGCCGCGCCATCAAGAACCCCGTCTCCGTCTTCAACACCAAGGTACTACGGTAGCTGCAGAAAATGGTTACGGTATCGCGCAGAGCAGAGATTGATATAATATGATTACCCGTCTTATCAAATATGCGATACTATTTTGTCAAATGAAGAGTGGTTGGAACAGGAAACGTGTGGATTGGGGTGGTTTAGTGGTCGGTTTGGGGGGGGGGGCGTAGCACAGACAAAATATTCGAGTGTGCTCCTTTTGATGTTTAGTGATGATTTTTCCTTGGCACCCTGTCAACACATTCAGGTCACGAGTTGGTGCTTGATGCAATGCTAAAATGAGGAAATGGAAATAACATCCTTTGATGTGCAGGTTCGCGGCGTGATCCTCGCGTACATGCGCGAGCTCGTGCAAGCGGCCGACGGATTGTCGATCAGCGAGGACGATGTGCGACTTGCAGTCAGCAAGGTACGGTAGATAGGGGGTGAAGATACGGTAGTTCTCGATTGTTGGGTACGATAGTCATTTATTAATGTGAGAATCCCTTTTAGCAAGGTACAGTAGCGATGGTGCGTATCGATTGGATGGCACAATAAAAATGGTGATTTTTGATCGACACTGGAACGAATATTGTTTATTGATCAAAAAACTTAATGAACATGCTGAAACATGACATCTCCCGGGCGCCAAAAAATTCTTAATAGTGGACCACACAAAAAATTAGCAAAAAAATACTGTGGTTTATATTTCATTGGGCGTTCGCTGTCAATGCGTTGCGCGGCCTTCGATGAGTTTGCGCTCAAGCTGAACCCTCTCTTCATCAGGAAATAGTCACGCATTGCTTTTTGACGCTCTGCTTCTTGCATCACCTTTTACACATTACAGGTGCTCTCGTGGGCGCAGGACCCCAAGTGCGCCTCGATTGTCGGAGTGAGTATTATTATTATTATTGTTTAATTATTTATGCTAATTAATTTAATGTTAATTAATCGATCGATAAAATCAATGGTGGATTTTGCAGCAATGCTATTAAATCTTTCTTCATCAATCGATAAAATCAATTGTTTCTTACAGTAACGCATAGGTCAAATGGGTTTCTCGCAGGTATTTCGTGCAGAAATGCCTAAAATCACGTGCCGAAGTGCATATTGCATAATTTTAGATAAATTTGTCAAAAAAAAGAAGTCAATACGCATTAAACATTCAAATATTTCGTCTACCGACATGGTCTGGACGCCAATTTTCGATAAATTTGTCAAAAAAAAGAAGTCAACACGCATTAAACATTCAAATATTTCGTCTGCCGACATGGTCTGGACGCCATGCAGAAGTGCCTATCTTCGCCAGCGATAACCTATTTGACCTATGAAGTAACGGTATTGAATGCTATAAAAATCGATAAACCAGCTAATAAATCAATAATCTGTTGTAGCAATGCGAGCAGCTTGTGCTGGACCTTTTCCACGCGAACGAGGCCGAGTTCTCGGCGCTCGTCGACGGTCTTCCTCCCGCCGAGAAGGACTACGCCCGCCGACTCTGCAGGGCGAGGTATCAAAAGTTTGAGAATTTGTGCGCGGCACCGGCGCGAGCGCGCGCGCTTTTCGCGTATCGAGCCGTTGACGCCGACTGCTTGCTCAAGAATGCATGGAATAGGATGAGTAGTGGCGGATGGTGGGGAGGGGGAGGAAAAGGGATGTCAGAGAAGAAAGGATGCGCCAAAGTCTCTTGTTTTCGCATGCTCTCTTGGAGGTTAGAGGGGACGAGATAGTGTGCGGAATGAGGAGGGTAGTTGCCTCTTGTCTTCGAAGAAATGACTAGTAGACCGAGAATCGATGGGAATGGGGGAAGAGGAGGGAGGAGGATAGGGACGTGAGAGAGAATGTAGAGCGCGTTACTTGGAAGAAGGAGGCGGTGTTCGCCGCTTCATTTGTCCACTTCTATTTGTTGACTATATTCGCGCAATAGTCATTAGTTGGTTGCTAGGGGTAATGTGAGAAATTACTTACGGAATAGCAAGTTGTATAGAGGAATACTGTGCGACGATGTCATTATTGATTTTGTTGTAATGAGTTTTATTTGTAAAATAATTAATAGTTTCTGTTATTGCAGAAGCAACTCGGTGCGTGACGACATCAGCCAGGTCACGACGCAGGTTGGTTAATTGTACTGTAAATAATAAATTTTAAAAGAAATATATATTTATTTTGCTGAGTAGGTGGTGTTGTGTTGCAGCATGGTTATGAGCCTTATCAATGCGGTTGAGATCAATTCCGAACAGATTCTCCTATCGATCACCAAAACCTAAAATCAATATTATTTGTAACGATTTGTTTGTTACTTAGCGATGACGTCATCTCCTCACCAATTTCAAACCCCCGTTCAGATCGCCGACTTTGTGCTGTCGTCGCGAGGCTCGAATCGCTCGCCGCTCCAGTCATCGCCCTCTCTCGGCAGTTCCAGTGAGTGACGTCATTGTCGATTGGATTTTGATTATCGATTGATTTCTCAGTTCGAATACCTACAGTATATCTATGACTACGGTATAGGTTAGGGTTCCGCAAATGAGAGAATTGGGGGAGAGTGTCTCTTTTTGGAGACGTCTCACTAGCGGAACTCTGGTATAGGTGCATCGCTAACTATAAGAAGGCGTGTGGTATACGGTAGAACACATATAACCATAGGTGGGCACAGGGTACTACCGCCTGCAGGGGTACGACTACCGCCTGCAAGCAAAATCCGGAAAAATGTTTTTTTTCACTGGTTAACACCTCAAAAAATGGGTCCTTTGGGGGTCATATGACGACCGCCTGTAGGGCCAAATTGTGATCGGACGACCGCCTGCACAAAAGTTGGATTTTAGCTGCCCATCTATGCATATAACTACTACCGTAACCTTTGATTGTATGGTTGCAGCTGCCCAGTCACACTCGCCGTACGGCAGCAACGCGGTCGTGAGCCCGCTCGCCCGCCATCCGCCCACTGCAGCAGCTGCAACAGCACCCACGACAGCCAACAATGTGAGGAGATATATATTTATACCACACAAAGGAAAATGTGCGTGAATCGGTGTGAAAAGTAAAGGAAGTGAGGAGTAGTCTCTGAAAGAAAACGGCCAAATTGCATTGATTTATGCATTTCGGGAGGGGCAGGACATATGAGTAAACAGAAGACGTGGCGCGCTTCAAGCAGAGCGTGCTGTTTATTTATGCACACTCATTCATAATATATTTTATTTCAATTCGGTGGGAGAGTGAAAGAGAGGTTGTTGTGAGTCGTTGTTTTCATCAGGCAAACATGATGTATCTATTTTATTTTTTAAAATTAGTTAGCGCGCATTGAAAAAATCCCTCTAGAATGATTTCAGGCTAGTCTGATTGGTGTTTCGCTGAGTGCTGAAAGCGAGTTGGCTTTTCTCTACCCCGATCATAACATTTCTGCCAATTTAATTTGCATAAACATTATGTGGGCTGGTTTCATCATGCAAACATGATGTTGTTAATGTATGTAGCTGTTCTACTTTTTTTTGAAAAGAACCTGCCGATCGCGCGCTTTGTAACCACATTTTTGGCTATAATTATTTTTGGGCCAGTACGTTTGGCGTTTCACGGTAGGCTGAAAACGATTTGATTTTTCGATACTCTGATTCGTGTATCCCCTTGTTATCTCCAATAATGAACAACAATATTAGCCACAATTAAATGTTCCTGTGATCTGTACATATTATTATTATTATTATTACACATATAATTCGCAGCGTCACATCGCGGTGATCAAGCCGTCCACCAAGCAGGCGACCACTGCGAGCATCGTGCCCCGCGAGTCGAGCGGCACCACCATCTCCGACCTCGGATCCGACTTCAAGGTACGGCAGCGAGGGGGTCAAATGAAAAATGATTTTTTTTCTTCTTTGAAACACTCTTCTCTGATTTGGGATAACTCACTTGGATCAGCTAGCAAGGAAAAATACAACCATGTTTGTAGTGTTTGCGGTTGCACCTGCTGTTCAGTGTTTCAGAATCGTTACTTGATTCTTGATTGGGGGTCTTCGAGATTGGACGTTACCTGGATATTGTTATGCAAATAAATATTTTCAATTTGATATTCTTCCTTCCTTGCAGTACGGCTGCTCGATGACGCTGCACCTCAAGGACGACCTGCCCGCGCAGCAGGACGCCATCCACAGGGTACGGTAGATACTGTGATTACGGTAGACGGATATCGATTACGGTGGACACTGAGACGATGACAAAACTTTGTTAGTAAGCCCAAGGAGGTAAATAATTAAGGATGTCTGATCTTTAATTTTAAAAAAATCACGTTTTTATAAATAATGGTCGGTACGGTTTTGTACCTTTCGTAGAAAATATGTGGTTTGTAGTTTCATCTACAGCTGAATAGCAGCAGGTATCTTTCGGGTCGATAAAGCGTTCAGGTGTTGACACTGTTGAAGTTAAAGAAGAGAAAATCATTACTATGCATCATAGGTCAAATGGGGTTCTCGCAGGGATTTCGTGCATAAATGCCTAAAATCGCGTGCCGAAGTGCATCTTGCCCACTTTTCGATAAATTTGTCCAAAAAAAGTGGTCAGAAGCGCATGAAACATTCAAAATGTTCTTCTGCCGACATGGTCTGTACGCCATGCAGAAGTACATATCTTCGCTAGCGAAAACTTATTTGACCTATGCTATGCATTTAGCCTCCAGTACTGTAGCCCTAATCGGAATAATTATTTGTAGTTTGTACTCTGATCTTTTTTATCTCTACTCCTTTTCAGGCACGCGAGGAGATCAGCAACAGCTCGAAGCCGGCCGACCAGACGCGCGCGCTGCAGGGGCTGCACTCGGTGAGGGAAATCAATTATTGATTGATTTGCAGATTGAATAATTGATTAAGATTAACATTATGAGGATACTGTAGTGCGCGAGAGAATGTTGGGTGGGCGTCAAAGAAGCTTACATTGGTTGGATTGACGATTATTTTCGAGTTTATGCACATGTGTAACGCAAATCTCACGTGTGATTTGCTTTTTTTGCAAAAAAAAAATTCAAGGTGTGCTCTATCGTTTATCCAATAACAGTTTACATATTGCGTTTTGATTCTAAGTTTGCTTGAAATTTTACTTTTTATACAATTTCAAAAAAGGTGCCAAATTGGAATTTCATTGTCAATGTGGGAAAATTCCAGTGCGCTGCCTTTGAAATGCTCCTATGCGATCTTGAGTTTCAAGCTTGCATTAATTCGCGCCTCCTCGCGTTCCCTCTAATATTGTTGATCGTATCTTGCTTTTCAGATGATCTCTGAGGGTTCGTTCACGCTGTGGGACGCCAACTTCAAGCCCCTTCTCCTCTCCGTCTTCGGCATCCTCAGCGACTCGACCGTGTGCGAGGACGTGATGCGGCTGGCGCTCAAGCTCATGACCAAGCTGTGGTGAGTGAGGGGGGGGGGCGGTACGGTAGTCGAGGTACGATAAATGGGGATGGTTGGCCGATGGGAGTCTCGTAGGTAACAATTCACTTTGCGGTTTCACGAGTGTTTCATACGTCTTGCCCAAGCATAGGTCAAATAGGGTTTTCGCAGATATCTCGTGCAAAAATGCCTAAAATCGCGTGCCGAAGTGCATGTTGACCATTTCTCAATAAATGTGCTAAAAAAGTGGTCAGAAGTACATGCAACACTCAAAATTTTCTTTTGCCGACATGGCCTGGACGCCATGCAGAAGTGCCTATTCTCGCTAGCGAGAACCAATTTGACCTATGTGCCCAAGCACGGAATTTTATTAGGAGTTGGTCGTAGTTTCCACAACCAATTGAGTGTTTTGCGATATCCGGACGATAATTTTATAATTTATGACCGTATTGGACTACGGTATCGTGGTGATAATTCATTACCGTATTCCTTGCTGCAGTCTCGCTCAAGCGGCGCGCCTGAACACGAACGCGGAGGCCTGCGTGCTCAAGGTGCTGGACGTGGGCGCGAGCGCCGATTGGGGAACGGTAAGCGCAGATTGTTTATTGATTTTTTACGCGCAATTGCCGTAAAATCTAAATACAGGAAATATTTTTTTGCATTTCAGGGGTGCATTGTTTTACAATGTGTTTAAGTGATTTGCGTTAACCTGTGAAAAGATTACCTATAGGCTAAGAAGTTGGCAGCTGGGTGTTTCACGATGCTGAGATAGGTGACTGCTACCTTAAATGTAGAGTGTAAAGGGTATTGGAATCCGAAAAAAATGTCGATATTTGTGTATTTTAAAATATTAAGAACAATTACTATTGCAGCAAGTGACTGTGGCCGCGGAGGAGTGCGCGCGCACGCTCGCCACCCATCTCCCGCCCCAGGTACGGTAACATAGAGTTTTTTTTTCTGTAAAGGAAGTTGTAAAGTTAAACGGCGTAGCGATTCTCCTCCTTTTGCAATGTAACCAGTTTGCTCGATTCACAACTGCGTCCGCTGCTAATTATTTCCTGTGTTTTGCTAGGCACTTTCTGAAATCAGTAGGAATAAAAATCGAGATAGCACTGAATGATGTGCTCACCCGGTGATTTTCGGTGTCGCAGTTCTTATTGGGCTGGCAGATTTGACTAAGGAATGATATTATCAATATGCCCAATGACTAGCTCGGACTTTTCACCGCACGGTGTGCGCGGGATTTTAGCTGCGCGCCGGATTTTTTGCCGGACCCGGCTTTTCCGTTCGGGACCTTTTAACAGAACGCACGATGTGCGACGGATGGGTCGCGCGATGCGTCGAACCCTACACCCATCCGTCGCACATCGTGCGCTGAAAAGTCGGGGAGTGTGTTCCTTTGATCAGAGTCGCCGGACTCATCCAGAGTAATGTATCCGATTGGAACTGTATCAATCTCGTTGTTCAGGTCGTTATCCGCGTGCTCAATCCGATAGTGGAGGCGGAGGGCGAGGGACGGAAGGTTTGTTACTGATATTATGATAAATGTTTTTACCTTTATCCATAGGTCGAAAGGTACGTAAAAAACGACGAAGCCAACCCGCATTTTCGGTTTTTCATGCCCATTTTTGACAAACCCAAACCGCATTTTTGGCTTTTCATGTCAATTTTCTACAAACCCAATCCGCAGTTTCGGTTTTTCATGCCCATTTTTGACAAACCCAGCCCGCATTTTCGACTTTCCGCAACGCACCCTTTCGACCTATGCCTTTATCTTGTAATTTTTCAACAAAGAATGGCAAAGATTAGTTAATGAGTCGGGAGTTGATTACTTGGGAGGAGTATTAACCACAACATGCCATTTTTATTATTTGTATATCTTTTATTATTATTATTAATTCCGTTATTATTAAGGCACTAGCGCTCAAGATGCTGCCCACTCTCGTCGACCACCTGGACAGCGCCGAGCTGCTCGGCTACCTGCCCGACATCGTGCCCGGCATCGTCCAGGTACGGAGAATTTGGGAGGAGGGTTACGGTAGGAGGTGAACGGTGGAAGGATACCATAGATAACGAATAGGCGAGCGCGATTTTCTTTTCAGAAAAATATTTTTCCTAATTTTTTATGACTATGTAATCCCAAGCGAGTTATATTATTTATTTATATAGTTATATTTGTATAATAGCACTTGCTCGAAGTGAAAGTTTTCGTAGCACCCATGAAACGACAATCGCGCAAGGCGGCCGTCTGGCGCAGTAGTTATTGCATCCAATGCGCATTTCCACTCTTGCCGCTTTGATTGTTTTTTTATCGGTGGACCAAATGCCTCTTGCTGATATTTGAAAATCTGCCAGTACGGTAAGGGCAAAATAGTTAATCGATAATCGATCATTTCACAGGCGTACGACAGCGGGAAGGAGTCGAGCGTGCGCAAGGCGGCCGTCTTCGCTCTCGTCTCCCTGCACAACAAGCTGGGCAACGAGGTCCTCGCACCCTACGTCGCCACCCTCGAATCGTCCAGAGTGAGTGGATACGGTAGATTACGGTAGACGAGGGGTAGGAGTACGGTATTTGAGTGAGTGGGAGAGGATTACGGTAGCCAAACATTGTTATCTGCCGATAGCGATAGGGTGTATGAATAGCGTGCAAATTAGGGCCATGTCAGGCCTCAGGGAGCCTCCCCGTTGTAGCTTCAATTTGCTTGTAAATAAATCGGGTGGCTGCGTGTTTCACTGAATGGTTGAAAGGAGTGACGTTGCAACTGCTAATGTTTATATTCCCTTGTACGCTTCTTCAAATAATAACTGATTTTTTTTGGAAATTTAATTATCAAATTAGGTATTTATTCATTTTACAATATTCACCTATTACAGCTACGCCTGATGGAGGTGTACATCTCGCGATCGCAGACTGCCAGCAACCACTTCTAGAAGGGATACGGTAGTGGGCAGCGAGCGACACGAATCGATAGATACCCGGTACCACCCCAGTAGCATACGGTAGTCGTCGATCAATCGATAATTTGCTCGTCTCCATTAACAGTCTCCCATCTATTCTCACTAGGAGTAAAACGTACGGTATAGCTCTTCTAATGTTCCTTCTCTTCTTCCTTTTCTTTCTTCTTAGATACACTGTGTAAAGTGTTGCAGTGAGTGTAAAAGTGTGTATCTGTTTTTTCCCCCGAGACTATGACAGAATTGTAATGGGATTGTTGTTAGTTCTTGTCGCTCTCTGATCTTTGATCTTTAGCAAATTCTCTCCCTCCGTTTTCTCACACCAGTATCCACACGCTTTTGCCGTTTTCTTTTGTCGGCAACAATCAATCAATAATATCGAACTCTTTTTCCCTTCTCCCGGCTGCCTTATTTGTCAATCGATAATTCCGTGCTTTGTATACCGTGTTTCACTTGTATTACTGTAACGATGCTTATTGATTATCGCTGTCCGTCGGAAAATTAAAATCTGTGTTGAATTCAGTTATTTCTCAGCTCTGATCGATTGATCATGTGAAGATTATGTGTTGTTGTAAGCTGCTTCTCTTCCCCCTCCTTTGCACAAAAATAAACCGATTGCATGTGTTATTACAGTAACCATGGACAAAACGTGTCGCTTTTATCGATTGACTGACTCCGCCCATCCCCACTTTTATCTATAAATAATCAATTTATCCTTCCCGTTTTTTTACTACTTCCTCCTTCCCCCGTCTGATACGGTAACCATTAAATTTCGAATGTTAATGTTTTTAATGTTTGAATAATAATATTGGAGTAATGTTGGGCGCAGAACGCATTGCAAACAAAGTTCGGAATCATCTAGTTCATTATTATGTACACAAAAAATAAGCAAAAAAACCCCCAGAAATCGTAAGAACAATGATTAGAAGTTTGTTGAACTCCTAGCTCACATCGCATCAAGGTTTCATCACATCCTCAAAATCCATATGATTGGAATCGGCGATTTGACTCTACTGATCCTGCTCATTCTGTGTAATGAATACAATTTCAGTCTGTAAAGTGCGTATAATAGAAGGTGAATTGCATCATAACTAGGTAATCAGTGGCAGTATGGTCTCTGCTCTTTCCCCGTCACTCATCTTTGTCTCTCAGAGCTCCATCAATCACTTACTTCTTTGCGGTTCTTTCTACTTCTTTTTGGCTGCTCTCAAGTTGCGAGAAGTCTCAGTCAGTGTCACAGTTGATCTCAGTCCGTTAAAGACGCTCTCTATGATTCACTGAAGCATCCTTTCAATTTTAAACAAGTTTTAAAAATAGAGTCCCGCTCTCTTAATTTCACATGTCCTTTCTCGCCCACGGAGATCCACGAAAAGGTGTGCGAAATGAGGAAATCTCTGGTCGTATCTCAAAAACCCTAATCTCGAACCCGGCTCATTCATATTCCAGATCATCGTTATTTATATGTACACTTTTCCATGTTAATATGTCAGACATTCGTTTTTAGCTAATTATCAACATGAATACTACTTTCTTTCTCGTTTTTTCTCCAAGTTGACATGATTTCTCCCACTTTCTGTATGATGAGTCTCATTACCCTCATTCACTACAGACGTGTGCTAATAATCCGGCCCCTCTTTTCAATAGCTGGGGCACTTTTTGCCGGCTCGCTGACAGGACGGGGGAATGTTGTGAGGCCGTCCGGCGGGGTATTTAACTGAGCGCACTCATGATTCAGTCGACAGAAGCCACTCGGCCTCCCATTCCTCCAGTAGTCTATAAGAATACTGTAGCTTGCAATGCTAATTTTATTTGTCTTTTTCTGTAACCCCGATTATGAAATCTACTTAATTTCACAAATTTTTGAATTTGTTTTCGTTACTTTCGCAGCTATCGAATCTCGTTGTTGAATAACGAATTTTTGAGCTGACTAGAATTTGAATAAGTTTCAACACGAACTTTTAGCCGTGAGTGTGGGATGAATTGATAATTCGGTCTTTACTTTGACCTCAACCACTCATTACTCGTGTTCGTCTATCCTCCGCGCGGTCGGTTGCTCGTTTATTTTATCGATTTTCGCGCTCCGACTTCTCAATTATCGATCGATTTTCAGATCGAAAATGCGCGTTCTCGTCTCACTGCTTCTGATCGGAGCCGCGGCCGCCGCCGCGCAGGAGGAGGTACCGTAATCTCACCGTATCAATCGATACCGGAATAGGTTACAGTATCCGTGTTCCTCCCCTAGTCGCTTCACGTAGCAGGAGATAGTTTAACCTAATTTATTGATTGATCGATCGAGCTACCGTATTCCAGAAGCAACCGGAGGGTCCCCCTTGCGGCCTTCCCCCGTTCGTCGACGTCCTTCCCGAGAAGCAGTCCAAGGACATGCGCGACGTCAGTTATCGATTTTTACAACCTACCGTAGCCCAATGAAAATCAGTGGTCGATAGATTATCACGGTGTGCGTGGATTACTGTACTCTTGTAGACGTGGGCTGCCTACAAGGAGGGCGGCACGTGCACCAAGGAGCAGGCGGCGACGCACGCCATCATCGCTACGCTCAGCGCCGAGGAACATCGTGCTGTTTTCGGCGGCGGTGAGGCCTTTAGGAAAAGTCGTCCTACAAAAATGCATCCATCACACTGCGCAAGTGCTCACAAGTGTAAACTGGTTGATCCGGATGATCAGGGGGGGGGGCAGAGATTTGTAAGAGCTCTCATGTGCCCACTCTCTAACAATAGTCGGGCTACTCTGGTCCCCCTTTCTTTTCCCTCCCTTCTTCCTTCCTCCTCTCACAATCTTTCAAAGTACTGCTGCTTCCCAATCAAATCGAACTTTCACTGTAGTAAGTGCGGAGGAGCTTTCCTCTGTTATCCAGAATTTGAAACGCGAAACTCGGAGGAATCCCATCCCCTGTCCATCTTTCTACCTTCTTCCACCCACTTTCTACCATTTCGCAACCGACTTCCGGTTCGCAAAATATGTTCGCCTGCTTTCCCACCGCCGCCGACTTGGAGACCGAGAGTGAATTTTCAGCTTTTTAAAAATATTTAAATTTGGTAAATTAATATTAAAACTTTTTTTAAAAATTCCAGATGACATCGAGATCGCGCCTCTCTTCATCCAGAAAATGACGGCCGCGGTTCGTGTTTCACATTTCCCCTAAATTCACGTCACATTCATCTTGGATAATCGGTCTTCGTAATCACTAATCAGTAATCAGTAATCGTAATCAATCTTCGTGTTTGGAAGCATAAAATGACTCCGATAATTTTCCTAGTATTTTACGTGTTTAAAAACTTTTAAAAAAAGTTCTACGTGTAATTTTATCTAATCAATAATCCTTCTCTTCAGGACCGCAAGACCTTCGACGGCATCTTCTGGAACCCCAACCTCGAGGATGCTGACAAGCAGGCCAAGGTAACTTCTGCAGCATCGTTTAAGCTCCGCCCCCTTTTCCTGAAAGCTCTGCCCACTAATAAGCTCCGCCCCTTTCCAGATCAACAAGATGGCCGAGTCGTTCAAGGACGCTGACCAGCTGGCCGATTTCGGAAAGTGGAAGGCCGACCAGGAAGCTGCCAAGGTGTGTTTTCCTTCTAGGAATGGATGATAATCTAAATCAAGCCGCATGATTCCAAACCTACAGACCAGGGTTAGAGCGAGAGAGTGTGCGAAAGTGAGAGAGTCCCTCTCGATTTCACACGCTCTCTCACTCCAAAGGCCTTTCTGGATGGTTGACCGGCCTGTGGAATGATGTGAAGCCGCAATTTTGGTGTTTCGCATAGGCTATTAAAAGTCTTTTTGTGCGCACTCTTTGATCGGACGTTTGCATTGCGATTTTACCAATATTTTCAAAATTTTATTTATAAAAAAATCACCAGAAAGCGTACGAGGCTCGTGTGGCCAAGCTGTCGCCCGCCGTCAAAACGCAGTACGACAAACTCGTTTCGGTGAGTGAGACTCCGCCCACCTTTTGCAAGGCTCCGCCCACTCGCTGACTCCGCCCTTCCGCTATTTTCTAATTTCCAGCTCCGTCGTGAGGCTGAGAAGCTCCGCTACAATCTGAGCCCCGAGGCGAGAGAGGAACTGGGAGATTTGATTAGATAAATAGACTTAAATGGGAGGGGAAGAAGAGTTATTGATCGAATTATACGCATGTTTATGTGTTGATAAAGGTGATTTATCTGTCACATTAGATATGAAGACATGCAAAGCGCGAAATGAGAGGACAGAAAAGATCAATCGAGGATTATGCATATTGTAATTTGAATTCCACTATGTAAGCAACACAGATTGAACTGATTGCTTGAGAGATGAGTGATTTAAATGCCAACCCTCCCACTAGTGTTGTTATTTGGAATACTCCTATTCGCGAATAACAAAGGGTTATTCGCCAATAGAATTATTCCAAATAACAACACTACCTCCCATTCCGAGTTCATCTAGATATTTAGGAACTTTCGGAAAAAGTATGGAAAATGTTTGGTTAGAAAACGAAATACGTTCCTTATGCTTGCTATTTATTCACCGTGTATCTCGCCCCACCGCTCTTTTTGGCGGGGCTCCTCCAAAACTGTGGTACCACTGGGACGGGGTCGGCTGTATACCGGGAAAGCGAAGACACTCAAAGGTTCTGGCTCTTTTGGCTCTATCCAGATATCTCACCGAGGGCCGCCCAGAGGGAGGGGGACGAGGAGCTGGGCGCCCTAGCTGCGGATGGAGGGGGAGAGGTGGAGGTGAAGGGAGCGCGTGCGTTACCCGAGACGGGTTTGACAGGAGCGCGCCGTAGAACCGTTGTGCACGAACTACCAGAAGTAATCTTGATTCAGATGCAGAAAAAGATTGTAATAAGTTAAATTTTGTCGATATTCTTTGATAGGAAAATGGAAATAGCGAATACGAGACAATGTATGCAAATAGACTCGATAGACTTGGGATTTGTGGACTTCCAAAGTCGGTTTGATGCCTTCGAAACCTGAGAACATGAATAGCCTGACGCCTACTCACACAAGTTTGAAAAATACCATATTTAATAACATTTAATGTTTGCTTGTGCAACTAACACTCAGTTCTCTCAGAATTGGTTTGGATAGGCGATATGCCCGTTCAGAAAAGAGAGTTTAGAAAAGAAATGTATTCTCTGCGATTCAGAAATGTATCGTGCAACAAAGGACGACCGCAGATTTGGAGAGTTGGTGAAACACAAAACCCGGTGTGAAATTCAAAATAATGTGATTTTTTGCACAAAAAAATGACGAAAAATAAGCCGTGCTTACTTTTTTCTTGTGGGCTCTGAGAAACACTTTTGTTGAGGCTGCTATATAAATTTTCACAGTGCCCATTCATCGAAATTTCAAGTGAATCATCGTCAAAACCTCCGCACTACCCCAAGCGTATCTAGACGAATAGCCCCTACAGCCACCGTAGCAAACTCAATGTCCACGAACACGTCGAATGAAATAAAGTGACGAAACTACAGGCAATGATCCATCAATAATCTTTGTGTGTAGTTGAACAATAATCGCGTGCACCTAGAGATGCGCCCATCGTGAAGGGTTTAAGAAGTTTGAGAGGTTCTCCAGGGTGATTTGCGCTGCACTTTTACCAAATAAAGAATGCAGAAGTGTGATACTTGTTTACATTCTAAACCACTGTACCAAAAAAAGTAATATCTACACTATCGTGACTGTTGAACTCTTTTATTATTCGGTTGTTGAACTTTTTTATTATTCGGTTGCGTTTCAACGCTTTTTGAAGTAGATAAACCACATCACGAATACAATTTCGTCTTCAGCAGTGATTTTGCATCTATAACACTTGGTAGATCAATCGATTGTAGCAAAATCACATTTTCGTTGAATATTGAGACCCTATTGTAGTACTGTTCGACCTGGATAAATAATGTGATGTGATTTTAAAAAAAATCCAGTTAGTTGGAAATCGTGAAAATAAAATCTATGATTGAAACCTGTTGAATTTTTTGTTGTCATACTGGTAATTGTTTGTACTCCCGCTGATACCTTTGTTCAAGAAGAAATGATGTGCAGACACAGTTACACTCAGAGAAAAATTACTTCGCCATGCATGCGAGTTAATGATTGAATTACTTAGTTTCTGCAGAGAGAGAGAGTGTGGAAAGTGTGGAGAGCTTGAGTAATTCAATCATTAACTCGCATGCATGGCGAAGTAATTTTTCTCTGTGTGTACAAAGCCTCTACCGCCATTCCATTTTTTCCGAGAATGACTCATCTCTGATTGAGGTTTTAGTTATAGAAAACTAATGGTGACAAGAGAAGATCGTGGATCAGTTGTCATCCGGGATGAATAGTGTAATGAGTAATCACATCATGCCACAGGCCGGTCAACCTTACAGAAAGGGCTTTGGAGTGAGAGAGTGTGTGAAATCGAGAGGGACTCTCTCACTTTCGCACACTCTCTCGCTCTAACCCTGGTCTGTAGGTTTGGAATCATGTGTGTAATGAGTAATGTCGCATACATACATAGTGAGTAAAATAGGGAAAGAGATCTTTTCATTTATAAACTAGTTTTTTTCTTGGTTCTTATATGACTCAACACTGATTGGTTTTCTCACTGATAAAAAACTGAATGATAAGAGGTGAAAGCATTTGACACATTCCGGATGAGTAGTACAGAGAGTAAGAGATTGAAAGACGCTTCTCTTTCATAATAAAAAATAGCAACTTCTATCTATAACGCATACAATAATAATATAGAGTGACCCAAAACACGCATTTTGTGCTCGAGGTTACAGAGACTAGCTACACAGAGAAAAATGTATGTCATATATGGCTTCTGAACTGCGTTTGTATGTTATATATGACATACAAACGCAGTTCAGAAGCCATTTATGACTTACATTTATCTGAGTGTACAGCTTTGTTCCTTTATATTGTGCACCATCAGCTGAAAAGATGCTTTAGAGTTTGGGAGAAGAGAGGATAGAAAACATGATCGGCGATAAGAGAGAAAAGGTGCGATTCGACTAGGATTACGATAGCTGAACAAAGGGCTCTCTTCTTTCTCGTGAAGCTCCATGACTACGGTCTTAAAGATAAGTCTTTCATGCTTTCGCCACGGTGCGTTGATTCTTGCTTCAGGCGAGTTTGAAAACACAAGTGTATGTAACACGACAATGCACTTGCAAAGGCAGAAATAAATAAAAAAAACATTCCAAAAGATCTGATCTTACAACGTGTACAACGTTCGTCGATTGTTCATAGATGACTCACTGACACTGATTGGGTTTTCAGTGATAAAAAAGCTGACTGATAAGAGGTGAAAGCAGTTGTCACATTCCGGATGAGTAGTGCAGTGAGTAAGAGCACATCATTCCACCGGCCGGTCAACCTTCCAGAAAAGCCTTTGGAGTGAGAGAGCGTGTGAAATCGAGAGGGACTCTCTCACTTTTGCACACTCTCTCGCCCTAATCCTGGTCAGTAGGTTTGGAATCATGTGAGAGATTCGCTTCCTTCTCGGTCTTTTATCATCTTTTTATTGCAAAATAGTACGTTTAGGATCCTACAAGAAGTGCGAAAAAAAACCATGATCTAATCAACAATTTAATGCTCACTTTTTCGGCTAGCTTTTCCCCAAGACTCAATTATGTCAATCAGTTGAAGAGAGGCTGAGTAGAAGCGTGACAACACAAAATAATACGGATGATAATAGGGGAAAGTGCGCTTCGATTAGGATTACGATAACTGGACGAAGAGCTCGCCTCTTTATCCTAAGGCTCTGTGACTACTAACTCAAAGATAAGGCTTTCTCGCTTTCTCACTGCCGAATTTGTGCTTCAAGAGAGTTTGAAAACACAATTTTAATTAGAACGACAATGCCTCTGTATCTTAGAAGCAGAAATGCAAAAAAATCATTCCAATTACCTTCGAATATTTCTAGAAGACAGACGTTAGATGTCTTCAGCACATTCTTCTGATGTTATGGGCCCTCTTGATCCCCTCGATGACGTCGTCGTTCTCTCTATTCGACAAGCTCTCTCTTCCCTCTCTGCTTCTCAGCCACTCTCTCATTTTGCTACACTCTCTCGCCGTTTATCACCTCCCCCTTTCACGCTTATCAGTATGCAAGAATATCACCTGGTAACAGACGCGTTTCAACACTCTCAGTCCCCTCTTCCCACCTTTATTGTAAACGACTACTTTTCACCACATGACCTTCATTTTTTCCGATTTTTGGCGCGAATTCAAATTTCAAATTGCCTTTCCCAGCGTCATGGCCGATTCTGAGGCGCCACCGGAGAAGTGCGGCAAGTGCCAGAAGCGAAAAGGTATGATAACGTCATCACTAATAAAGTTTAGAAGATTCGGTTATTTTTCTAAAGCACCTGATTTTCGGCAGAAATAGTGGCGGGAGATTTGCAAATTTAAATTTAGTGAAATACACCATCTCCTCGTGCTCGCACAAGTTCTGCGATGAGTGCTTCCACACGCAGCCCAAGGAATCGGTTGGAACATACTTGATGTAAGCTCGATTTTGTAATTTTTAGAATGAAAATACCATTCAAATACTATTATTAAAGAACGTACTTGATTAAAGAAAGCATTTCATAAAGTTATTACTTTCCAAAAAAACATTTTACAGTGTCATCACGTTCTTTTGTTGCTCTTTGTCTGCAACATGCCTTTACATGCCTCTAGTTTTTAGTGATGTAAAGTATTAGTGATTTTAGTGAAAAAAGAAAGAAGGCATATACTTTATAACAATATCCTGTAAAAGTTAAAAAATGATAATAATGAGATTTAAATCGATAATTCCAGCGTCTCCTGTCACTGCGGCGCATCTGAATCCTTCAAGAAACAACCGGCCGCAGCAAAATTCCGTTTCAACAATAACAATACTGCCTGATTTCTAACCACATGATTCCAAACCTACAGAACAGGGTTAGGGCGAGAGAGTGTGCAAAAGTGAGAGAGTCCCTCTCGATTTCACTCGCTCTCTCACTCCAAAGGCCTTTCTGGAAGGTTGACCGGCCTGTGGAATCATGTGAAACGTCGTAGAAGTTCTGTCCGCGACAGGCTTTCAATTGTTTACAACCCATACCCTCATGTCATTTGCAACACACCATTTACAATCATCAAACGTCCAGTGATGAGAGATTGTGCAAAAGTGCGATAATATTTTGTAGACGCAATGGTATCTGCACGCTTTTTTCATCTTTTTTATATCTATTTTTCAATTTTTTTAAACAGAAAGCCCGCCGGAACCGTTTTGTAGCGCTGAATACTCTTTTTAGCGTTGCTCTGAAACACATTCCAAACTAGAAATCTTTTCATTTGAGTTCCCGAGATAATTATTGGAATTGTAACCGGCTAAATGTACATTTTTCAATCGCCTTTTCTTGTCCGTTTCACAGGTATTCCATGCTCATTCGTTCATTCCAATTTTCCGTTCTGTTTCACCGGTGATAAACGGTTTCAATTCCAGTTCTTCTCTCTCGTCACCTTATGTAATCGATGAACTTTAACCGATGTTCACACTCTCTCACGAGTTCACACGAGCAAAAGAGAAAGTGGGCGGAGCCAAGCCAGCGCGCCCCTCTCCCCACCTGGAGATGATGTCTCCAGATACCTGGAGACATGAGTCTCCTAATAATAGGAGCAAAGTCTCTAGGGTAAGGAAAGTCCGAGACGTTGTCTCCAGATATTGAGAGACTTCGCGCTCTGTGTACTCCGAGGACCTCTCACCGCCCTCTTCCGCCACATGATTCCAAACCTACAGACCAGGGTTAGAGCGAGAGAGTGTGCAAAAGTGAGAGAGTCCCTCTCGATTTCACACGCTCTCTCACTCCAAAGGCCTTTCTGGATGGTTGACCGGGCTGTGGAATGATGTGCCGCTCTGTCGACAATGAGGTATTTGTTAGCGTTCCAGGTTTTTGTGCAATTTCGCCTGATTGATCTTTTTAGCAGTGATCAGGTGATCAAGTCAAATGATCACATGATCAGGTGAACGAATCTTTGCTAAAAAAATTTCAATAAAAATAATTGCTTACCTGGTGAATTCACGCCACTCTAGTTGGCTATCTTCCGCTCATTCATAGATCGGGTACTATTCACTCTACCGAAATCTCAAATTTTGATCTACCAAATCGATTTTTTCAATCTTTCGATTTGAATGTCGTGTTGTATCTTTCGATAGAGCGTCAAAAGTTATGTGTAAATCTCGGTTTTTTTCGATTTGAAGACGCCCCCGAGAAAATTTCACGAAATTTGTAAATTATTTGGTCGTTTTCACTATACAGTGAGATGTCGCCCTAAGATCGCACCATTTGTACCCCTTAAAGCTCACTCCCAACTTCGAAAAGATCCCGGCTCCTTTTGTCTCGCGGCTGCAAGTCGTTCATTGTCTCGTAAAATGTCGAGTGATGAGCATTTAAATTGGGTTACAGGTTCGGTGCGGAGATTCGGGGATAATGAGAATGAGAGACGGGAAGGAACAACTCCAAATCAGCATCCATACTGCAGTTATCCGCACTTCCTTTCGGTCACGTTTTTTCGTTCCCAAAATTCGAACTGTCACGCCAAATAGTAGCTTGTAATGAAACCTAATGAATATTTTTAAAATTTGTAGACGAAATAACACAATTGTGTTGTAACGCTCATCTATCTTTTTAAAGTTGCTCTGAAATACATTCTACAGTGGTGGCCATAATTGTGAAACCTTTGATATTTTTCACCATAACTTTATTCAAACTTCTCGAAACTTCCTGAAATTTTGAATGTAATTTATTTTCGTAATCATGGATGATATTATCGGATAGTGGTCGGGTAATTTTATTCGTGCGACAAGTTGCTGCAATATGCTTATTTGCTGCAAAGTCGATATTTTCGTTTTCTTTTTCGCTAAATTCGAAATGGGTTGATGCACTGGTATATGTAAGCAGACGAAATAGCTGAACACTAGGGCTACTCAATTCACCACTTGGTTGTAGTCTCGACTGCTCCAACAACCGAGCTGCATGTGCTGCATGAGGTACACTTTTAAAAATGTTTTCTATTATAATTCTCTTTCAGAAGGAGGAATCACGCTCATACGTGCCGAATATTATTGTGCAGTAAGTAGGCATACATTGTGCTAGTATGGGCAGGATCCGTCTCACTTTGGTACTTGCAGCATGATGACGTCACTTTTGCAGCATGTGATTTTGCAATGCAGCTACCTTGCTGCAAACATTTTTCTCAGAGCTACAATTGTCAGTAGAGGTTCGCGGGCATCTAAGCAGTCTTTTCTTAAATTTCAAGAACGCTCGTGCCACAGATGACAATAATGTGGATCGTCGAATCAGTCAAAAAGTAGCCGTTTTCGACAAGATTTGAACAAAAACACCGTTTTCAACCAATTTTTCACCGATTTCGTTAATTCCAGCTAAGCCAATAAGCGCTCTAAAATCATCAAACCGTAATGCTGCAATGTCTAGAAGCCCAAGAACCTTCACTGATAACTGTAGCTCTGAGAAAAATGTTTGCAGCAAGGTAGCTGCATTGCAAAATCACATGCTGCAAAAGTGACGTCATCATGCTGCAAGTACCAAAGTGAGACGGATCCTGCCCATACTAGCACAATGTATGCCTACTTACTGCACAATAATATTCGGCACGTATGAGCGTGATTCCTCCTTCTGAAAGAGAATTATAATAGAAAACATTTTTAAAAGTGTACCTCATGCAGCACATGCAGCTCGGTTGTTGGAGCAGTCGAGACTACAACCAAGTGGTGAATTGAGTAGCCCTAGTGTTCAGCTATTTCGTGTGCTTACATATACCAGTGCATCAACCCATTTCGAATTTAGCGAAAAAGAAAACGAAAATATCGACTTTGCAGCAAATAAGCACATTGCAGCAACTTGTCGCACGAATAAAGTTACCCGACCACTATCCGATAATATCATCCATGATTACGAAAATAAATTACATTCAAAATTTCAGGAAGTTTCGAGAAGTTTGAATAAAGTTATGGTGAAAAATATCAAAGGTTACACAATTATGGCCACCACTGTAAAAAAATTTTTCGTTGCAAATATGCAAATATTCGATCGTCTTTTATTGTCCGTTTTACAGCTTCTTCATGCTCATTCGTGGATTCCAATTTTCCATTCTGTTGCACCGGTGTTAAACGGTTTCAAATCCATTTGTTATTTTTCTCGTCACTTTGTCTAATCGATGCACTTTGGATCCTTTTTTTGCGAAATATATATATTTAACAAAATGTCCCGGAATTGGTCACCCGGTGGCATATTGGTCGTGTATTGTTTTGTTTATGAAAAATACCATATTGAATAACTTTGAATTGATCATTTCTCCTTGTTACACTGCCGTGAAACACATTCCGCACTCGAAATTTTCGTAATCGATTGATATACCGAAATATGCAAATGATCGAATTGCAAATTTGCCAGATGTAGATTGTCGGATCGTCTTCAGTCGTCCGTTTCACATGTTTTCAATACAATTTCGATAATTTCAAATTTTAATCAGCACCACCGGTGATCAACGGTTTCAGCTCCACTTCTTTTTAATTTTATAAATGGGATAGTTCATTATTCAAATTAATCATAATTGTTCAATTCCCATAGTTTTCTCTTAATATAGATCTCTCATGTTATATTAAGGAAACAATTTAAATAAAAAACTATTTTTCAGGGTCCTCTTATTAGTCTTTATGTTACATTAATTTTTAATTCAAAAATACATAAGTCTATATATCTTTTTCATGTTCCTTCCTCCCTCTCTCTCTCTCTCCTCTTCCTCTTCACAGCTGCACACCGCCGGCATTTTTCAGCTGTTTCTATCAGCGCTTTACACACGGAATCGCTCTTTCTTCCTTTCTTCCCTCTCCCGCCTCTCTCTCATGCCAGACAGCGGTGTTATGTGTGTATACATATTTTTTGCGTGTTCGTATTACTGCTAAGGTATTCACTAGTGCAGAAGTTTTCACTGACAAAACATTAAAAGTTGGAGAAAATATCTATATATTTCGAACCAATCCCGGTACTTTCTCTATCTCATGCCAGACGTCGGTGTTATGTGTATATATACATATTTTTTTACATATCTACTAGTGCGCTGGTTTTCGCTGTCAAAATATTATAAGTCAGAAGGCAGTATTGAATTGCCAATTGCGAACCTATGCGGGATACCGGGGTTCGATTCCCGGCTGTGCGTGTCGCCACCGCCTCACCAAGGCGCCCGAATGGGTAAAGATTTTTAGTGGTAAAACCACGAAGGTAACTAGATCCGAAGAAGAGATTGGGCCCTCCGGATAGAAATGACCTATTATGTGCTGGCCCTAGCAGGACTTGGAGACTTGATAATGCGGGATACTTTCTATTTCTCATGCCAGACAGCGGTGTTATGTGTGTATACATACATGTTTTTTGCGTGTTCGTATTGCTCTTCTGAAAGAGAGTCACACTTTTTTCTATCTTGATACTTGGCATCTCTCGGGTTGTTGTTGAGCTTTCCTTTCACTCCCATAATCTGATTGCACCACTGCGTAACCTTGTGAATTCACGCCACCACTACCATTGATTATCTGCTGACCGTTTTGAGGATAGTTACTGCATTTACTGCACTTCACCAGTCCTAAAAATATATCAATGAACCTCTTGGAAACATCTAAAAAAATGTATGCCTCATCGTTGACATCATCATGGAGAAGAAATGCGTTTTGAATGTGATGAAAACAAATAAATTGTTTAATGGCATATCTATTTACTGCAACTCACCAGTCCTCTTTTATAGCGTGAATTTCGAGTGAATACACCGCTGCGTGCGAGACTTCCTAATCACATCTCGCTTCCACTATTGTCAGTACTCAGAGCGGGAAGTCTCCAACTTTCCTAACTCTGGAGACATTGTCTCCAGCTGAGAGAGCGTGCAAAATGGGGAGAGCGGGCTAGAGATAGTGAGAGGTGATCTCTCGATTTTGCATGCTCTCTCAGCTGGAGACAATGTCTCCAGAGTAACGAAAGTTGGAGACTTCCCGCTCTGTGTACTCACTCTTTCGCTAGATTCGGAAGCTCCAACTTCCCTGTATCAAGAGTTTGGATTTTTTTTGAGAATAATTGGGTCAAATCAGTTAAGCAATTTCAAAATATTTTTTAATGCACTTTAATTCGATTTATTTTTTTCCATATTTTCATAGAGGGCTTGTCATTAAAATGTAGGCGTACCCGTTCCTCTTGGAACCACACTGAAACATATACGAAACTTGTTCATTAATCTCTTGGATACATTTTGAAACATTTGGAAGCCACCTCGTTGACATTATCATAAATAGAGAATAAATACATATAGAAAGTGATGAAAAAACAAATAAATGAGTCAATGACATATTTATCATCTCTTTAGCAAAGTTCTAAAAGCTAACAGATTATGCCTAGATAACTTGGCGAATTGGCGCCTCTCTCGTTCTTTATCTCCATACCATTTCGTGTAACACATGCTACACTCCTCGCGTCGGTTAAATACTTAAAAGTCACTGACCTCTTGATGAACTCTTTGCTAGGCGTTCTTGTTCCCAATCTATAGGTCCTTTCCCCTCACGAATCTCCCGATATTCTCACCACACGGAGATCCAATAAGACATATATTGGATAAGCGGCCCCTCCACCGCTTCCGAGGTCCCTCCTCTCACTTCTCATTCCCGTGTGGTTGACAATATCACTCCCTTCCCTTTTGAACCCCCTTCTTAATAATTTTCTCTTTTACTCGCAAATTTATGTACATGTTGTCGCACCCTTGCGGTGTACGATAAATAAATAAATAAATAAATAACTCCCTGCCCGCGAGATCAGATCTCAAATAGTCTTCAGAAATTGCACGCTTCCTAATCGCATCTTCCCCCACCATTGTCCGCACTATATCAATTGAATCTTTCACTAACTTAGGAAGGTCCCCCTTCCTTCTCCGGAGTTTGAAAATATTGTTCGGACTTGGTTAGTCCATGGTTCAAGAGTACAAGTGGGCATAACAGTCTCTTTATTAGATAACACAAAAGGGATGAGCCAATGCTACAACACAGAGAACACAGGGTACTTTATACTCCCCTGCACCACATCTTTTCCCACGCCTCCGTTCTATAACAACAAAGCCTATTCTGCAGGGTGTTCCAAGAATCAGAAGATAGAAGTATCATACACAAATAGCAGTTGCACACAGATCACAAATATATAACTATTCGACCAAGAAGGCAGAAGGTCGAAACACTCCCAAACAAAGAAAAAAGGAAATGGTGATCTGATGTGCATACAATCTTCGCGAGTTCTTGAAGGGTTGATGTGATGAAGCTGTAGTCGTTGCTGTTGGTGTTGTTCCTCTCTGTCGATGTCCCGCTGATGGTAGACGGTCGTTGTCGTCGAGGACAGAGAGATAGTTTAATCTACTCTGATTATTTGCGTATCTGTGGGCTCTGTGTCCCAGATCAGAGTGTAGATGTGAAATCTGCGTTGCATGAAAAATTCGAATATGTATATTTCAATTATTATTTCATAATTCAAAACCCTTTAACTTTCCAATAGCAAATATCGAAGTTTCATTATTTGATCTTCTTATCTCCCAATTCATCCATTATCAATTAATTATAACAATTCAACTTATTATTGCCTATTATATATCTAATTTAAATGAATATCCGCTACAGGTACTAAAAGCAGGGTCGGTTCAATATTATTAAAGAATCAAAGAAACGCTCCCAAACAAAGAAATTTTCAATTCTATTAATTAAAGAAAAATAATATTGAACATTTTCAAGCTACTCCCAACTATTTGCAAGTAATAATAATAATAATAAACTATTTGCAAGGAATAATAATAATATCTATTCCCGAGGCGCAGCATATGAAATTTGACAAAAAATTAGGGAAGAAAACAAGAAATTAGGGAAATTTAGCAAATGCGCTTGTTATCGAGTTTCCACCCTCCGAATTTCTCATTATTCACTACTATTGTACTTACAAAAAATGCGATGATGATGCCCATTGCAATAACAACATTTTTTCTCAGATTTACATTTTTCTCTCTCATGATTCCCAAAGCATCGCAGACATTTCTTCAGATCTTTGCATCGAAAATATTTGTCATTAGGAGAAGGATAATCTAAACAATGTTGCGCTTTGTGTCTAGGTGATTGACAAAGGAAACAGTTGAAAGAATTAATCGATTTTATATTATATTTCTCCCTTTCAGTTTCAATCTGTTTTTCTTTTAATCTCGATATGTTGTTAGAATTTGTCGCAACTACTCTATCACATAACAATCTATTGTTATGGAGAATCTCTTTTAGGCTATCAACTTTTGAACTACCATAGAAACTATTCAGAATTTCCAATGCTAATTTATAACTCTTGTCAGGAAGTCCAGAAATGATCAGGTGAGCTTCTCCTCTCAGAAGCTTACGCAGGTAAGAGAATTTCATAACATCGCTAATGTCGAGTTTTGAGTGAATCAGCGTCACATTCTGTGCTAAGAATTAATGCCATTTCATTCTATCTCCATCGAAAGAAATCATAGGAATCTTAGGAAGACAAGCTTCAGAGTTAATTAGAACTCTTTGAGATTCGGTTGATCCCGTTCTTGCGATCGGGTTCACCAGGTCTCTTAGAGAATCGTGTGAATTAGTTCCGTGATACGCGTGAGTGGCTCGCGCAGCATCAGGGAATTTAGTAATTAGCCTTGGATTAGGATTGGAAGTCCTTTTCCGAGGTTGAGTAATTAGCCTTAGATTAGGATGGGAAGTCCTTTTCCGAGGTTGAGTAATTAGATCAGGTTGATCGAATATAGGACGTTGTCTCAGTTCCTCAATTTTATCCAAAAGTATTTTCAGATGAGCATCAGTGTCAGCAACTAGCTTGGGTATTTCCTTGAAATATTGGGTATATACACCGAACTTTCCAACATGACGTTCATATATTTCCTTCTCATATGGATAAGTTTTCATCAAGTTTAACCATTCAACATGAAATCTCTGAAGCGACTCCAATGCGCCTATTAGTCTGCCTCGTATCAAATTAATATCGAAACAAAAGGAGTCCAGTTCTCGTACTGTCACTATCTTGAAATCAATAGATTTGATCTTATCATCAAACAATCTGTTTAATTTACTAATCAAAGATGTTACTAACTTTCGCATTCCTTCAATCTGCGATCGTAGTTTCTGCGAGCTTGGATTGTTCATTCTCGTATATGCGAACTTAATGTTTTGGGTTGAGTCCGTGACCGAAATAGAATCACCCAGAATGAGCTTTCTGAATCATAAAGTTATCAACTATAAATTAATAGTTACCTGTGCTGCAATTAATAGGCCTCCCAAACAGAGAAGTAAGATCGAAACTCCAATCCCCAAAATGAGGTTGAGAAACGGCACGAAATTCGACGCGATGTACTTCAAACAATACATCTACGAAATACCTATGACTAAACTATTCTAGAAAGATATACAACATAAAAGTGCTAAAGTCAAAGTCCAGTCAAAACATTCATAAATTACATAAATCCATAAATTACATAAATTACATAAAGGTGCATCCAACGAAAGAGGTTGTTACTACCCACTAGGTACTCACACACTACCATGGTCGCCATGTTCGGACTTGGTTAGTCCATGGTTCAAGAGTACAAGTGGGCATAACAGTCTCGTTATTAGATAACACAAAAGGGATGAGCCAATGCTACAACACAGAGAACACAGGGTACTTTATACTCCCCTGCACCACATCTTTTCCCACGCCTCCGTTCTATAACAACAAAGCCTATTCTGCAGGGTGTTCCAAGAATCAGAAGATAGAAGTATCATACACAAATAGCAGTTGCACACAGATCACAAATATATAACTATTCGACCAAGAAGGCAGAAGGTCGAAACAAATATCTTGTAATTGTGGCCCACAAAATCAGTTCAGCAAACTTATTTTAAATATATATTTACATACATTAAAAAAAATTATTTTTCTTATTCCCGTAGAAAAAGGGGTGGGCGGATGGCCGAGTGGTGTAAGGCACTGCTTACCAGACAAAGGGCCACGAGTTCGATCCCCGCGCAGGTTCACCAAGCCTTCCATCCCCCCTCGGTGGCGGTAAAATGGGTAGCAACTTTGATTGCGGAAGGTAACGCGCTCCACAAGCCCGGTCAGCAGGGTATGCGTAGACCTAATTAGCAAACCGACCTTGCCGGTAAGTCCCGCCAGAGTAGTCGCTTGTCGACGTAAATTCCTCTTGATTCCGGTAGCAACTTTACTTTTACCTTTTTCCCATTGAAGATTTGCGATGATCACTAGATTGTAGGCGTACCCGCTCTTCTTGGAACCACGCTGAAACATGAAACAGCAGGTTGCGTAACAGGCAAATCACTCCCAGCTCTCCTCATTTCTCGCACTCTCTCATTGCTACAACGGCGCATTTGCCTCTTGTGCAACCCGTTGCTTCGTTATTTCTCGAAGTCTATCGATCGAAAATATTTTTGAAAAATTCCCATCAAAATTGACATGATGATTTAGCGCTGCTCCCTGTGGCTATCTGTTGATCATGTTTTAATTGCGCGCCTCTCACCTTACAGTTCACCTAATCGCCAGATAAATCAGCTGGCCATGTAGGTATTGACAATACCGTATTACCTTAGGTAATACCATATTGACTAGATATAGTACCGTAATACCTTATTAATACCGTAGTAGGTAATACCGTATTGTCTCCGTCACCATGCATTTCGCGAGGATATATCTTTGCGTTCCCTTATTTATACAGATACAAAGTTGCGCGCGAAACAATGTATTGTGCGGGTCGCGCGCCCTCTTCCTGATCGCATTTCATTACCCCATTGCCCACTCTATCCACTCACTCTTTCGCTAACTTTGGAAGCCGTTGTTCCCGTCCCAAGAGTTTGCAATTAGTTGCAAACTCGATTAGAATTTTGGATTAGAAGAAGTAATTGTGGACAACATCAAATGGATGATTCCATTGAGAACCAATCAGTTCAGCAATTATAGTACAAATTCCCCAATTAAAGTCGCTCTAAATTGTAAGTGTACCCTCTCCTCTTGGAATACCCCTGAAACATATCGGAAACGTATTCAGTGAATACTATTTATCCATCTTCTCTAATCATTTATAAACATTTAGATACCACCTCTTTCGTATCACATGAAATGAGCACATCTTGAAAGTGATGAAAACAATTTATTCACCGGGTTGGCGAAGCACTAGAATACAATAGATATTGCGCCTAGAGTTTGTTTGTGCCACGAGGTGAATTCGCGTCTCTCTCGTTCCACACCTCCTGACCTTTTTGGCTTGCGCATTGTTGATCTGCCAGTTCTTTTAAACACTACCTTTAAAAATCACTGAACCTCTTGATGAGCTCCGTTAGTGCGAATTTCGCTCGACTTCAATGATGTGCGCACGGTCAGAACGTTGCGCGCGCGATATAATAAATCGTGCGGGTCGCGCGCCCGCATCCTAATCGTGTTTCACCTTCCCATTGTCCACTCTCTACTAGTCACTCACTCTTTCGCTAACTGCGGAAACTCGCCCTTCTCGTCTCACGAGATTACAATTTTTGTGAATAATGGGATCAGACGTCGTAATTGTGGTCGACATCAAATCAATTAGTCCGCCTTCAAGTTCAGCAAAAATATTTTCCCTATTTTTTTCAAGTTCCGATAGAACAACTGAAACTGAATCGTAAGCGTACCCGCTCTACTTGGAATCACCTTGAAACATATCCGAAACGTATCAATGAACCTCTTGGAAACATTTTAAAAATTATATGCCTCCTCGTTGACATCATCATGGAGAGGAACGGCATTTCAGCTCCACGTAAAACCAAGACCACGCCCATTAATCAAAACAGCACGGATACCGTGACCCACTATGCGGGAAATTTAAAAAAAGGGCCCTGCAAACTTAACCGTTACAAAAGGTCATGGAGCGAATTCAAAAATGAATTAAATTCGTTGCCGCTAATCGCCTTTTCCCAACACACAATACACGCAGAAAAGTGCGCACCCGTGTTTGAAATGCCGTGGAGGAAATGCATATTGAATGTGATGAAAAAAAATGGTTCAACGACATCTATCATTGCTTTAGCTAAGTAAGTACTAAATGCTAACACATTATGCCTAGATAACTTGGCGAATTAGCGCCTCTGTCGTTCTTCATCTTCGGTCGATTTCGAGTAACACATTCTGAACTCCTCATGCGTTTGAAACTCTACTTCCACAGATCACTCGACCTCTTGATGAGCTCCGTTAGCCTGAATTTTGCTCGACTACAATGATGCGGGCACGGACAGAACGTTGCGCACGCGAGATAATTAATCGTGCGGGTCGCGCGCTTTCGTCTTAATCGCATTTCACCTTTCCATTATCCTCTCTATCAACAAACTCACCCTCTAGCACGGAAAGCTCCTCATCCCGTTTCTGGAGTTTGAAATTCGATGAGCAGATCTCTTAATTGTGGTCAATATGAAATAAGTTCTTCCACCATCAAGTTCAGAATATAATTTAAAAAATGCAAAATTCTGCCAAGATATTAAATTAATGTTTGTGCCTTTTCCACCAAATAGCTCTCACTCGCGCACTGAATCGTGAGCGTACCAGTTCTTCTTGGGAGCACCCTGAAACATATCCGAAACGTTTATCTCTCATTCTCTTCTTCTTCTCTAATTCACCTTCAAATTCTTCTGGAATTATTTTGAAACATCTAGGCCTCTTTCAGTAATAATAGAGAATAAGCAAAAAGCGAAGGCGAATAAATAATTTATTACACAAGATCGTTTTAGCGAAGTACTAAATGCTAGCAGATAATATGCCTCTAATTCGTTCTTATTGTGCACTTCAAGAACTTAGCAGTCTCCGCCCACTCTGGCGATACGGTCGTTAGCGCGAATTAGTCCATGTTTCGGAACATTATATTCCCTACTAAGTGTAAGGCAGACATCTTCTCTAAAATTATTTCATTCCTATTTCATAAAACGTGCATTCTACTGCTATTGAAAGCGCATAATCAGATCACGGAAATATTGATATGGCGTGTTAGCATTTCGCCGACTTTTTGCACAGTAGTTTCGTTATTGCCGGAACGGAAAATTTACGCACAATACCTTGAGACAACATGGTGAGTTCGCGCCCCTCTCGTTCCTCTTCTCCCGACCATGTTTGACTTATTCAATGAAAGTTCCTCGCGCCCTTGAAACAATCTTAAACGCACTGGAGCTTTTGATGAGCTCCGTCAACTTGAATCTCGCGGCAACGTCGCGCGCGCGGATAACATTTTACAGCGCTTGGATACAGCGTTGTGCGCGAGATAATGAATCGTGCGGGTCTCGTGCCCGCTTCCTAATCGTATTTCACCACCCCATTGTACGCACTCTATCCACTCACTCTTTCGCTAACTTCGGAAGCTCCAACTTCCCGTCTCAAGAGTTTGAAATTAGGGCAAATAATTTGATTAGGTATCTTAATTTCACTTACTGCCTTGCAGCACAGTTAACAAATATTTGTTATTATCTGCTCGACATTGACGATTAATAACGAATCCATCCATCATATTACATTTATAAAATGATACGATCATTCCAAAAAGCCGAATAACGAACTTCCGTTGTTTACCATACAGGAACATTGGTGACCATCTCGCTTTTGCGTGCTCTCTCTCGTCTCGGTAAACACAGGAAGTCCCAGTTCGACACTTTGTTTGATCGTATCATTTTATAAATATAATACGCCCCCTACGTCCATTGAAAAAAATGCTCATTCATCAGCTACTCCCAAAAATGGCAGAAGTAAGAAGTAGTAATGCCTACACATCCTCTGGCTAGACACGCCTTTTCTCGGTGGGAACGAGGCAGGAACCGCTTCCCTCTACTCTATCTCTATGCAAATACACACTCATGCTCGGAAAATATTTCATCAAAGACGTACTTCGCCCCTAAACTCTTTTCTGTTGGGGGCAGGATCCCCTCAGGTCGGTCTGTGGAAAGGGCCTTGAAGTGGTGAGCGTATAAAATCAGGAGGGACTCTCTCACTTTTGCACGCTCTCTCACCCTGACCCCTTTCGTGAGGGGAGATCCACTCATTCCTCCCCCAATATCGCCCTTCTTGTTGTTGTTCGGAGTCTTGACGAGTTAGTGAGTAGCCACTAGCGTGCGTGCCCCGCACAAGCAACAATCTGATTTGGCGCGGGAGAGGAGAGAGAGAGAGAGAGAGAGAGAGAGAGAGAGAGAGAAAGGGAGGGAAGGGCCGTCCCAGAATTTCGGAGAATTTGTTGGGAAGAAAGAGTTGGGATGCGTGTGTAGCTCCTCCTGGCACTACTGCTCCATTTTAAGAATTTGTTTATCTCGCCTCCCTCTCTTGCGTGCTCGTCCTGGTGATTTCGCGCCGCACGCATTGTTCATGTGTCGACGTATACAGAACTGCGCAATGATCGACACAGTGTGGCCAAATATTCCCTCTAGAATATCGTACGCCAATAACACTCTGTACAAAGGTGTGGCACAGTGTGGCACTTTTTGGCACTTTCTGTTTTTCACCTCGAAAGAAGTCATTTTTGTGGCATATCTTGATTCCAATCCCTTCCTATCTCACTTTCCTATCGAATGGTACAAAAATATAAATAAATACAAATACAAAGAAGGAATGGTCAATTAGTAGGCGCCCAAAAATAAAATCAGTTATCAATCGCGCTCCCTTTGAAGCGTCGCTTAAGGTATTAGGGGTGATTGCTGAACTGATTCGACATTTTTTTAAACCCGAGGTTAAATGATTCTAAATTGGCTATTTTAATTCATTTATTTTAATTTTTCATGCTGTAATGGGGTGTGAAGTGGAGAGAGAGAAAGGAGCAATGAATTTCATCCCGCGCTTTTTTGATATAAGACTAGTGCATCTAAAAATAGTACCAAAATCGATCATTCGAGTACTTTCACCACTTTCGTCTCCCACATTTATTGTGGAAGTTACTCTTCCATATTTCCACGTAGTCGGGCACTAGGGTTGTATACTACCTAGTATTTTCCATAGATCAGTCAACGATATTGCCAAAAAAACAAACAAACTGCAGCTGGCTATGCTGCTATTTGTCCTCCCGATTAAAGGAGAATTTTACTAATCTGCCATTTTTCAGCGCTGAATTTTGGCAGATCCCGCCATTTTTCAGCGCTGAATTTTGGCAGATCCCGCCATTTTTCAGCGCTGAATTTTGGCAGATCCCGCCATTTTTCAGCGCTGAATTTTGGCAAATCAAACTAACATCAAATATACAGGACATGATTATTTATTCAAATTTACAATATGATGACATTGGATAACATTAACAGATAACAGATAACATTGGGGCAAACAGAATACAAAAGCTCATATTGGCCAAAGAAACTGCAATAAGCGTATACAGAGCAAAGGACATCGTTTTTTTCGGCTTATAAAAACAAACTGTCGCTTGGAACTACGCGGAAATCATTAATGGAAATCATTAGAATGTCTTCGTGTCGTCGCCATCGAAGTAAAATAATCATTCTTCTCTTCTTCAACATCCGGGCGATGCACTTGACGGAATCTGAATACATTTTTTCATAATCGTGAGCGACCATGGGAATACACGGGAGGAAAGGTGGTGAAAACTCTGTACTATCGTAAGAAAAGTTCTCATTTTGAGACGCCCGGTGTATACTCTCTACTGGTCTTAATGTCCACGTTTGTGCTAACACGGTTTAAAGAATGTTTGAAGGACTAACATACCTCTAGAGTCCTGGCCAGAACGGGAAAGAGAAGGAAAAGAGAGGAGTAGGTGTGGAGTCGACCGCTCAGAATGAGCGCACGGGGTCAGTATGAAGAGGACGATTGAAATGAGAATAGAATTAACGATTCTGCATAACCATTTGTCTGTACTTTGCAATTTTAATATGCTCAATCGTTAATTCTGTTCTCATTTCAATCGTCCTCTTCATACTGACTCCCCGCTCTCATTCTGAGCGGTCGACTCCACACCTACTCTTCGATTTTTTTTCTTCTTCCCGTTCTGGCCCGGACACTGAGAGGTATGTTAGTAAACATGGTTTAAGAGAGCATCCACGAGAGGGCGGGGGTACCCTCGGATGGCTTTTAGCAACCTATCCCAATATCTTGGGTCGGTATCACAAATGATATTTAGCCAAGTAACTAAGGATCTGGGTCTCGCACGGAAAAGTTACAGTAACCCCACTTTCCGATACCGATTTTTTTACAATTTTGAAAAGCACACCCAGAACCTTAGCTACTTGGCTAAATATCACCATTCGTGATACCGACTCTACCCCCAAGATATTGGGATAGGTTGCTAAAAAGCCATCAGTGGATATCCGCCCAGAGACCTGTCCTCTCATGGATGCTCTCTTAAACCGTGTTAGCACAAACGTGGACATTAAGACCAGTAGAGAGTATACATCGGGCGTCTCAAAATGAGAACTTTTCTTATGATAGTACAGAGTTTTCACCACCTTTCCTCCCGTGTATTCCCATGGTCGCTCACGATTATGAAAAAATCAATTCAGATTCCGTCAAGTGCATCGCCCGGATGTTGAAGAAGAGAAGAATGATTATTTTACTTCGATGGCGACGACACGAAGACATTCTAATGATTTCCATTAATGATTTCCGTGTAGTTCCAAGCGACAGTTTGTTTTTATAAGCCGAAAAAAGATGCCCTTTGCTCTGTACATACTTACTACAGTTTCTTTGGCCATTTCTCACTAGTATTATATCAAAATAAAGTAATTTAGCTAATTTGGCTGATAAGATTGGCGCTAAGAATGTGAACTTTTAATTTCTTTTAAATTCATCATATTGTAAATTTGAATAAATAATCATGTCCTGTATATTTGATGTTAGTTTGATTTGCCAAATTTCAGCGCTGAAAAATGGCGGGATCTGCCAAAATTCAGCGCTGAGAAATGGCGGGATCTGCCAAAATTCAGCGCTGAAAAATGGCGGGATCTGCCAAAATTCAGCGCTGAGAAATGGCGGGATCTGCCAAAATTCAGCGCTGAGAAATGGCGGGATCTGCCAAAATTCAGCGCTGAGAAATGGCGGGATCTGCCAAAATTCAGCGCTGAGAAATGGCGGGATCTGCCAAAATTCAGCGCTGAGAAATGGCGGGATCTGCCAAAATTCAGCGCTGAAAAATGTCGGAATTTGCCAATATTCAGCAATCCAAAAAAACGGTAGATATCGCAATAAATAATAAGTAGTTGGATCTACTGTATTTGTCAATTGTCATGCTCATTGCAACATTGCCAAAATGAGTGTCTAAAAATGATCCTTCCTGATATATTTGAGAAAAATGAAAGATTATGCCATAAATAGAAGTAGCTGTGTTCAGTTGACAGACTTTGGTACTTTTTTTAGATGCACTAGTCTTATATCTCTCCGAATTTTAAACAAAATACAAATAAAATAAGATAAAACTCGGAAATTTTACGCGTACACACAAAGTCGCACGTTAACTTTCACAATTTTTTTTCGTTTCTGGAGGCGTGGGTGGTTCCATATTCGAATTATCCGTTTTCAATTATTTTGCGGGTTATGGACGGTAGGGTTGCCCGTTCGGCGTCGGTTTCGGTAATACGGCGTCTCTTTTTCTCTAATTCTCTCTCCCTTATCAGCCGTATTACCGATCTCTCGCTGAGAGGGCCGTAATACGAGAACCGAACTTGCACCCCTAATGGACTGGAAAGAAAGAGTTGTGTGGCTCCTTCGAGTTTTGAGGGCACATGATTCCAAACATACAGACCAGGGTTAGAGCGAGAGAGTGTGCAAAAGCGAGAGAGTCCCTCTCGATTCCGCACGCTCTCTCACTCCAAAGGCCTTTCTGGAAGGATGACCGGCCTGTGGAATGATGTGAGGGTATTCCGGAGAATTCGACTCCTCCTCTCGCTCTCCTCTTGGTGATTTCGCGCCGCATTCGTTACTTATTTCGAAGATGTTCATCATTATTGCAATAACTTACTTTTCAATAACTTACTTTTTTTTGAGTTTGATACACTTTAATACTGATGACCCTTGAGGAATGTAAGACGCTTGCCGCCTAAATAAATAGGGGGTGATTTTCCCTCTAAATGCTGTTTGCAAAATAACTCGGGGAAACCCCGGTGATTTGGCGCCACATCACTCTACTCAGAGAGCGAAGTCTCCAGCTTTCCTTACTCTGGAGAGTTCATGTCTCCAGTTATTAGGAGAAGTGATGTCTCCACCTCTCAATTTCGCATGCTCTCTCACCAGGAGACAACATCTCCAGAGTAAGGAAAGCTGGAGACTTCGCGCTCTGTATATCATCTACAGACGTTGTTCGAGACTGCTGCAGTCGAACTTTTAAAATAAATTTACAAAAAAACTTCTTATTTTCATCCAACATTGAAATGTTACCGTTACCGAGAGTTATTGATTAGTAAGTTCCGTCGGTTTGCATTCCTTGCGAGCGCAGCCTGGTGATTTTCAGTTCACCATGCCGATCATATTGGAAAACTTTCTCAGCGTGTATTGTTGTGGATACGATTTGGGTTACAATTTGAACATTTCCTGCAAGATCGTGATTTTGCGACGTGTCCGTAGCTAATATTTATTTTTAATTTTCGAACTCCATGAATTACCTCTCCTCGATCACAGAATATCCATTTCTCACTCTTTGCACCCGGTGATCTGGCGCCGCGCTCGCAGTTCATTGGTTGATAAATTTCTACTCGTGCGTTATTCTCGAGCTGTGCGCATCGATTGCTTCTCCAGTCTTGCTTATCCGCCCTTATGACTGCTAACTCTAGGGGCTCATTTTCTCGCTAACCCTAGCCGCTGACCCCTTTCTGGATGCTTTGAAGCATGTGCTTTGGCATTGTCAGCTGCAATTGTCATTAACGACTTTCGGCGAACAACGACGTGAAACGAGGGATGCTAGGGGGATTGGGGGTGTGAAGTGGAGAGAGAGATAAGAAGAGAGAGAGAGAGAGGGAGAGAGAGAGAGAGAGGGAGAGAGAGAGAGAGAGAGAAAGAGTAAGGAACAATGAGTGTAAGCCCGCGTTCGAGGTGTTTATGATGTCTCTCCAAAACCTAAGTAACACCCAAATGAAATAAGTTAAAAAGTAGGTGATTAAGAGTCGCACCCGTTTATCACCTCACGGATTTTTTCTAGTGCAGTGCTGTTTGCTTTGCGGATGATGAAATATTGCATAACGATGATGCAATTTGTGGATGAGATTATAGAGCCAGCCACGCTGATTCCATTGATGAGTGAGCCAGCCTTCTCCGTTAACTCAGAGCCGAGATACGCTCAAAAGTCAGAGTAAGGAACCTTTTGAGATTCTGAACTTGACTTTATCTTCTTCTCTTTCTCAAGACAATGCTTTGAACCAAATATATTTCTGCAACATCCATATTTTAGAAATAGATGATTTACGTAATTTAAATTACCAGGGAGTTCCTGTCAGTGCTAGCTAGCTTCGAATCGCTGGCAGGCACGGATATCTCGCTCGTCTTGGTGAATTCGTGCCTCATTGAGTCTCTTGCATGATTTCCAATTGTTCGCTACGTCGTTCCTGAGTTAGAAAATTTTTTCGACTTCCGATTATTTGAATGTCTGTTTTTATGTGCACGAGAATGGAACTAGCAAAATCGTGTCAAACTTCCAGACAGAATTCGAGGGCAAGAAAGCTCCTGAAAACGCATCTCCAACACATTTTCTCTGTCATTTCCGGAGGTGGGCTATGGAATTTGGGAAAGAAAGAGTTGTGATGCCTCCGGGCACTCCGTGACTGCTACATTCTAGGGAATTTGTTTCTTGAGTGCTCTTCCCGGTGATCTCGCGTTTCACCCATTGCATTTCTCGGAGGTATTCCGCATTATTGTGATTTGTAAATTGCACACGTCAATAATGATACAATTACCCATGAATAATATTAGACGCTTGTGCAGTGGCTGAGTAGACTTTGAACACAACTACCCTTATAACAGGGAAATGCACCTTTTTTTTTGAAGAGAGAGCAAAGAGAATGAGGAGTGTGGGTGTCATTTCCCTCTTACGCGGGTAGTTGTTTAGTTCTCAAGAATTTCTTGTTACGATTATGTTCCGATTGTTCCTGGTATTGTTCCTCCAAGCAGGAACATGACCAGGAACAATCGGAACATGACCAGGAACACAAAATTTTGAAGTTGATGATATTGTTTATATTTTAAATACATTTTATTCGAACTGCTATTTTAAGACTTTGTACACTGCTAAATGTTTGCAATATTGGAAGTGAAGGTATATTTTTGACATGTTCCTCTTGTTCCTGGGCATGTTCCGATTGTTCCCGCTCACACTCGGCCGAGTGTGACCAGGAACATCAGGAACAATCTGAACAAAAATTCTTGAGTTACCTTTCAAAGTCTATGCCTGAGTAGTTGAAATGCACACTCTAAACCCTGGTGATTTGGCGCTGCGTCAATCTGCCATCACCCGACGGTGTGCGATACTGCTGCTGCGCTGCTCATGGTACTCCCAAAAAAAATTTACACTACCTCTAATCTTCCACCCACTCTGACAATGTACCGTTACACAGAGCGCCAAGGTGCCAGGAGCACTGCTCTCGGAGGAGTAATGGTCAGACTCTCCTCATTCTACATGCTCTCTCATCGATCAGACAGTGCGAGCGAGCATGCAGAATTGAGAGGGTCAGACCATTACTCTCTCTCGCTGAGGTTTCGTTTCTTCGAAAACCTTTTCCACTTTCCTCATACCATACATTCCCTCGTTTTCTCATCGAAACGAGAGATTGAGGACCGAGAAAAACCGAATTCAAAGAAATGAAACTTTGGAGAAAGAGTTGATGACTTGTATGTTCACTCATTTTACTACCGCTTCCACATAATTCCACAGGCCGGTCATCCTTGCAGAAAGGCCTTTGGAGTGAGAGAGCGTGTGAAATCGAGAGGGACTCTCTCACTTTTGCATACTATCTCGTCCTAACCCTGGTCTGTAGGTTTGGAATCATGTGGCTTCGTTCTTTGATATATTGGGTTTGTAGCCGAGGTGTTTGTTTCTTTGCGCAGCCCGGTGATTTTCAGTTGATTACGATGATCATCTTGGAAAACTTTCCCAGCGTATATTGAAGATCTGCTATTGCGAGTGAACCACGAGGAAGGAGTGATATCCGTGTTTGCGTTACCATTTGAGCACTCTTTTTATTTTCAATTTTGAATATTTGTCTCTCTTCGAGCTCAGAATATCCATTTCCGACTCTTTGCACTCGGTGATTTGGCGCCGCGCTCGTAGTTGAATGCTCGATTGATTTCTACTTGTGTGATCTTGTTGAAAAAGGACTTCTGTCTATGACCTATCTCTCTCCCTAAACTTTCCCAATCTGACTACGCTTGGTTTGTAAGATTTTTGAAAAAAATCGATCCACAGAGCGGATATCTCTCTCACTTTCGCACAGTCTCTCGCCGCTGACCCCTTTCTGGAGGTTTGAAAGCATGTGCTTTGGCCTAGGGATCTGCAATTGGTCATTGACGACTTTCGGCGAACAACGACGTGAAACAAGGGATGAGAGGAGGGGAATGGGGGTGCGAAGTGGGGAGAGAGATAGAGAGAGAGAAAGAGAGAGAGAGAGAGAGAGAGAGAGAGAGAGAGAAAGAGAAAGAGTAATCAACAATGGATTTCAACGCGCGTTCGCGGTGCTTTTGAACATCTCTCTATCAATAGGCCAAAGCAAAATACATATTCGATTAGTTAAAAACTAGGTGATTACGCGCCGCAACGGATTATCACCTCATAAAGAAACTTTAATTGTGTAGTGCAGTTGGGTTCGTTGAAATGTTAATGAATAAAATATCCAAACTATGGATAAAAATTGAATATTAGTTACGTTCCCCGTAGGTGTAGTATATATATTTTTAATTTTCGAATACCATGATTTCTCTCACTTCGATCACATATTAGAATATCAATTTTCTTAATCTTTCACCAGTGATCTGGCGCCTCACTGAAAGTTCATTGCTCTATTAGTTTCTACTGGTGTGGTATTCTCAAACTGTGACATCTTATTAATCCTCTAACCATAAGATCTATTTCCAACCATCATGGCTTCTAGCTCTAAAGAAGGGTACTCTCTCGGTTTAACACAGTCTCTAGCATCTGACCCCTTTCTGGAGGTTTGAAAGCATGTGCTTTGGCCTAGGGATCTGCAATTTGTCATTGACGACTTTCGGCGAACAACGACGTGAAACGAGGGATGAGAGGAGGGTATGGGGGTGTGAAGTGGGGAGAGAGATAGAGAGAGAGAAAGAGAGAGAGAGAGAGAGAGAGAGAGAGAAAGAGTAATCAACAATGGATTTCAACGCGCGTTCGCGGTGCTTTTGAACATCTCTCTATCAATAGGCCAAAGCAAAATACATATTCGATTAGTTAAAAACTAGGTGATTACGCGCCGCAACGGATTATCACCTCATAAAGAAACTTTAATTGTGTAGTGCAGTTGGGTTCGTTGAAATGTTAATGAATAAAATATCCAAACTATGGATAAAAATTGAATATTAGTTACGTTCCCCGTAGGTGTAGTATATATATTTTTAATTTTCGAATACCATGATTTCTCTCACTTCGATCACATATTAGAATATCAATTTTCTTAATCTTTCACCAGTGATCTGGCGCCTCACTGAAAGTTCATTGCTCTATTAGTTTCTACTGGTGTGGTATTCTCAAACTGTGACATCTTATTAATCCTCTAACCATAAGATCTATTTCCAACCATCATGGCTTCTAGCTCTAAAGAAGGGTACTCTCTCGGTTTAACACAGTCTCTAGCATCTGACCCCTTTCTGGAGGTTTGAAAGCATGTGCTTTGGCCTAGGGATCTGCAATTTGTCATTGACGACTTTCGGCGAACAACGACGTGAAACGAGGGATGAGAGGAGGGTATGGGGGTGTGAAGTGGAGGGAGAGAGAGAGAGAGAGAGAGAGAGAGAGAGAGAGAGTAAGGAACAATGAATTTCGGTCTCTCGCCCAGGGACTTCTACGTTGTCTGAACTCTCTTATCATGGCATCGTGTTTTATCCGAGTTAGACAAGCAAGTAGAACTTCTTATTGTATTGCGTGAGGCTTCTAATGTGGTGTTAGTTTTCGGAAAAAGGAAAAAGGCCAACATTTGAATTCCCGCAATTTCTTATCTCAGTTCTCCGTGGAGCAATCGACTCAAAACTTGGAATATAACATTTTTCAACCCTTTTACACCTATGAACGAAATTTTGAGTCGATTGCTCCACGGATAACTGAGATAAGAAATTGCGGGAATTCAAATGTTGGCCTTTTTCCATTTCCTTTTTCCGAAAACTAACACTACATTAGACAAAAACAAAACGCATTTTATCCTTTCTTAGTAGCGCAATTTTAAAAAAAATTATTAAACTTGTAAAATTATAAATTTTGAATTTGCGGCAAGTCAAGTGCAATGAACTTGGCATCTTTTTTTAGTTTCCAAGTAAAAGAAGCAATTTGTTCTATTTTTCACTTAGAAGATTACAAAATGAGACTCGGGAATGTCTCAGCATTTTCGGCTGTCCTCCTATGCTATTCGGGGGAATTTTGTATAGGGGAAAAGGTTTACAAACAAATACAAATTTATCAGTGTCGCTTTATGGGCGCTGATCAAGATGGGGGTTTCATATAGGTTTCAGACGTGGTCGATGGTCTTTTTTATTGTTAATGATGGCGATATGATTATATTATGTGGGCAAATTTAGCGCGAGCAGCGCCGATGCGTGTGATAGGGTAAATTGAGACAAAATGCTTGTGTTATTATTTTTTTCAAAAAAAGTGAGTTATGTAAAATAACTAATGAGGTGCTTACTATTACCACCTTCTTATATTTTTACTTCACGACTCAAAACGTTGCTTCTTATTATATTTCCTAATATTTTAAATAACTCACTATATTTTTTGAAAAAAAATATTTTAATTGGACAGTTGAGCATTTTGAAAGGTGAACGAACAAGCAGAAGATGATGAAGAGTAATGGTCAGACCCTCTCCATTCGACACGCTCTCTCTTCGGTCAGACAGTGAGAGAGAGCATGTGAAATGGAGAGAGCCAGACACTTGTTTATGATGGACGAACAGCGGAAATGGGCGATTTCCGAGTTCAATTATCTTTTCCCTAAGACCTCCAACAATATTTTCAGTCCGCTTTTCGCCTATTTTCGTTCTACCCACACCATTGCTATTACAAATTTAAAATGATACGTTCATGAAGTGTACTACTGGCGGTGTACTCTCTTTTTATACCTCGGCACGTCTCTCTTGTTTTGCCGCGCTCTCTCGAAGCCGTATCTGTTGTTTAGGAGCGGGACGTTTTCGTATTTTGGGTGAGTGTTTGTGAATTTATAATAACATGTAGTGGCGTATCCACTAGAGATGACCACTCGAAAAGTCGAAAATATAAATATCAAAGCGTTTCGACTCTGTTTCGTTGTTAATGTTCCTTTGTCTTCGAACAAAGGAAGTTTCTAGTGGTCAACACTAGTATCCACACTCTCTTTGTCTGCTAGAATTCACGTTCTGCTTCTCTTCATTTTCACCCTCTCTTAAGCTGTTTTTTTTCAAATATAAAACATAAAAAATATCCAAATTGAGGTCAGGAGCGAGAGAGTGTGTGAAAGTAGGAGAGGCCTGAAATCACTTTCGCGCGGGTGTTCATTTCGGACCCAAAGGAATGAGATGAGAAGGGGTTCTTCCTCAGTGTCAACCGAAAAGTGGCTTCTTCTTCTTCCTTTTTTTTCGAAATGGGTCCGGAGGGGCGAATTTCAGTAGCAGCAGAGTCCAAAACCCAGCGAGAGAGAGAGAGAGAGAGAGAGAGAGAGAGAGGAAATGAGAAAGGGAATGGGGTGGCGGTGGTGGGAGAAGGTAAATGAGGATGGACTTGGGAGTTTTGTAAAAAAAACACAAGACTGCGCGGCGATTAGATGATTTTAAAATTCTCTTGATCGAATGCCAGTCTTTTAAAGAAATACTGATGATGTTAAACGTTTTCATAAAATGTTTATCAATGTTGGTCAGAAATGCGATGATTTCTGGTCAGTTTTGAGTTTCATTGGTGTGCCATATCCTCACTTCTCAAAGCGTTGGCAATTCATGAACTTCATGCTTCTCCTAAACTAATAATTTTAACATACTTGGAGCCCGGCGCATTCTTATCTCTTTTTGTTCACTTTTAGAGGTCTCGTAAAATGTAAAGAGAGTCTTCGCTTCGCACCTAAGAGCTTCTCTTCTTTCTTCCATTCTCTCTCTCTCTCTCTCTCTCTCTCTCTCTCTTCCATTCTCCCCTCATCCTCCGATCAACTTTTCACTCTTCTTTACTGCTCCGTAATCTTCTCACCGCTCTTTCCTCTTTCCCCCATTTCTGATAGCTCTTTTAAATTAGGATGCGTATAGCGCGCACATCATCCCACAGCCCTCCAGAAAGGGGTCTGGAATGAGAGAGTGTGTAAAATCGAGAGGGACGCTCTCACCTTTGCACACTCTTCCGCCCTTGTCTTTCGTGAAGTCTGTGGGTAATATGCTAGAGTTGAAAATTTCGGTAAATAAGTGGATCAGAGCTCGTCAATTCACGTCATTTCTTCGTCGAAATGGCCCGAACAATATTGAATTTCAATTATCCACTTCCAAACAACACTTCTGATGCCTTTCACCATTATTTTGGACAGCATTCTATTTCCGAAAATATGATTCGTCGTGAGAGCATCAAGTGCTATTTTTTTCGCACTCTCTAACAGTCTTCCTCAAGCTGAATAGATACGAAAGAATGCCGTGGTGAATTTCGCGCCGGCGGGATCGCAGTTCCACTAGCTGTTTATGAGGGTCAAACGAAAGATCTCTCTGATCTCTTCTCACATACTGTTCTAGATTCCAAAAGATATCACTTCCGATCTATATTAATTTTTTAAACTTTTGTTATCTCTTTCGAGATGAAGCTGTGTTCTGTACATCAAGGCTGCCCAAGGCGAAGCCTTCCGCAATCACTTTTCCAGAAAGGGGTCACTAGCACTTTCACACTCGCGTCAAATAGCTTTGCCAGCAGGAACAGATATGCCCTCTGGCATCTACCCTAACCACGAGCCGCCTCTGTTCTCTCACCCATCCTTTCGCTTCTCGCGTTCCTCTCTCACTCACTCCTTTTCTATCTTCTTGTTGACTACCGCTCGTCTCTCTCTCTCTCTCTCTCTCTCTCTCCCTGTCATCCCCGCTCACTTTCAGAAAGCATTCCTTTTGCGCCGCCGCGCGCGTCCCCGAAAATGCATATCTCTCACCCTCTTCCTCCTTTCTTCTCAATCTTTTTTCGGGAATGATTTTTCACACTCGTCTAGCCGTCTTTTCACGTATTTTGCCAGGGTGGAAGAATATTTTCTGTTTTTTATTCCTTAGTTCACTTATTTTTGACGCTGCATTATACGAAATTGTAATAACAATATTTACGTGATCGGGAAAACGGGCTATACAAACAGGGCGATTAAAAAGACGAGGAGAAAAAATATATATATAATAACTCTTTCATTAATAACTTTAACTCTTTCGTCGATATGTGTTTTCGTTTATAATGATCATGGAGATGTGAGATCCCACTCCTTTAATGACCCATTATTAAATATCATTTTTAACTCGTTCATTTTTGTACATGTTGTCGCATCCTTGTGGTGTACGATAAATAAAACTAAAAAATAAAATGTGGTAACTACGGTTTTCGCACTAACATCTTGCGTATTTACCAAACAGTGGCTAGATTATTTGCCAGAATTTTAAAACGATTCCTTCACAAAATTGACTACCGTAGTGTGCGCTCACCGTCTGCTTCTCTCGATTTCGCGTGCTCTCTCACCTTTACGCCTGTTGATTACCATCGGCACGTTTGCCTTTTTCGGACGATTTTTAAACCTTTTTATTTATTTTTAATGTTAAATTTTGCATGTTCGACAATTTGGGCTTCTCCACATACTGTGAAGGCACAGACCACTAAATTGTTTTTTTTATTTTAAAATTTAAAATAGTGACTAATTTCTAACATTTGTAGTTTTGCACGTGCCTTCTGCGTTCACTCGACTCTAATCCCGTCTTAACGGTTCTCTACTTGAATCAGCTTCCAAAAATTGTCTGGCTTCTTCGCAGTAATCTACCTATTCCTAAAATGTCTGGATATTTATATTCAAGCGTGTGTTTATTTTTTTCTGTAAAGTACACTTCATTTTTTTCCCAATTCAATTCAATTCATTCATCTCAGCAATACATAATAAGAACTTTGTGGAATTCAAATGGGGTTTCGTTTAGCGCTATAGCTTAGCTTAGCTTAGATTAGCGTTTAGCTATAGCGAGCCTATACTGCATCTCTTTATTTTTCCGACCGTCGCGTACCTTTTGTTGTTCTCATCCGCTATCACTATTTGTGCCATTATTTCTTAAAATACCCTCCGAATCGTAAACTGAGTTTTCTCCTCGCTTCCCGTATGGTATCGCGTGTTTTCTCGATAGATTCCACTCGCATTTCGTATTTTGTCTCGTTCGCGGTCCTCTCTCTCTCTCTCAATGAATACTGCGCCAGTGTGTGTGTGTGTTTACATTTGCTTGCGGGAGTGTTCCCTTCCTCGCCCCCCATATACGGCTTCCTATTATTTTTTGTATTAGTATACGATATTTTTTGTCTGCTCCCTCTCACTTTTGCGTGATCTCTCATCTTTCAATCTGTGTCTTCGCGGCGCCACTTCATTTCCGCTGCCACTGACCGTTTCGTCGATAGATTTACTGTATTTAGGGATGTATTTACTGCATTTAGCAAGGGATTTACTTTATTTAGCGAGCAGAGATGACTCAAAACAAATATTTTGGGATTTCTTTCAACAAATATACGCATTGTGCTTTCGCGCTTCATCTCTTTCATAATTATCAATCTTCCACTCTAACTGTGCTACGTAGGACCTATGCTTATCAAAACACTCTAATCGTTAATTTTCCGTGTTTTTTAAAAGAAGATTTCCTATAATTTCTATTTTTCAACAGGTAGTCTGTCTGCGCTCTCTCACTTTCACTTGATCTCTCGTCTCTCCATTTGTATTTGCACAGCGCCACTTCATTTCCGCTGCCACTGACAGTTTCCGCAATGTGCTTACTGTATTTAGCAAAGAATTTACTGCATTTAGCATTTACTATATTTAGCGAGCAGCAGCGGTTCTAGTCAAATATTTGCAATTTGTTAAAAAAAACACAAATGGTACTTTCGCGCTTCATCGCTTTCATAATTGGCAATCTTAGTAGTACGATGACCGTGGATATCCCATAAAACACACACTTATCGCTCATATAAAATACTTTCTCAAGAACACTTCCTATAAATTCTCTTCTAATTTCTGCACTATGATTATTACATTCAACTGTATGTAATTTCTCAACAAGTTTTCTATCTGCGCTCTCTCACTCTAAACTGATCTCTCGTCTTTCCATTGTTACATTGCGCATCATTTCCGCTGCCACAGACACTTTTCGCAATGTGCTTACTGTATTTAGTGAGGAATTTAGTGCATTTAACATGATTTATTTAATTTAGAGAGCTGCACCGACCCCAAACAGATATTTTGCGATTCATTTAAAAATAAGAGCATGGTTCTTTCGCGCTTCATCTCTTTCATAATTGTCTATTTTAGTAGGCCGTGTATTGCGAATTTGTTTCTGTATTCTATACTGACGAAAAATGTTTGCCTAGGTCATAATGTGATGGAATGAGTCGCTGAAAATTAGGAAAGTGTCTTTTTTAGGGTTCCATTGTTGGAAAAATTGGGCTATTGGAATCTCATTTGCCGCCTCTTCATTTCCAATAACCCCTCATTTTGTGAGCGGTTGCCCATTGGAAATGGCCGGGTGGCGGAGCTCCATCCCTTTTTGGAATTCCATTATCGAGAACAGAGTGGAGCTGTTGGTTTCAGAATGAGATGAGAACTAGGAATCATTTGCATCCAGTATTGGAATTCCAATACCGGTGGAATTCCAAACACAGAACAACGAGGGGATAATGGAAGAAATGGAAACAGAGAGGGCCTTTGTTCCTCTTATTGGAACTCCGGAATCAGTTCCAACAAGGGAATGTTTTGCCAAAGAAACTATTTCCAAGCTAATGTTTGCCTGGGCACTTTTATCTTTCGTCTACGCATCTAATATCCTCCCTCCTTCCCAATCTTCGATCGTATCTTGATTTGCATACTCTAAAAATTGTGGAATGAAATTGAAAAAAATCCTTCTCAATCATAATTTCTGCCTGGCACTTCATTGTTTCGTCTACACATCTAATATCTTCCCTCCTTCTTCATCTTAGATGTTGCGATACAACATTGCGAAGAAATAAGAGGAGAATTGAGCAAGAGTGTATATGAAGGGAGGAGTAGGATGAAATGCGCATCCCTCTCCAAGATACACAGCATCGAGTTGGCACCATGCCAAGAGCATCTCTCGTTGTCTGCCCCTCTCATTTGACACGCTCTCTAGTCATCTCTCTCCTTCTCTAACTCGTTCTCGCCGACTCTGTTGCGAATGCTGTGAGATACTCTTACTACTTCAAATTTGGGGGTCCTCGGGGCGGGGCCCGGGGGCAGCGCTCTCCGCAGTCCGAAACTTATTCCCCACAGGGACTATCTCTCTTTCTCGGACGACGAGATAGCATGCGAAATGGAGAGAGCCGAGCGGCAGAGAGTGTGTGGGTTATGAGGATACGAGACGAGAGAAGGAGAGGGGATGGTTAGAGAGCGCGCGAGAAGCGGAGAGTGCGCAGAGAAAGAAAGAGAGTGTTTGCAGCTGTGAGATATAGACAGCAAGAGGAGAAGGAACAATCTGGTGGCGTTGAAAAGGAGGAGTCGCAGTTCTCTCCTATAGTCTCCCCAATTCCGCTGCCTTTTTACACGCTACTGAAACACCAAATCGCCAGGACCTACTTAGCGCAAGTGGCTTTGCGTGTAAGCGAATACTCCGGTCCTCCCGAGCTCCCCGGGATTCAATTTTGATTGACCCCATCTCTCACCACGACCCGAGACTACTCTGGTTCCGGCGGGGTCAAGTCTGGTTCCTCTGGTACCAGGACGATGGAGTACATGTACCCGGCACCGCCCACTCCGCCACCACCAGAGGAAATTGAAGTAAGTTCAAAAATTTTTTTTTTAAAGTGAGAAAATGTTTTGCCTAAAACGCTAAAAGTCTCGCGTAAGACGTTTTTGTGTCTGTGTTGGCGGTTTTCATGTGAGAATTAGGAACTGCAGCGGGGCTTTGGAGTCGTAAAAAGAAAAGACTTCGAAAAGCAGTCTCTTTTGTTCTCCGCGCCGAGTTTCCTTGCACATTCTTTCATTTGTCTCTCACTTTGCCATACTATCTCGTTCGCGACCCCTTTCTGGAGGAGCAATGTCTTGTTGAAAAGAGAAGTTTCCATCGAGATTCCTTGCATATAATCTCATTTGTTTCATTTGTCTCTCACTTTGACTCACTCCCTCGCGCTTGGCCCCTTTCTGGAGGAGGAATATCTTACAAGTTGAAAAGAGAAGTTTGCACCACGCGCTCTCCATTGTTCTCCGTGTCGTTTTCCTTGCAATATTCTCTTTTTTACTCTCATTTGTCTCTCACTTCGACACACTCTATCGCTCTTGGCCCCTTTCGGGAGAAGCACGCGCGCTCGCCTTTGTTCTCCGCGTCAAGTTTTCCCTTTGCAACTGCACATTTTGGGCGAATATCGAATTTGCGTCACCCGCTTTCCTCCCGAGAATCTCGCTTTTTTCTTGTTCGTCGGTTTTTTTTGGTCTGTTCAGCAGAAATCTCGGAAGAACTTCATTTAAAAAAAAACTGCAAACTGAAAAATAGCTGTGAGCTGGTTTTCATGACAAGAAAGATAATCTCTAAAAAGCCACGGTCGGGAAATGAACATAATGGAGACAAGCTATTACAATTTTGAAATTTTGAAATGATAAGTTAGCCGCTCACTGTTTCACATCATTCCACATGCCGGTCAACCTTACAGAAAGGCATTTGAAGTGAGAGAGCGTGTGAAGTTGAGAGGGACTCTCTCACTTTTGCATACTCTCTCGCTCTAACCCTTGTCTGCAGGTTTGGAATCACGTGCTTTCCTACACTGCTCCTTCTTTGCTTCACTTCCACTGCCAATAATAGCGTCAGATAATTGTCAGCGCGGCACTAATTGTCTGTAAATATTATCGCGCTTCTCCACCTGTTGATGACGTCACTTTCTAAATTGAGCATTTCCGTTCTGTCACCATTATCATTTACACCTGCATTATCAGCCTTGTATCTACCGAATATTTCCACTTATACTTTTATTTGCATTGTTTATCAGTATTCTTCGTTCTGGAGTCGTGATGGTATTGGTCATTCATGAAAAGAAGTAGAACGAATTGATTAGTCATGTCTTCGACAGCTTTGGGAATGTGTTGAAACATACAACTCCGCGGTTCCATGGGCGGTCGATATTTTATTTAAATTTTTCCTTCTCATCTCTACGTTCTCTTACTGCGCTTATCACGATTATTATCTTTATTAAAAACATTCATTCAAATAAGTTGCGCCACCACTACTTAATCTGAGAGAGCTCTGTTCCGGCGTATTTGACTCGTTTTCAAATGCTGCGTTCCGGGAAAACATAAATCTGAAAGTACAAAGACGTTCTTTCCGTAATTTACTTATTAGATTCGTACGGGCTCATTTCCAATACAATTTTGCTTATCACCCTTACTAACCTTTGAAAAATTCAAACAAATTGCGCCATCACTAGAAAATCCAAGACTCAATTTGTCCCATGTTCAACTGCTGCGTTCCGGAACGCATAAATCAGCAAGTACAAAGTCGCTCTTTCGGTCTCCTCTTTCCGATTTTCGACAACTCCCTCCCCCAAATTTGGGACGGAAAGGCGAGTGGAAAGAGGACTCTCTTCCTCTTTCTGTCCTAATGGCATGGATTGGGGGGAGGAGGGGAGGAGAGGGGAGGGGAGGAAGGAGGAAGGAAGGAGGGAGGCGAGTTAGGAGATGGGAGGAGGGTGATAGTGTGGACTGCATTGCTTCTCAGCGCAGAGTTTCTCCCAGTTGACGAATTTAGAGGCGTTTGGGACGAACTTTTTGCACGTTTCGAATCATTTTGCATGTTTTCTCTCTCGGGCGAAATATGCGAACATGTGGCGCGTTCATGCGAAATTGTTCATTCGAGATCAAGCGCTTCCTTTGATTCTCTCTCCGCCTCTTGATTTATTGCTGCTCAATCGCTCAACTCAAGGTTTCCCGTAAATCATTGAACTCAACCCATACGTCTTTCCTCAATTTTTCGCGCTCTCTCACATGCGTTGCCGCTTGTTCTGCACAGAGGAAAATGTTTGTAGTTTTCTACTTTCATGTTTGTAAAATATAACAAACAAATGCGCCGTATAACATACAAGTCAATCTTCAGGATTTCTCTACAATCATTTTTTTGAGTATGTCTTTTGTTCATTTCGAATAGATTCCGTGAGCGTCTGCTAGAGAGGGAAGTTTTTCATGTGAAATTACTCGTCGAATAACAATCACTTGCGCTTATTACAATTATTACACTTTATCGATTCCCTCCAAATTATGATTTATTGCTTTATTGCTGATGAATCGGTCATATTTTCTCTGCGTTGGTAGTGATTTCAGCGGTAGTTTGAATTCATGCGAGACTGCTTGTAGAATAAATGAACATTGAAGAGACCCTCACTGTTTGAAGCACTTCTTGATCAATCTTGCCAACCTACACAATGCTTTATCTTGTTTAAATCGTCCATGTTTTCAACTTTCATGGCATTATTGCGATGTCGCTAATTTGTAGAATTGTACGCGATCGATCGTTTTTTTTCCTGAGCGGTCGTAACCATTTCGCGAGCGGTCAGTGACTGAGAGAGTTTGCGATCGCGAGCGGTCAGTGACTGAGAGAGTTTGCGATCGCGAGCGGTCAGTGACTGATAGAGTTTGCGATCGCGAGCGGTCAGTGACTGAGAGAGTTTGCGATCGCGAGCGGTCAGTGACTGAAAGAGTTTGTACTTTTACAACACCTTTCCCACAAAAAATCGCACCATTTATCGAATGCATTTGTTTAAATTCATTTAATAGTAATAATAATAATGTTTATCATGCAATTTACATAGCAAATTGTAATATAAATTTGAGACGAAGTGAAAGTAACGGCATACATGAGATACGATGTCACATATAGTGACAAAGAAGGTGTTCTCAGAAAAGCAGAGAAAAAGAAGAAAAGCTGAGAAAAAGAGATAACATTTGATGAGGTAGATATGTAACGCATAAAACTAATTAAACTGAGATACTTTTATAAATGTATACTTATTTATATTTGACATTCAATCGAAATTCTGCGACGATTGGCGCGTTCATCATTTGCCTCCTCTTCATAATGCGGTGAAACACAAACTCGCTAGTGGAATAATTTTGCATTCGAGACAGAACATGCATGCCATGCTTTTAACCCTTTCTCAATGTGTAGGCATGTCTTGGCATGTCTAACGATACGTATTGTGCCTGTTTAGAATTGACTGAATTCTGAAATGTTATAGAGCGAATGGGGATGAAAATATATTATTGTTCTAGTTTTCAATATTTTTTCCTGAAACGGAGAAGCTGAAGATCACCAACGGCGCCTGTCTAGCCCAATCTTGCACAGATGCTGAAGCGTATCTCCTCTCAATGTCAACGATTTTTTTTAAATGACGAATTATTTTTTAAACGATCGACCTGATTCTTCTGCGCTAATTTAATCTCTGAGCTGTATCAGCGACTTTTTTTCGTAGAATTATGCATGAATGTCAGATTAGAAAACACGGCATTTCCTTGTAGCGTTTCCTTGTAGAAAACAATTCGATTTGCATCCCAGTTTCGGTGACGAATTGGCGATTGATCTCTGATAGTCCAATAGGAAAAACTCGAGTATTGCACAATCTCTTGGTTGCCCTTTATGCTATTGTTTGCGCACGTTGAGAAGAAGTCGTGGCGAGAGGCATTCGAATTTCTCACGGTTCCCTTAATTTCCCGATTCGCAATATTTTCCTTCTGATTTCGCAATCGTGGCTCTGTCATAACAAATAGCTAAAATCGGGAATCCTTTTTGTGTGTTGAATTTCCTTGCATATGAGAGGTTTTCTGAGTGGATCGACATATTTCTTCAGGATACCTGGCACTAGGCACCTTTTTCGTTATGAGACTAGCAACGCTATATTGTAGTACGTTGGGTGAGGGTTGTGATTCAAGCGTTCCCGAATCTTGGAAACGCTTCCTCGCCTCAGGGCATAATTAATTGTGTTTATGACGTCACCGATAATTTTCCACATTTCGAATCCAATCCCTTCCTACTATACATTAATCGATTCCTTACTAAAATAGAAATGTTTCTTAGTCTCGGAAGGTTTTCGATTGGAGCTCATGCAGCCGAGTTGTTCGACGAAATACTTGCAATTTGAGCGTGAAGTTTTTCAACAGCGGTACTATTTTATTTCATTTTCTGAACCGCTGTATGGATGTGTTCATTCTATTTTAATATTGAAATTTAAAATTTTCTGAAAGGAAGCTAAATTCGGCTATTTGTGAATAAAATCAATTTGTGATTGCAATTTTTTTGCTAAGCTACGGTAAGTACTCGCATCATACGATTTAGGGACCACCGCGTAAAATTGAAAATTGCTCCTAAAAATGCAAATTTCGTGCCTCTGGGGTAATGATGGATGCAGAATCATGATAGCGTTTTCAGATTTATCAAATATTTCCTGTTCAACTAGTATTAAACAAGCTTCTAAGCCCCGCCCTTCGTGGTGTAATCGCCCCAACCAAATCGTGCCGCAAGGTTGCGCCATGAGTTCGGTGGGGCGATGTCTGTTTGTTGGGTCAGAGTCGTTCGTTTTTGGTGTTTTTTTACTCATTCATCGACATAATTTGATATTTACAGTTACTCTCAACATCTAACTAATATAATGGAGCCATTAAGCACAAAAAGTTAATTTTTAATATGTTATGTAAAATATAACTGGTTCGTAATCAACGGCTACAGTATTAAACCCGTCAAATTTGAAGCCAATATAAATTATGTTTGCTCATACCGATTTTCCCTATTTTTCTCTCAACGCTGCACTCGATTTCATAGAATTTAGCAGTAATAAAATCTCAGAGCGGCACCCCTTGAAACAAATATTATTTGAAATCACTGAAGTTCGCACCAGAATTAAAACACATTTGCTCGTACAGATTTTTCTTATTTTCTTTCTGTTATCGCTCTGACATCTAAACTTCATAATAAGCAATAGAATTGAGAGCGGCACCCCCGAGAAACCCAATTTAATAGCAAAAGCAGCTTTTTCTGTGCAGATAATCGTTTCTGTGTTTTCGTACTTTTCGTCGGCTCTGATTTTGGAATTTGCGGTTCGGTGGTCCCTACATACGATTTGACATCTGAGAAAACCTTGTATATTTCTCCTTTTTTTGCTCGTGAATTACTCTTTTAAGAACACGCACGTCGGAAATAGGCTCAAAAATCAAATTTAATGTAATTAAAGCGGTTAGAACGGATCGAGAACAAATAGCATACTGTAATTTCAGCAAACAAATTGCAATCACGAATTGATTTTTTTCACAAATAGCCGAATTTAGCTTCCTTTCAGAAAATTTTAAATTTAAATATTAAAATAGAATGAGCACATCCATACAGCGGTTCAGAAAATGAAATAAAAAAGTACCGCTGTTGAGAAACTTCACGCTCAAATTGCACGTAAGACGTATTTCGTCGAATAACTAGGCTGCATGAGCTCCAATCGAAAACCTTCCGAGACTAAGAAACATTTCTATTTTGGTAAGGAATCGATTAATGTATAGTAGGAAGGGATTGGATTCGAAATGTGGAAAATTATTGGTGACGTCACAAACACAATTAATTATGCCCTGAGGCGAGGAAGCGTTTCCAAGAATCGGGAACGCTGTAATCACAACCCTCACCCAATGTATTACAATATAGCGTTGCTAGTCTCATAACGAAAAAAGTGCCTAGTGCCAAATGTATGTTGACCCTCTCGGATAGTCTCTCATATGCATTTGCCACTCAAACATTAAGCTTCTTACTTTTTTTACTTTCTTACTTTAAAAAACTTTTTACTTATACATTTCTTACTTTGGCAAGTTGAAAAAAAACAATAAAAGGGCGATGTAGTTGCCAAATTTAGGGAACGTGAGAAGCACTGAGCGACAAAAACAGTGGCAATGTTTCATTTTCGGGATAGTCGAAAGGTAATAGCTGCAAGATAACTTTAATTCACACACATTTTTGTTATATTGGTGTCCATATCTACAGAACTGTATTATAAAATTCTATTATCAAACAAAATGCTGAAATGCTTCCTGTGTTTAACGAAGGCGAGAGAGCGTGAGAGTTCTGGTAAGATGTCAAGTAATAGTTGTAATAGGTGGTTGTTTCTTACGATGTTGTATATGCGAATTGACGCCCCTCTGCTTCACTAAGATTTGTACAACTAGTGAAACATACATAATACGTAATACTCTATTCTACATTGGTATTTTGGGTGGGAGTTATCGTGACGTGATGGTGGATTCTTCAGCGCTGGATCGATTCTGGAACATTTCCTTGCTTTTACGCATGGGGGGCAAACAATGTTGACAAAAATTAAGTAAGCGGTAGTTATGCCCGCACCTATTTCCTTTGCTTGCTTCCTGTGTTTACCGAAGGCGAGAGAGCGTGAGAGTTCTGGTAAGGTGTCATGTAATAGTTGTGGTTGTTTCTTACAATGTTGCATCTGTGAATTGACGCCCCTCTGCTTCACTAAGATTTCACTAAGGCACCTTTATAAATTGCAATGTTCCCCTTCATTTATAATCAACGACAAACGAAAGGGAAAAGCGCATCAGCAGCGGCGTAATACATGTTTCACAGTCGGTAGAATATACAATGGAGTGGAGGAGCAGCAATTACATGCTTCGGTTTACGGTTACATTTTGAACACTATTATCTAGCATTCAGTTGGGGCCTTCGCACTCTTCGAGGGTTGTGGACATAATTTTTTTTGTACTCATGTATTTTTATAAACTTTTTTTTTATATTTATGATAATTGCAACTGTCTAGCAATATACTTGTCAATATTCGTGTAGCAGAAGCCCGCGAAGTCATCCTCCTCTCCTCTTTTATGCTGCGCTAATTTCTTCGGGGAAATTTCCCCATCAAAGGGTGGAAAACGAGTGTAACTCAGCTCAAACTGAACGAAATCTCTCCAATCAAAAAGGAAAATGTTCCGATCGTGCCGTGCAATCCCTGTATAAAGTTTGGAAGTTGCAGCTTCACTTGGAAGAAAGTTATGAAAGGGTGCATAAAACTGTTTTGCACCTTGCACCCCATGAAATTTGCGCAGCATTAGTCCACTGTTCTGATAACGTCATCATGTCCGCGATTATCGTTTCTTCTCATCAATAGAATGCCCGAAATAGAAAGAGAAGACCGACTTTCTAGAATTCAGAAAAAAATTCTCTCTTTGGCATTTTATTTTTCGCAAGGAGAGTGCGTATTGCGAAGAGATAGTATCATTATTATTCAATTATTCTGTTTCGCACTTGCCCTCCTCACATGATTCCAAACCTACAGATCAGGGTTGGAGCGAGAGAGTGTGCAAAAGTGAGAGGGTCTCTCTTGATTTCACACGCTCTCTCACTCCAAAGGCCTTTCTGGAAGGTTGACCGGTCTGTGGAGTGATGTGTCCTCCTTCTTGCCTTGTCATTTTTTCATTTGAGAGAACAACCAGTTGAACAGTGCGCGCACTTAATTATTTACCATGTTTGTGGAGAAAACTGTTCTCTCGGGTCCAGTTCTCTGGCACTTTTTTGTATTAGATATAGTACCATTTGAGTATTTACAGTGCTTTCTCATAAAACCTTCTTCGCCCGGTTTATGATAACCAAGAATCAGAACATACTTTCGATTCCGCATCACACAAGACATATTTACTGAAGCATGCTGTTGAGATCCTCTAGACGCTCCGACACTAACATAATCTCTCATACAATACTTCCCATCAGTTGTTGCTTCTCACCATGCAAGGTTTTTCAATGTTGTTCTCTGCGGACTCTACAAAGCGCAACGAATAAATGCATAAATAAAGCGAAAGCGCATGCTGCATGCTTGCTACTTCAAGCGCGAATGTTTCTCAAACTTTTTAAACGAACTCCCCCAATGTTCTGTCTCACCCTGAGCCCCTCCACAATTCCATCGGGACTCGACCAACCAAATTCCGCCCGAACTTGGGTAATTCTCTTCTCTCGTTCATCGCAAACTGGACTCTTATCCACATTCGGGGAATCGTTTTCGTAACATTGGTTCCTTATTTACGGACGCAACACATCATCATTAGTTATGCTGTTCTAGGTTATTTCCTTGATCGCATTTTGTGGTTTTATTCCTATTTTAATATATTCTTCTTCTTACTATTGCCTTCACGCCCCAGTCACGGCAGCATCATCTAAGCCTGGAAAACAAACAAACGCAGCACCACGATTTCTCTCTCTCAATCTCTCTCTCTCTTTCTCTCTCTCTCTCTCCTCTTTATTCTTCTTCTGCTGCTTTTCTTCATCATCCCTGCTCTCTGCGCGCGCTCTCAACAAGGAGATTTCCTCCTCCTTCTCTCTCTCTCTCTCTCTCTCTCTCTCTCTCCCTCTCTCTCTCTCCTCCCTCCCCTCGAATCTTCAAGACGGAGGAGGGAGGATGGAAAAGACGAGAGATAGATGAAGAGATGTGAGGAAGGGGAGCATCACGAAAGTGGGCGGAGCGTACAAGTTATACTTACAAGCCCCGTCCAGAGCCGGCAGATAGTTCCTGCCCCTTCAAGACCTAGTCCCCGGCCTTCGTAAGTGGATATCCCCGTCCACCTCTTCTCGAAGGCATATATTGAAGGGACGTATAAAAGAGGGGGCTATATCCCGCCTCGATATCGGCCTGTCCCCCTGGAGAGTCGGCGAGGGAGCGTCAACGACGCAATTTATACGCATTTGACGTGAGAAGCTGCAAAACAGCCGGTGTGTGAGGCCCTCTCGCCTATTCCACGGTCGTGCCGGGACCCGGAATCGACCGATAAGCGCCTGATTATCGATTGATAATGTCGATAAGGAGCAGCAGGAGTGACAGGAGCGAGCGCACGCCGCTCCTGTCGCCGCGCAAGGAGAAGGTGAGCATTTTTGTTTAAATTTGTTTGAATTTGAATTCCCGCGCGATCTTGTCTGATTTTTCCAGTTTTGTCGAAATTTGGACAGGGTGATGATTTCTTGAAAATAGTGCTTGGGCGATTCATAATTCAAGCGTTATTGCACAATTTGTATGCATAATTGATAGTATTCCACGGCGCTGCGCAAACTCTTTCAGCTTTCGGTGCAGAATTTCTGAATTTTCGCAGTTCTTGCGTTTTTCTTTATCTGCATTCTAAATCTTCTCCACTCCATTTCCGCCGATTCTCAGTTTTAATCATAATATGGCGATTTCCCCATCATTCCATTCCAATAACAAGATAATTCTAATAATTTGTGAAAGCGTATCATTTCTATTTCTATAAATCCATGTTTTTACTTGCCTTGGCTATTTATATTCAATGCAAAACAATGAGATTCAGTTCTTCTGTATTACCCTCGTAATTTATTAATAACATCTTTTGCAATGCACCATGAGTTATTGCTTTGTAATTTCACAAAATCTTTTTCTCCTATGTTTCCTCGCTTTTCCCCGCATCTATTTTCGCTATGGAGTTCTCGTTTTTTTCTCTTCAAAATTTGTATTTCTCGCAAAATGCGTGATTCAGGTGCTGTATAACTTATCTTATTTTATCATCATCATTTATATGAAACGAGCGCTTAATTCGATCAGATTGATGCGCCGCTGAGTTGCGCCATTTCTTAGTGCGCTGAAACACACACTAACATACGATAGTGCGAGAATTTTGAATTCGTGTCTTCAACGACGTCATCTACAATAATCTACCGCATGTCTCATCCTCTATTCCGCAACCTGTCATATGTCTGTCCTAATATCCTTCTCGATCTCATTTTTCACTTCTCGCGCACTCTGTCAACTCTCTCAATCTCGCGTGCTCTCTCGCCATTTGAATGCGGTAATGAGTGAGTGGGTCTGCTTGCTCTTTGCTATATCCTCTCTCTCTCAGTCTCTTTCTCTCTCTCTCTCTCGCAAAATGGTTAATGAGGGGCAGTCTTCGGACGCGTAGTTTAGTTGCGTTTGCTCTTCCCTTATTTATCGTGAGCTTTCCTCCCTACTTACTCTTCCTCTTCTGATCCCTACTCTGAGATTTACATGCGCATTCCATTAAAAGTGAAGCAGTCAAGGATTAAATGCGAATTAGCTAGTTAGCGAAAATGTGATTTTAGAAATGATGAATCAAGAGGTCTATCTTGTAGTGTTGTTAGATCGAATGATTCTATTCGCGAGAACAAAGGGTTGCTTGCGAATAATGTATTGTTATTCGAGAATAGGATTATTCGATATATTACTTTCCAATGTCGCAAAATATCAAATGCACTTATACCAAAGTTCTTCCAATTCCTAAGTGCTTTGTGATGGTTGCTGATATAGATTTTTATAGATCGTAAATACGCTTTCTTGGACTATTTTCTCGTCAATCGCGCAACACTATTTAATTCGAATTTAAAGGTCATATTTGAAAACCCTTATTTTAATTTAGAAACATCAAAGTAGTTATTCTTCTCAAACCTCACATTAAGAGGGATTTTTTAGGAAATATTTTTTTCGCCTTCTTCTGTTTCTTTCACAAATCAGAGAGAGTACTCCATCTCTCTTATCCCTCTTTCCATTATCTCTCTCTCTCTCTCTCTCTCTCTCTCTCTTTCTCTCTCTCTCTATCTTTCTATACTCTGGAGATATTGTCCCAGCTGAGAGATCATGAGAAATCGAGAGATTACTGCTCCTAATAATTGGAGATGTGAACACTCCAGAGTCAGGAAAGCTGGAGACTTCGATCACTGAGTACCGATTCTGCTAACACTACCAAAGAAACCTCTCGCCTGTTCAGTGTTTCAGTGTCTCCTCTTCTCTCGCTGAATCGGTACTCAGTGCTCAATTCCTAATCCGATTCTCTCTCTCTCCCGTGTACTCCATCTCTCTTATCCCTCTTTCCATTATCTCTCTCTCTCTCTCTCTCCTATCCCTCAATTCGTGCGCTGATCCATCCCTCTCACCAATCGAATTACCGTAGTGTTTCTTGGAGAGGAAGGGGTTTTTCGCTCGCTTCCTTGTTGTTGGCAAGGTTCCTCCGGAAAGGGGTCAGGAGAAAGAGGGAAAAAGCAAGAGAGTCCCTCTCACTTTCGCACACCCTGTCACCGTTGGCTCCTTTCTGGCGATTTGGCGGACTGATGTAATAGTGAATATAAGATGCTCACAAAGAAAAAAACTCTAGGAGTTTGAAACTCCACATTACCAGAGCGAGGGTTTGAAACTCTAATTTTCGAGAGAGTGCACGAAATCGAGAGACGCGCTCTCTCATTACCGCACGCTCTCTAACATTAGAGTTTGAAACCCTCGCTCTGGGCATATCAGGATTAGAATTCTCTGGGTGGGATTAGAATTCTCTGGGCCTCGCTCTGGGCATATCAGGATTAGAAAAATTATTACAATTTTAAAATGATACGCCCATGAAATGGACTACTGTTGTGTGCACTCTCTTTCTATACCTCGGTGTGTCTCTCGTTTTATCATACTCTCTGGCCAATAATTTCTGCGTTTACGCGGAATAGTAACGGAACGTTTTATAAATTTGGACGAGTGTTTGTAAATTTGTAATATCTGGACCATCCAATCGCAGAGCCGCGTTTGCATGAAGCCGATCTGAATATGTTTACCTCTCACATGATTCCAAACCTACAGAACAGGGTTAGAGCGAGAGAGTGTGCAAAAGTGAGAGAGTCCCTCTCGATTTCACACGCTCTCTCACTCCAAAGGCCTTTCCGTAAGGTTGACCGGCTTGTGGAATGATGTGCTCTCCATCATTAATTTAATTAGCCTAATGCTAAGGGGGAGCAAACATTTAAAAAAAAACTGTTTCAAAAATAAAAGAATTGCAATATTTACAAATAGTGGATAGTGTGTTTTAATTTATAAAAAAATAGAAATTTTACGAACACAATTTATCTACAGGTTGCACTTCAATGCGACGTGCTATTACTTCTCGGGAAGAGTGAGATCAAATGCAAATGACAATAGAAATATATTTCGTACTTTAAATTTAGGAAAATTAGGTTGATTTCGTAGAAAATTCCGCATATTTATGTAGAAAAATGTTTATTTTTTGCATTTTGGTTGGAATTTCGGAACGGGGTCACATCATTTATGTGCTGTCAGGATTATTCTTCAACTTACAGTGAAACGCATCCAAAATACACATAGATTTGAATTGTTGCTTAAAATTCAAAATTTAATAGAAGCCTTCTCTGAGTAAGTATAATAAAATAAATAACGTTTAATAATTTATATTATTCCACTGCCTTCTTTCGATCGTCTATATAAATTATTCCATCGCATAATTCCGCATTTTTAGTTTTATTCGTGTTTCACGCATTTCATTGAAATCTTTCTTCAATTCTCTCGCCCTTTTGTAATTTTTCACATCTCTCCACCACCCCTTCACCCTCAAAAATTTTGAAAAGTATCGCCTCAACATTAATAGGGAAATCCACCGATTTCGCCGAAAAGTGCAATAAATGAAGGATTGTGTGGAGAAACTATTATAGTTGCATCGTTACATTTCGAAGTCTACTCTCCACCATCTAGTGGGTTTATCTACTACCAGTCATACTCATAACTGAAAATAAGATATTAATCATCCCATTTTGGTAGAGCGTCGCAGAAATACCCCCTTGATGAATGTGTTTCCCCACCACTTCGTATTTTACCACAACGCAATTCCATTAACAAAACAGTCCGTGTTTTCTAACTAAGGAACATTTTTTTAAAATTCATGATAATGCTAGCAAGCGGAGAGTTCAAGGAACAAATCTATCATTTAATGATGCAGCTCAAAATTAGGAGTGGAAAATGGAAAACCTTGATTTTAAACAAATGATTTTTGTCTATCGCGCGTATATCTCGGTTCTCATTGAAGGTAATGACTCAAAAAACCAGAATTAATTAATTTTACGTGTTTCAAACTTATAGTGCTACTTTGTTCAGAGATATGACAGCGGTGGGAACATAAAATTTAGAATTATGATTTTTGCAATCTAAATTATTCCTCACTCTTTCCGCGTCTATTTTTTTCACAGCGCACACCATATCTACAAGTCTGAAAAGTAAGTTCTTGACCCCTTTCTGGAGCTTCATGGTGTCACACGTCTTCCAGTTTCCTTCTATCGAAAGTGTATTGTCTGTTTGAGTGTGCCGATTTTGGTATTTTCTATATTACAATGCAAACAAATTATCAATACTCCGTGAGTTTTAGTTGCATATTTTCTCCTCCAGTTTCCTTCTCCACAATTTCTCTTATCTCGAACACTCCATTATCCTCTCTCTCTCCTCTTAATCGCGTGGTGCATCACTAGTCAGTCATCCGCTATTTTGCATTCTCTCTCTCTCTCACACCATTCTCTCTCTCTCTCTCTCTCTCTCTCTCTCTCTCTTCCCATTCTCTCCTTTCTCTTTCTTCTCTTCTTGCTCCTCCGGCCCCGCCCCCTCCCCCATTCCCCCTGCGTCTCTATCCGCAAAAGTCTACTTGGCACGCGCTGTTAGTCTACATAAATCGGCGCTGCTGATCGCTGCGACGACCCTAGTCGTCTGGCGCTCTAGCCTGCTGCTGCAGCTGCTGCAGCACCTGCAGCAAGTCTTGATATGCACGTTCGCTACTTGCAGCATCAGCACCAGGGCACGGTGCAGCTGCTGCTCATGCCACTAAGCAGCACAGCAGCCAGCGTCAAGAGCAACAAGTGGTGCGTTTACCCTTTTCTTGTTGGTCTTATGGATAGTGTGAAACACGAGAATCACTGGTCCAGAGCATTAATGGTCCAGAATATAAATACCTTCACGAATATCACCGTCGAAATTGTAGTCATTATCAGGTGATCTTGAAGCTCGACAGTCACTGGTCTTCAAAATTGCAAACATGTTACAGTTTGATACCGGACAGACTGCTGTACATTGCTATTTCTTTTATTTTCATTCTTATAATACGAGCTTGAATCATAATAATCACTGGCAGGTCCAAAGCCCAGAGAGGAACTTGACAAAATAAACATGGAAATAGTAATGAGTAGTGATGATTTGTGCGGAAAGAACCGATATCACGCAATGCTGTGAGAGCAATGTATAGGTCTGGGCGACGACTTGGAACTTTATCCTACCGGTTATCCACACCTCCAGAAAGGGGTCAGGTAGACATTTTGCAAAAGTGGAAGAATACCTCTCTATTTTACACGCTCTCTCACTCACAACCCTTTTCTGTCGGCCTGTGGAATGATGTGTCCAAACTGGGGACTAGGGCCCTTTAGATCTAACGAAAATACTTGCTGCGTAGGAGGAACATGAAGCATCGAACACTCATTTTATAGCTAATTTAGTGGCGAATGCTCTCCAGGGGCAAATTCGATGACCGTTGTTCAGTAATTTCGATTGTGCGCGCACTATAGCGGGCATAATTTTGTTATTTTCGCGCTTGAGCTTCTTCTGCTCGCCTTTTCTCACTGCACTAGTGAACAATCGTCGTTCGTTAGCAGCAGAGAGAGAGACACCACAAAGAACAGCTCCTTGCACAAAGCCCGTCGGCTCGAATTAGTAGGGAGTGAGAGATTTACCCGAGCCGGGTTTGACAGGGGCCGGCAGATCAGAGCCAGGAATTAGTGGAGGAAAGAGAAAAAGAAAGTAGTAGTCGAGAAGATAGACGCAACTTCATCAATTGCTGGGCGCAACAGAGCGGGGGTCAGTAAATCTTCTCCCCCCACCCTCTCTTTATTTCCTGCCGCCAGAGCCAATGGGAAAACAAATGCAGCAATCGCAATCACTCCTCTAAATCGGTGCTAAACACCGCAAGTTTTTTTTACCGGTCCGGTGCGCATTTCGGAACGCACTTACTGTGTTTAGCGACGATGCGATGCGACATAACAAAATGCCTGTAATTCGAGGAGGTAGATGCGACAACTTCGGGGGAATAGAGAGACGAGAGCTAACTTGTGCCTATTCTCTCACAGTAATGCATTATACAGGAGGCAGCCAACTAGGGAGTCTCATTCTTATTGAAATTGGATACCGGCGCGCGGGCTCTGAGGTGGTGGAGAAGCCTCAAACCTCTCTAGAGCGAGAGAGCATGCGAAAGCGAGAGATTATAACGAAAATGCTCTCTCGTGAGCTTGACAGTTCTCCAAAATGACAGAAAACTAAGACCTGCAAGATCAGGGTTTCACCCGATTCATTTAATCAAAAATAAAATAAGATGTTTTTCTGCAGGGATGGAGAGGAAGGCGAGGAGTGCGAGTCCGTCCCGCTTCCCATTCAAACCTTCCTATGGCGACAAACAAAGTGAGTTTTGATCTTTGATCTTAGCATTTTGCTATTTAAATTCAAAGACCTTCCTTTTTTTCACACCTTTTCGCAATCACAGAAAAATGTTTTGCCCGGGCCAAAATTCATGAAAACATGTACAAACATAATGTATTATATATCTTTTACAATTTCGTGTATGTTGGTCCGGGGAGCAATCGTCAGACCCGCTCCATTCTCTCTCGGTCAGACGGAGGGAGAGATCCTTTGAAATGGAGAGAGCCAGACACTTGCTCGATCTGGGGGCAAATAGTTATTTTTCCGTGCATGCCGGCACTCTACATTGTTCCTGCACTCTTTGGCTCTTTGATTTTCGATTTCTTAGTTTAGCATTCCATTTCATAGTCCGTGCCAAAAGGGAGAAACGAAAGAGGAGGAGGAAAGTTTGTTTGCCCTTGCCCAATTTCTCATTCTTAATATCTCTCCCTATCCTCTTTTCTCTCATTTTCATCCTTTTTCCGGAGCGGTTTCAATTTTAAAAATCGAATTGAATTTTTTTTGCTAGCAATTTAATTTGTTTTGTGATTATTATTTTGCATCAGCCAGAATGGGGAGAGGAGTGAGAGAGTGTGTATTTCTGCGAATTTTCTCGCTCCTTATGGAGGTCTGGAACAGCTTTACATTTGGCTAGTATTGCGTCACTGTTAGGCAATGATGTTCATGAGGGAAGCCGAAAGGCCATTGCCTGGAGAGGGTGGGAGAGCGGGGAGGGATGGGGGAGTGGGAGAAAATTCAGTCCCGCGGAAGCTTATGATGATTTGCATGCCATTTTGGCGAAGAGAGAGAAAGAAAGAAAGAAGAGAGAGAGGGGAACGATGGGCCCCTGGATAGACTGCCTGGGAAATGGTGCACTAACAATACAGCTTTCGAAGACAGACGTCATGATTGGTGAATTCTAGGAGACCAAGTGGATTCTAGACTTTTTTTATATTCTAGACTATTTATGGGACGAATCGCCAGAGAATCGACCACTGTGCGGCGGTAGAATTTTTTCTCACCAAATTTGCTGTAAAGAAAGTGCAAGGTACTATCAACTGTGCTCTTTCTAATGGTGTTGTCCGATTTTCACGAAACCGCTTATTTTTCGAGTACGCGCGTGTCAAAGTGACGCTCCTTTGACATTTTAAGTCGAGTGTGCCTCAGAAGAAAAATCATAACTTTCTTAAAAGTTGAGATATGGAGTTCTAGTTTCTAAAATTCGAAAGAGGAATAGTTTCCCCTCATTTTGGCGACTACCACGTCATTCCTGGATGAACGGCCGGTCGGGAGTGGTCGCTTTTGTAAAAATCGTCATAAATCATCAAATCGGAAAACCTCCGACAAGCCACTATGCGGCTTTTGTAGACCATAGTTATGTTCAACTCCACCGCTAGTTTCAGCCGGATCGGTTTGTGAGAAAAAAAAGAGGGCTGGAATAAGTATGCTTCACCCAAAACAACTTCTCCGAAAAATAATGTTCTAGTATGTCAACCTATTGCATTTGCGATCAAAATTAATCAGAACACTCGGAAATGAATATTAGAAATCACAAACCCCTAATAATCCATGGATTTAGTCGAAAAATTGACTTTTCAAGAAAAAATGCCAAAAATATTCAAATGAATGAAAGTGACGTTAGAACAGCCTGCAAGGTGACAAATTGACTTTTACGGCGAGTATATGTTGGGACTAGATCCCTAAACATGCCTGAGAAAAAGAGGTCAATGCCAACTTGAACTATTTCAATCGGTAGATTTGCAAAATTTTGTTAAAGCAGGGTCTGATATCGCTTGTTCATTCACGACCTACACCCTTCTAACGATGGGAAAGAATTGATCTCTATGTGCTGATCAACTTTGCTTTTGAAAGTGAGTTCGTGTCTGCTCATTGAAATGCGCTACAGTCTCTACAACTTTGCAATTGTGCGAGGGGGGACGCGCGCTCTATCCTTCTCGTGCTCTCTCACTTTCGCACACTCTCTCTCGCCTAGTACGCACCTAATGAAGAAACTTGTCGTTTTACGAATATTTGATATACACGAATTACATGTTTGAACTCAGATAGCACTTTCTTGACATAATCTGACAGATCTATGACCTCCCCAGGTGAGAGTGTGTGCAAAAGTGAGAGAGCGCGAGAAGGCTAGAGCGCGCGTCCCCCCTCGCGCAATTGCAAAGTTGTAGAGACTGTAGCGCATTTCAATGAGCAGATACGAACTCACTTTCAAAAGCAAAGTTGATCAGCACATAGAGACCAATACTTTCCCATCGTTAGAAGGGTGTAGGTCGTGAATGAACAAGCGATATCAGACCCTGCTTTAACAAAATTTTGCAAATCTACCGATTGAAATAGTTCGGTTGGCATTGACCTCTTTTTCTCAGGCATGTTTGGGGATCTAGTCCCAACATATACTCGCCGTAAAAGTCAATTTGTCACCTTGCAAGCTGTTCTAACGTCACTTTCATTCATTTGAATATTTTGGCATTTTTTTCTTGAAAAGTCAATTTTTCGACTAAATCCATGGATTATTAGGGGTTTTTGGTTTCTAATATATATTTCCGAGTGTTCTGATTAATTTTGATCGCAAATGCAATAGGTTGACATACTAGAACATTATTTTTCGGAGGGGTTGTTTTGGGTGAAGCATACTTATTCCAGCCCTCTTTTTTTTCTCACAAACTGATCCGGCTGAAACTAGCGGTGTAGTTGAACATAACTATGGTCTACAAAAGCCGCATAGTGGCTTGTCGGAGGTTTTCCGATTTGATGATTTATGACGATTTTTACAAAAGCGACCACTCCCGACCAGCCGTTCATCCAGGAATGACGTGGTAGTCGCCAAAATGAGGGGAAACTATTCCTCTTTCGAATGTTAGAAACTAGAACTCCATATCTCAACTTTTAAGAAAGTTATGATTTTTCTTCTGAGGCACACTCGACTTAAAATGTCAAAGGAGCGTCACTTTGACACGCGCGTACTCGAAAAATAAGCGGTTTCGTGAAAATCGGACAACACCATTAGAAAGAGCACAGTTGATAGTACCTTGCACTTTCTTTAGAGCAAATTTGGGGTGAAAAAAATTCTACCGCCGCAGACCCCCTCAAATGGTCGATTCTACCGCGATTCCTCTCTTATATAATGTTTTTACAATGTTGATTTCGACATTTCATCGGAGTGCAATTGTCTTTGTACTAATAGCAGTATTCTTCACTTTGAACTGAAACATACTCGCAACACAAGGTTGCAATTGAGTCGTTGATCCATTACCGGGTAGTATCCCAAGATGTAAGAAATTTTTGGGGAACGCCATTTCGTAAATTTTTGAACCAATTTCCAATTTCTTTGTTCAACATTTCCAGCCCATTGTTCAAAAATTTACGAAATGACGTTCCCCAAAAATTTCTTACTTCTTGGGATACTACCCATTACCGATACTAGGCCAATTCTAAGATTTTAAATTTCTAGTCCTTCTTCCTCTTGAAATAGTTCGCGGGTGACGTCTTGTTTTCCTCCAGTCTCTACCCAATCTCTAAATTGGGAAGGTTGTTGTGTTCCCCCCTCTTACCGTTGTTTTACTCCCCTTTATTGGATCTCCAGTCAAATCTCCAGAAAGGGGTCAGGAGTTAGAGAGTGTGTGTAATTGAGAGGGTCTCCCTTTTGCCCGTTTCGCGCGCGCTCACTTTTACTTGTTGAGACACCCTGAGGAAAATGGGATGGGTACAAAACTAAGGAAGACGAGAGGGCAAAGAAGGAAGGGGGAATTATCCTGACCACAAGTTCATTCAAGCAACAACTACTACTACTTTGAGAGCCGCATGAAACTGACAAGTGCACTTAGGCATGCCTGGAAAGGCGATCCATAATTCGAACCAGAAATGAGTAATTAAGATACAAATTAATTAATTAATTTCAGCCCTTTCCTCGGCGCCAAGATCGGAAAGCTGCACGAGGCGTCATGTGTGGTGAGTTGTGTGCCTTCTGTATTCCGCCCTTTCCAAATCGTCGCACTGCGGCAAAAAGCAACGAGTGTCCCGTTTTTTTTGTTTTTCTGTGCGGCGTGATTGGCTTGCCTATAGTGCTCCGCGGCGATAAATTATGCTCGGTCGTCCCGAGATTTTATTGGGCCAACTTCAAAGAGAAATAGAGAGAGAGAGTGGAGGGAAAAACAGAGAGAAAGAGACCGAAATCTGTCAGCCCCGGGTTCGACCGACCCCTCACCATCACGCTATCTGTTGTATCATGCAAACGCAGCAACAGGTCAGCGATCGCCTAATGATAATGTAAATTGCGAAAATGATTGCATAGTGATGCCTCAACAAGTCCCCGGATCTCTCTCTCTCTCTCTCTGTCCCTATCTACAACCCCTCGGGGGAATCGTCAACTGTCTCTGCGCGTCCTTCACTCACTCCAGTCAGTAGCAGCAGTTTAGAGTAGGAGGGAGGAGAGAGAGAGAGAGAGAGAGAAGAGGAGGAAGAGATGGGCTAATTTCGGCGCAAATTCCAAGAAGGGGCTGCTGCGCTTTTTCTTGTTCGTCTAAACAACAGAGCGCGCGCTCTTTGGCGCTTCGGACAATTCTTGAAAAATGTGTTGGGTTTATCTAAACTCCCGCACGACGAATTCTTATCCACGCAAGGTTCCAGAGAAATCTTAAAAGCGGGCATTGAAACATAGAATCAGCGGTGAGATGGATTTCACTTCTGATTCGCTCTCGATTTTCAACTTTTCCTGTGGCTCTGGAAAAATGTGAAGGCGGGTAGACGAATGATAGGGAGATGCTGAATTTCCTGCATACTTTCAGCCATTACATAGTGATGACGCAATCTTCAAAACTGAGTTTGGCTGCTCTTTGTTCGTCAATAGAAGTCCATAGAAGCAAAGAAAGCAATGGAGCGCTGAAAAGCATGCGGCGGGCAATAGAGCTCATATATTTCGGAGGAAGACGGCTTTTTGAAAAGAGAGAGAGAGAAAGAGAGAGAGAAAGAGAGAAAGAGAGCTATAGAGGGCATGGGGCTATAGAAATGCGGGCAAGTTTGTCATTTTCTTTTGGGGCAGAGGGATTGGATGCGAAAGAGGGGAGAAGCTAACACAGGGAATGAAGCTAATTCAGATATTTTTTTTTTCCGAAGAGTAGAGAGAGCATTATTGAGGAAGTCTACTTTGTCTTGATACGATGGCTTCGAAACATAAAGCCGCCGGCAGAATGCCGCGCCCGCTAAGCATTTTTCTTTTCATTTTGGCTAACGCTGAGATCTATCGAGAGGTTAGCGCATTGCGTCAACTAATAAGAACTTGGGGGGAAATCGCTCATCTCAATGCAACAATTGACTACAATATAAACTATTACTTTTACGCTCGATTTGTGCACTCAAATTGGAACTGAAATACTCTCAAAGTGAATCTACCAACTAGGGTTGCGAATTCGGACAATGTCGGACGCCGAACATCGAGAGTGAGAAATGAATGGGAGTGTGTTCGCCCTTGTTCGTGTTCGGACGAACGTCCGATTGTTCGGATTTGTTCGGGAGTACAGTATTCTGTCCGAACATTGAGCTATCGATGAATGATTTTTTTCCAGCATTCATGAAAAATAGTGTATTTTCCACTCTTTCATTATAAAGAAAACAGATATTTGCATAAGCGTCCAAAGCCGCCGGCTTGCGCAGTGTCGTGGATACGGTAGCCGAGAAAGAGAAGACCTTCCGAACAATAAATAGGCGAGTACCTCATGAAACAAATCGCGAATCGAATTTTTCGGGTTACTGTAGGATTACGGTACCAGCCATATCATGTTTTTCCGGTTACTGTAGGATTACGGTACCAGCCATATCATGTCGAAACTACATTATTCCGTGCGAGCAGGAACTAAAATAGTACTAGTGAGAAAACGCTGTTTTATTGAAATATTTTAAAAAATCATTTATTGATTGCTCAATGTTCGGACAGAATACTGTAATTCCGAACAAATCCGAACAATCGGACGTCCGTCCGAACACACAAAGGAGTCCGAACACAATGGAAATGAGGTTGACCGATCATTTTGTTCGGAATGTGTCCGAAATGTTCGTCCGATTTCGCAACACTACTACCAACTGTGAAACACAACCGAAATATGAGTGTACCACCCAGCGCAACAGGAAAAATAATAAAAAAAAACAATTTCCAAAGATAAATTAATTTACGTAACCTGAAGTTTACGTTAACTGAACGTACAATAATATTTTAAAATTAAAAAAAGTTGATACCTTTCCAGACATTCGAGCGAGGCGTCGTCCAAATTTTCTTTTCTTTTAAATTTAGAAGAAAAAAAGGTGATATCGTTCCTGACCTTTGGCCGTGTGATCTAGCTAAAAATTTTTTTAAATTTTGCTAGTTAATTTATACAATTTGAATTTATATTGTTTTTTTGCAGACCTTCGAGCGAGTCGTCGTCCAGAACATCCTGCACGGACTCTCTCCGTCCCTTTCCGATGCTATCTCGTCAGTTAGCAGATGGCGACTAGTGCGAGCCAGCTTCCCGCATCTTATTCAGGTTTGTTAATTTTTAAAGTATGATTTTTTTTAATATTAACTTACACTACTACTAGTATTACTAGTATTAGTATTACGATGGGATGATAGTGTTAGTATTTTTTATTTAGTTTTGTTATTGTTTTTACTTTCTGTTACATGTGTGGTACGATTATTATATTATAATTAATGATTATTATTTATTTTGTTAATTCCTATATACAATACTTTCAGTGTTGCGGCGCGTTGTTGGAAGCGAATACAGGCCAGCGGCCACTGTCCAATTCGATTCAGGCATGTTACGTTATCATTTTGAAATGTTTTTTTATTGCCACTACCATTCTTCACACGATCAATCTTCTCAGATAATCGCATCCAGTAAAGAGTGAGTGAAACTCAATCTATATCAATCTATAGTCAGTGAAATCTGTTCATGAGAATCTCCAAAGTGGGTCAGGGGGTCTGTTTCAACTGAGAAAAACAAATCACCCACACCTTTCGCAGATCCACGATAGTTTGCAAAATCGATAAGAACACGCGAATAACTGATAATTGTAAAAAGTAAAATGACGATTTTTGATGCACAAAATAGGAAACACAGAGGGTCACATTATATATGGGAATGGAAAGGGAGCGGAGGAAGGAAATGGCTTGTAAAAACGATAAAATGTCACATAATTCATGTCGTAAGCGGAACTATCATGGGAAAATTCTCTTTGCAGAAAGTCTTGCAGACACATCTGCGTTTCGTGCCATCAATAATTTACATACCCGGAAAATAGTTCGATTTGTTCCTGTTTTTCAGAAGATCCTCTACATTCTGCACTGGATGATTCTCGATTCAGCGGCGGAATGTCTGGAAACGGAAGCGGAAAAGGTGCATTTTGCATATTTACTTTTCGAACCGGAAGTTCACTTTTTGAACCAGAAGTGACCCTTTTTCAACCGGAAATGGGCGTGGTTTCAGCAGCTTCCGGAGGAGAAGAAGGACGAGAACCGGCTGACGTCGCTGTTCTCCGTCTCCTCCATGCAGCTGTTCGTCTACCTGATCACGCCGCTCATCGACGTGAGTCTAGTGCAAATTTGCGATGAAGTGATGAAAAAAGTGCGCGGCAGCGTGGCGCGCCGCGCAGTATTCTTTTAAAATTGAGATATTTGTGCAGGTGATCAAACCCGAGGACATCATGGACAACATCCGGTTAGAGAACGGCATCGGCGTGTGGAGCGCGCTGTGGCAGGTTAGTCCCTTTGAGATAAGAGAGTGAGAGCGCCCGGTAGAGTGATCAGCGAGAAATAGCGGAAACCCACCATGCGCGTCCGTGGTGTAATGGTCAGCATGGATGCCTTCCAAGCATTCGACGGGGGTTCGATTCCCCCCGGACGCAGATAGTTTTGCAACTTTTTTTGTTGTTTCAGTACCGAACACCCGATGTGCTCTGCTTCTGCGCGCCCGTCAAACAGCGAAGGTATTGTGTATTTTCAAAGAAATAGTATACAACCGTATCGCGTAATCCTTGAATCTCGAATGGAAAATGCTAATTAGTAAATAATTAATCAATCTATTATATAATTCCAGAGACTCCGCCCCGTTTCGAGTGCCGACGCTGTTCCAGACCTCCAACGGGGGATCACCGAGAGTTGGAGAGAGGGCGAATGGAGGCGTAAAGGTGGGTCATTGCCACATCATTGCCAGACTCCAGAAAGGGGTCGAAAGAAGAGTGTGTAAAATCGAGTAAGTTGCACCACACACAGAAAAATAAGTCTTATATGAGGCCCATGACCCTCTAAAAAGTCTTATATTTAAGACTTAGGTTCTTATATATAAGACTTTTGAAAAGGTCATGGGCCTAATGTAAGACTTTTTTTTCTATGTGCATTTCTAGCCCCTTTATTGCGGTGTTCTCACTAAATTTCCCCTTGGCCCCTGTAGGCCTGGAATGTTGTGGAGAGTGCGCTAGTCGAGAGGGCCAGACAACTAGGGACGCTCTTGTCTTCCGCAATCTAGATTCTCTCCACATTGTTGTCGTGGTGATCTCTAACTCTCTCTCTCTCTCTCTCTCTCTCTCTCTCTCTCTCTCGTTCTTGACCCCATTCTGGTGATCATGCATGACGTCATTTTGCAGCCGCTGAAAGTGGTCGCGGGCAGTCCTCCGACCGTTCATCTGCAGCACTCAACCGGCATCTATCTCGGTTGGTATTTTAATTTAATTTAAATATTTTTTTTTCTATTTTTTTATTTAAAAAAGGGACAGCAAAACAAAAGAAAAAAGAAGATTTTTTGTATTGCCGTTTATGGATGACGGATGCACTGGGAGTATCAAATTCACTATGAAACAGTTAGTGGGATGAGTGATGGATGAAACATATTTTTCACCAGTTGTATTCGCTGCGATAAATTGCATTCGACTAGGAGCTTGAACTCCTCATATTGTTTTCTGGCCAAAGTTGCTTTATTTTGAAACCTGAGTTCGCATAATTGAGCATGTGTTATCGCACTTCCTGTATGCCACATTAGATACCTAGTGCGTCCCGAAGTATTGATCGAAATATGAGAAAGAAAACACTATTTAAAAGTACTCGTTTGTTAGTCTTAAAAGTTTTATATATTATTATTTTACACACGATAAGTTCGGGCAAACGACTTGATCAGCGACTTCAGATCGCGTCGGGGAGGATACCCGAGAAATGAAACAGAAAAGCAGCAAGTGTCTCATCTGTAGACGTTGAAAGTGTTTAAGCCGAAGCTATGAGTCAGAAAACCAACGAACAGACAAAATATTTACAAAATAATAATAATAATAATAATAATAATAATACAGGCGAGGACGAGCCCCCTAAACCCCGTCGCTCGTCGGTCATTCCGCCGCCGAAGCCGCCCCGCACCGACCCCGCCGTGCAGGAGGAGAAACGAAGGAAGGAGGAGGTGAGCTCATTTCATTGCGTCATCACTAGGCAATATGCTACTCAAAAAGTATTAAGTGGACCGAAAACGGAATTGCTCGGATTTTGTGAAGTCTGAATATCTGGCATTTGCTTGCGTGTTCGGCTGATCTAGATAAACTTTCAGGAGCGCAAGAGGCTCGAGGAGGAGGAGGAAGATAGAGAGTAAGTTTTCTTATAATTATGCTTTTTTTGCGATTTACGAATCATCTGAAATGTAATCGACTTGGAAACATAATCAATCGATATTTACAGCGCGCCTCCCACCGCGCCGCCTCCGCTCGTTCCCACCATCGTGGCTCCGCCGCTGATGCAGTCGGGTAATTGACATTGCTATTAATTAATTAAGTAAGTAAGACAATTAATTATTGAAATCATTTAAGCGTCGGCTAAATCCATCGTCCGGAGCGTGTCCGAGTACAGAACCAACGAGGTGGCCAGCGACATCAGAAGCAAGATGCACAAGAGCAAAACCACCGCCTTCGACTGCTCCCCGAGTTAGCACTTAATCCTTAAGTTAACCTTAAGTAATACCTTACTCAATATAGCGCAAAATGCCTTGTAAATGTGTGTCGGTTTCTGTTGAGAAGCTCCGCGTGTCTCTTACCTGCCTTTGAACACTGTTTATCTCAAATCTGTGAAGTATTTCAGCCTCTTCCTGCTCCTCGAACCAGGCGAATGAGATGGAGTGCAGCCTGAACTTCATCGAGGAGCAGCAGAGCCTCTCTCGGTAATTGGCATAATTAGTTCTTATTAAGTTAATTAATTATGCTAATTACAGAATATTCGCGGCGCCTGACGACGCGCCGCTCGTGCAGCTCCATGACATCTGCTCCGTCACTTCCTTGGATACTTCGGATTACCGACCGTGCGAGGTGCCGCGCACTTTTCTCAGCTGTTTAGTTCATCTTTTTGACTGGGGCGAGAATTATCGTTGTCGCGTACTTTTCTCAAGTATCTTGTCACAATTTGTACTACAGGTGGTGTGCGAAGTGTGCGACCGCGTGCTGCAGCGGGACGGCGTCGCCGTCGGCGCCTGCGTCTGCCCCGGCAGCAGCAGTAGCAGCGAGCGGGCGGTAAGTGCTCGCGTGATCTCGAGAGTATTTGCACATCATTCCACAGGCCGGCCAACCTTCCAGAAAGGCCTTTGGAGTGAGAGAGCGTGTGAAATCAAGAGGGACTCTCTCACTTTTGTACACTCTCTCGCTCTAACCCTGGTCTGTTGATTTGGAATCATGTGTTAGCGAATAAGTGCTCGGATATGTTTCAGGGGAATCTTTTTTATTACATTTTTATTACAACATTATTGGATTTATTGGAATCGGAGCAATTTTTAGAATAAATTAACATTTTAGCGTATAAAAATGAAACAACGTTGTTATTTCGAACTTTCTTTGAATTTTTGTTCTTATGCTGATTAGTTATCATTAACTTAATCGTTTAATTAACTTAATCTTTCAGATCGGCGCAAATCCACTCGCCACCTTCATTCCGCCGCTAGTCATCGCGCAGCGAGGTTGGTTTTTTCTTCTTCGAAAGCTTACCAGTGGTTTGCTAGTGCGTATCATCGGGACCATTACATTTATACTTTTATGCGAACGTAATTACAAAGTGCCGCTAAACATAGGAAGGACGTTATGATTATTTCTCGAACTCCTCACTTGACGTTAACGTCTGACGACGTTTTGATTTTTTTGATTAGTAATTTTATAATATTTAATATTGATTCAGCGTCGGGCGATGAAACCCTCTCCTCCTCCTCCGCCCAGACGGTGGTTGTGCAGCCTACCGTCGACATCACGCCAACGACTACGGCGAGAATGAGAAGTGATTTGACGACATCGACCAGACGGTATGATTGCATCATTACTATGTAATAGGGATTACGTCATACTTATGCAATAATATGTTAGCACTAAATGTGGGGATACCATTGTGCCATCACTTTGTAAGATGGGGAGGATTGCGTTAGCGCTAGGCAATAGGATGAGAAGCGGCCTGACGATGTCTACTAGGAGGAGATTTGGAAAATCGATTGCGTGACTTGGTGAACATTGGGCAATTAGAGGTAGAGGCAATTCTATATCCTGACTAAGAGCCACGTGAGTAAAATCAAAGGATCAGGAGAGTGGGCCAATAAGTGTTGTTAGTGAAACGTTAATTACGTAGGAACTTAAAGAAAACGGTTCATTTTGTAGAGAAGCGATGTTAGCGATGAAGATCAGTGAAAAGTTCCAGAAGCTACACAATTAATTTTAAAAAAAATATACATTTTTTTTTTGTAGGAAAGACGACGAGACCTCCGAGGAGCTTCTGGAGGAGACTGAGGAGTACCCCGTGGATCCGACGGTTTGTTTATTATTTATGTTAAAGGGACCAGGCAGCCTCCAAAAATAAATTTTTCATTCTCATTATTTTGTATTCAGCTTTTCTCACTATCATCTAACGGAGAATGAAGAAAAAATTACATTTTTAGCATTTTTTTTACAATTAGTTATTTTAATTTGAAATTAGACTCTGGAACGGTGCGTCGCCTATTTCCCAAAAGACAGAAAGCTGTTTAATTTGCTCTGATGATTTGATATTAGTGCAAAAAACAGGATTGTCGAGGTTTTGACCACTCCCGGACTGAATGAAAACAATCACATTCCGTCAAAGTAGCTGGTTTTGGAGATACTAATTGTGGTGTAGTCGCTACCGTAACCCTCTGTGGTGAAAAAGCGAAACTTTGAAAATTCACTTTTTTTAAAAATCGCAAAAATATGCGGTTTTTAGCATTCTTCCGGGAACAGAATTTTCTTTTATTTAAAAATAAATTTTTTTTGACTGCCTGGTCCCTTTAACATTTATTTAAATTATATTGTAATTTATTTAAATTATATTTTATTTTATTGAAATTTGCAAATTTAAATTGATATTGGTACTCTGCTATTGGAACTTACAATTAGCAGAGCTAGAAATAAGAGAGATTACGTTGCGAGCCACATGATTCCAAACATATATGTTACAGATATATTCCGCCTATATTCCAAACATACAGTATACAGACCAGGGTTAGAGCGAGAGAGCGTGCAAAAGTGAGAGGGTCTCTCTCGATTTCACACACTCTCTCACTCCAAAGGCCTTTATGGAAGGTTGACCGGTCTGTGGAATGATGTGGAGCGTATGCGCGCCGGGAGGGGGGGGGGCAGAGCCGCTGCTTGCACGTTTCACATTGCATTGATACGCCTTGACGACTGAAAGTGGCAATGTTCCACTTCCAGTAGCTGTAAGAAAAAAACTCACTTTTTTGGTGAAATTCACTTTTCAATATTGGCTTCCAGTTTGCCTTTAAAAACAGTCTAAAGGATGCAGTGGATTTCGAAATTATTTACTAAAGTAATTATATTGTTAAATACAATAAATTTTCAATGTATACCGATTCGTCAGAGGTCCCATATTCGGTTCCCCTGTGAACCTGAACCCCCTCTTGATGACTTAAACTTTTAAAAAATTAAAAAAAACTAACCAATTCAGGTGGCGACGTTCGTCGACGTCGCCGTTCTCCGTGCTCTTCTCATCCGCACGTGGAGCGAGGAGGGCGTGCACTGGGCACTGCGCTTCCTGCAGAATCGACTCACCGATGTGCAGGTGAGCAGGAGCAGCGAATTACTCGAGCCGGGTTTGACAGACTAGTTATACTGAAGAGCGGGGTAAAGGCGCAAAATTCCATCGGCGACCGTGGCATTTTTGTTTGATAAATAAGCTTATTTTTGCATAGTATTTATCATTATTTCACAGGCGTAGTCTTGCGAATCTCGGGGAAAATTTTATACGAAAAACGAATTTTGAAATACTGATTTTGCAAAGCATTTTTTTTATTATATCGTAGGCCTATCTAACGGAGGCGGAGCGTCGACCACGCAGCAACTCCCTCCCGACGATCAAAAGGAACAAGGAGGAGGTGAGATTCAAGGGGGGGAAGTCAATACGAAAAAAAACATCACCTAAATACCTCTCCATCGTTTTCTGGGTTTCACGCTCAGTTCATTCCTCTTGAGAGTTGTGCTTGTTCGATTCTCGCTTTTCCTCCTGTTTTTCACAACAAAAAAACATTATTCGATCACTGCGCACTTTGCTCGTTGATCAGTCTAATATTTAGAAAGTATCATAGGTTTATCTTTGAAATTAAGTTATCGCGACTATTGCAGCACTCGGATCTCCTTCTGGGCAACACGACCTGGTCGGATCTGCAGCCGGCCGCAGGTTTGCCCTGCCGCGTATCTAAGCAAAATGACGTCATCATCCTGAATTGTGAAATAGCCAGAGAGACGACAGAATTGGCATATAGTCTAACTTCAAGAGTTACGTTCATTTCCACAAACGGCACATGGACCATGTCCCATTTGTGTTTCACCTCACCTTCTTATAATCACGTGATTCAGTGATTCCTTCTTCTCTGTTACTTGAAAATAGTAATCAAAAACTAGCTGTGAGAGTGAACGATAGTTTCATGAGATAGTTTCATGAGAGTCGAAAGATCAAACTCCAAAGATCAAAGATCAATTCATTTTAGACTCAGACACGGAGGAGAAAAGAAGCGTGGGCGGGCACACGAGCAGATTGCACGTCGCGTTCAAGGACAAGCGGTGAGAGACTTTGATCTTTGATCTCTCGGCTTTCAACGTCTAATTAATCTATAAGAAATATTTGAAATTATATATTTGTATATCAAAAAGGGTAACGGTAATGCGAATGTGCGAGTATGAATAAAAGATGATTCAAAAGTATTACGAGCCAGTTTCGTGTTTCATCCCACTGTGAAGAAAACGAGTATCCGCCTGAAAACAATTCTTCCATTGCTTCGATGACAGACACTACTAACTAAAGCTACAATAAGCGAATTTAAATCCTCTCCTTTCTATTGATTACGTAGTGATGACGTAATCCCAATTACATAGAAATGACGTAATCTCAGCTCCTACCCCTCGCTCAACAACTCTGTCGAGCTGCTGTCCATGAGAGGCGACGACTCCCCGCAGCGGTCGCCCGGCGGCTTGACACGACAGGAGCCCGCGGCCAAGTTCTACCCTGAGGTAACATCGATGCTAACCAGCGGAAGTCTAGGCACATCGGACTTTCGAGATGAGCGGAACGAAATAATATTTGTCAGGCGATCGGCAGCTCCAACTTCATCGAGCGCAATGGGAAGATCAGCTTTACAGTGATCGTGCAGGTGATCGATCAGGTGAGCTATTTGATTTTTCTTTGAAGATAAGGATTTGTTAGCAAATAAATATGAACCTGCATCAAACATAATTCCGTGTCGATTTGAATCTTGGACGCATCGTTTGCGCGGCGTCATGTTATAGAGGTGACCAATGCAGGTAGATTGATGCAATAAAGCATTCTTTGGAATTCGATTTCAGCGCAATCTACACTCAGAGAAATGTCTGTCATATATGGCTCCTGAACTGCGCTTGTGTGTCATATATAACATACTGTATGTTATATATAACATACAAGCGTAGTTCAGGAGCCATATATGACAGACATTTTTCTCTGTGTAATCGCCAATCTACTACTAATTTCAGGTAGTGGAACGGTGTCAGGTGCCGCGGCTGTGCGAGATCGCGTTGAACATCGCTGACGTCCTTCTGCGCACTCCCTCCAGACAGCGGAGCGACTTCTTCGAGCAGTTAACCAGCATGGTCTTCCGGTGAGCACAGAACTAATTAGATAATTAGCATAAAAATTATAATAACAACAATTAGCATAATTCGATAATTAACATCATTCATAATTAGTATCATACTTAAGATATTACGACCCATTTGAAGAAATATGGTGCGTTAGATACTGGGAAGATACTGAGAAATCAACCCCTATCTGGATGTCACAACGGGGGGTGGAACGATGTGCGACCTTCCGAATGCGCGTTTCACCCCTCAGTGTTATGGGATTGTGTGCTAGGAGTCGTCGATACAACACCCATTGCCGATACACGAATAATCCGTGAACAATAATTTGAAACAAACAAAAAGTAAAATAATGATACTTAAAGGGGGTTTGCAGCCAAAAAATCATAATTTTATATTCTTTTAATTTTATTAGTATTCAAACCATCTGAAAATTCTAAGAATAACTGTGAAAACCTCATATTTTTACGATTTTTTTGAAATTAATTATGAATTTTCAAAAAAATAGTTTTTCAAAGGTACTGTAGCTCCTGCATCCTCAAAACTTACGTTGTTTAGCGGCTGCAAAAGTTTAAAAAAGGCCTTAGCAAAGTGAAAATATGTGTTTTTGCAATTGATAAGACAATGGCGTGTATCTGTGAGGACGAATCAGTGGAAAGAAACGCAAAAATATTACGGCATCATTCCTTTTGAAATTCTACAGCTGCTAAATAGCGTAAGTCTGCGGATGCGAGAGCTACCGCATACCTAAATTTTACCATCTTTGAAAACTCATAATTAATTTATAAAAAATCGTAAAAATATGCGGTTTTCACAGTTATTCTTAGAATTTTCTAAATTTTAAAATAAAAATAAATTATTTTTCGATGCCGTATCCCTTTAATAATAATAAATATTGTTTAGTATCTACGTCTCGCTGGGCTGCCCGCACGGCTGCAACGATGGTGTGAAGAGCGCCCACGGAGACTTCCTGCGGGCCAAGGTGAGAACTGTCAACTTGTCCAGAAAGGGGTCTGGCTCGAGAGAGGATGTTAAAATGAGAGAGTCCCTCTCGTTCAGCCGACCTCTTCATAGACTCTGTTCGCCTAAAACGCATGTTCGATAGAGTGAGGATTCTTGATGTGATTTAAATAGTCAACTAGGTCGGTGTTGTATATCATTAATAAATTAGTTAATTAATAATTTAATTACTTAATTACTAATTGCAGGCGCGCAACTTGCTGGCCACGCTGGAGCGGCACGACGCGCGCGCTTTCCGCGCACTTCTTGTGGAGCACGTGACGGAGAAGCAGCAGCTGCAGGTCAGAGATCAAAGATCAAATTTCAAAGATCAAATATCATATTGAACTCACATCCGCCAATCATAGATAAGCAACCATAGTGGTAAGGGGAGGTGAGCTAATGATATCAGACATTTCGAAAGCTTGTTAGTTGTGTTTCACCCCTGCTACTATGGGTTTATAGTGGTTGCGGGATTCGATTGCAAGTCCTCGTGCTGTCTAAAAAGCCATAATTGTTCTTTCCGCGATTGCAATAATCAATTAAATTTTAATTGTATTTCATATGTTGCACGCCAAGGATCCAGAACCGCATTTTGTGTTTCACTGCAGATTTGTGTTTCCAAATTTGATTCCAATCGACTCAATGAGGACAAAATAAAACAAAAATTTACTGAGGACAAAATGTTAATTGAACTGTATAATGGATGCTGTAATCATGGAATTCACCAAATATATTAAACAGTATTGTATTTAATAATTCAATTAATATTCAGGACACTCTGGACTTGCTGCACGCGATCACTGCCTTCTGCAGGGTGGAGCTGCCGGGTGGTGAGTGAACTTTTTTCAAGCCAACTCCAGAAATCAAAACTGATCTTTGACCGTTCAAATAAGTCATCAAAATCAACGCTCATATACTAAAGTTTGAAATTCGGATAGCTAATTGAACTAGGTTTCTCTCATTTCTTTCTAATATAGAGTGTGCGAGATGAAGAGAGCCTAAACATCCTATGATCTAAGCCCTACAATCGTAAGAGAATCCTAAGCGAATTATTTACCTAAAAAGTGAACTCTACTCAAACTATATCAGATACCGGTCGTCGACCGTCGGAGATGGCGCGCGCGCCCTCCTACCGCAACGCATTCAACGAGAAGGACAAGGGCATCGAAGGTGAGCAGATTGATCTTTGTAGTTTGGTTTATCCTAATGTATTTTGATCTTGGAAGATTGTAGTTTGATCTTTCCGCAGGTCGCATCATCGATTCCGTCCTGAAGGCGCTCATCACCAAACTCGTCAACAACGCGGCGCTGCTGCAGCAGCCGGAGAACATGGTGAGAGGGGCTTGTGCTGCAGCTGCTGCAGATTCATAATATCTGAGAGGATATGTGCGATAAGAGATTGAATCCAGAAGTCACGTAAGTCATGCTGAGCGTTCTGATATTTTGCGATATCTCGTCACTAAAACGCGAACCATCCGATAAGGCTTTCATAAATATATTTTGGACAGCGCTGATTTCAGACAAGTGCAAATAATCACATTCGTAAGAACTTGAGCAGGCGCTGAAACACATAAGCGACTAGTCGTCGTCTGCAATGATAAATTAAGAATATTATACTCGAAAAATATATTATGATACAAGTACGCTAAAATTAGTCAATTTTTTATAGAGATATAAAATGATTAAATGTATAAATTTCAGCCGAAGTTCCGAGACGTGAGCGCTTTAAAAAATCGATTGTTTTTCTTTTAAAACACATATATTTTTATTAACTAATCATTGAGTGTATATTGCTAACTAATTAAAACTTATATTTCTAATTAATTGTGCTTTACAATCTAAAGACTTGCGTGCATTACAAACACAACTTACACTTTTGCAAAATAAATATATATTCTGATATACAAATTGGTAACTTTTAATTATTAATTAGTATATTTTAATTAATTAACTAATTACAGTCGACGTTCCAAGACGTGCGCGTGCTCGTTGCCTTCATTGCCGATCAGCACGGAAACCCGATGAGGAGAGTCGCGCTGTCGGCGCTGTTAGAGGTTGGTCATTACACAGCATTCGAAACAGAGTCGGCGAGAACGAGTTAGAGAAAGAGAGAGATGACGAGAGAGCGCGCCCAACGAGAGGGTCAGACAACGAGAGATGTTCTTGGCATGGTGCCAACTGGATGCTGTGCATTAAAGAAGGAGTGAAGGGAAAGGTTCCCAGCTGGAAGTCCCTGTAACTGCAATGAGCAGTACTGTAAGAGCTCGGCAAACACAGAAAATGTAAATTCAGAGACTCGAACGTGTCCAGGGAGGACTGGCAAGGATTATCCTCCCACCAAGGAGACAATGGATAAGCGCAGGGGCATGTAAAATAGGGAGGGCGCTGATTACACGAGACGGGGTTGAGACAGGGGGAGAGAAGAGTTGAAGAGTGCATGCAAATCGTAAACGCAGGGGTAACGAGCGAGAGTCGAGGGATTATGCAGCTCAGCTAGAGATTTTGCAGCCCGTTGGCTGACACACGTACGGAACCCCTGATCATCACGCAAACTTTGCGCGCGCATATCTCCGTCGGTTTTCGAACTAGAGATTTGAAACTTCGGGGATCTCTTATCGTTGAGGGAAGCAATCGACGTGTGTTGCCACTTTACTCACGAAAATATTCCCTTCACTCCTTCTTTAATGTGTGATCTAATAATAATTCATTCATTTATTATTTATTTATTCCGCCAGAGTTATATTATACAAGAGTAATAACTGTGAATTGGGGTCAAGAGACGGATGTCCGTCGACGTAGTCGAATCGGTGGTTTTTGCTTTGGATAATGCATTTTGTATGCGAGTCACGAGAAAACGCGTACGATAACATTAAAAAAAGGCACGAAACATGGTTCACTCAGGCAAACAGCTATATTTTCCGTATTTTGCGAGTAGCCTTGTCGGGGAAGAAGCTATTATTTGTGTAGTCATAGGATTCGATATTCTCATAACGGCTAACATAACGGCTCGCTGTGCCCAGTTTCGCTTTTATTATATATCTGAAAATGCAAACTGCCTTGTGAAATTATCTCATATTTGTCAGGTCGCCAAATGCGTCACCACCACGCCCTCAAGCAACAATGGTCAGGCGACGCCGTAAGTTCATGGATTAAATTTATAATTTCCAGATTTTCCCGTGATTTTCTAGCCTAGTCCAAAAATCTCCTTCACTATCGACTCATTTGAAGACTCACAGTAAATATTATTGAGTTTGAAATTCGGGGTTGGCCAGATCTTTTATCATTACGTGATCTCTCTAAATGCCTACTAGCGAAATTAAGCAAAAATCCGAACCGAATGACCGAATTTCAAACTCACAGCCTATCCAGCACGCTTTTATCATTTTCTTCTTCTTCTTTTTTCCACCTCACCTCGCACCATTTTCAGTTTCAATTGCACTCAATTTTGCACGTAGTCCACCTCAGTTGCCCGCGCCTGATTCTGTCTCGCCGCACGCCAATCTTTGGTTATGGTTCCAAACCTGGTTCCGGGTACCGGGTCCGGTGCCAGGTGCCAGGTACCAGGTCCCATTGCAGTCGGCACCGTCTGTCCAAGTCCTCGTCCATCTTCTCGACGTCGTTCAATGCCGGCGACGGGGATCAGTCGACGGCCTCCTGCCCCGGCCTCTCCGTCGCCATACCAGCCATTGCCTTCCACCAGAGCATCGAGTAATTAAACAAAACTAATTATGCTAATTAGCATACTACCCGTACTAACGCAAGCATAGCCTAATTAACAAGGCCTACCACGCCATTAAATTCATCCGTTTCGGCACGACTTAGCCGTTTTCTGCACCTGCAAAACCTTTGTTGAATTCTGAAAAAAGAAAGTAGTCGTGTATCGTTTTGCGCAAGTCTCGTATCTGTTCACACACTCTCTCGTAGTTCCTTAAGTCCCTTGAGTTCGACATAAAAGGATCTCTTCATCGCACATTTTTTTGTATTTTTTTCGAATGATGTACCAGTTCCCATGAAACTGCGGGAGACATCAAAAGTACTGATGGTTCCCAACAGGAAACCATAGAGTTTGAAATTTGGGTAAATAATTGGATTAGCACTCTTAATTTCGCTCTCTTTCTCTACACAGGTGGATTGGTGAGAGAGTGTGTGTGAAACGATGAGATCTAATCCAATTATTTACCCGAATTTCTAACTCTAGGAATTGTGGATGTAGATTGATAGCCGACTTCAGCTCTCGATGTACTAGAGAAATGTGCGAAATGAAGAGATCCGGAATCGTCTTTTATCTAATTCTTGTAGATATTCCACTCCCTTTGTTCGTCCCTACTTTTCTCTAATTCATTCCTAGCTCGTACTCGTCCCCCCGTTTAGAGCACACTAATTGCGCCCCGCATTTAGCTGCCTTAATCTATTTTTATCATGCTAATTACCCAGTAATTTGTAGCGATGATCGCAAAGATGAATCTTCTGGTAGCGGAAAGAGCTCTCCCGGCTCGACGCTCGCTGCTAATTCAGGTACGGTAGGCTACGGTAGGAGGGTGGCGAATCGACCTACGGCTGCCGTTTTAATTATCGATTTTTCTTAATTAAGACCGGCTGAATGTGATAGAGTTGTTAAACTGTCCAGCGTTGCAAACTTTTGAATACAATGGACCTCATTTGTATATTTTAAAATATTGTGAGTTACGGTGCAAAATCGAGGAATGATTTTATTTCTATTTATTTTTAAATTCAGGACAATCAATGAGTGGACGGGCGAATGAACACGCGAGTCTGAGGAGAGGCCTGTTCAAGAAGCGGGAAAAGGTCAGCCCGAAAAGGCCGATTTTTCACAATTCAATTTTTTCAAGTTGACTCTTCAAAGATCGAGTTCCTAAACCGAAAATGACTAGGAAATCGAATGAGAAAATAATTTTTTAAAACGTGTTGATCATTATGAAAACGGAATTCAATCAACGATTCACAAACAGCCAATCGTCTTGAAGAAACTGGGAAACGAAGAATCGCCTGGACATCAAAAATCTAAGCTAGCATTGGATAATCAAAGATGTGCCGCAGATTTCGAAAACTCATATAATGATAATAAAATAATGGTAATAAAATAATAATAATAATAATAACAATAATAACAATAATAATGTAATGCAGAACGCTGACAAGGGCGAGAACGGAGAGAGCGATGCCGACTCGCCCAGCACACCTCGGAGCGTGGAGGTAAGTATTTATTTTTTTATTTTTTTATTGTAAAAATACCAAACATCACTTCAACAGCATCTTGAAAACAAAAAAATTTCTGCATACCTTCGCTTCAAAGTTCTCGTTTTCTCCCGTTCACTTTCTGTTCTCTACAACACACTTTTTGTGCTGTACTTTCAAGAAATAGGAAACAATTCGAACGCCCCCTTAGACAGTCTTTGCCGATCCAGACGGCGAGATCGAATTGCGCTAATTTGCTTGCTCGCTTGGCTTTCTAGCCGTCTACCCCTTCCCTAAGCTATTTAGACCGTGTGCACACTATACAAAACACAAAGCACTAGTATCGCGTCAACGATCATAGCCTGGGCACATGGAAATTCCGTACAATTTCCTAGTCCGAAGGCGGGCACAGAAAAAAAACCCAGGGAGTGCGGTAGATTCAATTTCCGCTGATTCTTTTTGTTTTTCTGAAATTCTTCCGGACCCCAGTGATTTGATGATCCAATGCGATAGTGAATTTAGTTATTTAGTAAGTTATACTTAATTAAATTGAATAAGGAAGTGCGTGACTTATCCTTGAACCGGGCACGGAAGTGTGCGCGGGCGGTAAATAAAACGACTGATAATTAGGGGCAGATTAAACTTAATTTGTTTTCTAGAGTCGACAAGCGATCTCTGACGACACGATGATTCTTCCTACGGCGTTCAAGAAGAGAAGCGCACCGAAACTGCACTTTGGTAAATTTATTTTATAGTATGTATAAATTTCTATTTTATAGTATATATAATTATTGTATTTATATAATCCTAAAACGTGATTATTGTGTTTTTAAAAGGCCGTGATAACGTCACTAGGGAAAGAAACCTCCATTTTTTTCTCCTTTTGAAGTTTGCAAGCGAATTCGTGTGCTCTCTGGAAAAGTGGCGCATCCGGCAGGATTAAATTACGCACAGAAAAACAAACAATGGAAACATGTGGGCAGTAAGTGATGCGCCCAATTTCGAGAGAGTTCGACATGTGAGATCACGGTCTGTTCATTTCGCATACTCTCTCTCTCCCACCAACTGATGAGCAAGAAGCGGGCGAAATCTAGTGCGTCTCGGCATTTCACTTGCGAATAGAGAATACACACCAATTTTTCCTTCACTTCCGCCCCATTTCGTAGCAAGGGTGTGAATTTTCAAGAGATCTTTTCACGGTCAGAGAGGAAGCCTCCAACATCATCGCGCATGCAGTTATTACAAAGGAAAACTAAGTACGCCCCGATTGTCGCGGACGCACTCGAATATTCTTTAGAGAATTCTCGTTGACTCTATAGCCCCTTTACCTATAGGGAGAGCTCTCGGGGATTCAGGAATTTTCAAACAAAAGCGAAGTGGTGTCAACGGTAAACACGTTTTTGTTAGTGCAAGCCTTCCACTTCGCTGTTTCACGCATGGTACGTAAATTGGCCACACCCGTGGGACAGCAATAAGTCCGGAGTTGAAACTTGCAACACACACATAATTCCACTGGTTAGTATTCTCCCGATATTGTAGATTCCGCAGACTTTGAGTTGGGGGGGATCAGATTGAGAGCGCGTTCTGAGTACTGTCATTTTCACACTCTCAGCTATAGTAGGTCTAGTCGTGTGCAACTGACACTTGGTTCATGAGCTTCCTACTCGAAAACACTGCGTTCTTAGCGGTTTTTTTGCATAGACTGAACACGGCTGTCAACAATTTGCACCTCAGCAAGGCAAGCTATGCTACTATACCCGATCTCTGTTTAGTTAGCTGGCTTATAATTTCGCCACTGAAGAGTAAATTTACGTAATTGTAACGTATTTATGCTATGAATCAGTTCCGACCAATGCTGAAATGCCCAGCCTGCGGGAGTTATTGTGTTTGTGAAACACATTTCTCGCTGGCCATTCTTTGAAGCGGTTTTCTACTCCCTCTCACCTTAAGATGGCGAACGGGCTATGAATCGGCATATCTATTTTGAAGCAGTTTTTCCACATAATATTAAGTTTTTGTGTGCAACTTCCATATCGCGAAAATCAACCGGAATTTATCGGGAGCTATCAGCAATGAGTATAGGGAAGCGGTACAAACACATAGTAGAACCGTGGTGACATTGGTCTATGATCTTTGATCTCTTCTTGTTGTAGTTTGTAGCCTCGTCTAGCCCATGGTGCGCACTCTCCAGCGGAAGTCCTCGATATTGAAGGGGTCGGCGCCACGCGCGCCCCGGGGCGTCAGCAGTTCCTGAAAATATTAGTTTAGTCTTTGCTTGCACAACCAATAACCAATGCGCTTTGTGGGATCCTCCCTACCCTACGCTACATAGCCTATGCAAAGGAGATATTTGATGGCGCAATTCATAGCATAGTTGGTTGCACCCCAACTGTCACGTTCCAGAATGATGGAGGCACCGTACCTAACGTCTGGGATAAATCCCTGATCTGTAAACAGTTCGCGCCGCAATCAACAAGTCTGGTAAATCCCTGCCCGCGAATACGGTAAGACATAAGTATAAGCATAAGCACTAAGTTTAAGTTTAAGTCTATGTACCGGGCTGGCGCCGTATCCGAGTAGTTCCCCGTTGAGTGCCTGTCGGAAGTTGTAGGTGTCAGCAGATGTTGGGTAACTGGAGAAATAATATTAATTATTTATGCCGTATTACTGGAAATGGTTCTGTAATATAGTATCTGGCTATAAAACTGCATTGTTTTCGGAACAATTACCAATATCTTTTCTAGAGAAAAATATCTTATTCTAAACGTTGCCTCTCGCAAGGTAGAACCGACAAAATCTTGGATTGTAGAAGGTTCGATCAGATTTGTTGTCATGGTTTACTTCTTTGTAGTGTATCTAATTATCTAAATATTTAAATATTTATACCGTACCTGAGTACCACAGCTAGAAGAGCGACGAAAAGCGCGACCAGTCTGAGCATTGCCGACATTACTGAATGTGTCAGACTCGGAACTCGGTATCGAGATAGAGTGAGCCTCTGGAAGGGGCGGGGACTGCGGGGCTCCTGAAAGCGAGGGGGCGGAGTCCCTTGGTAAAGGCCGTAAGATCAGCGGTGAACTAGCGAGTGCGCGCACTGCTCTCCTCATTTCACATGTTCTCTCGCTTCCACTTGTTGGCTAGAGAGCGTGTGAAATGGAGAGACGCTTTCATTTCGCGCTGACGCGTCGAAAGTGATGTAAAATTGGCTATGGAGCTAATCAAAGGTTTCACGCATGGGAGAGGACATATTAGCTGAGCGGGGAAGAATGGCGTTTCGTCATCATCGTGTCACGTTAATAATAATGTTTATCATGCAATTTACATAGCAAATTGTAATATAAATTTGAGACGAAGTGAAAGTAACGGCATACATGAGACACGATGCCACATATAGTGCCCGTTTGAAAATCTACATCAGTACGATAGTAGACGCTATAGTAACGTACAATGGGATGGATCATAAGAAACAGAGCGTTTCTCGTATTATTTTCATATTAATTGTAAAATGGGTTGTTGACGAGGAAATGACTTCAAATCGAGTATCTGACAAATCGGCCCTTATAATTAAAGATTGAAACCAGAAAGCGCCAATGCGCGCCTCTTTTTCCGAATTTAGAATTGTCCATTCCCTCTGCGCCTTCGGAAATTAGATTTCGAGAGAGGGCGCCTGAGGTGTTTTTGTACAACCCGCTAACAACAACAAAACCCAGGCTTCTCCCTTTCTCTTCTTTTTCATTCTCCGAAATAAAGACTCTGAATGATTAAGACAGCAAACAAAGAGTTCCGCAGAATTCATCAATCTCTGATTGGAAGATGTTACTTTTACGGTGGCATTTCGAAGACCAAACAATTTCCGGTTTTAGGGATCTGCTTATTAGAGAGGACCACTCGAAAGAGGCTTTTTTGTGCTCGCCACGACTGTTACTCAAAAAACTCATTGTTCCTGCAATTTCTGAGTCGTAAACTGTCTCGCTGATCATTAGTTTCCGTTCCCAGGCCCGTTTTTAGCCCCCCTCTTGCAAAATGTGGGCATGTGACTTTAACATCACCCCAACAGGTCTACCAAGCCTGGTCCAAGTTGGTACTGGTGTTAAAACCAGGAGTAAAGGGCGGTGGTCGCCGGCTGGCAACTGAGTCACTGATTATGCCGTATATGCCTAGGTTGCGTGCACACTGAAAAGCGCAATGTTTCGCGCATGAAAGGATCCTGAAGACGGAACTACCTTCTCCTTACCTTTACCTAAACTGTCTCGCTGATCATTAGTTTCCGTTCCCAGGCCCGTTCTTCTAGCTTCCTCTTCTTGCAAAATGTGGGCATGCGACTCGGCGGTTTTGTTTGATGATGAGAAAACACTAGTGGTAATCGTTTATATCACCTGCCTCACTAGATATTACTGATTACGATAGATATTGGGAAGTGACATGATAATATCAGACCTGTTTTGTGTTATTGCCTAGCGATTACTGCCTAATGGCCAATCTACGGGACGCGCATTAAGCCATTCGGAAACTCGGAAATGCCATAAATCTATAAATGCCCGACGCTGAATCGGGATTATTCTCGGAATATGATAGAACTTTTCCTCCCTCATTCCTGCGCAACGACCCGAGGATGACGTCATGCTATCTTCTTCCCTCTCACATGAAGAATGACTAAGAAATTCAGAGACTGGGCAAAATGAGGAGAGAGAGAGGCCTAATCCTCAAACTTCTCAATCTCCAATCTTCCACTGGCAGTCTAATCAGCGAAGGGTTTCTAGCGCACATCACGAGGATTTTCTGCACAAGCGTATTCGACCCTGCTAAAATACGCCCAAAATTGGAGTCTGCGGGAAGCTCCTTGATTTCACACCCCACGCTCCAAGTGATAATTCGGGATTCCTTTCCCACCTTTCCTGATTGATGGGAAAGTCTACGGAGAATGCAGCTCTAGAATTAGGGAAATAATAGTGCTTAGACTGAAGTGTACTTACACTTAATCCATAAGTATGTGTATGTGTTATAGCTGTAGTCTGTGAAATAACCGTGTTGGATTTATAAAAATTGATGGATAGGAGATCTGTAGACAGAATACGGTAATCGGGTGGTGGGAAGTCGGGGAAAGAGCTGTATTGTAAGCAGATATCGCGTTTCTGGAGAAAAGGAAAGAGGACGCTTTGTTGACGTCGGATGGGCATTACAGAAGTGTGACATTACAGACAGGGAAGTGTGTCTACGAATCCACATAGCAAGACATCATACTCTAATACGCGTGGGGGGCGTATGATTTCGCGGACAACTGTAACTCGCCAAGGATCTTGGTTCCCTTAAGCAACTTAAGCAATCTTTATAAGTTTGTCGAATTACTGCATGGTAAATGTTGAAGGGAAGTCGTCTCGAGTATGGCAATTTAGTTCCGTTTGAGCGGCCCTGTGCCCTTTATATTTGCTCGGAATGATCATTGACATTCCTACTCATCCAGCACATAATGTGACATCCTGGAGAACCGACTCTTCTGTATTCATACCATTCCTGCAACACCAAACACCGATGAAAGTTCTAAGATACGGAACATGGCACACGTCTACAGTCTTTTGGAATTGTATTTAGACTTTACAATGTTGTGTTTCGAATTGTATGTGTTTGTCCCGGGGAAAATATATATATAGGAGGTCAAAGATGAAGAGCCCATGAGCCCGCGGGGCATCGTAAACCCGGGACGGTAGACCAGGAAGGCAAACGACAAAACAAGGCGCGCCGGTAAACATCGTAACCTTAATGAGTATGGAAAGGGCGATACGGAAGGAGACAAATTAAACCTAGGGCGAAATGTGAGTGACATGCGGATACGAACCTGACTTCGAACTCCGTTAGGTGAATTTAGAGGAAAACAGCGTCCAAAATGCTTCTGAAATGAAATTGTTCGTTCAACAAAACATGCAAAACAAGCAGTACGTGTGAAGTAAAGGAAAATTGCTTATAACAAAATCAGTAGTAATAAAATAATGTCACTACGTTCCTCATCCTATTAGGGGATCATTCGAACTGTATGTTAATTGCATGATTGCGCGATCACCATAAGTGTTCTAAAGCAAGAAAATCACTATAACTTCAAGTTAATCTCATTTCCCCACACTTCACTCGTTGGAATATACAGACAATATTATTTATTATATTATTAACTTATTATTATATTATTAATTTATTATTATTATTATATTATTATTATATTATTATTATATTATATTATATTACAATATTATATTATTAATAATATTATTTATTATTTAACAAAAATTGCAGCCTTCAACTTGCTCAAGGCGCGGTCGGACCACGATTCGGACAATGATGAGGATCCCTCGGATGCTGAGACGGGGGACGATAACGTTAGTAAATTCCAATGAATGCGAGTCAGACACCGAATGTTGATTTGACACACCCATATAGTATCAAGAGAGAATTCTTTCATCAAAACGAAGGGGATTCGGGGAAACTTCGGTGCAGGAAACACATGATTCCAAACCGACAGACAGGGGTGAGGGCGAGAGAGTGTGCAAAAGTGAGAGGGTCTCTCTCGATTTCACACACTCTCTCACTCTAAAGCCCTTTCTGTAAGGTTGAGTGGCCTGTGGAATGATGTGGAAACTGAATGTTCAAAGTTTACAGGACTCGACCTCCTACACCGAGCCCAAGGATTCGATCCAGACCGCGTTCAATAAGAAAAGGAGCTTCGACAGTACGTTTTTTTTTCCAATTATAAGGGTGTCCGGAAAGTTTTCGCACTCTGACACTCGAGACGTCATAAAAATCGCAGACAATTAACATAATGACATAATATATTAAGTGGGCAATAAATTCATCATTCTTTTAAGCTCTAGTACTCATTATTTGCTATAGATTTCATCTTTATGCATCAATTCCCGTGATGTATACTCTGATCGATCACAGCCCAGTTTGGCTTTTCAATTTTCTCTACAAATATTATATATATATATTTATGCGATCACAAGAAACGCGGTACAAAATTAAGTTAGATTAAAAACGAATTCAGTTGGAAGACAATGACAATCTAATAACGAGTCACTCAGAGAAACTGATCAATTCTCTGGACTTCACTAATAGCCTTGCCGCTCTGGGGAAGAAACTATGATGTCGGTATTGGGCGAATGAAATTAGTGTTAAACTAGTTGATTATATAGAGTAGGATGCCCCCTCATTCTGAGCATAATTTAAATTTTGCTAGCTTTTCTGTTTAGCAGACTACACCTTCGAAGAATACACCCTCTTTTGTTGTAGTATACCCTAAATTAGCCCCTCGTTCAAAGAACTGATAAGACTACTCCCAAAATGAGTCTGCTTTCGCTTTAGGTGGACACTTACACTATAATTCCCACCGTGAACAAAATCCTGAATCAGCGTGGTTGGCTGACGAAATTCGCTCAAATCCTTTTTCACTACTTTTCCGGCCTAAGCTCAAAAGTCGTGCTAAGGAGTGCCGAAAATTTGTTTACCCTAAGAAAAATAGAAGATTGCTCAGCCCAATAATCAAATTGGGTGAACAGTTGACTACGTACTATTAACCTGTCAGAAGATGGGAATGGCAGAACGTCGGAGAGAATTCATAGACTGTCGGAAAGAATAGAAAGCATGAAAATAGAGAAATGTGAAAGTTATTCTTGATCGGACTCGGTTCCATCTAGAGAAAGGGGTTATCCAATTGTGCCATCATTAACGCTGACCTCTGTACATCCGAACTGTAAGAGGTTTCCATCAGAGTTCTGTCTGGTCTCATAATAGAAGGAAAACTCCAAACTGTGGTGGGCAATGTATGACCATATTTTTCGAAATTGGCCCAAAAAAAAGTTGGAGAAAGGACGGTGTTGGGACTGCTTCATGCCCAACCTTCACACAATATCAGCCCTTGAGAATATCACTGTTTCAAATTCCTCACTTCTTCCAGTGTCGAAAAAGAATTCCCCAATGGGACCTATCTCGAACCCGACTTCGAGGTATGAATTGATTTGCAGCCCCTGTATTTCTAAAGAAGAGGAATCGTCACTATGTCCATTCTATGGGAGGAGGTCGTGAGTAGGAAGAGAGCATACAATAATTACTTACCGCTGTGAGGTGTTGGAGATATTCAATGAAAAGATGTTTCTTCGAAATAGTGCGAAAACTTTCCGGACACCCTTATATTAATTAAAATGATAATTTTAATTACTAAATAAGAATAATATATACATTGAAGACCGCGGGTGCGTCACTCTCTGGGGCCTGCTCGTCCCGCCCGCCAAGATGCTCACGCCTGCGGGCATATTTGAAGGCACGAGGAGGTACATCAGCGTTCACAATTTCTATTTTTCATTCCGCCCGGAATAGGTAGTTACAATTGTTATCGTTTTTAATTACATCGAAAGTTGAATGTTTCGTAGCCTGTTTATTACTTTTTCGTCCATCGAGTACAAACAAGGCTCTATTAGAAGAGACTATTCAGCGCACGCGCGTGGGTGGCGTCACACGTATTTATTTAGCGCGTTATTAATTATTTATGAATGTATCGCACAGCGAGCGATTGCGTCAAAAGTTCATAAATTTGGCAAGAAGTGGAATAGATTGATGGGTATTTTTCTGACGCGTTGTTCGAAAGGTAAAAAAGGTAAAAAGGTAAAGGCATCCCCTTATCTAGGTTCGAAGTTGTTCGAAGTCTGGAGAAAATTGGAGAAGAATGGGCAATGCCATCAGCTTCTGCAGAATCGAGTTCTCCTGAAGAGGGCACATATGATAGACTATTCAGCCATCGCCTACGTTTTTCACTTATTTATTTATCGCAATAAAAATGTGCGCGTCAAAAGGTCATAAATGCGCAAAGAGCGGAATATTTTTATTCACCACCGTGAGAAAAGACGATTGCATCCTCACAATAATGCGGTTGATTTAGTGGTGTTTAACTAAGAGACCATCCACGAGAGGCCGGGGCGCTGGGGGAATATCCACGGATGGCTTTTTTGCAACCTATGCCAATAACTTGGGGTGAAGTCAGTATCACGAATGCTGATATTAGGCCAAGTAACTAAGGTTCTGGGTCCCGCACCGAAAAGTTACAGTAACCCCACCTTCCGATATCGATTTTTTGACATTTTAAAAAGTAGGTTTTTATAGGTTTTCTAGGTGTATTTTGCGAAAAAAATGACAATAAAAATATTTTCGAAGCGATAGGAAATCGATGAAGGGTCAAAATTTCAATATTTATATGTTTTTCGACCGCCCTGAAAAAAATTTGCCCATCTATTGTCAACGATTTTACGATTTTTGGAATCCACGTCAAAAACTACATCGGACAGACTACTTCATAGACTCCGGGCTTTGGGGGCGATGTGCGTAAATGTGGTCTGAATGTTCGGATATTAGCCGACCCTGGCGAGTACCTTGTGATATTTCTCATCCGAATTGCGAAATATCACGTGTATCAAGTGGTATATTATTTGCCTACGACTCTGTAAACATGGCTGACACAATTATGTCATCGCTAGGTTGAAAATGTTTCAACGTTTTTTTCGACCATGAACCCGGGTTCATGGAATTTTCGAAAAAACTTTTTTTCTCAAAAGTCGATGTACCTGTTTGAAATGTGTTCAATACTTGAAATTTAATATATGTGCACCGTTTTTGACTATGGATATTGTAATAAATGACTGTCGTGGTGTAAACTACGAAAGATAAACACCAAGTAAAATTCAACGCAAACACATTAATTCTGGACGTATATGGCTATTTTATCGTCAAATACGGTGCACACATAATACATTTCAAGTATTGAACACATTTCAAACAGGTACATCGACTTTTGAGAAAAAAAGTTTTTTCGAAAATTCCATGAACCCGGGTTCATGGTCGAAAAAAATGTTGAAAAATTTTCAACCTAGCGATGACATAATTGTGTCAGCCATGTTTACAGAATCGTAGGCAAATAATATACCACTTGATACACGTGATATTTCGCAATTCGGATGAGAAATATCGCAAGGTACTCGCCAGGGTCGGCTAATATCCGAACATTCAGACCACATTTACGTACATCGCCCCCAAAGCCCGGAGTTCATGAAGTAGTCTGTCCGATGTAGTTTTTGACGCGGATTCCAAAAATCGAAAAATCGTTGTCAATAGATGGGCAATTTTTTTTCAGGACGGTCGAAAAACATAGAAAAATTGAAATTTTGACCCTTCATCGATTTCCTATTGCTTCGAAAATATTTTCATTGTCATTTTTTTCGCAAAATACACCTAGAAAATCTATAAAAACATACTTTTTAAAATGTCAAAAAAATCGATATCGGAAGGTGGGGTTACTGTAACTTTTCGGTGCGGGACCCAGAACCTTAGTTACTTGGCCTAATATCAGCATTCGTGATACTGACTTCACCCCCAAGGTATTGGGATAGGTTGCAAAAAATACATCCATGGGTTATGTCCGGCTTCTCGTGGATGGTCTCCTAAATATATTTATAAATTAATAATGAACATTTAGATTCGCCTTTCTTCTGGAGACTGCGCGGCCCGGATCGTTTCCCGACGCGCCACTGGTTGCAGCGCTGCTGCATTTGGTAAATAGTATTTGGAAATTCATTAATTACACTTTACGAAGCACTTTTATAAATTTGATTAAAACTTTCTTCAATCAACTCCATCTGAATTGGTGAAAATCCAACGCCTCCGCAATATCTCCTCTCGGTGAAACTTAAATTCGCCTGTCAATATATTCCTCGCTCTCTTTCCTTTACCGATCTCTTACACTCACACTTGAGCAAAGCCAAGATTTTATAATATAAAGTCAGAATTAAAAATATAAATTTTAAATATTTCAGAAATCACCGGTGCTCTCGCGGGCTGCCCTGCTCATGGAGTGCGCGCACTTCGTCTCCCGTTGCAACAGAGGTAATACTTATGCTAAAAACTAAATACTAAATACTTTCAAATTTAATAAATGATTTTTCATTGCAGATATGTTTGATTTGAGCATCTTTAAATGACGCTAGTTAACTTTTGAATGTATGCTCTTAGGAGACTGGCCCGAGTGGATAAGATGCACGCATTCGAGGACGCTGAGTCTTGCTGGTATGTACTTAATTAACTATAGTGTTTATTTAATTAATTCTAACAAGAAACTACCTCACAACTTTTTTTTCTCGCTTCAATTATGATTTCTAGAATGTGCGTTATATAATGTTGCATTTGCAGCGGGCGCTGGCGCGTTGGCCAACCGCGGGACGCCGTCCGCGACCAGGCGGATGCACTCGCTGCAACGCGCCGCCGGCCGCCACTTCTACCACTGGGCACTGCAGGTAAACAAAAATGCATAAAAAAATACAAAAAAGCAAAAAAATCATTCTGCGTTGCTCCATCTACAATGTATTTAACTCAATTTCTTCTTTTTGTTTGCGTGAGGGATTTTTTTTGGTAATTGCATTACAAGCATACATTAGGCGACGACTATCGAGGCCTGATCCTCAACAACTAATAGGAGCGGTGAGACACGAATTACGGTGCTTTAGGCGGACTAACAAATTGTGTTTCATCGTCGCTTTTAGTTGCATACGAGAGCACTTATGGCAATGGGAACGCGGAAATGGGCAAATCAATCCCTCAATTAGAGAAATGTTTTGAAAAAAAAAAAATTTTTTTTCATTCGTCAGTTCAAGTGCACTGTTGATGTTGCATGCTATATTGTTCTTTGAAACAGTATTTAGCACTCTCGCGCGTCTTGATTTGTGTTTCACGGTTCCGTTAAGTGCGGTGAGAAGGAGTCGTCAGGAATAGCTTTTTTCGATAGAATGCATTAGTTTACATTATTTAAATATTTATTTAATTAACTCCAGATCAGCGAGCAACTCTCTAAGATGCTGGACGCTTCGGAGAAGTCGACAGAAGAACAAGGGACGGACGCGAGAATGACCGATATCCTCGAGGACTTCTTCGATGAGGGTTTGTAATAATAATAACAAAAATAATAGTTGGATAATAATAATAATAATGAAAATGCAAGTGGCTTCAGAAATTTGCGATTTACAAGGGGCAATGCAACTAATAGATAATTCCAATTTGAGATTTATATGTACTAATTAAAATTAATTAATAACCTAATTGAAGGAATGGTAAACGAGTCGGGCGCGGGGTGCCCGCTCGCCCTCCGTCTCGTCGCCTGCCAGCTGCTGCTGGAAGTAACTGCCTTCTTGCGGGAGACGTTCCGAAGCATACCGAGATCGAAGGGCAACGGAAAGGTGAGGAAGTTGGATTGCCTGTCTCCTGACGAGTCTTTTCGAACTTTTTCTTGTGATCACATAGTGTAGAAAAACAAAATATCAGCATTAATGAATTCTGGGCATTATAGAGTTACATTTGTTTTGCTCAGAAAATGGAAGGATATTGCAACCGTATAAAAATAACAAGATCAATTCAATTGACCATGTCTCATCTGCTCCACCTAGTGATGATTCACTCTTTTCCAGCCCGCTCCCACTGACTAGCTAACACTAACGCATAGTGATGCTCTCCCCCTATCAAGCTCGCATCCATGTATTGCGTAGTGATGACGAAATAATTTTTACAATGACACTATTCCAGCCCGCTCCCACTGGCTGGGACAAGCTGCTTTCGCACCGTCGCTGGTCCATCCTCTCCAACACCTTCAATCCGCACCAGACGGGCTCGATCAACTCGGTGGCCGACATCAACCCGTCGTCGTTGCACCGTAAGCCACGCCCTGAATAGGCACGAACGATCAGAGGGAGACGGGTATTGATCAAGCAGAACTATGCCGTTACAGCTATGGCTTCTGATTGTGAATCATGCAACAACACTGCGTTCTACTTGCAGATCTTGATCTTATGATTTCAGTAACCGACCAAACGCGCCGCATCTCGCTGTCAACTGCTGAAGAAGACTCGCCGCGTGGCTCCCGCGACCCCATCGATCCGGATAAAAAGGGCTCCAACGAAGGTTCGCTCCGCCCCCTTTTCAGAGCCCGGCCTTAGACTCCGCCCCATTTACATAATTAATAATTTACCCTCAGGAAGATTTCACACGTTTGCTGTTCGCTTGACTACCACACATTTCTCTCACAGCCATTGCCCCGCATGCAAAATCACACGCACAAACCGGCCCCTTTTGTTGTTTCGAGGCGCACCGCAAGTGCGCCAACCAACTCTGCCTTCCTGATTTTGGGACGGGATCGTGTTCAGATTCTGGGCCGCAACACCGCAAACGCGCCGGCAACGAACAACTTGCTTGTGCGCGCCGCGAGTGTGTGTGCGCGTGCTCAGTGTCGTGTGTTGCTTGCTTTTCAGCTGCTGCAGCTGCGGCGCGAGCCTCAGCGCTGCTCAACCGACGCTCATTCACCTCTCGTGCGCCTTCACTGTCGATTCGGCTGCTGTCGCGGGCGTCAACATCAGCGCACGAGGCGGTCGCGCCGTCCAATGGCGCGGGCGGGGCGCCGGCAGGCGCCGGCGCCTACCACGCGCCGCTGAGCGCCCGCGTCTCCGGCGCCTCGCCCGGCTACGAATCGGGCGGCTCCTCACGCAGCATCACCTTCGTTCCACCATCGGAAGCTGGAACATCGGGAGGCGGAGGCATGCTAACTCTCTCTTTTTTTTGCTTTTCTTATTCTTCTTTGGCGCGTGCGCGGCGCCACCCGGCGCCACCCAAATACTAACAGAGATTTCCCCAAGCCCGCTTTCCAACTAACAACGACTGATTGCAACTTGCTTTTGGGAGGCATTGAATTCGCTATATTTCGGTTCCTGCCTTTTTTGGTTCGTTTGGTGGGGTGCTGGAACGGTGAGAGCGGCAATTTTTAATCAAAATTTGGCAGCTTTGAAAATATCATTGGTCAAAGTCAGCTCATACCTTGCGAAACGTAAACATGACAAAAAATCTGACCTTCTCGTTTTAAATATATACAAAACACCGCATTCGTTGTCCAGCCTACTCCTCTTTCTTCTAGAATCATCATTCACTAGCCCGGTGCCAACAGTGCGCTTCGAAGAGCCCAATGCCTCACCCACCCGCAAGAGTGAGCAGAGAGTGTATTGAGTTTCAAAAAATGAGTCAGAATCTGTCCACTTCACCGGTAAATTGGGTGCTATGAACAGATCCGGGCTGGTTTTTAAAACTCTCAATGCTGCCTTCACAATACAACGTTCTACATTTTTCGTGGATCGAAAAGATTCGAAATCCTCAATTAAGCTTTCACTGATGCTACATAGTTTTAAGCTTTCACTGATGCTACATAGTTGATACCTCAACAAATTTGGACACGAATGTTATTGAGACCGTAGCTTTGCCACGAAAAGTGAGGAGTGATGGGCTATCAAGGCAGCATTTGTGTGAGAGTGTGTAAGTGTGAGTCTGCTACCGTAGTCGCAAACGCCTCCTACCGTACCCCGCACGATCGATTGAACTCCCACCCACACCGTAGCCCCGCCCCGCTTGCTTTTGATGTGGTGTGAATGATACCTGCTTGCTCGAAAATATTTTCACACCTCTCTCTATCATCATTTAAAATATTTAGCAAATATATGTATTAAAAATATTTTTAAAGTATCCCAAATCGCTCATTGTTAGCATGTAGAAATCCAGCATTTTTGCGTTCAGAGAGTGAATTTTTGTAGATGTAAGTAAGTAAAAATGCATAGTGTGGCTACAATAGCGCGTGCGTAGCTCATTTATTTGTGAAGGGTTTGAAATTCGCGCCTAGCATTCTCCTCAATTTGAGCACTCTCTGAGTTGCTCAATTGAGGCGGTTGCAAACGCGAGTTTCAGCTCAGAGCCGGAAAACGATATGATGAGAGCCGTCGTTTAGGCTCGGGAAGGCGGCTGGCGCAGGGCCGGCAGCGGCTGCTAAAACGAGGGTCGCCACTGGGCGCACAGCCCTCGCTGGAGAGCAGCAACCGCCGCAAGCACGCCAGCTTCAAGTGAGTCGTGCACATTGCACATTGCCTTTATCACTAGGAACCACATCATTCCACAGGCCACTCAACCTTACAGAAAGGCCTTTGGAGTGAGAGAGCGTGCGAAATCGAGAGGGACTCTCTCATTTTTGAACACTATCTCGCTTTAACCCTGATATGTAGGTTTGGAATCATGTGGAACCATTGTGCAATTAACGACGGGCGAGCATTTAACATTTCGAGTTGCAACTATGATTGGTTGTGTGACCGAATGGAAATCCGTATTGGACACATTGCGGGATTTCTTTTTGAAAAACAAGCCATCGCTATTTCAACTTGCGAAATCCGGACGTGTGATTTTGTGTTTCAGCGTGGGCTGAAGAGCTGAGAAAGCATTCGTTATTTAGTCATCCGTGCGTTCTCTTTGGCATGATAAAACAAAACTATATTGATTCGAGGAGGAAATGTTTTTTTACAATTTGGAAATTCGTATATTTACAATTTTTTAAAAATTCAGGCTCCGCAAACAATCCAAGCAACCCGCGATCCACGACGACCCCGAGTCGGAAGGTGAGCATTTTTGAAAATTATTTAAATAATTAAAAACAATATAAATGATTTTAAATTGCTTGCTCCTCCATTACTTTCGCTCCGTTTCTCTCTCTCTCTCTATTGTCGTGAGTGGTTTTCTGAATATTTTTTTGAATATTTAAGAAAAAAGACGGTTTTGACGCTTCCCTTACACACCGTGGTGAAGTACAATATCGCATGGTTCCCAGCCTCCAGAATGGGGTCGGGAACTCTCGGTCCTGACCCTACTCTGGAGGCGTGGAATCATGCGGTAAAATATCGTGGCAAGATCATCGTGACAACACAACTTTGCCCGCTTTATTTACCTAAATCTCTCTCTATTTGCACGCTTATAAAGGGGTTGGTGATATAGCGGTCGGTCGCAACTCAGACCCGACGGCGTCGTCGGACCCTGCAACATCTGCAGCACCTCTGCTGCAGCGACGCGCGACCTCGATCCGACGCAAGACAAGCAGTTGGAAAGCTGCAATCCAGGCCACAGCAGCGGACCTCATCCACGAAGGCAAGACAGACTGCGTAGCAGCCCCTCCCACCGCTTACACACTGCATGGCAGCCCCGCTGTATTCCGTAGTCCTGTGTGGTACACTGCATGGCATCCCCGTTGCAATACGCAGTGAGGGCTGCCACGCAGTAGTTGTCGTGCGCATGCGTGCAATATCTCCCAAGCTGTCTTCGTTTTTTTTCCTGCGTTTACTGTCCCCAATTAAGTTTACACACTAAAATATTCACCTAGCACGAACCGAAAGAGTGCTGTAGAAATCACCCTGAAAAACATCGATTTGTGTTTCTAGTAGATCACCCACGATCTCTAACCGGTTGGTGTGTTTGGCAGCAAACCTTTAGTTTGTGTAAATGTGAAAATCTAATTCCGGAAAATTAATAATTACTTTAAAGTAATCCCCGGTACTACCGTGTCATCGGTCGTCAGTCACAAGGAGCACGAGGTGAGTGGTGTGCTGGGAAAAGGCGCCCTGTCGAAAAAATCGACGTTTACTTATCGATTACACCATGATCAGGTGGCGCAGCCTCTGGCTCGACCTACTTCGGCAACGACAGGTTCGGAGCCGGTGCAGCACGGAACGGCCAGCAGCTCAGGTGCGCGATTATTAAACGCGCGCCGCGCACTATTTTTCGAAAATCGATATTTTTTCAGTGGCTCATGGTTCATCCTCCGCTAAGCCGGCAGCTGTAGCGCCAGCCGGTCACGATGACGAGGAGGAGTACATGGTGAACAACATGCCATGGATCAAGGTACGTCTTTGTCTAAGCTCCGCCCACTCTCTGACTCCGCCCCCTTTGCAGGTGCTCATTCGCATGGCCAACTCATTCGACAACACGTGCAACCATGACGGTATGCTCCGCCCCTATTTCAAATATGCCTCGCCTCCCTTTTCGCAGGTCGCTGCTCGTCCAACTGCTTCGCGCGTGTGCAGCGCCAGTGCAATCGATTGATCTCCGCACTCGACACCGTATACCAGAACAAGAAGTGAGTGTGTACATGTGTGGTACGACGACGTTTCCCAACCATCGACAATGTAACAAGAATTTTGGGAACTACGTTGCTTGGAACCATGGTAGAAATTTTTTTTAATAAAAAAACACACTTCGACTTCAATAGAACACGATCACGGTTATCGAATTTGTGCCACTCGTGAAACACCAATTAAGAGGGAAAATGTGTATTTGTGATGATTTTTTTTGTTTGCGACTCTTCCGAAATTAAAATGATAGTATCGATAGATATGGTGGGCAAATTGAAAATAAATATTGCAATGCACCACTAAATTTTTTTATTATGAATTTTAAAAAAAAGATTGCCAAGTTACGACGCAATCTCTCTCAGAGAGCCCCGGCGTGTGGACAAGCGCAAGCTACTGCTGGACAAGTACAACAGCGAGCAGCAGGCGCTGCGGAGGGTGAGATCAAAGATCAAATATCAGAAATTAGAGATCAAAGTAAAGATCCCAATGATTATTAAGATGATAAGCAAGAGAAATTATGTATCAATGCCTACGGATTGTCAGAATAGTCGGTTAAACGGCATTAAAAATCAAAGATCAAAGTTACAGACGTCGTCCGCCTCACAACGCCCAGCAAAAGTATATTTAGCATATCTTAAGTGTCCCTTAACACTATCGTGTGTAGCGTGTCTATCTCCGCTCCTCAACACAGAAACACTCTTTTTTCTTTCTCTCAACACTCTGCGATCTCTCGAATCCGCGCACTCTCTCGGACGATCTAGAGAGCACGCGATTCGGAGAGACGTCACTCCTCCTCCTCTCGCTGTCTTCTTTCTCCTTGCACTTTATATCCGTAAACGTCGAAAAAGGGGTCAGGAGCGAGAGAGCGTGCAACATTGAGAGAGACTCTCTCACTTTCGCACATTTTCTCGCTCCCGACTCTCTTTTGGGCATTTGAATGATACGACTACCGTAATCAGAACAATGAATGCGTGTGTAGCCGTGACCTACAGTAGTCGTAACTCTCTACAGTAATCTTCTCGTTCTCAATAAAACAATTTTTTCGCTCTCTTCATCTATTGAACCACTCCTCACCTACTTTCTCAACACAACAACAAAGTCGTGGTGTGAGCCGGGGCCGGAGATTGTCCCCCAAACCCGGCTCGGGTATTCTCCGGATCTTATCGACCTCCTTCCAGTCGCTTCACTCGCGCCAATCTGCGGTCGTCCCTCGCAGAGAATCCGCCTTCCTCGGCGGCCACAGGGAAACCTCGTCTATGGCAATAAAGGTGAACATTTATTTTATCATTCCACTTGTAACTCCCCGTTTCCGACTTGTGGTTGTTAGTCACGATTCGAAATTTTAGGCGTTGCTAATGGAGAAGATGATGGCCGAGAAGGCTGCTGAGAAGGAGGCGGCGAAAGATGCAAAGGAGGACCCGAATGCGAAGAAGTCGAGTGTGGTGAGTTGAGAGATCAAAGATCAAACAAAAAACATCGCTCAAGATTATAGAGAGGAATAAAAGTGTGCGTGCACGAGGTCATCAAAAACTATGCGACACATAAATTGTCTCCTTCTCACATAAAAAGTTGAACGGAGCATTTGTGTTTCACGTTCGCTACTAATATCTGCTGCACAATGTGCACATCAATACGAGAAACTCATCGCGGTAAAAATCTATCTAGATATCTAGTCAACAAGCCAACAGCGAAACAAATGAAATTATTACGGAAGCTGCCCTCCATAATCATTTCATCGAAAGCTAATTTATGATATTGCGCGGGGTATATCCATGTTTCACCGCGTTTACAATGGGTTTGTGAGACTTTGATTATTTGATATCTGGCTTCTCGTTGATGAACTAACACTCTCAAAACATAGATCAAACATGAAAGATCAAAGATCAAACTACGAATTTATATTACAAAGATCAAAGCGCAAACTACAGGAGAATGAGGAGCAGCAGGAGGACGAGGATCCGTCTGTGAAAGAACCCGAGTCGAACCAAGCGATGATTGGATACATGCGATCGCAGGTTTGTTGCATCATCATTAGGCAATCGATAACATATTTCACCAACAGGCAATAGGAAACAGGATGTGCTTCCTCGCAACATTGTAATTGCGATTTTTGGCGGGGAAAGTTTCAGCGTGCTATATTGCGTCATCACTAGGCACTGCGGCATTTTCGTTTTTGTCAGTCGTCACGAGCGGTCGCCTCTCCATTTCCTCCGATGGAGAGGTGGACTTTGCCCTAGTACCCCTCGTCTCTACTATCGACTAAACAAGACTGGAATCCCCATACAAGCCGGAGTGGTCGCCGTGTGATGGGTATGACCTACAAGTTGAATTGATCCTCAGTATCAGTATACTCGTTGATTCTCTCTAAGATCGATGACTCGAGTTTGGAGGACTCTGGCGCAAGCTACAATCCAAGACCCCTGTTTCGCACGAGATTACCACGGATGGACTACTCGCCATTTCCTATTCGACAATCGGGATCGTCTCTCATTTCCACTCATTCACCGATGAGAGACCGACCCCACTTCGAAAATCATTCAAGATGACTCGCTCTTCAGAAGACAATCAACCGAAGATACTGAGCCTTTTCAACGTCGTCAGAGCTCCCATTGGATTCCCCATGATCCCGAATAGCCTCTTGATAAACGACTTATAAACTAAAAAAACAAAACTAGACAATATCACCCGTGGTTTAGGTCCTCGATCTCGTGCACGCACCGCTGTCCACCGTGCTCAAGGGCGCCATCCTGCTGCAGCCCGACGACTACACCAAGTGGGTGCACTGCCGAATGCGACGTTTCCTATTCGCAGAGTTGTACAAATTTCGACGGGCGATGATTCCTAATAAATCACACCATATCAGGATCATTCGCACCAGTTGGCGGCTACTGCTTGATCCGAATCCGCATGTGGTCGTTACTGCAGGTAAGTGGGAAAGAGGCGGGGCTTGCGGGAATTCATCGATCGAAGCCTTTATGAGGGGGTATGACAGAAGCGCAGCGGCGAATAACTTTGTTCAAACTTCAAGAATTGATTTGAAACTTCAGCGGTGATTTGTCAAGACCATTTGACATCGAAGCCGCATGATCATTATTGGTTCCTCGCATTTTGAAATCGTTGTTCAAATGTCGTTCCGCTTATTTTAGGATAAATTCTCATAGTGGCTTTGATAGAGAATTCAATTTCGAGTAACATGAGCTACTATACAAATTTATAAGACTATTTTAATGCTTCTGTCATGCCCCCCTTTATGATTCAGCTGTGCTAGAGAGCGCAGAAGGAAGTTTTCTAATCGCTTATGATCAAAATTGCTCCTTCTGATGGAGAAACGTAGACGGACTGTCCTCAATTACCGTATTCCAGCCTCCACCTTCACGATCGCGTGCGTGAAGCGTGCGGACGAGGCACTGGGCGTGGCGCGCGCCGCGCTCGAGAGCAAGAGTCCGACGGAGCGGAGTAGCGCGATACTGAGGTAAGGGGAGATACGTGGTATATCTGCATATATGTTATGCAGATATACCACGAGGGCGTAACGGCGTATTGTGTGCCCTGTTGTGTAAATAAAGTTTTTTTTTCGGGATCGGTCATAGCTCGATTGGAAGCGTCGCTGATTTGCGATCTCTTCAAAAGAAGTTGAAACTCAAAAGCGCATCTGCCAAAAAAATATGTCCAAATTGCCTAGTGTTTTGAACTGCATGGCGAGAGTTTAAAATGGGGGCGGAGCTTCAATGTTTTTTTGCAGGTTTCACGCTCTCTGGCGCAACCGCTATCATGTGTGGCTGAAGATGGAGGATGGCGCGCAGGCGATATTCAAGGTGTGCCAATCGACAACCGTTAATATTCGACATTAACCAGAACCACTGGAATCAATCATGATTCTTTGCGAAATTGATCACAAAAACGCTTACCTATTCTAGGCACGTTGTCTATAGTAGTCCTAAATGAATACACGATCGTTATCCAGAATTAGGTTGGCCGTTGCTTCCGACCCCCAGTCAATTGTGTTACACGGAAGGCGAGAACTAGGTGGTGAACTATCCCGATTCTTAATCCATTTTCGCTTTGTGCCTATATTCAATGCGAACCGAGATACTAGTTTCTCCAGCCATCTCTATTACATTTATAAAATGATACGATCATACCAAAAAGCCGAATAACGAACTTCCGTTGTTTACCATACAGGAACATTGGCGACCCTCTCGCTTTTGCGTGCTCTCTCATCTCGGTAAACACAGGAAGTCCCAGTTCGACATTCTGTTTGATCGTATCATTTTATAAATGTAATATCTTGTATCGCATTCGCAGGTCGCTCCGCCTAGCATCGACTTTACGTCACCGTCACCGCAGATTGGCGAGGGACAGGTACACCATCGATAATAAAAATAGAAATATTAATACAATTTAAATTTAAACTTTAAAAAAAATGTAATAAAATGATTGCAGGGTGTGTGTATTTTTTTCAATGTGCATCCGTGTTGCACAGTACTATTAAATGCATTTGTTTTTGCTCACGATAATCGGATGAATGACAAGTTCACATAAATAATAAATGCATACATTACAGGGTCCGGTGGTCGACCCGCCCTGGATGCCTCACCACAAGACCAAGGTCGAGCAGCTCAGTCTGACGGAAGAGGAACAACAAACGGTGAGTGGGCGGAGCTTAAAATGGGCGGCCCTTAGAGTGGGCGTGGCTTACAATGGGAGGAGCTTAAAAGGGCGGGGCTTCCTACATGTGGGTTGGACTACCTATAAGTGGGCGGTGTTTAGAGTGGGCGGAGTTTCCTAAAAGTGAACGGATCCTCTCCCTCTTTACAGTCGCAGACGATCATGACGATGACGCGGACGCGCCGCAAGCAGAAGCAGGAGATGGCGAGGCGCGCCGTCAAAGTCGCCGAGGAGAAGCACTGCGCACTACGGTGAGGACGACGATTACTAATAGGAGCAGTGCTGTCGAAAAAGCGACGGGCGACGTTTCCCAATTGACACCATGTTTTTGCAGGCAGCAGTATCAACTGCGCGGCGCCGCGCTTCTCGTGTGCGCGACTTACGACCGCATGCTGTTTGGCGCGCCTGCAGCGGCTCATGATAGCGAGGGTGAGTGTACTTGATCGTTCATCCTCGATATTTCGCTAAAAGGGTCAACTTTGGTTTATAACCACCTGGAAATATTCGCTCTCACAGTTCGCAAAGTAGCCGCCATATGTATGTTTCAACCTGGTGGTAAAAGTACACGCCGCTTGCTGATTCAGTTTTCCATCGATGCAAAGCCTATGTGAAAAAAACATTTAAAAAATTAAATAATTGCTGAATGTCCCCTCGACTTTGGTAGTTCAAAAATGATTTTTGCAGTAATCGAGTCTTACCTGAAATTCGTGATAAAATCAATAAATTCTATATTTTCAGAGGGCGAGTCTCACCCTACCCGAGCCCATCTCGTCCCGATCGCCCAGCCCTTCCTGCCCTCTTCTCTCCTCTCACTGGCACCTGTGATTGTGGAGTTGCTTGATGATCCTCAGGTGAACTGAATTTTATTTTTTTTTAATCTGCAGGAATAGGTTGCGGGGGTGCGCCATTGGGGTTTCACAGCTGACTCATCCTTCGCGAGTCGTGGAAGCGTGGATTACATGCTCTTGCGGCAACATAAATAAATAAATAATACAGTATTCCGTCTTCAGGTCGACGCTAACGGAGTTTCTGTCGGGGACGTCGCCAAGAAGGTAAGTAGCCTATTTGTGTTATTTAATTAGCGTAAATTAACTAACCAAATAGACTACTTGAGGTGGTGTGGCAGTGTCTCGTAGAAGAACCGACCTACTTCCTTCGGCACTTCCTAGAAAAGATGACTAATAGGGAGAATCAGGTGAGAGATTGCGTCATCACTGTGCAATACTGATATCCGGTTGCAGAAAGTCAGTAATTCGCCATCGGAGTACCTGGCTATAGGAAATATATTATGATTTTAAATTATTTTAGTAAGTTTGTACTAATTGAAGATAGCCAACGACTTCCGACCCTCTCCGCAGTGGGAGTACCTCATGTCCCTACTTCGCAAGCTCATTTTGCACTTCAATCCATTCCCCTCCAACGCTGCTTTCCATCTACTCAATAATCTCGTAATATTTGTTTTTGTTTTTGTTTGGATTCCGATATTGTGGTTTGTGCTTTTAACTTTAGTCCCTTCCAGTTCGGCTACGTGATGCACTACGTACGAGCATCATGCGAAGGAAGTCAGAAGGTTTGTTTCTTGATCTGATTGGATCTATAATGTTGCCCATTACCTGTAATTTTTAAACTGATTTGTGCAAATTCATATCTTCCGTTTTATTTAGCTAGAAAACTCCGCTTTTGGCATATTATCTTTGACCTCTCTCTCTCCTTAGGCGATGTCAATGGCGCTTTCTCTCCTCTCCCTCCTCGGTCCGTACGTCACGGAACTCTACTTCAAGGACCTCAAGCAGGGACTCAAGAAGGAGCAGTGTGATGTAAATTCAATTGGAATATTCAATTTTATTTTAAATATTTCTTCTACGATTATAATCCCGCAAAATAATTTCCAAAATTTACAAACTCTGATCCCCGTGTCGGTTTCGCGCTACAGTGAATCCATAAAACGAGAAGGAGCTGTGGTCTTGTCAATGGGATACAATATGCTCGAAAAACAATCTTTACAGCAAGCCCTGATGATGACTGCGAACGTGCCGTCAGCGAAGAAGGTACGCTTAATTATAATACATTTTCCGACTCTCCCCGCTGTGAAATCCATACCTCCTAGGGAGGCTAACGGCGGTACGCGCACCGGTGCGCGCGCCGCGGTGCACGAACGGGACAAATCTATTTCCCGAGGAAAAAATACATATAAATCATTCAAAACGGTGTTATTATACACAAGAAAGCGTTCGCAACCATTTTCGCAAGTTTACTGCACACTGCCGTTTGGGTAAAGGGATAAGCACCGTCGGTGCACGTGCACCGTTTTCGCCACCCTACTACCCCCATTTCTATCCCGGCCTAAACCCCTTTTTCTACACCACCCAGTCTATTCAACTTGTCGAAAACCACGATCTTTCAACTCTCCGCCTCCAATCTCCGCTCCCTCCCGCTTCACTTATCTCATTTTTTTCATCTGTAGGTCGTCGTACACGGTCCTGACCATGGAGCGGGCGGAATTCCCAGCCAGTTTCCCGTACACGAGGACACCCAGTTCCTGCAGATTCTCACTGACTCCCTCGAGTTCTTCAATATTGGTAAGCCCCGCCCACTTTTGACCCACACCCATTTTATTTGAGATAATGGTTATATTAGAGTTTGAAATTCGGGTAAATAATTGAATTAGCACTCTTCATTTCACACGCTCTCTCATCAATCCACCGGTGAGAGAGTGTGTGAAATGGGCTACACACAGAAAAAAAGTCTTATATTAGGCCCATGACCTTTTCAAAAGTCTTATATATAAGAACTTAAGTCTTAAATATAAGACTTTTTAGAGGGTCATGGGCCTAATATAAGACTTTTTTCTGTGTGTAATTCAATTATTTACCCGAATTTCAAACTCTAGGTTACATTAAAGTTCTGCTTGCAGAAGATTCGATGGAGGACGGGTATGAGTATGTGCTGGCGGATTCGAAAACTGGTAACGGTTATAATTTATTATGATTTATAGTTACAGTTTAAAAATATATATAATTTGACCTTTTTAAAGAAGGCCTCCCACGAATGATTTCGACCTTTATTTTCCCCGATTTTTGAGGTTTCATTTCTGTTATCAGTAGTTGGTGAAACACAAATCCAACGCGCGTTTTCCTCGCGCACCCTCCTCGTTTCCCCTTATCTCTCTGCCTTTCTCTGACTCCTTTTCCACAAAATGCCAACTCCCACCGCGAAAAGATTGCAGGTTCAATGTGAGATACTGTAAGAATTCTGGTCGTTTTCGAGAGTTTATTAAACATAACTTTCTTCAAACTAAAAACTGAAACATGTGATTTTCGAGGCTCTCATCGGGTATTCGATCTCCATTGCCCCACAGTGAGAACTCAGTTGACCAAATATTCGTGGGACACCTTCTTTAAAGCAGTTTTCGGAGGGGCAATAAATATTCACTGTATCGATTCTTTATGACAATTCGAAAACATAACCATAGAGTGAAACACAACCCGTAAACGAAAACTGTGAGAAAAGAGTAAGAAGGGATGATGAGACTAATCAAAACGCAACAATCGCGCAGGAATCGTGCACTCGCCCGCCTCGTACGTGCGCGACTTCTACTTCTTCCATCGCTCCTTCTACCCACAGTTAACGTTGATCAAGCAATCGATCGACACGACTCAGCTGAGAATGAAGGATGTGAGATTTCGAATTTGATCTTTAAAGGAGGACGAACATCAGAATATCCCACCACGATAACCCTGAACTTCGCTTGGGAAACGGTATAGAGATAGGGGTCAAGCGAGACGAGAGACTGATCTACCGGGAGAGTCGAGTACTCTGGTATTTTTTTCCTAGCTGGATCCCTGTCTGATTCCAGGCTGGAAATATACCGGGATCCAGGCTGGAATCTTCCCATTTGATACCGGGATCTAGTCTGGAAATCGTGCTATACCGGGATCCAGCCTGGAAATTATACCGGGATCCAGCCTGGAAACGCTCCCAGGCTGGATCCCTGTCTGATTCCAGCCTGGAAATGCAGAATATACAGGGATCCAGCCTGGAAATAAATACCAGAGTTGAGTGTCTAGAGGTTGAGTTTATGATCTACCCCTTCCCTGGCCTTCTCTCTTCCCCTTTTCCTCCATCTAGTGCACGTAAACTCGACACGAGAGAGAAAGTTGACCGAGAGATTTGTTTAGTCGCGCACGCGCGCGTCGCACTTGAACCTGATTTCCCTGAGCCCTGTAGCTTCTTTGCGCGCGGGTTTCTCGGTTCAGAAGAAAGATGGGGGTGTCAAATTTTGGATTCGTATTATCGTTCACAGAAAAAATTGAGTAATGACATTAGATACAAACTCTATTTTTCCTGTTCCTCCTCCTTTAAAAAAAATTACATTTACAATACCCATATCTGAAATTGAAAACAAAAAAAATTCTGTGCCGTTCACAGGGTTTTTTTTGCCAGAACACTTTTTTTTTACACATTTTTGTATTTTGATCTCTGATCTTTGACCTCTACTCCCTTCAGGCCGCCTTCGTGCACAAATTCATCGATGTCGGCAAGGTGCTGCTCACCTACAACATCCTCAAGCACTCTCCGCAGAATGTGGTGAGTGTTGCGTCATCACTAGGCAATCGACATGATGAATGCTTTAGGGCCTCGCATGCGAACGATCGTTTTCTTTCCGATTCGAATTTGCCATTACATCACTTTTATAGCTTACCATCACAAGACAATTTGTTTCGCAATTTAATGAAATGATCAAAATTATTGCCGCCATGACATTTATGTTTCACGATAAGCATGAAAGTGCTTCTTCCGCTCTTTGGATAGTCAGCTGCAGAGATGTTGAAACATACTAATAAAATTAACTACTGATCTCTCCACGCTCACTTTTCCGCTTTATATTTAAAAAAATGCTTTTTTAAGAGATATAAATACATGAATCTACACAGAGAAAAATGTCTGTCATATATGGCTCCTGAACTGCGTTTGTATGTCATATATAACATACAGTATGTTATATATAACAGACAAGCGCAGTTCAGGAGCCATATGACGCTGTTTGCGTTAGGATCAACAAGGTCTCAACAGAGGTCTGGAACAGGTCAAAAATCGAATTCGCTCAAAAGTTGCTCCTAGGGGTAACTTTCGACGCTGAACACGCTGGTGCCATCGATTTCGCAATAGGGCGCGTCTGGGCGCCGGTATGGCGCCGCGCCCTTTCGGCGGAAAACGTGTTTATCGATTAAAACTCCGCTAAAACTCATCAAAATGGCGGAAAATCTCGCGATCTACATCAGAATTTGAAGCTCTATCAAATGACGGTAATGACATATCTTGATAATTTCTCGTTCTTGAGAAAAATCGATTTTTTGATCCAGCCAGCATCGCACGAGATCTCACATGAAATTGAAAGACCATTTTCTCCTGATCATTTTGGTATATTGTATGTGGTGTTATAGCCTGTGGAACATTGTTTTACATTGAATCTAAGATTTTTCACGCGCGCGGAACGCGTGTATACGCGCGGCATCCGCGTGATCGATGTGGTAGTGGCCTAGAACTTCAATCCGAAGGTCATTGGTTCGATTCCCATCGGTTACCAAAGTTTTTTGCCGATTTTTTTTATCGAAATTTCACCCCCTTCCAATATTGGCACTTTTCATGGAATCTTGAAAAAGTGATTTTTTCGATGAAAAAAAATTCGGCAAAAAACAAAAAAAAAATAATCGATTTTTGACCTGTTCCAGCGACTTGTCGATCCTAAGGCAAACAGCGTCATATATGACAGACATTTCTCTGAGTGTACCAAAACGTTACATATTAGATCGCTCAACGCATCTTTTTCCTGCACGACGAGCTCACGCACCTCCCAGCTTTCCCACGGAAGGCCATCGACTCCTGCTTCGGTATGAGAAATATTTTTTACTTTTTGTACTTTGACTAGCATCCGCAGTCTCCGCCCTCTTTTCCTTGAAAGGAGAAAGCAAGAAATGCCATGGAGTAGCACAAGCATAGTTCTAAACCGTTTGAATTGAGTTAGGTCTTGTCTTGTAGCTAGTGATTTGCTCTATCGAATGTGCCCTGGGCAAAGTTAGTCCGTCCACGGCAATGTGGCTAAAATGCAGTTACAAAAAATAAAAGTGCTTGTTTTTATGCTTCGAGTGATGCTGCATGTTTTGCCCGAGAAGATCTTGGTTCTCATGATGCTATCAGTGACATTTCAACAAAAATTAAGATGTAATTATCTAATCGTGAATTGTGCTACTCTTTTGAAATATTTCAGTGCGGAAATGCCTATGGCATGACGACTTGGGCTGGTTAGCGGCACTGGAGAGAGAGCGCCGTCTCGGACGCGGGGGCGAGAGAGGCTAGAGAGAGGCGAGAGAGCGTGTACTTTTGAGAGTGCAGATAGGGATGTTTGAACTCATGCAAATCCCTCCCTATCGGGGAGAGGAGAGCGCCCTCTCCATTTCATATACTCTCTCGCTCACCGTCTGACCGATGAGAGAGCGTGGGGAATGGAGAGGGCTTGACCAGAGGGGTGAAAGAAGTCTCCGCCCCTTTCTCTCGTCTCCCCGGTTTGATGCGTCTCCCACTAGCGATTCACGTGCAGATTTCGAGGTGTATCTCGGCTCAGAGGAAAGATATTGACAAACGGCAAAAAGTATTGTCTTAATGGGACCATGATGCATCTATTCTATATGATTTCCACCCTCACGTCGAAAATCGGCTATCCACGTTGTGGCCCCTAACTTTGACCATCTTCGGATTTGATCTTCTCTCTTAACCTTTAACAATGATTATTCTCCTATCGTCTTTTCCCTTCCAATCTGGATTACCAACCTTTCTTACCTTTCTTTTCGGGCTTTTGAAATTCGAACTCTAATCTCTTTTTAAAGGAATGTACAACGGGGAGATGGGCGAGCAGCTCAAAGCGATGGACTCGATGCACAAATATGTGTGGGCAAAGGTGAGGGGAGTGGTCTGGTCTAAGGGCGGAGTCAAAGGGGTCGAGCCTAAAGCTATCCTTTTCATCATCCACTGTTATCGGGTAGTCTAAAGCGGGTGCTGTTAGGGTCGGGGTATGGCATAAATGAAGCGAGCCTAAGTGGTTCGAAGCTGCGGGGGCGTGGCTTGAGTCTGAAGTGTTAAATTTTGAGTTGATGTTGGAAGACAACTGCGGGGGAGGGGGGAGGGCGATGGCATTCAGGGATGACTGGTGGGCGTGGCTAAAGACTGTGGAGCGTGAGAAAAACTTACAACTTTCCAGTTGATGTCGGACATGTTCGAGCGGATGGAAAACGCGTTCATGTTCGCCGATCTCCATCTTTTCATAAACGTCATCAACGGGATAATTATCACCCACTGCGAGGACGTACTCATTCTGAGGTAACCGATGCGTCCTGTCGAACGTATGCGACGCGTGAGAGCGACGCGGTGCGTATCATCAACCTAGTCTTTAAATTTTAGGGAACTGTTTATTTTGGCTCTTAAAACGGCTTTTCTAAAACCGCCTCTGATGATTTGAAATAGTATTAAAGACGATAACAAAATAGATTAAGTCGATATTGCGTCATCACTAGGTAATATCATAATGCAATCTTTCCAGACGCTGCGCCGCCACGTACATCGCCATGGTGATCCACTTCAACTCGCTGTTCGCGTCGCAGGTGAGAGAATTTTGCCGTTTTTTGTTCCGCTAACCATTTCTACAATATAGTTCCGCTGGTTAGCACCGATTGGCTATTATTTCTCAGGGCTTCTTCCTCATCATGCCGACACTGCTGCGATGCTACAGCCAACGGCAGACGAACAAGGTAGAGACAATTCACAAAATAATACGGCAATCAGCAACACATCTTCACTGTGTTAAAAAAAGTTCCAGATAATACCCCACTTTCACGGTCTTGCAATTTCGCGATATGTTTCACGATTGTTATGAAACACTATTTTTTTATATTTTGATTTCAAAGAAAACACAGTTATGCCTTTCCGGTGAATTTAAATATACGAATTTAAATATTATGAATTTAAATATATTCCAATATATTGGATATTGTCAGGTCTTCTGCGAAGTGGTCGAGTTCCTCTGCCGGCAGTTCTACATCCTGCACCGAAAGCCATTCCTACTGCAGGTACGGTAGTCTCGTACCGTAACCCTAATCGATGAAACACGAACCGTAGTCTCCTCTCGATACCCATCAGTTCTGTCAAAATTTGCTTACCGTACTCCTCTAATTCCCTTCGAGACTCAACATCCTTTCAGATGTGCGGATCGATCGCTAACATCATCGACAACAACGACAACGACTTCGAGATCAATCCGACGCGTGTCAAGGCGAAATACTGGTGAGTGGGCGGAGTCAGGGAGGGAGGGGCGTGGCTTGAACGAAAGGGGCTAAGCCTAGTATATTCCCAGGTTTGCACTGCTGAAGTCGATGGAGTCAATGGGCGAGGAGGCGGACAAGTTGGATGTGCTTGGACTCGTGCCATACCCGAAGCCCTTGAAGGTATGAGACACAATTCAAAGTCCTGACACAATTTCATCTTATTTTTCCACAAGAAACGAACATACCTGAATTATATTTATTTATAAAAATATGTATAATAGACTCCCCTTCCCCCTTTCCTACCTTTCCCTTTCCATACCCTTTCTTATGCCCTTCACGAGCTTTTGAAGATATTTATTTGAGAAACTATTTTTTTCCAGGCCCTCGACCTCTGTTATCGTGACGATCCAAACACATTCTGCATGCTCAAAGACGCGCTCGCCTCCTGCATTTGCGTGTGTGCTTTCGCTCCCGAGAGTCGAAGGAGCCATCACATGCTGGTAGGTATGACTTACACTTTGCAAGTACGCACACATTTACAAACTGTTTTTTTTTCAAATTTATAGTCGTTTCATATTGCTGATTGACATCGGCATCTAATTGCTCGGATAGGATCAGTTTGGAATATCAGCTGCCTGTGAAACACATCAGTTTCAAATCCTGTCGAGCTGTTTCCGGCTCCGAATCGATTCGTTTAAAACCCTGTCTATTTTCAACGGAGGGGGATCGTTGATTATCTGTTTCAGATTGCAATACTGTATTTCAGTTGGTGATGCACGCTCATCTGCCTCACTTGCTGCGATCGATGGAGGAAGAGACGACGAACAGTGGAAATGCCGCTGCTTCCGTAAACTTTTTTTCATAATTTATTAACAATAATCGACGGACTACAATTTTAGGAAATGTTATGATGGATATCAGTCGAATTCATCGATTGCCCGTGCTCAAAAACATTTTCTATCAGAGAAAACGATCAAAATAAGCTTAATCGTATTATCTTGTATTATCGATCGACTTCTTAAGGTGAAGCACGAGATCGCGCAGTACTCCACACTGTGCGTCGAAATGAAAGCGCTGGTGATGAGTTGTGAGACTCTCGCACGGTATTAGTGTTTTTTTAAAATAATTAATGATTTTAATTATTCCCTGTTATATAATTATTTCTACACCTGCGGCGGCACTTCCATTGCATTTTTGTGTACGTTGCGCCTAACGAAAGATCAGCGAAACATACTTACAGTGAGGTGTCAGGGAATTAGGACAATTTGTATCTCTCCTATTATTGATTTAATACCTTCATTGAAAAAAGTGCCTCGCCATAATTTATTGTGTAAGTTGCCTAATGATGACGCAATACATTTTGCAGCGGCCCTCAACGAACCTTTGACCTCGTCAACACCGTGTCCGAGCGCGGCAAGAGCTTCATCGCTGGTAATTAATTAAGAATTTTAAAATAAAATAAAACGTCTAATTAGCATAACTTACTAATTATCTTTTCCAGACTCTCCTCAATTCTTCGATCCACCAACTATCAACGATGACGGCGAGAATTCGAAGCCGTACCATCTGTAACTTGATTTTTAAACTTGTCTACTCGCTTTATTGCTTTAGAAGTATACAATCCTCTTTTTGCGTTGCTCAGAGAAATAACCCCACTCTTACAATTTTTAGAACCTCTGCAGCTTTTCTTTGTTGTTTGATCTTTGATCTTTTCCAGGAAAGAGAAGAAATCAACAGCGATGGCGTGGGACTCGTCGGCGGGTGCGGAGGAACAGCAGAAGGAGTTGTTCAGGTAAGACAAGAGTAGGAAAGAAAAGCTCCGCCCACCCCTGATAAGCTCCGCCCACTTTTTAAAGTAAATAATTCCAGGCGACCACGAGACACGATGCTGCAGTTGATAGCCTCGTTCATAGAGGGAGCGACGCCGAGGTAAACAACAATGTCGATACAACAATAATTTTTGAATAAAAATCGTCTCTTCCTTAGGAGTTTTCATGTTTCACCATTGTTTCAATATCATTTATACTGAAGCATAAGTAACGAGTTCACGGTGCGGGTGCGAAACAAATGCAATAGTATTATACATGCTAATTTTCAGACTGAAAGAGCTGACAAAGCTGTCGCCGACTTCTGAACACACTAAGATCCCTGATCTGCTCGATCACAAGTGCCACATCAAGTTGTCCGAGGTGAGGATGATCAAATTTAGCTATTTTCTTCACAACTTATCCGATTTTGGTAATAATTCATTAACGAAAAGTACTGTAACTAAATTGCATTATAATAAATACAAATCGCCCTTTCTGGAAGCCGCGGACCAATAATAAACTATTTAACTTTGAAAATAAGCAATATTATATACAAAATAAATTCAGGTGGCTCTCGCTCTTCTCAAAGTGGCGCCGTACGATCTATCTACGCTTTCTTGCAACGGACTGCAGAAGTGAGAATACCGATTTTTGAGCTCTCCAGTTTTTTTTTGCGCAAACGCCTACTTTTTTCAGACCTACTAATTAAAAACATTAAAAATTAACTAATTAATTAAATTAAAATGAATTAAATTTTAAATACAATTAACTAAAAAATTTCAGACCAACGATACGCATAATAAGTAAAATGTGATCACAGACTTTTTATCCTGTATTTAAAAAAGATTTCTCATCATTCCAAAAAAAAAGCTCCAATTTCTCATCGTTTTCTAGATACTTCCTCACGATCCTCTCTGCCACCGACTGGTCGATCGAGAGCAACCGACCCGCCCTCACCATCATATTGAGGAGACTGGACAAGACGATTGTGAAAGTTGCGAAGAAGCAGAGCATACGGTAGGTGTATACACTTACGGTAGTTTGCGAAGTGGTAAAGGGATCGGGACATTCTAGGCTGGGCGAAAGTGTGCTCCAGTTATTCCAAACCGTTCTAGGAGAGAGAGTAGACTTCTGAAACACACGTTGTTTATTGTTTCATTAGGGAGTGATGAACGATCGAACGCTAGCACAGTTGTTTAGTATTAGATGAACGGTGCTTCAACAATATATACTCAGCAAAAAGGACAATTTTGGTGCTGAAGTGATATTTTTTTGTTGTTTTTTACTAATTTCAATTTTTTTATGTTATAAAATATATATAATCGCAGACGTCGCGTAAACTGGGCGGCGCTGTCCAATTGGCTGCGAGGAATTTGCGACACTCTCTCTGTCTTCCCCTACATCGCCCATCTCCATCCACTTAAGGTTGATCTTTGATTTTATATTCTACCGTGCTTTATTGGTCCCTATTCCAGAAAACATAGTTGTGACGTTTCTTTCCTTTTCTATCGCTAAACTATTTGTAATTTGATCTTTGATCTCTACAGACCATTACTCAAGTCTGCCTTCGCATCGTCGCTGGCGATCCATGCAACGATGAAGGTATTTATTTAATTAATTAAAACATAATCTAGAGCCGACTTTACTCCTACATCAGTATCAGTGCTATACTTCGTCGACAAAAATTATTTTAATTAGCTAATCAACTAATTAAAGGCGCCGCTCCGACCGCTCTCCATCCCTCAACCGTCCTCCACGCTTCCACTCCCCCACCCGCTTTCTGTCAAGCAACTCTCAAGTTGACGAGTATTCTCATGCAGGCTCTAGGACAGGTACTGCAGTTTACAGCATTTTTGTATTGATTGTTGTTCTTAAACGATGGCGATGACCTAATTGAAATAAAAAAAATAAATGTTCAATCAGCTTTTGTCTTTCATATTAGCACCCTGATTTAGGCTCTAGGACAGGTAAATAAGGAGTGAAAGTCGATCTTTGACCTGTGTTGTATGTCCATATTGCGCACAACGAATTGGCGCAGTCCTCTTCTGCGCACAGCGATTCAGGTGTACAGCGAGACGGCCACACACTTTTTTGGCAAAACTCCAGAATTTGAATTTAAACTGTGGAGAGAGGGGAACGCAACGCGACCGCAACGCATGAGTCTCTTCATAGCGTTGTTGTCTCTCGCTTTTTCTCTCGTCGTCTGGCATGTGGCCGCTCTCGAAATGCTGTGCTGCGTAGCACAGCATTTCGAGAGCGGACATATGAGCTAGACGGATAGACAGAAGTTAGAGAGCGTTCGCTGAAGAGAGGGTGCCAGACGGCGAAGCGAAAGAACGGGCCATATTATATCGGGAGGGCGCGTGTTACTCGAGACGGGGTGGACAAGTCTCTCCCCCTTCGAGTGGGGCAGAGACGCAGAGTTGTCACTGTGCCGCAGTCAAACGAGCGGGCGGGCGAAACGAGATCGATCATGCGAGGGGGCGGGGCGCGACATCAGCTCTCCTCCCGCTTCTCAAACCCGGCTCGCGCACGGAGCTGGTTTCGATGTGGGTATATATAGAGGGTCTGCGCCCTATCCTACCGTACTCAAGCTTCTGTATGAAGGGATATGATGTGCATTTGGCATTCTGCCAATTGCTTGTGGCCGAGGAGCTATACCCCTGAAACGCTGTGCGTAGCATTCGATTTTTTGCTGCTATTCGCAAAATCAAATGTGCTTCATAGCCCATTCGTATCTTGGGATTGATGCCGTCCATAGTAAAAGAGAAATGTTTTTTTATACAAATGTATCAATTTGAGAAAGTCAATAAGTATTTGCAATTTCCTAGCAATTTATACTGAAATAAAACCCAAAAGTAACCTTTGTGATCTTTGATCTCTTCCAGTTTGTCTTCTCTCTCGAATTCGTTTGCTCCGTTGACGGAATGGGCACATCGGCTGATCGGCTCGAGGTGATCGATTTTCATATTTATTTTACACCGAATTTAATAGAATACAGTAGGCTAGAGGATACTGTAGTTTTTTTATATTTGTTCTCTTTCCAGGCCGTTCTATGTCACGTGCTCATACCTCTCTTTCTCCGGACAGCGAGCACCGCTAAAGGTGAACATTTTCGAAAACATTATCTTTTTTTTTAAATTTCATGTTTTAGCATTTCCCATGCACGTTTTCTCTCTATGTATGCACACTGTTTTCCCATTGTATCTATTGATTCTTCATTCTTTCTTTATCCGGTTCTTGAAACCCGGAATTTCGTAGAACCCCCTCATCCGTATCCGTCATTTAGCCGAAGCCATCAAGAACCCCCTGAAACCGCCCGGGAGTAAGTTTCGCGTAGAAAAAAATCGCGTGTGTGCGTGTGTCCGCCTTTTGTAGACTACGGTAGCCACACACAACACAACGACGCTTTCTGTTACCGTACACCGCATAGCCGCAGCTTTCAGCTAATCGATAACAAAACAATCGATACTTTTAGTCGCTGTCCTCTATCACTATCACCCTGCTTCCTGTGAACAATCGTGATCTGTTTCAGATAAAGAATAAACAGCCAAATAACGCTCAACGGCTAGTAAAAACGGCTCTTGAATGAAAGATCAAAGAACACGTTTCAGGCGGAGATTCATCTATCATCCAAGCCAAGGACGTCTCGTTCGTGCTCAATCTAATGATGAACGCGGTGAATTTAATTTATCGTTCCGCTGCCAACTCAATTACGAACTGTACTGGCAAGCTGCCAGGAAATGTTTATGTAGAAAAATGCCTCTGTTTTGCAGATTTGTCCTCCGGTAGGCAAGCCGACTGTGGCTCCGATTATGAGCACTTCAACGCTTGCTACATCTTTCATGAGGGGAACTCAAGGTGGGAAATGATCAAAGAACTACAAATAAATGTGAAACTACAAAGATCACTTTTCAGACATCACCGGGCGTCAAGGCTCGGTGTCGGTGACGGACCGCGGCCACTCGGCTACCGTATCCACGCATCGGATAGTGCGCGACAGCGTCGTGCAGTGCATCTATCTAGGTACGGTAGAAGTAGTATTCGTCGCCTGTCGAATTTACGACAAGCGCGCGAGTAGTAAAAGTCGGCCTCGGCCACACCACACCAACTCCATTTCAGCGTTGAAAGTGGTGATGCTCACCTTCGACAAGCTGCTCACGCCCATGTGGCCCAAGGTCGCCAAGATTGTCAAGGTGAGCCGCTGGTTTTCATTCTTCTCATCCGCGTATCCGCGCGTCCGCTCATCCGCGTGTCCGCTTCAGGAGCTTGTGACGCGTCGCGCGTCTGGCGCGGTTGCCGCGTCGCTTGGCGCCTTCGTCGAGTTTCTGCTCACGTGCAATCTGCCGGTGGCACTGATCGTTCTACCCATCGTCCATTCTAAAGTATTATTGATTAATTATAGAAATACAGAAATAACGGTAAGAAGAGCTCTCGCACTAGAGAAAACGACTGATCGATCATTGATCTTACTATATTAGTTGTCCTTCTTGTCGTCTAATTGTATGTAACATATAGATACTAGTGTTGTTATTTGGAATAATTCTATTCGAGAATAACAAAGGTTATTCGCGAATAACTCTTTGTTATTCGCGAAGAGGATTATTCCAAAAAACAACACTAATAGATACTACTCACAAAGAAAAAACTCTAGGAGTTTGAAACTCCATATGCCCAGAGCGAGGGTTTGAAACTCTAATTTTCAAGAGAGTGCACGAAATCGAGAGACGCGCTCTCTCATTTTCGCACGCTCTCTAACATTAGAGTTCGAAACCCTCGCTCTGGGCATATCAAGATTAGAGTTTTTTCTTTGTGAGTATATTTATTTCGCATAATCTTACGTCTTTCACCTTTCAGCTCAAAACAAAGCCGTCGTGCGAGCAGGAGGCCATGTGGTTGGCGGAGATTGCTGATAGGATGCATGAGGTAAGACTGGGTGTAAAAACTATTTCTTTTTCCTTCTTCACTTTTCCTAGTAAGAACGCGAACGAATTGCTTAACGCTAGAGTAAATATACATTATCTGTGAAACATAAAATCGCCGCTAAGAAAAAAGTCTTCATTAGTAAAGCATCATTGTCGTTATTAATTAATTATATATATATATATTGTTTCCTTTTTTTACATTTTCGGGACTAGAACAATCTTCAGTAGTAGATTGGGAAAGCAGTAGATTAAACACAAACACATCGATGTCTTTTTTCCTTCTTTTTTTCATTGATATAAAAAATGAATGCATCTGTCGCAATTGTCCAGGAGTAAATGAGTGAACCGGAAAACTCACTTTTCATAATAATGTTCTCATCTTTTTAGCACGAGCACGTCACTCTTTCCAACGCTGTTCAACTCTCCCGATGCTCCAACGAACTAGCGGCACTAAAAGAAGAACTAGCTTCCAAACCCATCGGTAATCAGCAAATTAATTAACATAACTAATTTGCTTAATTAATTATCTTATTTACTCTAATCAATTAAAGAAGCCGCTCGTTCTTACACGCCGACGATGACGAACGACCCGCACTCGGACGCCTCGAGCAGCACGGGCGCGCAGAAGGCAAAGGTACGGTAGCCGATGTATGGTGTGTAGATTAGGAAACGTCGCCTGTCGAAAAATCAAAGGCAGAGGGAGTTTTGGTAAACGTCGACAAACCCACGCACACGCATCATTATAGGGAGCGGCCCAGGGCGCAGCGCAGTCGAGAGCCAGTCTGGACAGGAGGTGAGTATTTTATGATTGCGCAATGCTGATGAAATCGATTTATTGGCCTGCCATATTTCTCTAATCTACCGTAATCCAGATCGTCTTCTCACGGACGCGGACGAGGCGGTCACGCGCCGGCGCGCGAGTCCGAAGTGCCGATCCCGGAGGGCGAAGAGGATGACGAGACGAACGGTGGTGTGGCGAGTGCAGAGGGTGAGGGCGACGTTTAGCAATTCAATTTTTGTGCAAATTTTACATACACGTTGATTGGGAGAACAGAAAGAGATGCACCACACAACCACATATTGCAGCCTCGACGAGTCGTGTGACCAAGAGCGCCAGTCAGCCGCTGCACAAGGTGAACACAATCACGAATCTGACCCGGCGAACTTCGGCATACCGTATCTTTTAAATTCAGGACATGGCGCGAAAGGGATCAATTCGCTCCGGCTTCGGCATGTGGCGCAGCGTGAGGCGCAAGTCGCGCCACGTCTCCTCGCTCGACTCAGTGGACAAGTGAGTGTGGTGTGGTGTGATGTGGTGTGTGCGGTGCAGTCTGCGTTTTCCTAAAGATCGCTAGTCGAAATGTGTGCAGGAGCAGCGAGGCGGCTGTCGAGCTGGTCACTATTCCCAGCAGCTGCACGGTGGAGAAGGGAACGCCCAAGAGAAACAGCTCGAGACGGTAAGGTTTATTTGTAAATTCGAAGAGAACACATCACACACAATTTACTTTTACTAGCAAAGACTCCTGAAGATGAAAATGTCGGATTATTTCGTTTTTATTTTGCCTCCTTATTATGAGGTAAGCGAGGTTATTTATTAAAATATTTATAATAAATAATGAATTTCTGCCTGCTGCAGATCCACCGATTCGTCGCTGCAGCTGCTGCAGCTACATGAGCAGCCGCCGCCCGGCACGAGTGTCGGAGAAACGAGACAGAGATGTAAGTAATACCCATTGGCCGAAATACGATTTTGAGATTTGTTTATTTGTTAGGCCGCGCACACTCGAGTTTCACCCGCACGTGATATTGCTGGTGATACTTAATGAATCTGTTTCACGACTCTTGTTTCTGCTAAAAGTTACAATAATAATATATTCAAAATAGAGGGAATACATGATGGTTCGTAGTCAAAATTTCTTTCTTAACACGCATATTTATTAAAATATTCTAAATTTCAGTCGTTTCTTTCTCTACGCCTACCAAACGCGACGACGATGGCTTCCACATCATCGAACAACATCATGTAGTCTGATATTTGATCTCTGATCAATCCTATACTTGTAGTTTGTAGCTTGGTTCTCAGTATATCACTTTTCCCGGTCGATAGATAATCGTTTATATTTTAATTAATCAATAATTCCTATTTTGCCGTGCCACTTCCAATTGCCTGATGCCTTCGTATATCCACGCCACTATTTTGTTGCTCAGTGATGAGAGAAACGGGTGCGCCAATCGATAAACAATGTTTGTTCTTACCGAATTTACAGACGCACTGAATTAAAATGCTGAAATACGAATTGAGAGGTTTTTGTACTTACCACTAGGTCAACTTTAATATTAAAAAAGGGGCTCGAAATTGAGAAACTGATAAGTGCACAGAGCGCGAACTCTCTAACATGTGCCTCTCTAGAGAACAAACTTTCTCAGATAATTGAGCGAGATAGTGCATAAATTGAAGAGAGCGGAGAGCGGACTCTCTTGAATATAAGAAAATCCAATTCTCTAGAGGCACATGTTAGAGAGTTTGCTCTCTGTGTGGTAGTGGTTCGTGAGGGTGCTTGGTTCTCTTTGTTTCACTTGCAAACAAGGAAGTCTCGATCTTCCAAAGATCACACGAGTTTACGACATCTCCTTCTTCAATGAGCTCTCCCTCCCCTAAATCTCTCTATAAGTGTCTCATCTCGGGCACTTTGATGCGGTTGTCATAAAAGACATTTGGTTAACGTATCTCGAACTTCCTAGTTCAGCGACAAATTGAATAGGTAGAGCGAGAAAGTGTGTACTACCCAGGTCGCATATATAGCAGAGATCACTCGCTTCCGTGTTCTGCCAGGATCAATCGGGACGAATGATATTCACCGCGATAGTTATGTTCCTGCAAGTAGGCATAGTCAGCTCGTGTGTGCCAACTTCCAGCACCACAATGCCCTCAGTACCTGCCCTCAGTTAGTTTGCATATTTATATTACAGTAAAATACTGCATTTTGTACAAGAATATCCTATTGACTTCGTTTATCGATTGATCGCGTAATATCGATTTCGTGTTCGTCAATTCCCCTGAAATGATTTGATGCCGGAATGGATGTACGAAATATTAGAGGAGCAGTCTCATGGCTGGATCAGTGTTTCTATGCGGATTATTATTGTGTAATATTCGTGCAGAGGCCTATCAAACCGGCTCTACGACCGTCGTCAACGTCACCACGATGGACCCCGATCCCAAGGTCGCGGATGACGCAAATGATTCCAAACATACAGAGAGGAGTCAGGGTGAGAGAATGTGCAAAAGTGAGAGAGTCCCTCTCAATATCTCAATATCATATGAGCTCTCATTTCCAACCCCCTTTCTGTAGGGTTTACCGGCCTGTGGAATGATGTGGACGATAGAAAGAGGACGTGCGCTAAGAGGGCATTCATCTTCACGACAATGAATGCTGTCATGCCGGTGGGTGATTATTCCAAATTTGAAAAAAAATCAAATTGAATACCGGAATACGATTGAAAGTGTTCCAAGCGATTGAAAGTGTACCAAACCGCACGGAATACCTTACCAAATAGATCGGTTATCAACGTAGGTAAAGTTAGTAATCTACAATTTTACAGCTCGAATGCTCGACGACATAAAGCCTTACTGTCCTTTTTCAATGATATTTCTTCCTTTTAACCGCTTCATCAATCTTCTTTCTACGGTTCAGCTGAATTTTCAGCTACAATGAATTATTTATTGTCGCCCATGTATCTCAATAGCAATTCTCGTTCATTTTCTCGTATTCATTGGCCCTATTTCCTTCCACATTTCTTTACAATAGGCTGATCGGAGTTGAGAGAGCAAACGTTGAGCTCTACCTAACTTTTCTGTATCTCCTCTGCCTGCGCAAGTAATCGGATATTTGGGTGCTTGACCGATTCCCCGTTGGAAATATCGACAGATTACGGGAACGATCGTGTAATGTATTAGTGCGCGAATAGTAGTACTCGATTTGAATAATTCAAGATTTGTTGAAGGATAAATCAAGAATGCGACGTTGTTCAGCTCAAGATAGTCAAAGTTGCATTAGCTCCAAAATATCAATGCATAATTTAGACAAATCCGAGATATTAGTACAGTAGTGTAGTCTTGTTGTACGATGAAAAATATTGATAAAAAATATTAATATTTTTCATATTAAAACAAGAACCACCATGCTCTCACTGACTATAATAATATGACCTTGTCTTATGTGTAATGTTCGTAACGAAATAGGATGATTGAGAAGATCGATTTCATCAAGTAACGCCAGCATAATCACTTGTCGACGAAACACAAGTCTACAGGTCTACAAAAAAATTACTAAATCGCACCACAATCATAAGTAACGGAAGCGGCATGTTATACAGTTCAAGATAGTTAAAGTTGCATTAGATCCAACACATTTAGACAATTTTGAGATATTATAATAATCTATAACGCGTTTCATGTTGACACGATTGTGATCACGGAATCCAATATAAAATTGAAGTTCAATAAAGTTTACGACGATTCCATCTTCAACTATCCCTTCTTTATAACTTGTTCCTGTAAAAGTGCATCCGCATCGAGACGGGTGCAGGCTGATACGGGTGTAATATAAGCGAAAGCTATCGCATGTATACAACTTCCTTACCCGCCCTAAACAGTGCGTGTGGAAAAGTTCATTTCACGTGTGGTTAGACACAGCAAGAATCACATTGTCCCCAATTCCGTGGATTGAATGTTGGCTACCGTACTTTTGCTATCGCTTGTCGGCAGTGCGACCGCATGCTTTCCGACACCCACCACCACAACGCCAGCACCTGGTGAGTTTTGTTACCCTACAAGAATTTATTTGAGCTTCAGTTATTTATACGTTTATCACTCATGATTATTTCACATTTTCAGCCCCATACCATTTCCATTCCATCCATTTCCTTTATTCTGCATGCTCTCATGTAATCAATATTGAGTAAATGTGTGAAAACGTGTGTATTTAAGCAACGGCTTGCCGCGGCTGCGCTACAGGCCTCATCAACGTCACTACCATGGGCCCCAATCCTCAGATGGCAGATACGGTTGATCGGACGACGGGAACTTGCGCGACGAGAACTTTCGCTTGCACGGGATCGAATCCTGTGATGTGGGTACGTATGCATGGGTTCCGGGTAAGGTGGCGTTCTTGGAAAAATGCCAAAGGTTTATTTATGGTGATACGACCCTTTATATTATGTTTTGCACGCCTTGAATATCTGCCTCAGTCTGAATAGAGCCCGAATGCCGTGTTAGGCATACCCTCAGGCAAACCATTTTTTATAACTCTCTTCGTATTACCTGATCCTACAAGAGATACACTCTTTCTGATCTATCTCACCACCACATGTAAGTTAACATTTGTTTGTGTTTGTGCCGACCCTTTCTGTTACAGATCAACGACGGCTTCAACGTCGTAGGTTCGCCTTTCACTGTAAATTGCAATGCAGAAGGAAGCGCGTGGACGACGGTGTTCAACCTTGTCGTTAGCCAGGTTAATAATTTTGTTAATAATTAATATAATTTTATATTTTAATATAATTAATCAATACATCAACGTTTGGGCAACAAGGGGATAGTTCTTGGCGGATATGGTGCATCTCCAGCGTAGATGTTAGGCGAGAGATATTGAATCAGCTCTTTGACGTCGTAATTTTCGATAATACAAAATTTTGTTTCAGATCACATGTGCGACTTCTGGAAACGCCTCTGCACTGAGATCAACTTTGCTAGAAGAGCGGTTCTCGAAGGATTCCTTTCTTAGAAATCCATACTTCACGCCTTCCACACGTTCTCTTCTTTCGGTGAACAAACGAAAGAGCGCTCGAAATGAGGAGGGTGGAGAACCGTTTTCTAAGAAAGGAAAACTTGGAGAACCGGACTTCTAGCAAATTTACGCTCTGGGCGTACTTACCAATCGTTTTTTCTACATATGAAGTGAAAAGAATGATATGATAGGGCATTCTCCATTCGTTGAAGATTGTATTACCTGATGGCATTTTTTTCTCTAATGAACCACTATAATAATAATAATGATCTATGATATACAATAATAATGAATGCAATGAATTAATGGCATAAATATATGATATGACATCCCGAATGATACCTCCGGCAGGACATTACCTTGATGACACGATAAATTTGAATATGAAATCATTATCGGCTTTTTAATTTGTCCTTTTATTATGCCATCTTCGATTGCAGAAACATGATAACAAAACGTAGATCTCGAAATTCGAAAAAAATGTTTTTACGACTGCTCCTTCTTCAATGAGCTCAGCTTTATCCGTACAATCCAGCTGATTTGTAAAGATGCATCCTCTCGGGCAGTTTGCAACAGCTGCAATAAAGGGGAAACGTGGCTATCGCATAACTTTGTTGTCCATATCTCCATTGCGCATGCGTTCCATTTATATAAAAGACAATCACTCTCTTTCCACTTCCCGGATAAGCGGTACCAGAGTTCCCTTATTTAACGAAAATTCCCTTGGAGCTCCATCGCCCTCTCATTCTCCATTCTCTCTGCGGAGTGGTTTTTGTTGTTCCCCTTATTGGAATTTCGGAACGAGTTCCTCAGGAACAAATGATATTCATCGTGATCACTTTGCTCCTGATTGTTAACACTGCAAGCGCCTGTGTTCCTACTTCCAGCACGACAATGCCATCCACTCCAACAATCAGTGAGTTTGTAATATTTATACAGAGAACACATTGGTCAGAAGAACGTTATCCAAAGTTTCCTTTATTAGAGAACGGTAATCCAACACAGCATCCAGTTGGCACGATGCCAAGAACGTCTATCGTTGACTGACCCTCTCGTCCGGCGCCCTCTCTCGCCATCTCAGAGAGAGATTCAATTCATTATGTGTTGCTGAGATAAATGAATTGAATCTCTCTCTTTCTCTAACTCGTTCTCGCCATGATGTATCCAACCCTCCTCCTTCTACACGCTCTCTCGTTACGGCGAGCAGCTCGAGTGCGCAACCTCATTAGGTCATACAATTATTTTTCAGAAGTTGTTTCCTCCTTCAACTCAGCATGAACTCTTCTTTACTTGTATTGTTCACATTTCAAATTAATTTTGCTCTTTTAAAAAAATCAATTGATTGATTCTCGATGTCAAGTCAAGCCCAGTTTCTAACATCAAACTCCGGCAAAAACTAGCAGGGATGTGTTGAGGTTAAATACACTACGCTATATGCATAGTTCTGCAGGTTCGGTCCAGGGACCTCGGTAGCTTGCTTCAGGTACGGTCCAGGGGGACCTCGGTAGCTTGCTTCAGGTACGGTCCAGGGGGACCTCGGTAGCTTGCTTCAGGTACGGTCCAGGAGGACCTCGGTAGCTTGCTTCAGGTACGGTCCAGGGGGAGCTCGGTTGCCGGTTCTAAGTACGGTCCAGGGAGAGCTTAGGATGTTGGGGATTGTTAATCGCTACAAAGAGTGCTGGCTATTTCCGTTGCAAAAGGCTCGTGAGGCTGAGAGCGATCCAAAAAAGTTGCCACTACGCCTCTTCGTGGCTCCGTGGCAACTTTTTTCGATCGCTCTCAGCCTCACGAGCCTTTCACAACTGAAACGCAGGATACAGTGCGTTCAGAACTTTTAGAACAATTTCAGAGACGTTTCCTGTGATCCCCTACGCTCTATGAATAATTTTGGAAGTTTTCGAAATTTTCGATTTTTCACGTTAAAACGTGTTAGAACACGTTCAGACACGTTTGTGACATCGCAAAACACTTTTCGTCTGATCCCCTACGCTCTACGAATCATTTGGAAAGTTTTCGACATTTTAGATTTTTGACGTTAAAACGTGTCAGAACACGTTCAAACACGTTTCTGACATCGCAAAACACTTTTCTTGTGATCCCCTACGCTCTGCGCATCAATTGGAAACTTTTCGATATTTTCGATTTTTTACGTTAAAACTCGGCAAAACAGGTGAAAACGTGTTTCACGATACTCAAAAACGTGTCAGGGCGCATTCTGGCACTTGCGAAAAATGCGGCAAAAGGTTTGCCCGCGGCGGGGGTCGAACCTGGGGGATCTCGGTTTCAAAGTCTGGCGCCTTATCCACTTGGCTATGAAATTAGCGGATTTTTATATTAAAATTTTGAAAGGTTTTCTGGTCAGTTATCACATGCAAAAGGTTCTGGGAAGATTGCGCGAATTTGAAGTTTATGGCGAAAATGAAAAAATGTCTGTCACGCTGCAAAAAAAAAACATACAAACAGACAGACAGACAGACAAACAGACAGACACAATCATTTCCTATAAGTGGAGGAATATGCATTTTTTCAAACTTCTCTATCTTCAATCAACTGGTTCCTGCTCGAAAAACGTGTTGGTGTGTAAAAGTGCATCCTGTGTGTATCCGATCTGTTACGGCTGCCATAAAAGCGAAACATCTCGAGCTTCCTTTCTCGCACTAAACTGTGTGTGGGAGGAAGGATGTACCCACTATGTACTATTATATAAGCACATCAAGAATCACTCGATACCCTCTCCTCACTGAAGCTTCACTGTAACTGCTTGTCGGATGAAAGCTACCGTACTCTTTCTAGTGTATATTGGCACTGCAGCCGCGTGCCTTGCTACCTCTAGCACCACAACGCCAGCACCTGGTGAGTATCATAAAATGACTATTTTAAAAATTATTTGTTGATATCATTGCATTACGTCGAGCCGTTTTTACTCGAATACAATATTTAAAAAAGTGGACCATATTTCTCCGCTTTTTTTCCACTTTCTTGAATTCATTGTAAAAATTTCTATAATGAGGACTCTTTTTGTGGCTACTGTATTCTTCACTACTTGCATTCTTTCAGTCGCCGACGTTTCCACCACTTCAACGACCTCTACAGCCGCCCCCACGGACGCGCCCGTAATCAGTGAGTTAAAGTTCTTGTCCGGCGTAATGCCTGGTAGAGAGCACCACGTCAGATGAGAAGTTTAGGAGGAAAGATACAACTATTATGCAAGAAACGATATCGCGAAATAATAATCATCAAACATAGCGCTGCATTTAGACCGCACTGCGTGCGATAGCAATAATGTAATTGCACAGAGAATGAGTATACTAAGATGAGACACATACCCTCAAAACGGAAGAAACTGCACCGTGTCCGGGATTTTCCGGGAATTTCCCGGAAAAATCCGGAAAGGCTGCCAAATCGTTGGTTCTCAACGAAATCGTCTAAAACTTGTAGTACGAGGGATTCACCGAAATTGGAGAAAACTACTTTTATAACTAAGAAAATTATTGATTGGAAAGTACTGTATCAGAAAGTATGAATTTCGTAGTGTGTTGTGTGCCTCCAGTAGTACGGTGGTGTTTTGGTGAACATTCATGTGCATTTCAACACGTTTTCTTTGAATTTCGTTTATTTTGTCGCTGTTCTTCATTATTTTGGCTTTCGAGCACTCTTATTAGGCTAACAAGTCAAAATAGAGAAGAATATAATCAAAATAGAGATAACACAAAGAAAACGTGTTGGAACACATGAATGTTCACCAAAACACCACCGTACTACTGGAGGCACACAACATACTACGAAATTCATACTTTCTGATACAGTACTTTCCAATCTATAATTTTCTTAGTTATAAAAGTAGTTTTTCTCCAATTTCGGTGAATCCCCCTTACTACAAGTTTTGGACGATTTCTTTGAGAACCAACGATTTGGCAGCCTTTCCGGATTTTTCCGGGAAATTCCCGGAAAATCCCGGACACGGTGCAGTTTCTTCCGTTTTGAGGGTATATTCGTTCTCAATATATTCGTTCGTCGAGAGAGCGTGCGAAAACGAGAGAATATACTCAATATTGAGTATATCATATACTCGGTGTCATATCTCAGTATAGAATATACTCAATAGTAAGTATATTCATTCTGGGTGTGAATGAGAAGATGGATACTTCACCTCCAATACTTCCAATGACCCTAGTTGTAATGCTATGTTTCCAGTGGCCTGCCTTAAATGCCCTAAGTTGACAGATGACGTCGACACGACGGGAAAATGCGCGACGAGGACCTTTACGTGTTCAGGAACGAATGCTTTCATGTTTGTGGGTGATGAAATTTTTAAAAATCTATTAAATCTTTAAAAAATTAAAATATTAAATCTAATAAAAATCTTTATAATGTCGAGACTAGAACGGGAAATCGAAAGAGATACAATCAGAATTTCATACCGTTCGCATTGTTTGAAATGTATCCGAAGCTGAGAGCAAATTGGATAGGAGAACGGTTTTCCGAGGTTTGGTTTATTGGAAAACGGTTGTCCAAACTCCTGTTTCGGCACACTCTCTCGTGAGTTCTCACGAGGTTCTTGAAAATCGTGCCAGTGTTCTCGAAAATGAAAGAAAATTGGTTGATCAATGTTCTCTGACGATGCCAAACTTACAAAAGTCCTGCAATTTTACAGATCGACAACGAGTTCGAAGTTGAATCACCATACGTCGTCGATTGTAACGAAGAGGGAACCGCATGGGTAGGGGTGGATAACGTCGTCGTTACCCAGGTATTGAATTATATTTCACAGCGATTCAGGTGTACAGCGAGACGGCCACACACTTTTTGGCAAAACTCCAGAATTTGAATTTGAACTGAGGAGAGAGGGGCACGCAACGCGACCGCAACGCACGAGTCTCTTCATAGCGTTGTTGTCTCTCGCTTTATCTCTCGTCGTCTGGCATGTGGCCGCTCTCGAAATGCTGTGTATTTAGGGGCCACAACGTGGTCAGCAGAATTCAATGAGAGGGGTGAAATTTAGTGTTACCATGTTGCTAGATGTCTGAATAAGAACATTCTTTTGGATTTGGGTCGATATCTCACCTCCGAGCCGAGTTACAGCTCCAAAACCACGCGCGCTTCGACTGTTGTGAGAGGGGGGAAAGATGAGAGGGGAGGAGAGGTGGGCGGAGCCTAATCGTCCATCTTTCTAGGGGCATAACTCAGGCGATAGAAGACATTTCGAAGGTATGCCAGAACAAAAATAGTTTATGAAGATGTGGAGAGTGCAACGGCATCTGAATTGCGACGATTGCGATAGTCGACGCGTGGTGAGATGGCCAGAACTTAGCGCGTGGGAGAGTGGAACGAGAGATAGAGATGGCGCAGTGGATAAGCGCTCGCTTCAGGCAAAGCACACTGCAAGTTCAATTCCTCTTTTGCGAAAACCATTGCTATTTACAGTAAAGCGGAATTTTGGTACTCTCGTACTCTTAAAACCCTCGTTTTCACTTCTTTTTTTGCAAACGAAAGCACAATTCGAATTTAGACTTTATCTTTGTTTTTTCTTACCAGATTTTATTTTTAGGATGATAACAATAGAATCGCAGTCGGCCGAGCATGCTACGATAGCTACAATTACATTATTTGGGGTATTTGAAACTGTTTTCCCCTTTTTCTGAACGTCTTCAAGACGTCCCACCACCATGGGCCTGGGCTCGAACGATAGAGCTTTTCAAAAGCTACAAGATAAGCCCAAGCACGTCTCATAGCGTTTAGAATTCAGCTTGTGCTTCACCCCGCTCGACTTTTCGCGATTGAGAGCCCGGTGGATTTGGGCGGAGACTGTGGGGCTAATTATATTTGTAATTTTGTAGTTTGTAGTTTGTATTGTAATATATTCATCAAGATAGGCTCTGATGTGCTTGGCTGGTGGGACACTGTTGACTCCTTGCTTGTCTCAGAAATATCGTACTGATTATTCACATGAAAATTCGGGGAAAAGAAAAATGAAGTTGAAAATGAAAGAAGAGGCAATCGGCAACGAGACAATTTTCTACATAGTTGAAACATATTTCGAGAATCAAACAAATATTTTATTAAAGAAGGCGACCCACGAATGATTACAACCTTTTATTTCCCCCGATGTTCGACGTTTCATTTCTCTTATCAGAAGATGGTGAAACACAAGTGCACGCGCGGTTTCCCTCGCGCACCCTCCTCTATTCCCATTATCTCTCTCCCTTTCTCTGACTTCTTTTCCCAAAATTCCAACTCCCACCGCGGAAAGATTGCAGGTTCAATGTGAGATACTGTAAGAATTCTGGTCGTTTTGGACAGTTTATTAAACATAACTTTCTTCAAACTAAAAACTGAAACATCCGATTTTTGAGGCTCTCATCGGGTATTCGATCCCCATTGCCCCATAGTGAGAACTCAGTTGACCAAATATTCGTGGGACACCTTCTTTAATGTGTTTTTCAGATTACATGCGCGACCTGTGAAAGTACCACTGCTACCCCAACAAGTTGACGGATGTTCACTTCAATATGAGAAGTGTCTTCATTTTTTAAAAATTTTTAAATTCATTCCTCTATTTTGCTCGAATAAACCATTATTTTTTCCTCTTTCTCAATGCATTATCGTCCATGTTCTTGTATTTATTGGCCATGGTACATTTCAGAATTTGCATTTGAAGCTACAATTGCAATATGTATTACATTTATAAAATGATACGAACACACAAAAAGTCAAAATGGTACTTCCTGTGTTTACCAAAGCGAGAGAGTGGGCAAAAGTGAGAGAGTCGCGTACGTGCCTGTGGGGTAAACAACGGAAGTCCGTCATTTGACTTTTTGGTGTGATCGTATCATTTTATAAATAAAAAAAATTTTTTTCCTTTTTATTCCGATAAATACATTTATTATTTACATTATTTCACGGAGTCACTCTCGCCTTTTTCCTTGTAGCATGTGCATGCGCTTTTCGGAATCTTGAAAAGTTTTCCCGAACTGTTTACCAAATTAAGAAACGTTTTACCCGGCCCCTAAAAAGAAGTTTCAAACGTAATACTACCTTATTTATAGCCGACTCCCTCTCCACTCTCTCAGCTTCGGTTCCGAGTGTTTCCAAAGAAGAAGCAAGTAAATACATCAGAACATTAATAACCTTATAATTTCGATATGCAAATGAAACATCACTTTATTTATAGTATTTATACTGTATTATTGATATTATATATTTATAACCTCCTCTCTCTCTCTCTCACTCTCTCTCTCTCTCTACGTCCTCGGTTCCGAGTGTGTCCAAGAAGGAGGAATCAGCGATAGCCGTGGGATCTCTTTCCATTTCCTCCTTATCGCGTAGAAGATTCTGGGAATTTCCCCCAAAAGAGTTCGCATTTCACCGAATTTCACGTACCATATTTGCGTCCTCTTTCTAGTCTTCTCCGCTATACTTCTTCTAAATATATTAATTTATACTAAATGCATAGTCCATATTGTTCTTGGTCAACTATTCACAACTTTTCAGTTTCTTTTGTTCACACTATCTTTATAACTCGTTCAATTAGTATTATTAGCATTTCGTTAGCACTAAATTACCTCTTTGATTAGAGCCGACAACTTCAAGGATACCTTTCTCATTAGGCTTCACTTGATCTCGGTCACCTGCCTCACACTCAGAGAAAAATTACTTCGCCATGCATGCGAGTTAGCAAATAAATTACTTACGCTCTCCTCATTTCCCATGCTCTCTATGCTAAAAAGTAGGTGATTCCCATGTTTTTTCTCTGAGTGCAGATGACGCCGACAACTTATGATGGCCCCTCCACCGCTTCCGAGGTTCCTCCCCTCACTTATCATTCCCGTGTGGTTGACAATATGACAATATCACTCACTTCCCGCCCCCTTGAACCCCTTTTCTTATTAATTATTAATTTTCTCTTTTACTCGCACATTTATGTACATGTGTCCATTCGCTAAAGTGCGTCGCTCACTCCGATTTTCCTCTGTTTTCAACGATAATTGCTTATCTTTAATCTGCTCTTGATTCTCCAACGGGATAGTTTGGCGGGATATGCACTTATCTTGACGTTATGGCATATTCTTCAGCTCTAGTAGATAGATCGAGAGCATTTCGTGAAATCAGGGAATTAGTAGGAGTCGAGGCAGAATCAGGCTGTGTTCATGCCACAATCACAACTTCTGCTTATCCGAGGTGGCCATGACGTTTTGTTATCTTTAATTTCGCTAGCAACATGTTCCCTATAGCAAATTATAGATACAAGCACGGGACCACGGAATATCTCATGCCGGGAAATAAGTCTACGACTTCAGAAGTCTTGGCTACTGAGCGACGACTTTAAAGTCTAGAAAGTGCCGCTCCCCTGCCTCTAATCGAAGCGAGTTGACTTATGAAGTCGTCGCTCGGTAGCCGAGAAGTCTACATTCGTAGACTTATTTCCCTGTGAGCGCAAAATTTCAAGGGGTGCAAGGTGCAAAACAGTTGTATGCACCCTTTTATAACTATTTTCCTAGTGAAGCTACAACTTCCAAAGTTGATACAGGGATTTCGAGCCACGTTTGGAACATTTTCCTTTTTGATTGGAGAGATTTCGTTCAGTTTGAGCTGAGTTACACGAGTTTCCCACCCTCGGAGGGTGGAATTCCACGCATGAAATTAGCGCAGCATTAGAGATATTTCACTAGTCTGAGAACTGAAGCAGATTAATTATGCGAATGGGGGGATTTGACGCAGATAGTTTGCATAGGTTATCCATGGTGAAAGCGTAATAGATATAGAGTTTGAATTTCCGGTAAATAATTTCTCTACGGAGCAGTTCTCTACATTTCACGCACTCTCTCACCAATGGACCGATCTAGAGAGTGTGCGAAATGAAGAGTGTTAATCCAATTGTTTACCCGAATTTTAAGTCTAAATAGATATATTACCAAAACAATGCCCATTGGGTTAGATCGAGTATTTATGTGAGGAACTCATCGACGGAACACTTTCTTGAACGACTCCTCGCCGTATCACATGACGTCGAAACACAGAATCACCTTTCCCCTCTCTATCGCTCGCTAACTGTCGCAGATTGATTCTCTCTCTCTCTCGCTCTCTCTCTCTCTCTCTCTCTCTCTCTCTCTTTCTCTCTCTCCCCACGACAGCTTTTCATCTGCCAGACAATTGCAATTACACGCATTATCCGCATTCGCTACTCGAAGTCGATATCATTTCCGCTCTACACATCATTCCACAGACCGGTCAACCCTCCAGAAAGGCATTTGAAGTTAGAGAGCGTGTGAAATCGAGAGGGACTCTCTCACTTTTGCATACTCTCTCGTCCTAACCCTGGTTTGTAGGTTTAGAATCATGTGTCTAGCAAAACTGATTTTTCAATTGCCTATAGTTTTCATGCGAAACTTCCTACGGTCGCTTACTTGTCCCAAAAAACCTATCTCCTATCGAAAGTCCTGTGAGATTGGAGATTGCTGCATTAGATCCCATCCTTTTCGAATTGATTTTCACGGCTCTTGTTGTAAAACACCGTAAAACCTTCGTCCTCAATAAGACCGCATATTGTCGTTCCCTCCGGCTCTCGAAACACATCTTCCGGCTGCGGCTGCCGGAACTAAATCACGGCCCTCTAAATCACGGCTCCGAATAGCCTCCATCGCTCATGCGCATCCATTTCTCCTGCCGCCCGGCACTTATTGACCTCCCCAGGGACTTTCGCACTTTCGCCTCCCTCCATAAAGGGGTCAGGCTCGAGAGAGTCTGCTCAAGAGAGGAAAACTTCTTATCCCAACCCCTTTCCGGAGGTTCGACCTCGTCCCCTCGGGGGAGCCATTAGTCTAGACTAGGCACACGACTGTTGCGAACGCTCCCTCTGCTTCCATAAATTTGGTTTTCGGTGACTCCGCGAAATTTATGCGAGGTTCCGGTAATAACTTTGTTGAAGCTATTCTTGGGTCACTTGTACGCAGAGCGGGAAGTCTCCCTGATTCTGGAGATGTTGTATCCTGCTGAGATAGCATGCGAAAACGAGAGATCATCTCTCGCTACCTCTCAATCATTATCGCCATTTCAAAGCTCATCACGAGCCAACATAATTTGCTATCCAGATATTATCCAGAGTAAGAGAAGTTGGAGGCTCAAGTTGAAGAGACTGACGTTTTGCTGGTTTCTGATGTTGTTTTACTGCTCTTTTAAGGGCGCGCGACTAGACTCTGCAATACCACACCCGTTTTCCGGGATTCGAAGAAATTTAAGGAGCGAGAAAGTGTGTGAGAGTGAGAGAGCGCCACCCTCGACCTCGTTTCCGGGTCATTTCCTTGCAAGGCGAGAAGAAAGCTTGCGCAAGTTTTGATTGCTTACTCTCTCCAAACCAATAGGAATCAGCTGGACAGCGATGCCTTCAAAGTCTAATATGCGCAGCGAATTGGACATTTAACGTCGTCGCTCTCCAGTTGAGCCCATAAAGCTTAAAGAAGGTGTCCCACGAATATTTGGTCAACTGAGTTCTCACTGTGGGGCAATGGAGATCGAAAACCCGAGGAGAGCCTCGAAAATCGTACTTTCCAATTTTTGGTTTGAAGAAAGTTATGTCTAATAAACTGTCCAAAACGACCAGAATTCTTACAGTATCCCACAATAAACCTGCAATATTTTCGCGGTGGGAGTTGGCATTTTGTGGAGAAGAAGTCAGAAAAAAGCAGAGAGATAAGGGGAAACGAGGAGGGTGCGCGAGGGAAATGCACGCTGCATTTGTGTTTCACCAACTACTGATAACAGAAATGAAACCTCGAACATCGGGGGAAATAAAAGGTTTCAAGCATTCGTGTTACGCCTTCTTTAAGGTACTCACAAAGAAAAAAACCTTAGAATTTGATTATCCCCATGTCCGCAGAGAGTTTAAACTCTAGAGAGGGAGAGAGAGGGAGAGAGAGAGTGCACGAAAACGAGGGAAGAGCTCTCTCATTTTCTCACGCTTCTAACGTTAGGGTATCGAACTATCCGTGTCGACTCTAATTTCGTATTTCGATTAACACACAAGGTCTCGTCGATGTGTTCCTCTATGAAATCATCCAACCGTTTGGCCCACGCTTCTCCTCCCGTCTCATTTCACATAACGTGGCATTTTCAAATGTTATTCTAGTATCGAATTACCCGCCTCGAATTACCCGATCGCTCATTCATTAGACATCGACTACGATCGAGCGAGACTTTACGCTTTTTTGTTCTCTCTCTCTCTCCCTCTTCCCTCTCGTCTCATTCCATCATACCCATCATTTCCCCGTCTTCCTTCCATCACTTCTCAACTCCCTTCATCTAGGTGTCACAAAGTTTGAGAAGCCTCCCGCTGATTCGTTGTTGCAACTGTCCGCCATACGCAGTGATCTATGATTCTTACAATGCGCAGCATCTGACGATTGCACCAAGCACACAAAATTATTGCTTAGCGTGCTTGGTGATACTGATTCCAACCTTTCATGTGCACAAATTCGGCGCACTTTTTCCCCACCAGCAAAGTTCACATTTTAATTCCCGCTATTGTCTAACTCTGATGCCGCAGGACTTCAAATGCGCCCTTTCCAATTGAGACAATTGTAACGAGCGCGCTGATCGATCAATCATCTTTAGTAAGGATTCTTAACTTCTGGCAAGCCGCAGCATTATTGTTGCAGCGGCCCGACGTAAGCATTAGCCTATGGTTTTTACAATACCGAGCACGATTCGAATAGACAAAAAAAACTTGTATGCTCAATCAAGGCAATAATAGTCCATAAAAATGTGTTTTTTCCAAGATTGAATTGTTCATTCCTCACCACTGCCTCTGAATCGCATGACTCTTCTCATCTCAGCAGCTCTCAAAGCCTCGGCGCTTTTACTCGTAAAATCATAAAAATGTGCTGCTGCGCCTCACTCTCGCGAAATATTGCGGTGGAAAAGAGAGAGAGCGAGAGAGAGAGAGATAGAGAGAGAGAGATGCACGAACGGGGAAGATTTGAGTGCACGACTTGTGGTCTCTGGTCTTATTTGCGAACGCCCTTTCTTCCGATCCGGCACTTGACAAGTATGCAAATTATGCCGGAAGTGTTGGCTAGGTTTTTGGCTGGAACATAGTACGGTATAAATGTCAGTTTACGGTTTCGTTATCTCTCTTCGCCGGCCGGTGGATGAGAGAGTACGTGAAATGAAGAGACCGTGGCCTCACATTTCACTCTCTAGAAGTGAGTGCAATTGCTTGGTCGTGCACTGACAGTGAGAGAAATCCTACTAAGAACAGGCACTCAAGATGGCCCGCCTACGAATATGTAAGTAGAGCCTACTAATATATCAGAGGAATCGCCAGAGAATCGACCACTGTGCGGCGGTAGAATTTTTTTTCACGAAATTTGCTCTAAAGAGAATGCAAGGTACTATCAACAGTGCTCTATCTAATAGCGTTTACCAATTTTCACGAATCTTCTTATTTTTCGAGTACGCGCGTTTCAAAGTGACGGTCCTTTGACATTTAACATCGAGTGTACCTCAGTAGAAAAATCATAACTTTCTTTAAAGTTGAGATATCAAGTTCTAGTTTTGTTCATTAGAAAGAAGAATAGTTTCTCCTAATTATAGCGACCACCGCATGATTCCTGGATAAACGGTCGGTCGGGGGCGGTCACTTTTGTGAAAAGTGTCGTAACTTTCCAAATCGGAAAATCTAATAAACGCCTCTATGCGGCTTTTGTAGACCATAGTTATGTTTAATTCCACCGCATGTTTCAGCCTGATCGGTACATGCGAAAAAAAAGAGCGCTGGTTTAAGTGTGGCTCGATCAAAATTACCCCTTTGGAAAATACTGTTCTAGCATGTTTACCTGTCTCATTTGGGATAAAAAATTATCCAAATACACAAAAATGATAATTGGTAACTATACATCCCTAAATATCCATGAATTAGACCGAGAAATTGAATTTTTCTGAAAAATCAGCCAAAAACGTATAATTGAATGAAACTAACGTTAAAACAGTGTGCAAGGTGGTGAATCAACTTTTAAAGTGAGTACATGCTGGGACGAGATCCCCAAACTTGCCAGACAAAAAAGAGCGCAAGTTTGGCTGGAGATATTTCACTTGAAAGTTTCGTTAAATTCTGTAAAAACAGGGCGGAATTTCGCTTATTCGTTCACGACTTACACGCTTCTTACGATGCGACAGGGTAGCCCTCGACGTGCTGACCAACTTTGTTTTTGAATGTGAGTTCGTTTCTTTTCATAGAAAAGAGATATGGTCTCCATAGTTATGACCATAGTTATGTTTAATTCCACCGCATGTTTCAGCCTGATCGGTACATGCGAAAAAAAAGAGCGCTGGTTTAAGTGTGGCTCGATCAAAATTACCCCTTTGGAAAATACTGTTCTAGCATGTTTACCTGTCTCATTTGGGATAAAAAATTATCCAAATACACAAAAATGATAATTGGTAACTATACATCCCTAAATATCCATGAATTAGACCGAGAAATTGAATTTTTCTGAAAAATCAGCCAAAAACGTATAATTGAATGAAACTAACGTTAAAACAGTGTGCAAGGTGGTGAATCAACTTTTAAAGTGAGTACATGCTGGGACGAGATCCCCAAACTTGCCAGACAAAAAGAGCGCAAGTTTGGCTGGAGATATTTCACTTGAAAGTTTCGTTAAATTCTGTAAAAACAGGGCGGAATTTCGCTTATTCGTTCACGACTTACACGCTTCTTACGATGCGACAGGGTAGCCCTCGACGTGCTGACCAACTTTGTTTTTGAATGTGAGTTCGTTTCTTTTCATAGAAAAGAGATATGGTCTCCATAACTTTGAAATTGCGCGAGGGATGCGCGCGCTCTAGCCCCCACCCGCTCTCTCGCGCTCTCTCACTTTCACACACTCTCTCGTAAGTAGAGAGCATGAATATGTCCGATGATGTCAAGAATGTAATATTTGAGGTAAAATATGAAATTCATGCGTTTGCCAATACTCGTAAACGGTTTTGCTCTTCACTGGCACCGATCTAGGCGAGAGAGTGTGTGAAAGTGAGAGAGCGCGAGAGAGCGGGTGGGGGCTAGAGCGCGCGCATCCCTCGCGCAATTTCAAAGTTATGGAGACCATATCTCTTTTCTATGAAAAGATACGAACTCACATTCAAAAACAAAGCTGGTCAGCACGTCGAGGGCTACCCTGTCGCATCGTAAGAAGCGTGTAAGTCGTGAACGAATAAGCGAAATTCCGCCTTGTTTTTACAGAATTTAACGAAACTCTTAAGTGAAATATCTCCAGCCAAACTTGCGCTCTTTTTGTCTGGCAAGTTTGGGGATCTCGTCCCAGCATGTACTCACTTTAAAAGTTGATTCACCACCTTGCACACTGTTTTAACGTTAGTTTCATTCAATTATACGTTTTTGGCGGATTTTTCAGAGAAAATCAATTTCTCGGTCTAATTCATGGATATATAGGGATGTATAGTTACCAATTATCATTTTTGTGTATTTAGATAATTTTTTATCCCAAATGAGACAGGTAAACATGCTAGAACAGTATTTTCCAAAGGGGTAGTTTTGATCGAGCCACACTTAAACCAGCGCTCTTTTTTTTCGCATGTACCGATCAGGCTGAAACATGCGGTGGAATTAAACATAACTATGGTCTACAAAAGCCGCATAGAGGCGTTTATTAGATTTTCCGATTTGGAAAGTTACGACACTTTTCACAAAAGTGACCGCCCCCGACCGACCGTTTATCCAGGAATGATGCGGTGGTCGCTAAAATTAGGAGAAACTATTCTTCTTTCTAATGAACAAAACTAGAACTTGATATCTCAACTTTAAAGAAAGTTATGATTTTTCTACTGAGGTACACTCGATGTTAAATGTCAAAGGACCGTCACTTTGACACGCGCGTACTCGAAAAATAAGAAGATTCGTGAAAATTGGTAAACGCTATTAGATAGAGCACTGTTGATAGTACCTTGCATTCTCTTTAGAGCAAATTTGGTGAAAAAAAATTCTACCGCCGCTTACACCCCTCAAATGGTCGATCCTATCGCGATTCCTCTCATATAAGTTTGCCCTACTAATATATTAGTAGGCGGGCCAACTTGAGTGCCAGTTCTTGGTAGGATTTCAGTCTGTGTGCTAATTGTAATCACCATCTCATCCTTTTTGTCATGCTTTCCTGCAATGCATGTCTGATTTTTTGACGAGCAAAATGTCACTTATAGCAGAGCTTCTTCATAATTCGACTCACTATCACCTCTTTCCATTTCAAATATTTCTTGCTAGTTATGTGTTTAATCAATTCCACAAAAAGGCAAGAAACATCCGAAATCGCTATTCGATAAAGTTCGTTGTAATAGGTGTGTATGTACTCCAGTATTTTATTTTCTTTGGTCTTTTTCAGACCATTCCGAGATTTTTTGACCATTCCGTGAGATTCGGCGGGGAAAAAGGAAGATAAAAAATAGAAAATTATAGGGCTGTAGATCACAACGTCTACGCAATCGGGGGCGTCATTGTGCTATTTTCTTGCTGTATCTATGTTGTTTCCCCCCATGTTCAATCCTCTGTCTTCATACACTCAGCAAAATGCATACTTATATATAAGCATGTCATAATATGATCTCGACACCAAGTTGGAGTCATACTTACATTTAAGCATGTCATACTCGTATGTAAGTATGCGACTACTTATATACTAGTAGGCGCCAACTTGATGTCGTATTCCTAGTAGGATTTCTCTCTGTGTAGTACAGGATATCCTAAATATCATAATTGTATTCTCCTCTCAAATCCAGCGCAATCATTGAGAATTTCTGCATTTAGTCTTGGACATCTTTTATCCAATCGTGTATCTTCTCTTGTTAAAACTTTCTAATATCGAAGATATTTTATTTCCCGCACTTCACCCGGTGTAGTTATTTTGAACGTCTACGTGCCTTTGGGAATTGTGTAGAGAGGACTCTTTTAGGCCAATGTATCCTCTGTTCTGGCGTGCGTTTGAATGCCCATCATCTCCCCGCGAGTCTCGTGTTTCAGGCTCGCCTTTTCTTCTCTTCTTCCTCAGCTTACTTTTGCGCCGCCGCCGCGCGCGTCTACGTAAGAATGCGAAGAAGAAACAGTTGTTCGCAAGGGGATCGAGCTTAGAATCCAGGGGGAGAGGGAGAGGGGAGGTGGGAATAGGGGCAGAGAGGGGAGGAGGGGGGAGGTGGGAATGGGGTAGAGAGGGGAGGGGAGGTGGTTTAGGAGGGGAGGAGGAGGGCGGCGAGGACATTTCGCTTAGCCCTTCCCTCCACACCATGTGGCCGATCTTTGACGAGGGGAGCGCCCCTCATAATTTCGCGGAGTTTTTTTTGCTCCCTTTGAATTTGCACACTGAATATTCGCGTTCATTTCCTTGTTGTGGTAGAAGTTGCAGTTGGAACGAGTAGCCATAAACTTGCGATTTTAATATTGCTTTTTATTAAGCGACGGTTCTTTTATTATCCTGAGCGCGCTCTTTTCCAGAGTTGAGTATTAACGAAAAAAAGGTGTAAAAGTGGGAGACTTTTCTTTAAACTTATTCACTCTTTTGCACGCTCGTTCGCGCTTTCGACCGCCATCGATCAACAGCCCGGTCTATCGCTCAAAAAGGCCGCCCCACGAATTGCTTTTTTTTCAGTTTCGGACAAGTTCTACCCTATGACCCCTTTCTGGAAGTATGGAGCCACGTGAGAGGCGTCTGTCACCCCACAAAAACATGTAACTGTGTTACTGTCTGTTCATTATCTCTATTTTTCGTGTTTCCCGACACCATGTGAGCCATTTGAAGTGAGCAGTAAAAGAAGAAGTGATCATAGGTCCAGCATGGATAGATTTTAAACTTTGTATATATATTTACTTTTTTAATGTATTTACTTTATAAGCACATGTACTCAGTATCACCCACGTATGCTCCTTTAACTCACTTCAAATAATCGTGAAACATATTTGGCCAAGGGAAATGCATTCCAGGGTAATCATAACTCATCACTAAAGTTGTCACTAGAGGTGATCAGTCGAAAAGCCGGAATGAGTTGGAGAACAAAAGAGAACAAAGGATTGAACCGGAACGAACCGGAACGGAACCTTTGTTCTCCATTATTTCAGACAAAGACATTTTTCGACTGATCATCCCTAGTTGTCACCATATCGAATAATCGGAATTCAATGGAGCCTTAATTAGAGGTGTCCAAAATAAATGGGGATCTGTCAATTTCACACGAGTGGTTGAGAGTTTAATCGAAATGAAGAAATTCTAACTTTTAAAAAAATCTAGTCGGGCTAGATTAGCTCGCGAACTTGCTATCGAATTTCGAATAATTCGAGGGGAATCCGCATCAAATCCTACGCCAAATCGGGAAAGTTTCTTGCAATTTTCCGATTTCCGTGTGAATTTGCCTTTGTTCATTATTTGCCCAGCCGTTCTGTTGCGCAGCTACTCTGACATTCGTGCCATTTCGAAGAAAATAAACATCCGGAACATTCGAAATGCTCTAGATGTTTTTCAATCGTGTTGTTCGTTTTGAAATCCGCCACGGTCTTTCCTAATATTCAACGTATGTCATCTGACTTTTTTCAAGGGACATCGTGATTTTCCTTCAAGTGCCTAACCTCTTTACAACCCATACAAACATCTTCTGATCTCGAACTCTCTCCTACTCATCCCCTTTGAATATGAGGACTCACGCGCTCGCTCCAGAGCAACCTTCTCAAGATTCTGATACTCTCCTCATTCCGCACACTCTCCCTCCTCCTCTGACCAGCTAGAGAGCGTGTCAAATGAAGAGAGAGAGCGCGCAGCATCTGAAGAGGGTCGTGGGGAGCGCAAAGTTTTAGATGAAAAGAGGGCGTCGTCGTGTAAATGAGATTCGACGGAGTGGGTAGGCCCCATTCATATCAGGCTTCCGTCCCCCCTTTTTCATGCACAGACAAAGATGTCCTGACTTCGTAGTTTGAACGGAACCAACTTAACTTAGTACTAGCTTGCCTTAGTACTATCCTAACTTATCACTTATCTTAACTTAGTGCACGCACCAGGAATAAAGTCCAAACATTCTTCGCTTTTCTGACGATGATCGACTACCCTTGTCAATTTGTAAATGCAATAGTTATTCTGGTCGTTTGAGTGTCGCAAAAAGTGCGACTTCCCTCTTCCGATCGAGCCACTTGTCCACTTCTTTTTCTCTCTTCTCCTCATTAATCACGCCAAGAACCTTCCCTGATTCTCCCTCTCACTAAGCGAGGAGAAGAGATAACAAATGACACGGGGGGAGATCGCACATGATTCCAAACCTACAGAACAGTGTTAGGGCGAGAGAGTGGGCAAAAGTGAGAGAGCCCCTCTCGATTTCACACGCTCTCTCACTCCAAAGGCCTTTCTGGACGGTTGACCGGCCTGTGGAATGATGTAATCGGGAGGGCGCTCATTGTCAGTTTATCCATTTAATGAATCAGCGCTTATATTCGCTTCATTTTTATAACACTCTCACCATCTCTGCTGTTTTTCCATATCAGGTAGGTTCAATGACAACGTGGTCTGTTGTTTTACCGTAATCTTTTCATCTTCGGTGTGGCTCAGTCATTTGCGGGTCCCCGCATCCCATCCATCCCTTTCGTCAAATGAGTGACGCAGTGGTTGTTTCTCCCACTCTTGCTCTTTTTCTTGTTTGATTGATTAAAAAATTTCCAGTTGTCAAGAGTCCTAGGTACATGTCTGGAGGGCCTGACCCCGTTTTATATTGTATCAGCTAATGCTGACTCTCTGGCTCCGGCGCTTTCTTGGACAGTTCGGAACTATTCGAATAAGACGACTGTCTTAGCTCCTCGCGCTCTTTCTCTTTCCCTTATTCAATTTCTGGCGGAACCTCAGAGGCCGCGCCTTCTAGTCCCCTTTCCTATCTTTCCCCACACTGTGTAACTGTTCTTCGACACTGTTGTATTCAGCGCCTAGTCAATTCTTGGATTACGTGTAAAACGCAAAGGTCAGATCATTTTTCGTACATGTTTTTTTCGCATATGCACTGCAGATCCGAGTCGAAACACGCAAACCTTAAAAACCCCTGTAATTTCCGACGAGGGATGAGAGTTTGGACGGAAGAGGAATGTAGAGGAGAAGAGAGGAGTGGAAGATGGGACACTCCCGAAAGCACAGCTTGCGCGCTCTACATAGAGTTGGCACCATGCCAAGAACATCTTTCGTTGTCTGACTCTCTCGTTTTGAGCACTCTCTAGACCATTCCCTCATCCTCTAACTTCATCTTGCCGATACTCTTTCGGATGATATGCCCCATCCCTCTCCCTCCTCTTTCACTATATGCTCAGGCACGCTCTTGTAATAATTATTCCATATTTTCGCTCTTTCCGCAATTTTCCTCCTGTTTTCGTGTAACGCAGGAATTACTCAAGGAATTTTAATGAGAATTTGTATTTATAAGCGATGACTTTGCGGAAGTTTTGCCACCTACGTGACTTTTTCCATTTACAACTTGGGAAGGAGATTTTAGGGAAGCTGTCGTTTACATGCATAATTTAGTATTATGTTGAGCGCTGAGTTTGTCCATAGCAAGTCATTGACATCTGTTTCCTAGAAAGTTTGAGTAGGTCACCACTCTATGGTTGCCGGTTCGGTATCGCACATAACCTCGAGCAATGTTTTTATCGAGGACTCTCTTCGCTTTATCAGTCATAATATGTATTTCTCGCCCAGACAGCCGTTCCGCGACTACCGAACGTGCATCCCTAGGTCACTATCTGTCTTCTCGTTAGTCTCAGTTTTCACGCAGTTTCGACGCCAGACCGTAATGTTTTCGTCTAACTTTGACGAGGATAGTTGAGCAAATCGAGTTGTCGTACAGTCTCGCGGCGGAACCAGCCATAATCACAAGATAGTTAGTTCCTCCTTTTTTTGGCGTAGCATATTCTCAACAACAAAAAGCACCAAAAAGATGCCCCCGGCCCTTCTATTCTCGAGGGTTGAAGAAAGGTCCCCACTTTTACCTGAAATATCTGCCACTATGCGGAATTGTCGGACAGTTACGGATATTCCAGAAAAAGTGGGGACCATTGGTCTCCCAACTTGAAGTTTTTTTCTTATTTCGGGAGAATTTATTGCGTCCTCCTCTCATTTTCTCCTCTTTCTTCGCACCCGAAAAAGCCCCGGGTGCACCCAAGTAGAGGAAAAAAGTTCTGCTGCGGTCTTCTCAAATGCAAAGGCCCACGATTACCACCTCACCACGCGAGTCTAGACGCTTTTTGCACCATTGCCCCCATGGAATTCGGCAGAATTCGGGCAGGAATGATCTCTTCATTTCGCCCATTCTCTGATGCACCGACTGGTGAGGAGATTGTGCGAAATGAATAGAGTGCGAGATGTGAGACCACGGCCTCTTCATTTCGCACACTCTCGTCACGGTACCATTATGAGAGAGTGAGCGAAATGAAGAGACCGTGGTCTTGCATTTAGCACTTTTTTCACACTTGAATCTGTCAGTTCGCATCTCGACTTTTCACCTCCACTCATCTGACGTTTTTGCGTGCGCTCCTTTGATGTTTGGCGCATTGTTCACGCGCGTTTTTCCTCCATGCCAGAAATGTTCTCGACATGCACATTGGCGTTTCAGCATGTGCTGAAAGAAGAAAGCGTTTCCTCTGGTGTTAATGAATGTTATACCACGTCCTTTATAAGATACGACTCTGGAAAACCACAGCCTAGTTGAGATTTGCGCACATGATCTACATATTTCTTGATTTCGGCCGCCTTGAGGAATGTGCTCGCGCGATAAAATAATCAATAATCGATCAAAAAATCAATAAATAATCAGCGATGTGCGAAAGGATGATAACGTGTCAAACCTTCTTCTCATCACGTGATTCTCCCTCGCTCAGCGCCGCCTCGCGCATTCCCCCACAGCGCTTCTGAGATTTTTGAATAATTGATTGAATTTGCGCGCTTTCGCGGGAAGAACTAATGCAATTCACCGCTCGACAAACTCTCCATTGCATTTGCTCTCGAATATTCCGATAACATCTCCCACATTTTTGTATCTCATTATTTCAGTTATAAAATTATTCTGTGATTATAAAATTACAAAACTTCCAGTGCCTATCACTCACAGGAGCGTTACGCGAAGCTCTAACTTTGGCGTACTCTGTCAGTTTTGGTAGGCAAAAAAAAGGAACTCACATGTGTTTTTGGTTTACAATAAGTTTACTACAAAGATTTTCCGAAACATTTCTTGTTGAATTTTTTGCTCGTGTTGTGGTTTCGATGTGATTTTTGGCTTCCTTACGATGTGACGATCGTATTTCGGTGTAATTACTTAGCCGCGCGCGATCGACCAACCACTCACATTTCCACATGTTTTGGTGCGTTTTTCCAGGCGTTGAACTAGATTCAAACCTAGTTTTCATCATGAAAATGCGCAAAAAGGTGTATGTTATTTGTCTGGGATGTCGGCGTAGTTCCGTGTTGGAAAATGAAGAAGATGTTAGAGCGCAAAAAGTAGAAGAATCTCTTGCTGAGAGGAGTGAGCTGTCTAAGCTAGTTAGCATCCTGTGTGTTGAATATTGTCTACTTATTCTGCCCCGCTCCTCGATGATTTATTTTTCTAACTAAAGAATGGTCATAAGAACAAAAAAGCACTTTTGGGATCGAAATGCGCCCACATTTGACCCCAAACTATGAAAGTGAAGAAAATGTGCGAGAAAAAGTTGCAAAATCTCTCAGATAAGTGAGCTTGCTGTCTCATCCACTTTGCGTCGTCCCCTGTTGAGGCTTGCCTCTCGATCTTCCTCGGCGGCAATTCGATTGCTCGCGCTGTAGAAAAAGCTCGCGATTTTTATTTTCGCTGGAACTTGTCTCTGTTCTATGCTTTTGTACTCTGTGCTAATCAATTTCGCTTGATCACAAATTGATTATATGAAACGTTACATTGACCAGCCTTAAGAAAGGGGTCAAGAACAAGTGGGATTGTGTGAAAGGTAGAGAGAGGCCTCCCTCATTTCCACCACACACGAACGTAATCACTTTCTGAAGTTTTGAATTAGCACCAATCGGCCCCAAAAAGGTCAACAATTCGTAAAAATGTGTAAAAGCCGTCATCAGTCCCCCCCCCCCCGCCAATGCATGACCCCTTTCTGGAGAGGATTGGAATGGTGTTCTTATCATGAGACCACCTTTGCGCCGCTTCCCCACTGGCCGTTTTTTCCTTGTGCTCTCCCTCTCTACTAAGAGCCATCTTCCGACACTTCCTCTATCCATTATACCCCTCCGCCTCTCATCTCTCATCTACCCCTACTCCTCCCCACTCGCCCGTCTCTCTCTCTCTCTCTCTCTCTCTCTCTGCCCATTATTAGTGCACATACGAGCTGCGCCAAGATTAGAGAAGAGCCAGTGAGGACTTCTTATATTATGAAGGCAGAGAGAAATATCGAGAGGAATGAAAATTCGCGTCGAGAAATTTCGAGTTTCACTTCTGTTTTGCATTGATTCAATTTGATCACTTCCTTGTACGCTATATGCTTCAAATATACATGGCATCAAAGTGTATTCCTACTTTTACAATTGTACTCGACTTTTCTTTCCACTTATATCAAAATTATCTCCCTCTTTGTTATAAAGTTTGCGTTCCTTCATCGGTGCAGGCGAAACTTTTTTCCTTCTTTTCTATTCATATCACCGTTCAAATACTTCCTTTTTGATATCAGATTGTCTGTGTCTGCAAATTGCCTAATCTCTCCCGGCTGATCTCACTTCCCAAGGGAGAATGTCGGCTGGCGCTAGAGCGTATCTTCCTGTTTCCGCCTGGTTTTTGAGGAGTTTCGACTACTTTGTGGGCCTCTTGAGGCGTCAGATAAGCGGCTTTGAAGCAAGAGTTTCCGAGGAGAGAGAGGGCAGCCGTTCAGACATCGCTTTCTCTGTTGGTGGCGTGTGGCGGGGTCGGGGAGTAAGTGCTAAAGTGACGTCGGTAGCTTATAGTGTCGGTCAGAAGTGCACTGAAATTAACCAGTTTCCGTAAGAGCTTGCGATCTTTTTCCCATTCTTTACGTAGGACTCCGTTCAGACATCGCTTTATCTGTTGGTGGTGGGTTGTGGAGTCGGAAAGTGACGTTTAAACCTGAGCGAGGCACTGAAACATTACTTTTTTGAACCGCGATCCTCGATTTGTCAATACCGCGCCTGATAGTATGATTTTTTGAGAAACCAGGCGGGCCCATGTTGCACCGAGGATATATATTCCTTTGTTATCTCCCATTATCTGATGTTGATCCTGCATCGAGTTATAAACGTACCAGAACTAAACCTCATAATAACCGCGGAATGATAAATAGCCTACCGGATGCGATCCAATTTACATTCCTGACTCCGTCATAAGACTCTCAGAGAATTGTTTCCAAGAATATCTCAAAGGACACTTATAGAACGCTGCGGGTTGTCTGCTAGGTAGGGAAGTAACGGGGCCTAGGCGCAGTGAAGCGTGAGGTGCGGATTTGGGTTGCACTAAGGAACTAAATTTTCTAATCTCCATCGCATATGTTTCACCGCAGAAATAAGTACTAACAATATTCGATGGCGCCATTACATCCTCCGTTAGATCTAAGAATGAAAATTTTATATGTGATAATTTGTACTACATACTGTTCAAATGTTGGTGTCTCTTTGTTGCTATGTTTGCGCCACTTCTGGACATTCCCCCGCGCCCTGCATGCGTCCTCCAACTGCATTACCTATTATCCCCTTTAGAGTGTAGTTCTTTTTTCTCGACCATTGCGACCAATTGAGGCAGAGTACTTTTAAAGAGCGCGTAAGCGTACACCAGGAAGCAAGACGAGAGATCTAGAAGTAAAACCAATTTTGCTCCTACATGGTGTCCGAGTGCACAATTTCATGCGGATCGAATATTGCTATTTTTTATTTGCCACCCGAACTTTGATACATGCATTACATTATTTTTCTCTTTCCCGCGCTGTAATTTGATCTGTCTAAAATTAGTTGCCTCGTGCTAATTGGAATTCACAAAGTTTGCTGCGACATTCTCTCGCAATTATGGAGGACTTCCCCCATGTTCCATGATTCAGCCCTCATTGCATCATCACTAGCCAATGTTGCGAGGGTTGCCCGCGGGAAATTGAGTCAATCAAGACTGAAGTCGAGCTTCTATCGTATCTCCATGTGTTTCGCGCCCTGATTTCAAGTTTCTTTGCGCTGTTTTCATTCGGCGAATACCGCTACTAGACAATATGCGTTTCTAAAACAACTGAGAAGTGGGAGCCGGTGAAAAGCGTACGTGACATGCGGAAATCCTGTTTTCAGACCCTACATCCCCTGAATCCCGTGATTTTTCAACGCGTCACGAGCCCTTCTTCTTTTCACCGTGTATCGCACCTTGCGCTTCTCAAAGCCGCCCTCTCGTGACCTCCCTATAGAGGACTATAATCACATTTCGCAGCGCAGAAATGCTGTCCTTGCCCCTCAAGAGACGCTTTGCTAGCCCAGAATATGTCACGGACAATCTGATTTGGCCCCTCGCGATTCGATCTCGACAAGTTCCGAGAGAGGCCCGCATGCTTGCTCTTCAAACTAGACGGGCTCAGAAGAGAGTCACTAGGATGTAGTCAAGCTGACGGTGTGTTTGTTCGTGTTTGATTTTCTAGCCTTGTTAGACTTTGGCTTAAGTTAGGCTTAGGTAGTCTTATGTTTTTCTCTCTTTAATGACTCATCACAAGGATCACTAATCTGTCGACTAACGTTCCGTAAAAGGAATCCGGAATTTTCATACCCGCGAGAGCTAGTACGGAAAGTGCGGGAAGATCGCGTTAGTAGAACCATCTCGGGCACCAATCATCTTTCATTCGACGCAGCTCTCCCCTCTCTCAATTCCTCACCCTATCTCGTCGTCTCCCGAAAATCTGTTTAGGGCTTCTGGTATCGTCCTCTTTTTTTTAATCTTTTCCCGAAACTGCGTTCTGAATTCGAATTTTTCTTCTTTTCGAATCGCGTAAATGTGCCGTGAGAATTGGTCTAGCCCCGTGGACTTTATGCTTCAGCTGCACTGTTAAAGCAGGCGCGAACTGTTTCATTGATGCACTAGTCGTTTGCACACAGAAAAAAAGTCTTATATGAGGCCCCTAAAAAGACTTATATATCATACTTTTGTTATTATATATAAGACTTTTAAAGGGATTAGGGGCCCTCATATAACACTAGTCGATAGTCGCAATAACGACTATGTCTGAAGTGTCTACTCCTCTCATATCTTTCACTTCTCTCAACTCTTCTCTTCTCGCAGACATATCATCATATCCCTCATCACAAACGCGTCACCAGTGATCGACTAGAGTCTTGTTTCCCGCATCATGTTTTCTCGTTTCAACTGTGGCATAAATGTACTCTATCTGCCGGTTTCAGTGATCGTTTGAAACGTCGCACTAAGAAACATTCCTTTAGCTTTCTACTGAGAGCGAGTTACGTCATTATATTTTCTACATTTTAGAGTGTCATAGCCGATATACGTAACATTCTCGAGCGTAGTATTGTGGGAACTAGCCGGGGTTTCAAGGAGTTTCTCTTCCTCTCCCCAACCTTTTCTCTTTCTTCCTCGCTTCCTTGTCGCGACTTTCACCACTGCCACAAGTATTCCTGCACAATTCCACTCTTTGCTTATCCGATTATCGCGCCATTAGTGCTCCTGACGTTCTTGCACGTCTTCCACCTCGTTTTGCCTCAAAGTGCCGTCTGTTTCAGCCGCCATTCGCTAACCGCAGGAAGTCGTCGTCGCAGCCCGCATTCCGCAGCACACCACAGCTCCGACCAATGTACGGTTGAGAAAGCAGCTCGACACATACATGCTCGTCCGCGCGCGATTCTCTACGTGAGTTCATTAAAAGGTTTGAAAGTCGCTAACGGCAGTAAGTCGTGCTGAGCCGGAATCTGGCGGATTAGTGGAACGGCCAAGGTTTTGACGATTTTACACTCGCACACACGTTTCGATAGCAGCGTTAAAGTCTGAAGCAGAGTCGATTTGCTCCCAAATATTTTATGCGATTCCCACCCCAATGTTGCTGCTGACCTATTTGCATGGATTTCCATTTAGTTTTATCTGATAATCAAGGTGATGTACTTCATAAGTAGAGTGTAGTTGTTGACCGACTGATTCTGAGAAGTCGGGGGCAGGCCAGTGAGCTGAACCGTGCATTGATTTGAGTCTTCCGAGTCCAGTCTTGGACACATCTAGTCTCGACCCGTCGCAAGAATATTGCTCTATGGGAGTATCGCATTTCCTCACTTGTGATTCTTGAGTTTCACACCCGCCTGATCTTCTCACACACACCTTGCTGTCAGAGAATTGGCGGAGAGATTTTTGTACACTTCACTCACTTCCCACCACTCATCAGAGAGCTCGTCACTAAATCGTAGAAAGAGGAAGTGGGAAAAAGAGTGTAGAATGTGGAAACATATTCGAAAACGGCCTTACGGAGAGTGTGGTTGAGATCTTCATAACGACAAGAGTCAGCTAAAAAGAACATGTCAGAACACCAAACCGACATGCTCAAAAATCTGCAATCGAGAAACTCGAATGAGCGTGTGAAATGCGCAGATAAATTTAGCGGAAAAACTTTTTATTTTAGGATCCTGGGGTACATGTAGTTGGTGGGATAATCTCAGAGGTTTCGAAACAGATCTGTGACTTTCGCAGAGTGTTTCCTCTCGATTTTCGCTCATCTAATTAGACAAATAGCGAGTAAACAAAGTATGCAGTAGCATGCAGTAGCAACTGCTCAATGTTCAGAGAAACAGGCTATGTACTGAGATACAATTTGACAGGAGATCGTTCTCCAAGGTTTCCTTTCTCTGAGAACGGTTCTCCAACTCTCTTTCTTCCCCACGCTCTCTCGTTTAGATGTGCAACCTAAAGAGCGCGAAGAATGAAGAGGTTGGAGAAACCTTTTTTTTGCTGTGCAACGTGGGAATTTATGTTTGGAACGCTGACGTTAGGACACCAATGAGCGTATTTTTGTGGATCAGAAGTAAAACAGGGGTTTAAAAAAACAACAAAAACACTTTTTTTCAGTTTTCTTCTCGCCCTGTGCACAGTGCTGTTGAGTGATGGAGCCACGGGCGACGAAGCGGGTAAGTGGAAAGAGAGAGATCAAAGATCAACTATTTAGTGCAATGACAGTGAACCCAACTATCATTTCGCTTGTTTGGCCTCCAGAGAGGGGTCAGGAGAGTGTGTGAAAATGAGAGCGAGATTCGTCTTTCTGGAGATCATACTGGGCTTGAAGTGCTTTTGAATTTGAAAACGAGTTTCAGGCGTGCAAAATGCCCGGCCGAGCGGCCGCTGCAACAGGAACAGCATTAATATGGGTGAGTTCTGCGTTTCTTTTCCCCCCTTTTTCCGAAACCATTTTGCTTAACGCAATAGTACTAGAATTTTCAAATGTTTGTGATCGATCGCTGCATTTTAGTCATAATAATTTTTTTTTGGTCAAAGGCTATGACTAGGGACTACCTACACAGATGAGGGTTACGGTAGTTTATCGGTGATCGATAACTGATTTTGTTAATGTTGAGGTAAGCTAATCGACAACATTCTCAACGATTACGACACGCACTTGCTGCCGGAGGAGGACGGAGTGAATGTGACGATCGAATTGCACGTTCAGGTGGGAATTACTGATTGACTATTATGCTAATTAATTTATTATTTTAATTAATCATTTCTAAATCTAATCCAGCAGCAATACACTGATGCTCACTTTGCCGCTAGTTCTTTATTTCGTTCTTGAAACGCATTTGATCGAGTAGACTCGCCCTATTTCAAAAGTTATGTTTTCGAGTATGCAGACGGATTGTATTTCCTGGGGATGAAAATGGGCACGATTACATGTGAAACACACAAATAGTGTTGACGAAATCGTAGCTAGAAATATTTTCCTCTTCAGGGAGTTTCCGGAATTTCGGAGATCACTGCGGACTTCTCGCTGGACATTATGTACTCGGAGATCTGGCAGGTATCACATGGTTCCAAGCGTCCAGAGAGGGGTCGTGAGCGAGATAGTATGTGAAACTGAGAGAGTCCCTCTCGATCTTATAACCTCTCACACTCCTAACTTCTTTCTGGAAATGTAATTGGTATGATGTGAATCTCTTTTTGATAGTTTTGTATACTGCCTTAACTAGTTAGAATGCTGAATCATAGCCATACGAGTACATGAAGGGTTGGATCAGATTTTTATCGGGTCAGACGCGTTTCGGGCACTAGGCCCATCATCAGTGACAAATTACCTCAAACTAGGGAAATATATAAATGGATTTATTTCCCTAGTTTGAGGTAATTTGTCACTGATGATGGGCCTAGTGCCCGAAAAGCGTCTGACCCGATAAAAATCTGATCCAACCCTTCATGTACTCGTATGGCTATGATTCAGCATTCTAACTAGTTGATTCCCTCATGAAGATAACAAAGTATTCCCTCGTCAATATACTGCCTTATTCGAGAATAATATATATTTATCAAAAAGTCATATTATAAGATGATTTTTTTACCATTTCAATCTTTATGAATGTAAGAAGCGAATCTTATTGATGATAGATGCATTGCAAATAATAGGACATGAAAACCGCAAATCGCCTAGATATCTCAATCAATTGCACGTAAGCGACGTGAAACTTTTCCAGGATCCCCGACTTTCCTTCAAGCATCTCAACATCTGCGCCACGAATATCACGTTGAAAAGGTACATTTTTTTTGCTTTTCGAAATTATTTTTGATAAATAAATAAATTACGCAATATTCCAAATTATACTTCCAGCGACTTCCGCAAGCGCATCTGGACGCCGGACACGTGCATTATCAACAGCAAGGTGAGCGTTTTCCTTTTCTTTCCCATTTTTTCTATGTTTTTCACTGCTCTTCACAATTTTGAAAATGACGTAAACCCAGTAGAAACATGCAATTTATGTTTTAATAAATATATAAATTTAAGTAAATATTAATTAATTAATTAATTCCCAGTCGTCCGTCATCCATTCCTCGCCGTCGGAAAACACCTTCGTCATTCTCTACGAGCACGGCGTCGTCTGGAGCAATTTCAGGTTAATTAACAAAAATATAATTAATATAATTATTTAATTTACAATAAATAAATATTCCTCAGACTCAACGTGAAAGCGCCCTGCCACGTCGATTTGAAGGTTTGCTCATTTCTTTTTAAAAATTAAAGTGCTTTTCCGTTTCGATTTTCTGATGTCAGGTCTTTCAACAAAAGTTTGTAGTTTGAACTATCATCTCCCATAAGCTCCAAGTATAATTCCTAGTGTGGGCATGAGACCCCTAGAGTATTCCTGCATTGTAGTCTGACCTACTCTAAATTGTAGTTTGATCTTTGATCTTTCAGATGTTCCCGTTCGATTCTCTCTCATGCGAAATCATTCTTGAGTCATACTCGTTTAACGCGGATGAGGTCCGGCTGACATGGCACGAGAGCCCCATCACACTTATGGAAAAGGTTATTATTTTTTGATAGATAATTTAATTGACTTACTCATCACATAATTAATTTGGAATGGCCTCGGAGTTTAGGATGTTTATTGATAGCTACACCGCACGTTTATGTTTCAGTACGGGCGTATAGGCGTTTGATTTCGCACTCGATTCAATCATGATGGCGCTCAGGGATAAAAAAAAACAAAATATCCGAAATACGTTCAAAAAAGCTAATATATGGATGCAATTTTTTTTCAATTATGGAAATCGCAGATCGAGCTTCCCGATTTCGATCTCATCGGCTGGTCTACGAGTCACCATCGACTGTCGTATCCCAATGGCATCTGGGACCGGGCGAAGGTACGGTACACGTCCGATATTTATTGATTTCGAAAATATATTTATCGGCAACATGCGAAAAATCAAGATTTACATTTTTTACAGCATTTTGGACAGTGTTTCTCCCTTATTCCCATCGCATGAAGAACCATCTTGTCTGCCTCGTTTAGGGTTGACGGGGGCAAGGGAGGATTAGGGATTGAAGAGGGGCGGGAAGAGGGCGGTAAGCCCCTTCCACTCTGAGGGTGACCTCCGAGGGCTTCCGGGTTCCGTGTTCTGACGTAGGGGACGTCTTGCAAAGACAGAGAAGAGAGGAAAAGATGAATCTTTTTACGACATAGAAGTAAATAGGGCGTGCTCAAATCATATTTCAATGGAATAGAGAGCGCTGGAAAAAGTGGCAAAATGAGAATGGGGGGTCATGAACTAATTCCATGTCAAGTATACGAAGTTCGAAATTGAAATTAGAATTAATAATAACAATCAATTTTTATAAAAGTTTAATATTTATTCAAATTCAGGTCAAGTTCACGTTCGCGCGTCGCTATGGCTTCTACCTGTTCCAGTCGTACTTCCCGACGTCGCTGACGGTAAATATAATCTATAAATAGCATTTTAAAACATATTTAAATATTATTTAAATTAATTTTAACAGGTCATCTCCTCGTGGGTCGGCTTCTTCTTCGACGTGCGATCCGTGTCGGCAAGGTAATTTCTAATATTTAAAAATAACTTTTAATTTAAATTAGCATCCGATCTCAGTATTGTCAACACATGCCAAATATTATGATAATGTTTAAAATTAACGCACACCTAATTATATCTATTTTATTCAGGATCACCTTGGGCGTCTCTTCCCTGCTCGCGCTCACTTTCCAATTCGGCAACGTTCTGCGCCATCTGCCGCGCGTTTCCTACATAAAGGTGTGAAGTTTCTCTCAAATTGCAGCTACGGAAACGGGAAGAAAGAAACTGGGACTGATTTTAATTGCAAGATATTCACAAGTGCATATTTTATAGTGTGACTGAATGCATGACAAACGTGATGAAGATTGGGTTTGCCGATAATAGTGCTATAATCCTTTGAGTGCCTTTGAAAAAGCCTTTGAAACTCATCCCACGTGCGTACCTGCCGTCTCTAATTACTTCCTAATGATCCACATCAACGAAGACTTGTGTGGAAATGAAGTGAATGCACGTTTTGGACTCCCGTGTGTATCTGATTGCAGTAACACTTGAGGGTAGCCAAGCAATGCGGAACAGGCTGTCGTGATTTGGGTTTCAACGCTTTCTCGTATGTTTGGTGACAAGCGCATAAATTGCTGGGCGAATAGAATGAAAGAAAAATGCACGAAAAAAGAATAAGAGAGTTAGCAAATAAGTTACTTTTTTGAGCACAGAGTATGGGATATGTGGCAAGCGTAAATATTTTCCAAACAGACTAGGCGAAGGATTTTTCACTGAGAGTGATCGATATTGAATACGATCAATGAAATTATTAATAAAGTGTCAAGATTTTTAAAATAAAGATATTTAAAATATATAAAATTCAGTGTCTGGACGTGTGGATGATATTCTCCGTCATCTTCATTTTCTGTACACTCGTCGAGTTGGCGATTGTTTGCCAATTGAATCGGTGAGAAAGAATTTTTTTATAATATTGTTTTAAAAATTACAATACATGTATTTATATTTATAAATTGTAGTCACGATGTAGGGACGCAAGAAATTTGTTTCATGGCAAGAAATGATATTAATTATCTGCATATATGCCTTTTTATTAATCCGCTGTGAAGTGCGAATTTCACAGTTATGTTTCATTGATTGTATATCTTGTCAATTTGCGCTTAATAGAAAAATATGCAGTATGGATTTGCGGTCAAGAATTTTTAAAACAAGATTTTATTATATTCATCCGCTTTAGATGGGAGCGTGAGCGACAAATCGGGTCGAAGGTGCTCGGGCACTGGCTGAACCAGATCAGGTATGTTCAGAGTCCGCAGATTAAAATTATATTCATATTGAAATATTGTATTTTTTTATTTCATCACTGAAGTCATAGATTATTGAAAATAAAGGTGTTTAATAAGGTAAACAAATTAATTAAAGGAAAACGCGGAAGAACGACTCGAAAGCGAATGGCGCGTCAGATACGAGCGGCGGCATCCGCAAGCGATTCCTGCTTCCTTCTATGGGCCGAGGTAGGCGATCCGATGATTCTGGTGAGCCGGGTACCACTGTAGTCTGCGGTGGCCGGACTACGTTTTATCTTAGCTGGGTTCCAGTGTCTTCTGCCAGAGTGCAGCAACCTTCTCTGTGGTAGCCGGACAGGACGGCTCTATTGCAGTCTTTTCTGGCATCTGTCACCGGGCACCATCTGGTTCCATTACAGGCGACAAGGATAAGCCTGCGGAGGACAAATCAGCTGCTTCTTCTCCCGAAGCGCACTCTGCCTCTCCCTCCGAATGCTCGCCGTTGACGGTGCCGAAGAACGGAGGCGCGGTGGGGAATAACAATAATAATAATGGATTCGTCGCGCATGGGGTGAGTCGGAAAGGGGGATGAACAAGTAATAATAATTAAATATATTATTAATATATCTGCGCAAGAGGTGCAAGATTTGAAATTTTACAAGAAATGAGGAGAAGGGGGAATCCCATTCTCCGAAATCACTTGAGATGACGAATAGAGAAAGAGTCTTTATGGGAATCATTCGAAAATAAAATGAAAAAAATTTTAAAACAAAACAATAGATCGACTATAAATGAAAAAATGATATTCGGGTGGTGAACTGGTGTTGCATTCATTGTATTTCGTACACGCCGAGCTACGTATGGACTGACAATGAAAGCCCCCTTGAAAACAAAGTCATAAATAGTTGAAAATCATTGCAGGAAGATGCAGAAGAGATCAGGCCAAAGGACCCCACGTGCATGACACGATTCTACGCCGCTGTACGGTGAGTGAATTAATGTTTATAATAATAGTTATTAGTTTCTAAAAAACTTTTTTTTCAAATCATGTTGGTAGAAAAAAACTAGAAAATGCAGTAGAACAGAAGAATGAAAAACATATAATTGAGGAAAATATGCGGTTTAAAAGCGATTTGTGAAAATAATAAAGTATTAAAATGATTAATAATATTGTAGACGCGGTATACACAGTTTGTGTCCGCCCGATCGCGACTGGACGATTACTAGTGTACAGGTTTGTTTAATTTAAATATTTAAACAAATAATATATGAAAAAATTTTTAAAAATGAAAATGAAAATGATCAACTTCAAGCAAAGATAAACCAAGACTAGACAATCTCTAAAGCGTGATCTGATCTTTGAATGTCTCGTTTCCCCTCTGCGCGTCTTTGTTTTCCATTAGAGATTGAAAGGTTGCGCTGTTCAAAGGTTCAAAAGTTCAGCGTAGTCTGTGCAGTTCAAGGTGACTGCAGAGTAATGATTAGACTCTCCTCATTCTACATGCTCTCTCATCGGTCAGACAGTACGAGAGAGCATTCAGAATTGAGAGGGTCAGGCCATTACTCTAATTGCACGAAAGTGGAACAAAAGCAACTTTTATCTCTGCGTGGGAGTGAAGAAAAAGAACCATTAAATATACGACGCTGTTTACGCTAGATCGGCATTTTCGAGTGTGTTTTGTAATAAAAATTAAATTGCTCTAAACTTTGACATGAGATTGCTTTAGACGCAATTCATCTTCCTGAGACGTTAAGTTTACTTCAGTTTAATAAATACTTAATTAGCACTAATTAACGTTACTTAAACATTTTGATATTTCAGGTCGATCGATGCTCAATGATCATGTTCCCGCTTTCCTTCCTCGTTTTCAACATTACGTAAGTATTTTTCAAAAATTTTTATTAAAATAATTTTAATAATCCACCTTTCCAGGTACTGGTTCATTTACTTCATGAAGATGGATCGGCCAATGTGATGTCCATCTTCTAGATCTTCGTATTTTCCTTGTGACATTGACCATGGGTTCCGAATCAAACCAGAAGCAATTTACATTATTATTATTATTATTCGTCATTTTGTGTTTCAAGTGTTAGTATTATTTCGTATATTTCGATATCATCAGTAGCCGAATATTGTTGACTCATTTTGTTTTTTCCCTTGCTCTCCCGGTACGAAAAATACGAAACTGTTGTCCCGGGGTCGGTATTCTCTCTCAAACGATTATGAACATTTGAAAGAATAAATGGTGCTGAAACCTGATATTTTTGTGTGATGTAAAACCTCCAGGAAGAAGGTCAAACAATTTCTGCAGTTGATTTCTGAAGTCTTAAAACTTTTCTCCGCGATACGTTCAAACATGAACCAGGGAAATACGTGAAAGTGAGCGACTCCTTCTGGATTTGATGCGCTCTTTCACTTCAGACCCCTTTCTGGAGCTCTGACCGTGAAATGCTGTGCCCGAGCCGTCGAACGATGTGTTTTGCCAATTTTTTCGCGCCTTTGTTCACGTGATTACAGCTTTTCGAAAACCAGCTTTGCGTGTGATGTTAGATCTTCTGTTCTATTAAAAGGGTCACACAGGGGGGGAACCCCTGTGTGTCTCCCTACCAAAATAGCTCTCAAACATAGCCACACTTTGATTGATGTGCAGAGTGAAGCGAAAAGAGCGAAAAGCGATCTTTAAAGTCGGTTGAGATACGTCAGAGACCAATTTCGGCTCTCCGCTTCTTTCCTCTTTCCTCTTGAGCGAATTCGACAGGATTCGGCGGAAGTAGCGTAACGAAAATAGCTACCGACCTCGAATAAGTAACCATTTTATATTCTTAATTATCAATATGATAATTAATTAGCATGAAGATAAGATGCATTCGACAGTAAATACGGCGAAACGATCAGGGGCAAACTTGACACGACTTAGTGAATCACTTGGTTAAATGACAGATCGAATCAGCCGACGATTTTTCGGAAACGTGATTTCGCATTGCGGTGAAAATGTGAAACGCTCAGAGTTCCGGGTTCGATTAGAGAACTTTTTGTGAGAATTTTGCTGATTCATACACTGTGTTAAACTGCAATTCGATTCTACTTGTCACGTAAGTGAGTGCACCCGCTCTAGCGTTCACCACGAATGAGTTCTCTCCTAATTTCCAAACTCACTCCCCTATCGATCCATCGCCATAGAAACGTGACGATGAATTGACGATGAAGAAAGCATGTCCGGAAAAGAGAAATAGTTTTAAAGTTTTAAGAGAGTTTATAAAGTTGTAATCGAAAAGCTTCTTGTATTTGAGTTTTCTTGTAGTTTTCTTGTAGAGTTTTCTTCTTGTATTTCACTTACTAGTAAAAGAGCAATGTATCTGTGCGTCTCTAATTGAAGTGAGAAAATCGCTCTCAGCACGTGGGAAAATTTCATCCCACACCGGCTATACGCAATCTCCCCTGATCAATCGATAAACCGCCTAAGCGCTCTTTCACTTTTCCTCATCCCCCCTTACAATGGTGCCACCACACCCACAACGTTCCCTAAGCGAACCCGCGCCTTGCAAGTTGAGTTCACCGCACACTGTGCCGGAAGTGTTCGCGCACAGTGTTATCAGAACCAGATGAAACACAAGATCAGCAGGCCTGCAGTAGCAGGAAATGCATCGTGTAAAATGCAGTAACGGTGCATAATCAGTGTGAGAAATCGGGCATAGAATTCTGGAAATTTCTCATTCTATAATTGTAAAGAGTGATATTTACAACTGATAAAATGCACAAGGCCAAAGAAAAGAAGACTGTCTTTGAATGCTCATAATTTTCTTTCCCTTTTGATACATTGTGACATGAGATATCTAGCATCAGAGACAACTAGCTGTTTGTCAAAACAACTTATGGTAATCAAACATTCATCGCTTAATGGCTGCAAGTAAAATCATGCTAAATCATCAATTCTTCCCCTTTATGTCAGTTGCGTGTGTTCTTGTGCTGAAGAGTTCAGACTAAAGAGGAACGTGGGTAATTCGCCTCCGAATGGCGGTTGTATGAGAGAAAAACTTGCTTGTAAAGGGTTCGACGCTTAGACATTTCCCGCCTCCTTTCGCTTTCCCGGTAGCTCTCTAGGATCTAGGAGTAGAGCCAGAGGGGGCAGAGATATAAGTGATGAGAGGGGGAGGGGCGGGGGAGGGGGAGAGAGAGAGAGTGAGAAAAGAAAGAGAGCGAGGGGTGTAGTGCGATCACTGCGGTTCTTCCTCTTCTTCTTAGTCTTCTCTTCCCTTTTCACTCCTCTCTTTTCTCTCTCTCTTTCTCTCTCTCTCCTTCTCTCTCTCCTCCTTTCCTACAACCCACAGTCACCGCTACCGCGGCCATGCGGTTAGCACTGCTAGCACTATTCGCCGGCGTTGTCCAGGTACATTTCAATTTGACATCGATTGGTAGTTGATTATCGATTGTTACCCCTCCAAAGAACAACTATTTAGATTACATTTTATTATTTATGTAGAGTTTTTTTCTGTCGAAGCATCAAGTATAACTTTATAAAAAATTAGTTCCTGCAAGCCTGGGAAGAAATGTGAACTCACCGTGAAAATATCGGTTTCAGTCCCATAGACTCGGGACGGCAGGCGAGGTCGAGGAAATCGACAGGGATGAAGAGCAAAGGGAGCTGACGGGCACGACCATGTCCATGGTATGATTCACGTTTTGAAAAAAAGGTCCCGATTAGACTTTGAAAAGTAACGACTGGTACTCCAATTGCACATTCCTCATTTGTATTTACGTGTGGAATTGTTACTTTTCAAAGCCTGTTCGGGACTTTTTCATTTCACGTATACTCTTTCCACATATGAGTAAAGGAGAAAGTGTGCGAAATGGAGAGAGAGAGATCTTTCTTTCAAAAGTTACATTGTCCATTGATCTCTTTCTCTATTGCCTATTGAATCGGTTATTGTTCGCTATTGTCGCTCGTGACGATTTCAAACATTTGACCTTTCTTCACAATACAATTTTGTGATCACTGATTTTGTTACACGATGATATTTAGACGCACCTTGTCATTAATCAAAGCTAGTCACCAGGTAATTAGAAAACGATTATTATTTTCACTCAACAATATTTTAGCATTGTTGTTTAGGAAGCGACACTGTCATGCCAATAGCAGTTTGTCCATAATTTGCTCTATTAAAATATATATATATATTTGCAAGCAGTATGATTTCCATCGCAGGAGCGGCGGAGACGTATGGGACTAACGGTAGAAGAAGAATCGACGGTGAATGGATACTTGGACAAGTTGGCTGCACTTGCCGAGAAGAAGTACGGCACTGCCGAGGTTAGTTCATAATTTAATTACTTAATTGTATTTATTAATTAGTTTATGTATTCGTTGTTTACCCGCGGTCACGGTGGCCATATTTATTTTTGAATTCTAACATCAGTCAAAACGTCTTGTTTACGCGTCTTCTTCAACGTTATTTTCTTTCTCTCTCTTCCGAAAATATTTCATTTTTATCTCCGTAAACAATGTACCACGCATTGATTGTTGCGCGTGCCATTAATACTATCAGCTCGCGCTGAAACACAACTTCACCGCGGTGACTACGTGTGTTCCTCGCACGGTCATGCTCCCTCTCACTATCCATTCGCCTCTTCCCAACAAGCAATAGACCAAACTAGAAGAGATCAAACCACTGTTGTGTCATTTCTCATGTGATAACATGAATCATACACTTTTTTCGAGAAAAAAATACTTTGAATTCTTCTTTTACCTGTTTTTTTCGAATTCGTTGGTTTGCGTGTCATAATTTTGATTATTGTCTATAATTTTGTATGACGTCATCGATCAACTCTGGGCGTTCTCTGGTCGTGCTTTTGTTGCGAGAGAACGTGTGAGAAGCTGTTGTTTTCGCTTGTGCGAATGGGCCGAGATTTTGGTCTGGTCTCACCAGCGTTTAGCGTCCGGTTTTCTATCATTCGCCCAGCGAGCGATCTGTGACGAAATGATCTCGATCACTCTGGGGAGGGGGACGGAGGGAGCTCGAGATTAATCAATCGATGCTGCACCCAAATTAATAGTTTTGTAATCAAATTATTCTTCGAAGAGTATCTACCAACCAATAGCGAGTAAGGAGTCTCAACTGAACTTTTCATACTCGAAAATGTCATTTCAGCACCTTAGAGAGCATGCTGGACTCTGTATTCACCATAATCAAAAGTTGTTGAAATAGGCATATTATTTTTCTAATCAATATCGCGTTGTGATGTAGATAATCAATCGATGCTCTGGGTGCGTACCCGGCGTTTATCACACCTAATTGTAAAAGGAAGGGTTGTGAACACCAGAACCAGTTCCTTATGCGCTATGTGGTCAATGTGTTAGAGTGCGAATTGCCTGGTGTTAAAGTACTTATCACGATCACGTTCTAAAACACCTCAAACCTGGTCGATTTCATAGCACAGATTTTCCCCTAGATTTCATCTTATTCTAGATTCTAGAATAATTTATAGTTAGATCTATGATGAGGAAAATTTTTTCTAGTTGTATAAAAGCTCTCCGCTTATTAGCACACTCGAAAAGCGCGCTCTTGAAGCACTTTGTTAAAGGCTCGCGAACAGCGCGGAACGGAGGCAATTGAACACGTTTTCTCCGTCCAATTATGTGTACTCTCAGCTAAAATGCTGAGGATTTTAAGGGATTTTAAGATTTTATCAAACACAATGAATGATGTAATGAGAAGTCAACATCCATCAAGGAGTGAGACCGATTTTGTACGAAACTTGAAACGTAGCTGAACATTATCGAATGAAATATTGAAACATTATCGATTAATATTTATTGATTTTCAGGACTCGGGCGAGTCTCGGCCGAGCTGGAATCGGCGGTTGAAAGACGACTCGGGAAGGAGGAGGAAATCGATAAACCCCGAGGAGAACGGACGACACTTTGAAGGTGGTTTATCTGAATTTGTTGTCATCTAAAAAATTCTCTGATATTGAATGACAATCTTAAGATAATAGCCAAAACGTCGTTTTTATCACTGTCTTTCTTGCCTAGCGGCAACCTTAAAAATCAGACGTGTATACTTAGATGCGCCCATTACCATGATTCCAAACCTACAGACCAGGGTTATCGCGAGAGAGTGTACAAAAGTGAGAGAGTCCCTCTCGATTTTACACGCTCTCTCACTCCAAAGGCCTTTCCGTAAGGTTGACCGGCCTGTGGAATGATGGGCCCATTCATTCGTCTTGTGATGGTTGGTAGGTTGGAACGGAATTTATGATCGCATGTTCACCGTCGTAAATATATCGTAAATTCAATTCCACTTCGTGTTTTCCTCTTTTTTTTGCCATCGTGAACTTTGGAGCAGGAAAAATGTGTTTGATCTTTTTAAAGTTAATTTAAAAATTATAAATTTATTTTTTAAAAGAAGTGTAATTTTGCAGGTGACATAGTGCTGTTCCCCGATCAGGCGGAAGCACTGTATGAAGCAGCAGTGGAGAAGGGCAAGGCGAGTTATAAACTTTAGATATTCGTAAAGATACATATTTGAATACATCTAATAATACACGCGCGCGTTTCATATCCTTATGTAATGTTAATTGTCATTTTCACTGTCGGAAAGAGTCGGAAAAGTATCGATGTTTGCTGCTTATTCTCGTTTTTGTTATCTCATGAAACACATTTGGTAACACTCTCGAGATCGACTTGCGACTGATCAGACATCAAGTGACCAAATTGTGTGGGTGGAACCTAGATCGATCACGTGGTGCATGAATAATTGCACTGAAATAGTTCTGCTCACGGTGTGCAAAAATTAATCTTTATTCTTTATTCTCCAAGGGGCGATTTTGGGAGGGATTTGGATTTATCTTGGCGTTATGATGGATTCTTCGGCTCTGGATCGAGAACTTTTTGTACATTACATCGAAATTTCTTTTGAAAATTATCGGCATTGCGCCTCGCGTTTATGTTAAGTAATATAGGTGAAATAAATTGTCCTAAAAATTATCTAAACATTAGAATTTAGATTGGTTGACAGAAATTCGACAAAAAATTAATTCCAGACGCGACACAAGCGGAAGTTTATCGGTTCAAACATTCGACGCTGGGACCCGACCCGGCCGATAGTCTACTCGTTCGACGGATCGCATAGTGAGATTTTCCCCGACTTGAAATTCCTGGAAAATTGCGTTTCCTTCATTGGTGTGAGAATATAGAAAATTCGATTTGTCTACTTTTTGTGACCTTTAAAGCGGCGTTTTCACTTTCCTCCTGCTTTTCAACTTCACTTTTCTCTTCAACTCCTGAAAGTTGTTGTGTGCTCTATGCACTCACTTATTCTGACACTCTGCGTGTGTGACCCTTATGGCACCCCTTCAAAGTCACTGTGCGCGCGCGCGTTTTGAGAAGTTGAGTGTGTCCCCTTTCTCCTCCTCCCCCCTAGACCCCCCGACCCCCCCCCAAACACTTGAGTCCTCTCTTGTAGAAAGTTGTGTGAGAGAGCGAGTTACTTGCGGGGGGGGGGGGGGTTCGGTATCATACACAACTACTATAGAAGACTTTCACTATCGCAGGGCGGAAAGTGATAGTGTTATCAGCCAGATTGGATCAATATCTCGGGATGAGGAGGATATCCGTTATCCCTGTCACACAGGGATCGATCTTAGTCGTCTGCGCTCTCTCGATTCCCCACAGACTCTTGCTCCTCGCTCAGTCGTCGGCGCCCTCTCAAATCAGCGCACTCTCTAGCAATCACTTTTGTCCAAAAGACAGTTGGGAAACGAGATGTGCGACTAGCCCATGGAGGCAAGGGATCGCTGGGAAAATGTTTGAATGGTACTTGACATATCATTAGAAATATTCAATTTTTTTAATTCGCGCCGAAAATGAACAACAAATTGATATCCTGTACAAAATCCGGAATTTTAAAAATTCTGAGAAGAACGGAGGGAAATTGAGAATATTTGAAAATATTGCTAATTTCAGCGCTACGAGAGCAGAAGATAATCGAATTGGCGCTGGAGCACTGGCACAACATCACGTGTCTGGACTTCGTGAGACGAGTGAGTTTATTACTGTAACTACTCTACAAAAATCATGTGCATTGATGAGATTTAAAAAAATTATAATGAGCTTTACAACGAAATTAATACTTTCCTGACTTAAATTTCGTGAATAGAATAATATTTTTTTATAATGAATGCATATTTATGTGCACAGGCTCACAACTCGCTGATTGATTTCAAACGCAAATTTGGCGTTATTGAATATCGGTTGAAACATACCCGTAATATCATGATTCACCCGTACCCAGTAGATTACGATGTAAGCAAAACGCTCTTAGAAATATTGAAAAAAAATTTTTTTCGAAACTTGATTATTATTCGCCTCGTGCCTCGCTTACGGCAGCTCCTATTCACATCCTTTGTTTTCTTTTGCGCCATTGAACTCACATTCTCTGAAAATCGCTTACTTGTCGAATTTTGTACAGCGTTCCTTGCTCATTTTCCTTGCTCAATTTCTTGCTCATTATGGGCGGGAATTAGTGTGGTGCAAACGAACTCGAACTAAATGAACTCGAACCCCGATTGGTTCGCGACCGCTCGCGAGAAATGAACTCACTCTAAATGGGCGCCCGCTTTGGAGGGCTAAAATGAACTCGAGGAAAACGAACGTTCGTTTACACCGGGCTTGTCGGGGGTTCGAATTAAACGAACTAGTTCACGGATCTCTGAAATTGAATGATCTAGGATGCTTACACGCTGCCCCAAGAACACTCAATACTCCTAGATCATTCAATTTCAGAGATCCGGGTTACTGTAGAAGGTGTGACTATTAGAAAGGCGTTTGAGATTATACATTATCATAAAGCGAACCTCACCACGAGAATCAGCACATAAATTTACCCCTAGTGCAATGTTTAGATGGCTGAAACATATCCAAAACGCGCGAACTTTTAGGCAATCACAATCGAATGAGGGGAAAACGAACTAGTTCGTTTAATTCGAACCCCCGACAAGCCCGGTGTAAACGAACGTTCGTTTTCCTCGAGTTCATTTTAGCCCTCCAAAGCGGGCGCCCATTTAGAGTGAGTTCATTTCTCGCGAGCGGTCGCGAACCCGGGCGTTCGCGAAATGGTTCATTTGCACCACACTAGCGGGAATGTTTAAAATTCAGATATTGTTTAGGACGACTCCACATCCGGCAATCGGATCGTGTTCACGGACGTCGACGGGTGCGCCAGCAACGTCGGCAGACACCCACTCGGAGAGGAACAGTTGGTGTCCCTGGCACCCGAGTGCATTAGAGTACGTTAATTAAGTGCTTAATTAGTAGGTGATTAATTATAATTAATTATAAATAAGACCAGCAATGTATTCGTGGTTCAGCATAATAAGTAAAATAACTTCACTGTCAAGGTGTGTTTGCGTTGCAAGATGGTTACTTTGTATTGGAGGGGAATGTTCTACCAATTTTTCCATGAGTGCTTGATTCTCGAATAAAACATCATAATTATTAATATTAATATTGTATAATTATAAAATGTCCAGCTCGGAGTGATCGCTCACGAAGTTGCGCACGCTCTTGGTTTTTGGCACGAGCAATCACGACCCGACAGAGACAACTACGTCAACGTGCGATGGGAGAACATTGACAAGGTGAGTTGAACATCTCGTTATATTCAACGCAACCTGCAGAAAGGGGTCAAGAGTGAGAATGATTGGGTGAAAGAAACCGCTTACTTTCACACACTCGCTCAATCCGGCCCCTTTCTGGAGGCTTGAAATGTAAAAATCAACCAATTTTGCCTTCAGAACAGATTGATTTGTGGGTAAGGGCGAATAAATGTGGGACTGTGTATCAAAGCCGCTAAAATGAGGTAGATGCAAATAAGTGTCATGGTCCGCCGATCTAGCGTACCACGGTAAGGGGGGTATTTTTGGGAGAATTGCGGTATTCTAGGATATAAACTAGCGGGGTTGTATTGAGGTTAAATGCACTACGCTCTATGCGTACACTACGCTCTATGCATAGTTCTGGGTGCGGGTTCGGTCCAGGGGGGGCTCGATAGGTGGCTCCAGGTACGGTCCAAGGGGCGCCCTGTAGCCGGCTCCAGGTTCGGTCCAGGGGGAGATCGGTAGCCGGCTCCGGTTTACATTAAAGTTAGTATGCTGGGGAATGTTAATCGCTACTAAGACCGCTCTCTGCCTCACGAGCACTACGCCACTTCGTGGCTCCTTGGTAACTTTTTCGACCGCTCTCTGCCTCACGAGCCTTTCACAACGGAAACGCAGGACACAGTGCGTTCAGAACTTTTAGAAAACTTTCAGAGACGTTTCCTGTGATTCCCTACGTGTTTCACGGAACTTAAAAACGTGCTAGAACGGTTTCTGACACTCGCGAAAAAAATGCGGCAAAAGGTTTGCTCGCGGCGGGGGTAGAACCTGCGTCGGTCGGATTGCTAGTCCAGCGCGTAACCCACTTGGCTATGGATTTGGTAATTTAAATTTTATAAAATTTTAAAGCAATTCTGATCTGTTACCATATGCAAAAGGTTCTGAGAAAAGCGCGATTTGGAAGCGAAATATAAGGAAAATGAGAAAAAAGTGTGACCGGACGGAAGGAAGAAAAAAAACGGACAAACAAACAAACAAACAAACAAACAAACAGACAGACAGACAGACAGACATACGTTAGAATTTTCTAATATATAGTAACATACGGAATACAAATAACGTCCAATAAAGCGGTTCCGATATTATAAACATTTGTTGAGACTTCAACACGCCTTGAATCAAAAGTGAGACTGAAAAATTTCAGGACTCCAAGGGACAGTTCCTCAAAGAGGATCCAGAAGAGGTCGACAACGGCGCTGTGCCCTATGATTACGGATCTATTATGCACTACAGGTGGAATTATTGATTGATTTACCATTGCATACAACAGCCAATTTCGGTCGTTCTGGTTAACCACTGAACTTGGGGCATACTCATGTTGTTGCTTGCATAGTAATGACGCAATCATTCCAGGAGTAAGGCGTTTGGACGGTATGACGATCTGTACACACTCAACACTTTCATCACCGATTATCAGGTAAAGTTCACTAAACGAGTCCGAATTTCTTCATTTCACACACTCTCTTCGCCATCAATAGCCGAAATCAAGAATACTTTTTTTCCCAAACGCTAACATCAGATAGTAGGCCCGACCTACCAAAATTAGTTCAATTTTCAATTGCTCTTGATTTCGGAAAACTATTATTCGAATATTTGTGATCTAAATATTAATTTTTTTTTTCAAAAAATCTCTAAAAGTGAGAATATTATTCTGTTTTCAGAAGACTATCGGTCAGAGAGATCAGCTGTCCTTCAACGACATTGCTCTGATGAATAAGGTACTTTATGCAAAGCCGTGTACAGCTCGAATAATAGCGAGGCAATTTCCGATTGCCGAAAAAAGCCTTTGCCGCACACCCTTGCTCCAGAATAGGGTCAGGAGCATGATGGAGTGTAGAACGAAATCTGGCTTCTTTTTTCGCTTCTTTCTTCTTTCTGGACGATTGGTCGGCATCATAGATTCCTATTTCTTATTAGAAAATTGCGGGGCGGTAATACTTGGCAGGCCCCTTGTTCGATAACTACTTGGTATGAAACATAACTAATTCTCTTCCGATGTGGATCATCCTAGCCAGGCAGTATTTAGTAATCTTTTGAAACATAAAAATACATATAAACTAATATTCGTAAAATCATTATTTTGCAGATCTACTGCAGTGCTTCATGCCGACAGCAACTCGCTTGCCAGCGCGGCGGCTACACTGACCCCCGACGGTAAATTCACTTCATTTTAACAAACGGCATTCTAATGTCTAATTCGGATGAACGAATGAAAATTTTATCGACTGTTAATCACTGCAAGAAATACATCCTATTCTGAGCCGCATGCGGCGAATATATAAAATAATGCGCAACGTAACACATGATTCCAAACCGACTGACAGGGGTCAGGGCGAGAGAGTGTACTAAACTGAGAGAGTCCCTCTCGATTTCACACGCTCTCTCACTCTAAAGCCCTATCTGTAAGGTTGACCGACCTTTGGAATGATGTGGTAAGAGTATTTGTGGAACCAAGAAAACTGTTGGAAAACACATCCTGTCGGATGCGGTTTGTACTAGGGTCTGCATTTTGAATCTTCGTTGACCGGTCGAGCTCATTTTTAAGAGAAAAGTGAATTTTAAACAAGAAAACTCTTAAAAGAGTAGAGTGAAACTCAACATGAAAATAGAAAGTTTAAATGCGTGTACTTTCGGAATATTCTTTAGCTGGTGTCCACCGGAAGTAGCATGAGATCTGATTATTGGACTGGGGAACCATATAGATGGTAGTAACACAATGTGGAAAAAACCGTCGTAGAAAAATTCGAAATTCAATAGAAATCGACCAAGATTCAAATGAATCTTTGTTGAAAAGTGAGGATTCATTTTGAATCTTCGACCGCTCGACTTTTTGAGCAATGATTCAAGATTCGCACTAAGATTCAAAATGCAGACCCTAGTTTGTACCAATTTTACCAGTCTTTTAGATTATTGCAAATAGAATTGGTATTCGTCTTCAGATGACCGGTCGAGCTCGCCGAGCGAAAAACATCTTAGCTAATCTGTGCGACCTCAAACTGCCGGGTTTTTCCCTCAAAATCATGCAAAGCAATATGCAACGAACAAGCACATTCAGATGCGACCGCTGTCGGTGCCCCGATGGATTCACCGGACAGCTCTGTGACCAAGTAAGAGTCCCAATACCAATTTAAATGTTGCCTAGTGATAATGCAAAACTCTTTTTTTTCGCTGTCCGTTGCCGCATCAACAATATTTCTCAACACTTTAATGATGATTCTTGAGATTGCTGATGAAAATTATGAGACAGTATTGCCTAATGATGATGCTATACCAGGTCATGCCCGGCTACGGCTCGATCTGCGGAGGACAGCTGGCGCTGAGCTCGCAGTGGACTCGTATCGCGTCTCCCGGCTACCCGAGAGAGTTCAAGGAGGGTGAGTAATGACAATAAGGACAGCAGTGTTTACTATAATTATAGCTATCCACTCTCAAGTGACCACAGTTATGAATAAATGCAATGAGCAATTTGTAAGAAATTGAACGATAACTGCAGGACGTTTTAAACTATCCTCGTGAAACAGAACTGAAACCGTGAGCACATGAAAATAGACGGGGATAATAAAATCGGTAGAAGACACAAATCTGACCCGACGAATTGAACTTGACCCAATGAACCGTTGCAGGCCAGGAGTGCTCTTGGCTGCTCACCGCGCCCCTCGGATACGTTGTCGAGATGCAGTTCTACGGCGACTTCGAGATGTACTGCAAGGTGATTATTCCGTTCCGATAATGACTCCTAAATTCCGCCCTGACATACAATTCCCAAATTCAAATTATATGTACAATTTTGCATTTGACAAATAGTCCGCTAACCGCAGTAAGTCTGCAGGTACGGCACTCGCTGTGCATGGACTATGTCGAGGTTCGCAACTCGACCGATTTCGCCAACACTGGAATGAGGTAATATATAGTTGCTTTTCTTCGAAACTCATTTTAATTTCTTTTTAAAAAAATTTGGTCAAAACGCTTTGTTATTTACCTTCCTCTGTGGAATAGTCTCCCATAACTGTTCTTCAAGGCGAGAAAAATTCTCCGATACAATCCTTGTTTTGTAACGCCAAATAAATGAACGCACTTGTCTGATCTCTCGAAATTCATTCAAGATTTCGGCATTCCTCCACTACTAGGGAATTGAAATGTCTGTCGGTTGGTGCGTGCGTGCGTGCGTTTTTTTTGTCCTTCCGCGTGACGGACATGTTTACCGTTGTAAATCGCTTCAAACTTACGCAATCTGCTCAGATCCTTTTGCATATGATAGCCCATCACGAAAAATATCGAAATTAATAATTTAAAAATCGATAATTTCATGGCCAAGTCGGTAGCGAACTCGAATTCAAATCCGAGGGTAGCAGGTTCGATCCCCGCCGGTGCATAGTCTTCTGCCGCATTTTTTGCAAGTGTCAAATGTGGCCCAAACACATTTTTGAGTAACGAGATTCACATTTGAACATCTTTTGCCGATTTTTGAAATGAAATATCGATTGATTTCACTTGATTTCAAGCGATTTCATGAATTTTTCGCACATTTCGTTCCAAATCATTCCTCATGCCGGCAATCTCACAGGAATGAAGTTAAAAGGAGAGTGTAAGAGAAATTGAGAGTGACTCTCTCCCTTTGGCACATTCTCTCGCCCCTGACCCCTTTCTGGAGGCCGGAGTCATGCATCCGGAAGCTTCCTAATAAATCGCTTCAAAATCGCTCTATCTTCTCGGATCCTTTTGCATACGACAACAGACCAAACTCCCTTTAAAGTTTTGCAATATTTAATTGACCAAATCCATAGCCAAGTGGGTTACGCGCTTGACTTATAATCCGAGACCCCCAGGTTCGAACCCCGCCGCGGGCAAAACGTTTGCCGCATTTTTCGCCGCAGTGTCAGAAGCCCTTTTAGCACGTTCTTGAGTGACGTGAAACACGTTTTCACCTGTTTTGTCGTGTTTAAAAATGGAAAATCGAAAATTTTGAAAAGTTCCAAATTGGTTCGCAGGGCGTGAGGGATTACAGGAAAAGTGTTTTGCGATGTCGGAAACGTGCCTGGACGTGTTCTAACACGTTTTAACGTGAAAAATTGAAAATTTCGTAAAGTTTCCAAATGATCCGGCGAGCGTAGGGAATCATTGGAAAAGTGTTTTGCGATGTCGGAAACGTGTCTGAACGCGTTCTAACACGTTTTAAAGTGAAAAATCGAAAATTTCGTAAAGTTTCCAAATGATCCGGCGAGCGTAGGGAATCATTGGAAAAGTGTTTTTCGATGTCGGAAACGTGTTCGAACACGCCCGGGAAATCAACACACGGTATCCTGCGTTTCCGTTGAGAAAGGCTCGTGAGGCTGAGAGCGATCGAAAAAAGTTGCCACGGAGCCACGAAGTGACGCAGTGGCAATTTTTTTTCGATCGCTCTCAGCCTCACGAGCCTTTCTCAACGGAATAAGCCAGTACTCTTTCTAGAGATTCACATTCCCCAAAATACTAAACTCCCCCTGGACCGTACTTGGAGCCGGCTACCGAGTCCTCCTCCCTGGACCGAAGCTCAAGTAAGCTACCGACTTTCCCCTGAACCGTACCTGAAGAAGGCTACCGAGGTCCCCCTGAACCGTACCTGAAGAAGGCTACCGAGGTCCCTCTGGACCGTACCTGAAGAAGGCTACCGAGGTCCCCCTGGATCGAATCTTAAGTTGGTTACTTAGCTCCTCCAGGACCGTACCTGGAGCAGGATATCGAGCTCCCCCTGGACCGAACATGGAGCCAGCTACCGATTTCCCCCTGAACCGAACCTGCACCCAGAACTGTGCATAGAGCGTAGTGTATTTAACCTCAACACATCCCGGCTAGTTATTAAATTATTGAGTGATTCATCTCATCTTTCTCCTTCAGATACTGCTGCTTTGGCACTCCCACCACGATCATTCGATCCGCCACTGAGGACATGCTCGTGCTCTTCCGCTCATTCTACAGGGGAGGCAAGGGATTCCAGGTGAGATGAGAAACCGAATTAAACATATTCGTCGCGCGGTAAATATACAACGTATTTAATGTGGTGTAATGTGGTGTTAGTTTCTTAGAAAAGAAAATGGAAAAAGGAAAAAGGGTGTTAGTTTTCCACCGCCTTTTTCGGAAAAAGCTCAAGATTTGAATTCCCGCATTTATCGATTATCGCTTATAACTTGGTTCCCAGAAGAGCTAGGCACACGAAACTTGTTTTATGATTTCTAAACGTGATAATTAATTCTAAAACGAAGTTTCGCATGCCTAGCTTCACTGGGAGCTGAGATAGTGAACATGCGGGAATTCAAATCTCGGGCATTTTCCGAAAAAAGGCTGCGGAAAAACTAACACCCTTTTTCCTTTTTCCATTTTCTTTTCCAAGAAACTAACACCACATAAGTTTTCGGAAAAAGGGAATGGAAAAAGGCTAAGATTTGAATTCCCGCAATTTCTTATCTCAGTTCTCCGTGGAGCAATCGACTCAAAATTTCGTTTATAGGTGTTAAAGGGTCGAAAAATGTTATATTCGAATTTTTGAGTCGATTGCTCCACGGAGAACCGAGATAAGAAAATGCGGGAATTCAAATCTTGGCCTTTTTCCATTTCCTTTTTCCGAAAACTAACACCACATAAAATATTGATAACGTAGTACACACCAACCGAGGAACTGTGGGGAATATAATTTTGGTACGTCGAGCGATGCTGTAAAAACCAGGTGGAGCGATGCTGCGTTTATAACATATCTGATTTTCCGCGTGCACGTAGTCAATGGTCCGTCTGTCTGCCTTTGCTCCATGAACTGATTAACAACATTGTCAATCATAGGCGCGTGCTCGTGCGGTCGCACCTGCTGGCCAGTGGCAGGAGTGGCACTCGTGGACACAGTGCTCCGCGTCGTGTGGCGCGTGTGGCAGCCGCATCCGCACGCGGACGTGTCCGCCCGGCGCTGTTTGCCCGTAAGTTTTCTCGTGAAAACATCTTATCTCAATCAAAAAGAATGATTGATATTTTTCATCACGTAATGCAGGAAATACTGTATGTACACAAGCTATCGTAACATTTTCGCCGATTCTATTCTATCGTACAGCTTGATCTACCACATAGGCTACCGTGACCTATCTTTATTTCTAAGGGGCAAGCCAATCGAGACGGAAGTTTGCGGTTCGCAGCCGTGCGATGGGCTGTGCACGCACAAGAAGGTATAGTCAAATAATACTTGTGTCTTACGGTAGTGATATATTTATCAATTGATATCGATCATATCGATTAAATGATTGCATAAATATATTGGTTAAAGGTGCAGCATAAGGAGTGCAGCGGCTTCCTCGCCGTACTCAGAGGCAGCGGCTGCAGCAAACCGTAAGTTATTGATTTTTTAGCATAAAAAATTCGCGTCGGTGTAATTGTATCTACAATATACATAACAGCAAACGAGGTTCAACGTGTGGCATTGGCGTTTTTTATATTGCTCAAACCTCGACCAGCGTTGAGCCCATCACAATAAACATACCTCAGAGACGCCGCGCCTACCGAAGCGTGCGATCGACCGTGCTGTCCCGGCTTCATACTTCAAGATGGATGGTGTCAGCGGGAACAACTCGGATCATAAATCATCCTTGTACCTTACACGAGCCGGGTTTGAACCTGCCACTTCCCCCCACTTCCTGATATATTCCGCTGATTTGTAGGGACCAAATTCCAAAACACCACACACACAAATAACCTCAAGATAGCTTTACTAAGTAAACGATGAATGGTGTTGAATGAGGAAAGAATTCACAAAGTAAGTATGATAATATGTATGTTTCTGTGAAATGAGGATGGTTGCTGATAGACGGGTGTACCGAATGTTGTTTGTTCATTGCATGTAAAATGGATAATAAATATGCGAAAATTTAATTGACATCGTTTTTAAGTAGATGGCCACATTCAGACGCAGTTACACTGAGCGCAAATTTGCTATCTAGGAAAACGGTTTGCCAAGATTTCGTTTCCTCGAAAACGTTTCCACTCTTCTCACTCCGCAAAACTAGAGATTATTACCATGGCCTCGCTGCATATCGCTCTCATTGACATCATTTCGCCAATTAAAATATTTAACCAAATATCGTAGAAGCAAAAGATAACAAGGCAACGCCCACAGAATACTGTATCAAAACAGACGCCATCTTCAGATCGTGAAGGATGAGTTGTTGAATGTACTGGACAGTTTTCTCCACATAGATATCGACAACTGCTGGCCGGGATATAAGTGAGTAGTACCCGCATATTTTTACAAAAAAGGGAAAATTAGAACACTAGTATTTTACAGACATAATATCTCTGGCATAATATTCTCCCCGCACTCTTGTACGGAGCTGAAGCCTGGTACCTCTGTAAACGCGAAAAACAAACACTCTCTGTCGCCCAGCGCAAACTTGAACGCAAAATGATAGGAATCACCGTATTCGATCATGTTATCAATGACCGGATCCGTGGCATTACAAAACTGAAGGATGTTGTTAGAGAGGCGGATAAGCGGAAATGGATATGGGTAGGGAGAATCTCGAAATTGTCCCACGATCGGTGGAATCGGAAGATGGTCGATTGGACACCAAGAGGGAAGCGAAAGAGAGGAAGACCCGCTAAGAGATGGAGAGACGACTTCGTCAACGCTGCCGGTCCTCAGTTCATGCAACTCGCAAGACATGATCACAGGCAATGGAGAACTATCATGGCAACCCAGCTGAATTAACACCCTCACCCAGCTGATAAAGTTGATTAAATGTAAAAAATGTAAAAAAATATCTCTGGCACTTTTTTACTTCGTACTCATCTGCTTCCAATTTTTCGCGAATTATTCGACGATAATTGCGTACGGGTGAGTGAATTAAATTAAAATCAGATTGAGAGCTCAAGAGCCCTATCCAATTTCAGGTCAACTACAATGTTCAGGTGGCTCAATGGGAGAAAGAGATGAAAGCGTTATTATGCAAGCGCCTTTCGGAAGGCTATGTCGGGGTGAGCGTTTGAACAATTTTTCGAACATGGCACATACATATCATCTTTCAGGAGCACAGTAGGGTCTGCATTTTGAATCTTAGTGCGAATCTTGAATCATTGCTCAAAAAGTCGAGCGGTCGAAGATTCAAAATGAATCCTCACTTTTCAACAAAGATTCATTTGAATCTTGGTCGATTTCTATTGAATTTCGAATTTTTCTACGACGGTTTTTTCCACATTGTGTTACTACCATCTATATGGTGCCCCAGTCCAATAATCAGATCTCATGCTACTTCCGGTGGACACCAGCTAAAGAATATTCCGAAAGTACACGCATTTAAATTTTCTATTTTCATGTTGAGTTTCACTCTACTCTTTTAAGAGTTTTCTTGTTTAAAATTCACTTTTCTCTTAAAAATGAGCTCGACCGGTCAACGAAGATTCAAAATGCAGACCCTAGAGTACAGCTATTGTTACCCCAAACCGGAGTGGTTTGTGCAACTCCATCCGTGGTGGAAGCCTGATTTCTTGGATAACTCGGAAAATCACCATGTGGAGGGCGAATACAAATAATGTCGCTCTTACCCCCAAAAAGACTGTTAAAGACTTAGGAGTTGTCTTCACGCCCTCTCTCTGTTTTTCTGAGCATATCAATGGTATTATTTCCAAATCTCGCTCTAAAATGTATTTCCTTTTTAAAGCATTCCGTAGTAATTGTATCGATGTTTACCTGAAATCGTTCACAACTTTCATTCTCCCTGGTCTCGAGACCTGTTCTGTTATCTGGAACTCCATTAATTCAGTTGAAATAACCAAAAATATCGAATGCGTTCAACGCGATTTTACTAGAAAGCTATTTTTCCGTTGCTCCATACCTTCTGTAACCTACCGTAGTCGATTACGTTCCCTAAATCTAACAACTTTAGAACGCCGTAGATTTGTCACCGATATTGTCTTTCTCCATTCCATTCTTCATAGGAATTATGAACTTGATCACTCTTCCCTCCTCACTCGTTCTCCTCTTACTAGATTTGTCCGAAATTCGCATTCTTTCCGTATCTCTTTGCCCTTCCTCCCTCGTAACTCTCATACCACCCTTGCATCTAGAACCATATCAGTATGGAATTCCCTCCTCTCTCTCTCGGTTAACTTGTCCCGAGATTCCTTCCGTAAATTTATTCGTTCCCAACCCAATACGTTCTTCCCTGAATCAATTATTTCTAATGTGGTGTTAGTTTTCGGAAAAAGGAAACGGAAAAAGGCCAAGATTTGAATTCCCGCAATTTCATATCTCAGTTCTCCGTGGAGCAATCGACTCGAAACTTCGAATATAACATTTTTCGACCCTTTTACACCTATAAACAAAATTTTGAGTCGATAGCTCCACGGAGAACTGAGATATGAAATTGCGGGAATTCAAATCTTGGCCTTTTTCCTTTTCCTTTTTCCGAAAACTAACACCACATAAGACCAAGGCCTCATTACATAATGTTGTCCCATGAAAATCTCTTATGGGATCCTTCTTGGCGTGGTAGTATATGGTTGAATAAACGATTTGTTTCCTAATATCAATGCTCGAGATAACAAGGCAAAGCATATACAATATTCCATAGAAAAACAGACGCAATCCAGGGATTCAAAATAAACTGACACTGAGGACGCGTCTTACTGTATTTATAATGCAGCGTGGTTACGCACGCCTTATCCTCGATGCAAAAGTGCACATTCAAAGGTATTAAAATTATTACATAAATATTTATATCCCGTATTCGGAATTTATTCGAAATTTGTATTCCCCCACTCGAAATTGTGGCATTGTCACTCTGCTCACTCCCATGTTCTAAACTGGCATTAACGCTGATCTGATATTTGACGCACAACTAACATTCAACAGGCTTTCTCAGATGACTCAAAATTATCAATTCGACGACGGCCGAGACTGGTACGCCAGGATGTATACACCCTCGCGTACCAAAGCAATCCGCGACGGGGTCTTCGAAGGCTTCGTGGAATTATCAGATGATCAAAATGACTGGTGCATACGCCATAATGTAAGATAATATCTGTTCTCGAAAAATATTGTATAATGGCGGTTTTCAGATGCTAGATTTATGCGATGCGATATTCATGTTGTATCATTTGCCGGATTTCGGCCATTGGATTACAGTTGAGAACATGACTGACAAAGAGAAGCAGGTAATCGATATCAAACGTGGAATGTATTCTCAGGAATTAGCAACTTTCAGATCGTGAAAACCCTGTTAGTGAAGGCATTCGACAAATTTATCGGAATAGACATCGACGTCGACGATTGCGGACCGGGATATAAGTGAGAGACGCTTTTTAAGCTAGAAAATACTCAGAGCGGAAAGTCTCCAACTTCCTTTACTCTGCCGATGTTGTCTCCAGCTGAGAGTGCGTGGGAAATCGAGAGAGCGGTCGAGAGATAGTGCGAGGTGATCTCTCATTTTTCATGCTCTCTAAGGGAAGTTGAAGACTTCCCGCCCACACAGCATCCGAAACAGAGTCGGCGAAAATGAGTTAGAGAAAGAAAGAGATGACGAGAGAGTGCGGCAAGCGAGAGGGTGAAACAACGAGAGATATTCTTGGCATGGTGCCATCTGGATAAGGTAGGCCAGTGTACAACCTTATAGTTAGTTCTACAGGGAGTGCATCTCTGGCGCTTTCATACTTCGTACTCATCTGCTTCCTATTTTTCGCGAATTATTCGACGATAATTGCTCATGGGTGAATTTATTGTATTTTTATTCATGTTCAATTCATTAGGATTTTACAGTTGACGAACCCCAACTAATTACAGGTACACTACTATGTTCGATTGGCGCAATGGGAGGAAGAAATGAAAGAATACTTTTGCGTGCTCAAAGCTGAAGGCATTGAGGTGAGCGTGTAAACACCATTTTTCTCTTGCGCATCGAAAATGGCATATAAACATCCCCCGCTTGTCAGTACCGCCAGAGATCCTATCCCAAACCAGAGTGGTTCGAACAATTTCATCCGTGGTGGAAGTCAGATTACCAGTGGAAAGCGGGCAGTCAAGTGGTCAACGAGTACGATCTATCGGACTGTGGCCACACACTCAGAGAAAAAAACATGGGAGTTAGGAAATGAATCACTTACTTTTTGTATAGAGAGCATGGGAAATGAGGAGAGCGTACGTAATTTATTTACTAACTCGCATGCATGGCGAAGTAATTTTTCTCTGAGTGCAGTGCACTCCCTTCTAATGCTTTCTTCACCTATTCGCTATCTCATTACTAAATAAAGAATAAAACTTGATAGACGGTCGCATGATATCTCGTAGTGCCTATTACGGGTTCTAGGCTACACTCCATCAATCTATTCAAATAATGTCCAACCACATCGATCAGACCACAACCTGCACTGCAGCACGCATAAAACTCTAAACTACACAACCTCCCTCCCCCCCTCCATTCACTCACTGCTGAATGTGCGTGCATCGGTCGTCGCTCCTCAGTCGCGCGCAGATCTCGTCTCGCAGCCACATGATTCCCTCCACGTACTCCTCTGGTATTTTCTTCCCAGTTGTATCCCAGTTCCCCTCTCACTGGGAGAAAGATCAAAGGTTCCGACGGTTTCCCCCACCGGGATCCCAATGACATAAGTGGGATCCCAGTGGGGGAAACCGTCGGAACCTTTGATCTTCCTCCCAGTGGGAGGGGAACTGGGATACCACTGGGAAGAAAATACCAGAGTCCTCCTCATCTTCGTCCTCCACACTCTGAACAACCCTCGCAGTGAATGACATCATCCCTATGATAGCTCACCTAGAAAACTTTCACAGAATAATGCTATGTGTCCCCCGGCCGTGATAATCATTGATCATTCCTTATTCACACAAATTCTCTGTTTGCCAAATGCAAAATCGCAAAAGTTTTCGTAGAGCACAAATTGTCGGTCTAGCCCTCCTTTTTTCATTTTGAGCCTTTGATCTCCGTTTTTGTCGAATTTTGTACAGCGGTTGAATATCTTGCTTATTATGAGCGGGAGCTTTTAAAATTCAAATGGGCTAGACCGGGTCTAGCACACTGTCACCGCCTTCCTTTTTTCATAGGTCAAATAGGTTCTCTTCTCATGATCGATCGATGCTAATGGGGAATTTGCGAGAACCTATCGTGTTAGCCTACCCTTGCTCACATTTTATATATTTTCAATCAACGACTTTTGGCATGATAAACGATTGATTGATTGAGAACCTCGTCTGGCCTGTGACCTTTTTTGGTTCCTGTTCTTTCCATCCCCTCCCTTCTGAACTGCAGTTCCTTCATCAGTACGAGTACAGCTGGCCTCCGGTGCCCACGCAGCTCACTGGGAAATAGAGTGCGAAATGTGAGACCACGGTCTCTTCATTTCACCCGCTCTCTTGTCCACCGATCGGTCGAGAGAGTGTGAGAAATGAAGAGTACATCGATGTACACTGAAGTACATTGATGTGATACTGACTGGAGCATAAGAGTCCACAAGTCTAAGCTGGCCAGTGGCAACTTCAAATTCTGATAGGCGCAAGGGAGACGAGTTGATGAGACTTTGAAAGTCGTCGCAAGGTATCCCAGATGTCTAGAGTAGTAGATATCTTACTCGATGGTTCTCTGCAACGAATAAAGCAATATTGGAGTTTTTGTTTTAAAAATATGCATTTTTCGTGAAGAGACTACTAGAGTGATTTGAATCGAAAATATTTGTGATTATATGTTTTTTGAAACATATCCGTCTGTTCGACAAAATTCCCGTGTCTAGACACCATGATTCCTAAGTTCCCATTTGCCAACAATCATTGGCGGAACGACCACGGCACTAGGGTTTTTTTTCGAAACGTGATTACTAATCACCAGTTGTCATTGACCTCGCCCTCCTTTATTTCATTTTGCGCCTTGGGGGAGGTATGACTGTCTGACGCTAAGGGAGCGAAACAGTCATACCTATTGTAGTTTTAACCGTATTTAACTTGTAGTACACTTGAAATAGCAATCAATATTGTAACCAAATTCAATTTGATCTCCATTTCCCCAATTATCGCTTCCTTGTCGAATTTTGTACAGCGGTTTAATATCTTGCTTATTATGAGCGGGAGCTTTTAAAATTCAAATATCGACTCTACTTCCGGCAATCGGATCGTGTTCACTGACGTCGATGGGTGCGCGAGTAAAGTCGGCAGACACCCGCTTGGAGGTTGGTGTGCCTAACGCCCGAGTGCATTAGGGTACGTTAATTAAGTACTTAGTTGGTTAATTAAGTACTTAGTTTAAATGGTTGATAATTAATTATTCGATCAGAAATTTATGCTGTTTTAGGTAAAATAAAGCACAATAGGTGAAATAAATTCATTGTGAATGCGTATCATAGCCATAGGCAGTATGAGCTTGACTGCTCCTTCCTTCTTGTACACTCTCCTTTCACTCGTTATATACGCAATTCCCTCCCTTTATGCATTTCTCTGCCCCTCCTTCCTCCAAATTCCAACTCCACATGTTCTTCTAGAACAATCTGGAAATCCCTCCCTTACAGGCCGGGGGGTGACAATTCCGCAACGGCATTTCCGCAACCGACATTTCCGCAACCGACATTTCCGCAACCGACATTTCCGCAATGGGTAACTCGGTCAGGAGTGATTTTTATGTCATGGGACAGGTGTCATTGGTATCGGTTTCACTGATATGATATATCACTAAAGTTGATCTTTGATCTTTGCCCACTCGACGACATTTCCGCAACGGGGTATATAACTGCTCAATTGCACCCTAGAGATACCGGGATGGTTTTATTCGATTGCTGAGCACTTCCCCTTTCCATCCAAGAGTTGATCTTTGATCTTTGCCCACTCAACGACATTTCCGCAACGGGGTATAGAACTGTTCAAATGCATCCTAGAGATACCGGGTTGGTTTTATTCGATTACTGACCACCCCGCTTTTCCATCCAAGAGTTGATCTTTGAACTTTCCCCACTCGACGACATTTCCGCAACGGGGTATATACCTGTCCAAAATTATCCTAGAGATACCGGGTTGGTTTCATTAGAATACTGACCAACCATTTCACATAAAATGTGGTCTTTTCCTTCTCGACGACATTTCCGCAACGGCTTATAACTTTGCTCGAACTCGAGAAATCTGTGTGAAATTTTTTCCCTGTTGGTTACTTGGTAACCTCCATCGATTCGGCTTGTTGCTGTATTTTTCTGGCAATTTTTCAATTTTCGGCTAATTAGCGAAATTTTAATTAGCTAATTATTTAATTTGTGGGTTTGAAAGCCCTCTCGGTTCTGATCATGATAACACTTTGGTGGGGTTATGCAGATAGGTTTAGTGCAGTTATATACCCCGTTGCGGAAATGTCGTCGAGTGGGTAAAGACCAAAGATCAACTCTTTGATGGAAAGGGGAAGTGGTCAATATTCTAATGAAACTAACCCGGTATCTCTAAGAAGTATTTGGCCCGGTATATACCCCGTTGCGGAAATGTCGTCGAGTGGGTAAAGACCAAAGATCAACTCTTTGATGGAAAGGGGAAGTGGTCAGCAATCGAATAAAACCAACCCGGTATCTCTAGGATGCATTTGAACAGTTCTATACCCCGTTGCGGAAATGTCGTTGGGTGGGCAAAGATCAAAGATCAACTCTTGGATGGCAAGGGGAGGTGGTCAGTTATCTAATAAAACCATCCCGGTATCTCTAGGGTGCATTTGAGCAGTTATATACCCCGTTGCGGAAATGTCGTCGAGTGGGCAAAGATCAAAGATCAACTTTAGTGATATATCATATCAGTGAAACGGATACCAAAGACACCTGTCCCATGACATAAAAATCACTCCTGACCGAGTTATGACCCGTTGCGGAAATGTCGGTTGCGGAAATGCCGTTGCGGAAATGTCGGTTGCGGAAATGCCGTTGCGGAAATGTCGGTTGCGGAAATGTCGGTTGCGGAATTGTCACCCCCCCTACAGGCCAGTCTCGTGATTCTTTCCGCAACTTCAGCCGCTCTCAACCCATCTCATTGATCCTGAATCCATTATTAAAAATTGGCTCATTGCGTAATTTTATTTTGTTGAAGGCAGGAATTCTCATATCTTCAACAAAATAAAAGTCAGTTTACGACGTGACCTTTTAATCTGTGAGTGTGATCTGTTTCTCAACACATGATTCCAAACAGACAGACCAGTGTTGGAGCGAGAGAGTGTGCAAAAGTGAGAGGGTCTCTCTCGATTTCACACACTCTCTCACTCCAAAGGCCTTTCTGTATGGTTGACTGGTCTGTGGAATGATGTGTCTGTTATCTCCTTATCTATTCTTTCATTTTTTTGCTGTTGTTGAGTCTTCATAATTTGCTGTTTAAATTTAAAGCGTCTTACTCTCCTCATTGCGCAAAGTCGATTCCAACGACGGTCTCCTCATCCATTTCGAAAACCTGTAGTCTGATTGTTGTCTCAAATGTTGTCTGAATTGTATTCTGTACTGTTGTCTGAACTGTTGTTTTAATTGTAGTATGTTGTAGCCTGAATGGTAATCTGAATTACATGTTCACTGTTCGATATAAAGTGAATTTTTCTCAGGTTTGTGCTCAGGCATCAACACATTAAGAAAGAGAGAAAGAATTGAATTTGAAACATCCTTCTAATCCGAAATTTGAAACGGGGGACGTCCAGTGTTTCCACCGTGCCGGGAACCCCAAACCACGACGCCCTTCGGCTTTTAGTACTTTGTTTCAATAACTTCATAGTCGGATGTTCAAATCCAACATTTCTTTCTTCCAAAATGGGCGATGCCCAGGCGTTTTTGCCCAAAAGTCCCGCCCCAAAAGGGGCGAGGGTCATTTTTCGACGAGTGATTTGGGGACGAGGGTCATTTTTCGACCAGTGATTTATTCGGAACCAGTGTTTTGGTCCGAATAAAGTGACGTCTATTCGGAACCAGTGTTTTGGCCCGAATAAACGTAACGTCGGAAAGTATTTGAGCGCTTTTTCCCAATTTTGATCAACTTTCGAATCTTAAGAGGAATCTAAATGAACTTTCCAGTGAATGTAGGAGTTCTATACATAAATAAAAAGCGATACTGAGATTTCATTATGGCCGTGCAACAATTACAGAGTAATGACATAATAATAAAAATTATAAAAAAAGGTTATTCCAGCAGACCAGCTCCATTTTGGATGCTGTAACAAATTCAGAACTCGGCTCCCAGATAAGCTAGAGATTACTTTTTTAAAGGTACCAGGCAGTGAAAATTTTAAAATAAAAGAAGTTATTTTTAAATAAAAGAAAATGCTAGCCCACGATGAATGCTATTTAAAAGTTAGTTTTGAATTTTAAAAGTTTCGCCATTTCTCCACAGCGGGTTATGATAGCGAACCATACCTCACCAGACGTGGAGGCAGTCTTTGGGGCTCGGGGCTTCCACGACTCCCTATACATGGTGATTTTTGGGGCACGGGGCTGTCACGTATAGGGGGTCATGGTCCAAAATGAGTTTTGGGTTGGTCCCACCAAAGTCAAAGTGGTATACTGTAACTTCACCGCGGGGGTCCCGCAACGAAAACAGACTACCGTAACCCATGCTACCGTAACCCGGAAATACGAAATTGACAATACAGACCCGTGGTATGTTGTATGAGGTAGAACTCGAGTTGACATTTCCTGAGGGGGATACCGTAACCATCCTACCGTACTTTCGGCTACAGTAACCCTACCGTAAGACGGATTTGCAAAAGTGTCGCAATCGGCTCGGGATTTTGTAGAAGATAACCCTCGAGTAGGCAAAGTGTGTGGGGCATACCGTACCTCATCTACCGTATTCCCGGCTACAGTAACCTACCGTAACACGAAAATACGAAAATGATCAAATCGGCTCGGAATTTTTGTAGGACGTAGATCTCGAGTGTGCAAATTATTTCCGGCATACCACTATGCTGCTACAGTATTCACGGCTGCAGTAACCTACCGTACAACGAAAATACGAAAATGAAAAATTCGACTCTGTATGGTTACTATAACCGTGGATACTGTAGGAACATAATGGTATGCCGCAAATACTTTGCCTATTCGAGGTCTACCTCCTACAAAAATCCCGAGCCGATTGGATGATTTTCGTATTTTCGTGTTACGGTAGGTTACTGTAGCCGGGAGTACGGTAGATGAGGTACGGTATGCCCCACACACTTTGCCTACTCGAGGGTTATCTTCTATAAAAATCCCGAGCCGATTGGGACATTTTTGCAAATCCGTCTTACGGTTGGGTTACTGTAGCCGAGAGTACGGTAGGATGATTACGGTATCTCCCTCAGGCAATGACAACTCGAGGTCTACCTCATGCAACATACAAGGGGTCTGTATTGTCAATTTCGTATTTCCGGGTTACGGTAGCATGGGTTACGGTAGTCTGTTTTCGTTGCGGGACCCCCGCGGTGAAGTTACAGTATACCACTTTGACTTTGGTGGGACCAACCCAAAACCCATTTTGGACCATGACCCCCTATACATGACAGCCCCGTGCCCCAAAGAAATCCTTTGGGGCACGGGGCTTCCACGTATAGGGGATACATGGGTGGAGCCGCAGGCGTGGTGAGCTATGTAGCGAACACACCACAATTTGAATTACAAACACTAGGCATTCTCTTGAACTGTGGTTGTGCGCATTGAGTCCGGCAGTGGTCAAAACCCCCCCCCCCTCATCTTTTTTGTAGCAAATTCTAATCATCTGACCAAATATAAGGCTTTCTTTCTTTTCGGAAATAGGCGACGCACCGTTCCTGTTGCAAATTTTAAAATAACTAATTGTAAAAAAAATAAAAATTTAGTTTTTTCTCCTTTTTCCATCAGATCAGTGAGAAAAGCCCATTAAAAATTATGAAAATTAAACATCTGTTTGTGGCCGCTGCTACCTGGTGGTTTAAGGTCACAAAGATATTTTTCACAAAAATGTGATTTTTTTAAAATGAACATACTCTAACTTAACCATGCACAAATTTTCACCAACGAAAGTTCCCCTTCAAACTACAGACATCATAGTTTCTCCCCAAAGCGGAAAGGGTATTAGTGAAGTTCAGAGAATTGATCAGTTTCGCTGAGTGACTCATTGTTTGATTGACATTGTTCTTTACTTCCTAACGCATTCATTTAAAATGTTGTACCGCGCTTCCTTACGATCGCATAAATGAATACATATAATAAATAATTTACTATAATATTCTATAATATTCTATAATACACTATAATATACTATAATATACTATAATATACTATAATACACTATAATATACTATAATATACCATAATATACTATAATATACTATAATATACTATAATATTCTATAATATACTATAATATTCTATAATATATGCAGATTTTTTTCCTGCATGCTGTGATAGGAACCCCGCGCGGCCTGCTTTTTTGGACAAGAAAGGGAGCGTATGCAAGGTGAAAGAGGGATTTTTTCTTTTTTTTTCGGAAGCCCCAGGGCGCGCGGGATTTCCGATTGCAGTTATTTATGGTTAAATGCACTACGTTCTATAATGCGCTATTATTTATACATATATATATATTGATTCATGTAATCGCAAGGAATCGCGGTACAAAATTAAAAATGAATACGTTAGGAAGTAAAGAACAATGGCAATCAAACAATGAGTCACTCAGCGAAACTGATCAATTCTCTGGACTTCACTAATAGCCTTGCTGCTCAGCGGAAGAAGCTATGATGTCTGTAGTTTGAAGGGGAACTTCCGTTAGCATAAATTTTAGCATCGTCAGGTTAGGGTATGTTCATTTAAACAAGTATTTTTTGTTAAAACAAAAAGTGCCTTTGTGACCCTAAAGGGACAAGGCAGCGGTCAAAAATATTTTTTTTTTAATTTTGGTAATGTTTTTTTTAAATCAGCTTTTCTCACGATAATCTAATGGAAAATGAAGATAAAAGCAATTTTTTAGTATTTTATATATAATTAGTTACTTTGAAATTTTCGAAATTTTAAAAAATTTTAACTAATTTTTAAAAAGAAATTTTTAAAATTCTTAACTAATTTTTAAAAAGCACTCTTCGTGGACTAGGATTTTCTTTTCACTAAAAGATTAATTTTTGGAGCCCGAAATCTAATCTCTAGCTTATCTGGGAGACGAGCTTTGAATTTGTTGCAGCATACAAAATGCAGCTGGTCTGCAGGAATAAATATTTTTATATTTTTTAATTATTACGTCATTACTCTGTAATTGTTGCGTGGCCATAATGCAATCTCAGTATCGCTTTTTATTTATTTATAGAACTCCTAAATTCACTGGAAAGTCCAGCTAGATTCCTCTTCAGATTCGAAAGTTAAACCAAAATGAAAAAAAACGCACAAATACTTTCCGGCGTTTCCGTGTGCCGACCGGCGGCAGGGTGACGTCGTCCGTCCGTCCTGCAAATATATCACGGATTACTGTATGCACTGGCTACTGTATCTCAAGATATAGGAAGCCGTTTGCCTAAGAGTCGGGCAGATCCGACAGGTGTTGTTACAGTAAAAAAATATCTTTTTTTTTGAAACTACGTTATTTGGGGTTATCGAGGGTGCTCATAATGGTGGACATATTTATTTTGCACACAGAGCCTCCGTTGGCTCCAGACTTGATTAATAAAAATAATTTTTAATCCAAAAAACAACAATGATGAAAATTTAGCTTGATCTGAGATTAAATAAAAAGAGAAAAAGTGATTTCAACGCAACGTCGTCTAGAGCCAACGGAGGCTCTGTGTGCAAAATGAATATGTCCACCGTTATAAGCACCCTCGATAACCCCAAATCACGTTGTTTAAAAGAATTGACCTTTTTTGACTGTACCGAGCATTGCTCGATTCTTAGGCAAACGGATTCATAGATTGATTTGCTTACCTCTTGCGGTCCTCTGTGATGGGAGTCGTTGCGCTCCGGCGCCAGCGCCAACGCCGGCGCCGTCGCGCGAGTCATCGCGTCCGCACGCGCCCACACGCGCCCGCCCGCGCCACGATTCGCCGTCCGCTCAAGCATCGTCTTCGCCGCACGTCAGAACCTACAGTATCCAATTATCGATCTACCAAAGTGACCAGCGGATTGAGTCGTCTACAGTTATCTCTCTCTCTCTCTCTCTCTCTCTGAAGATCAAAGATTCAAAAAAGCGCGCGAGATTCAAAAGGGACAGATTCAGAAGACACCACGGGTTAGTGCAAGTTCAAACGCGCAATTTTTTAAGGATATGAGACGCTTATCGAGCGCTCTCTTCGACTACCGTTATCAAGATAATTCATTGGTATGATCGATAATCGATCGATCGTCTGACTACCGTACCTTGTGGACGCCCTTGATGCTCCTTCTGCGCGCGGTTGAATTCGTTGGCGGTGACCACGAGATTTGATTGGCTCTGCAATCAGGAGAAGCTATGGGAATGGTGCGAAAAGTGTCGACGACTAGTCCTCATTTTGAGCCAGTAAACCCGACTAGACTGCTCGATGTATCAGAGAATGGAAGGGGAACCACATTCTCTGATAGATCGACACGTTTAGTCGTGTTTTCTGATTAGAAATGTCGACTAGTCGTCGACAATGTTTTCACGATAATGATTCGTTGAGACGACACGGGAATGGGCGCAATTCGATATGTGAATTCCAAAAAAATATGACAAAACGCGATAGAAAATAGGGGAAATGAGGATACACAGCTGACGGTGAGTGAGGAGGGAGAGGGGAGAGAGAGAGATAGCGCGGGCTCTGACGAAAGGAAGCAGACCGCCAGCTGGTAAATGATGACGCCAGCGGGTATGGCTGGTTACGGTGGCCATACCCGCTGGGTCTCTCAGGATCAAATCACCCAAATATTTATTGAAAGTGTTTTGAAAGACTGCTATTTCTAGTCAACTAATGAGAAGAGATCAAAGATCAGCATGAGAAGAGATCAAAGATCAGCATGAGAAGAGATCAAAGATCAGCATGAGAAGAGATCAAAGATCAGCATGAGAAGGGATCAAATAACAGCATGGGAAGAGATCAAAGATCAGCATGAGAAGGGATCAAAGAACAGCAAAAGGAAATGGCGATCAGTGTTTCGGCCCTTGGTCTAGACACTGACCGCCTCCTGGGGACTGGTCTCGTCAGTAGACAAGCCCCAGGGACACGTTTAAGTTAAAGGGACCTGGCACTGCAAATGAAGTGAATTTCAGATTAAAGAGAATTTTATTTGGATTCGAACGCAAAAAATCGCATATTTTTACGATTTTTTTGAAATTAGTTATGAATTTTCAAAGATCACATTTTTGGCTGGAATGCCCCAGCACTACTGTGTTTAGCGGCTAAACACAGTAGAGCCGGGGCATCCTAGCCGAAAATGAGATCTTTGAAAATTCAAAACTAATTTTAAAAAATCGTAAAAATATGCGATTTTTTGCGTTCGAATCCAAATAAAATTCTCTTTAATCTGAAAGTCACTTCATTTGCAGTGCCAGGTCCCTTTAAGAGAACTTTTGAAAAAGGAGGTACAAGATAACGCGCAACGGAACTATGTAATCCTCAAAGTAGTAGTAGAACAAATAGGCTATGAAGTTGAGACATCCAAATTCTATTTTCTATTTTGACTCTAGAGGCGATCGATAATAAATACCTATTAGAGGGTGGAAAGACAACCTCTCGTGAGGAGAGTGGAAAGGAAGGAAGGGGGGAGGAAGGGGGGAGGGAAGAGGAGGAGAGGGGGAGGAGTCAGGGAGAGGGATGAGAGGGAAGAGGGTCAGGGAGCGGTAGATCAGTGACAGGAGAGTCACTCTCTAGTCTAGTCGATCAATACAATCTCTCCAGGGATCTGTAACTCAGAACATATATCGATCCCTCGAGGTCAAAGATCTGTTCTCGATAATTATGTATGGAATCTCAACAACTGGGGTAGTGTATAGAAAGGTTCTGGGAGTACTGTATAGAAAGGAAGTACGCAATTAGTGATTCAGAGCGCGAGTCATACACCCAAAACCTCCCCCTCCCCTCGTAAAAAGATGCCCCAATCCTCCTTTCCGCGACCGTATTCATCCGCTAGATCATACAACTACCGTAATTGCATAACCAGTGAAGACAAATTTGTGTGTGATCTAGCAACAAGCACAGTCATTGGAGGGTATTCCCTTTATACGTTCACTGTGATCGTGGGTGGGACATCTTACAATCTAGGGGTTGTACTCGATGGGGAGGTTCTTTCTGCGGACCATCCCGTCTCCCTGGAACCACTCGCGGCGGAACTGCTTGGCGGCACCGTCGGGAGTGTTGGTCCACTCGATCGTGATACGGTCGTTGTTGGTGTCCTGCAAGGAAATAATGAGTATAAGGTAGTGCTTGAGAGCTGGGCTACAGCAAGACTAATGAAAAGATGGAGGGAGGGAGAGAGTTACCGTACCTCCTATCCGTAGGCGAAGGAATCGCAAGAGACGGCGATGAGGGCGGCCTCCTTGGGGTCGAGCACTCCGGATCCAGGGTCGACACCGAGTCTCTTCATGTTGGTGGTCTTGAAGGCCCATCCGATACGGCGAGCCGACGAGTTGGTCACCTGAAAAGGGAATAATGTAATTCTGGAGATCTAGGGGATCCTAAGGGGTATCGAGGAGGTTATTACATTTATAAAATGATACGAACACACAAAAAGTGAAAATGGTACTATCTGTTTTTACCAAAGCGAGAGAGCGGGCAAAAGTGAGAGGGTGGCGTACATGCCTGTGTGGTAAACAACGGAAGTCCGTCATTTGACTTTTTTGTGTGATCGTATCATTTTATATATGTAATACCTTACCTTGATGTGGTAGGTGTGCTTGTCATCGTAGGGGGCGTTGAAGACGATCTTGGATCCAGGCTGCGTGGCGATATCTCCGGGAGGAACGGACTGAGCCATGTCGACGACTTGGTTGTGAGGAGAGACCGATCAGAAGGGTTTTTATACGGCGAAATGAGATGGAAATTGAATTGTTTCGGGCAAAATGAGATGGAAATTGATGGATTTGGGAGAGGTCTAGATGGAAATTCAGTGATTCGTATTGAATGAAAAAGAGTGCATATGCGATATTATTTGGTATTTTTGCCTATTACACGTCGACGAAGATTGTTCCAAATAAGTAACCAAACTATACTCCAGTTTCATTACTGAGATGTAATAATTATTTATTTTTAGCATTGAAAAAAGTTATAAATGTTCCAATACGAAACAGTAAACGTCATTTTCCTGAGTAGTGAAGAAATATCTATGATATTCACGGCGTTCTGCGGAAATTACTAAAATTAGATTCGCGGTGAAACCATTTACATGCTACTTTCACCCATTTGCATGGTATTTTCGCAATCTCTAACTATTTCACTCAATTTACATAGACTTTCTAGAATGCCGTGGATGCACTGGTACAGAGTCCGAAAGAATTCACGACATTCTACAGGGGAGGAAAGGAGAGGTAGATCATGATGAGACAGAAATATGAAGAGACTTTCGAAATGTATTGCTCTGATGCCAAAATTCAGTGAATTTCATTCGTCTTTATTACGAGGTTGCGTAGTTACAATATTTGTTGGATCGATAAGTCACAATGAAATGTATTGGGTTGGTGCAAAAGTTTTTCCCGTTTTGAGAAATATAATTCATCCCTTTGGTGTTCCCTTACTTCAAATCGATGTGCCCAGCACTCATATTATATTTTCGGGGGGCTACTGCACAATAATTTCACAAAGTGGTTTTACGCCACATTTTCTGATTTACAAGATACAGCACAGATTCGATATTCCAAAATACTATGAAATTTTGGAAAATTTTCTAAACGTTTGCTGTACTTCTGGTATTTTTATTCCTAGACACTATTCATAAGATACCATACTATGAAGTGTGCTTTTTCAAATTATGAAGAGATTGAATCGCTACTCTTCGTATTTCAGAATTTAGGACTTGACAAATATGATTGCCGCTGCAAAAGAAGTATGCATCTCGTTTTAATTAACGGTGTTCAAAGCGATGTTATAGGGCTCTAATAATGCAGGTTCTATTGACTGACACATGGGTTATACAACACTGGTAGTTATTAGAATGAGTCACTTTCAATCATTTTGAAAAGTGAAAATAAACTAAATTTCGAAACACGCAGTCGACAATACAAAATATCAACTTTGAGCATCATCATCGATCAAATGTTCTTTGGAAGTTGGGTATACACAGCTTATGCCCAATTTATCGATAATACTAGAGAACATTCTCTGTCGAACGTGCAAAATTCAGGGTCCATTAAAGGTTGTAGAAAAATCAGGCATGCCCTAAAGTTGAATTTTCGATTTCAAAATTTCATGCTCATATATGTAGCATCGTTAACCGGGGCTCGCATTGCCAAACTAGTTTGTTTTTTTTAGTGGTTGAAATATTTTCAACCATTACGAAACTACCTGTTTGTGAATTTCCAATATTTGAAGGTATCAAAAGTATTAGCTACTGGACCAACACCTTCAGCCAGTAAGCCGGTTTTGGTTTAATGGTTGAAGATGTTTCAACCATTAAAAAAACGCTTAATGGATGAAATAAAAATTTTTTCTCACTTAATGGTTGAAGATATTTTTTCCATTAAGAGGCCCTTAATGGAAAAGACAGTTTATCTATTAGAAAGTTGTGCTAACTAGAGTGCGTTATTCGGGACGGGAAATCGGGAAATGACCGGTACCTTTTCTCATTTTGCGCAAAGTGAGCCGACCCGATACCTTCGCCAAATTTCCCGATACCTTTTCATCTCCGGCACAGTAAATCAACCATAATAGCCCATAACTGCTATAAAAAGTGAAATATGAACAACATTATAGTAAAGGAAACATGCTAGACGCTTCCTAACGTTTGATAGAAGCGTTTCTGCATCTATCAGTTCAGCTCCCTGAGACAATTTTCCTCATTTTTTGAACGATTTCCGCTAGTAATCGCTAGTTAGTAAGATATTGAGAAATTTGGGAGGTTGAACACCGTTTTTACCACTCATAGATAACTCGACTGGACTCGAGTATATGTCGAGTTCTAAGGTAGGCAAGACTGTACATAGCGCGCGAACTCTCTTACATGTGCCTTTCTAGTGAATTGGGCTCTCTTATATTCAAGAGAGTCCACTATCTGCTCTCCTCATCGAGCACACCTCGCCAACTCGCCAACTATCTAAGAGAGTTGAGTTCACTAGAGAGGCACATGTTAGAGAGTTCGCGCGCTGGGTATACGTCTTATGATCTAACTGACATCCTTATACCTTCTTTCTCACAGTCGAAAACTCGAAAAATTTTCAGATCCTCTTTTAGACACAGCCGAGTATTGGTCGGATTGAACAGCAAATTATGAGTACTCAACACTCGACTCATTTTTAATAATTATAAAATTAAAAGAAGCAGATGTTTCGAATTTCCGGGAGGTCGTGTGGATCTGTAAAGAAATGAATTATCACTTATTATTAATCATCTTACCCTAGACGGCTATTTCAGAATATTATTGAAAAAATACATATTATACGCAAAGAAATCATACCAGCTGCTGTTAGAACTTTTTTTTTCTCGTGTCGTGTCTTCTATCTGTTATCAGGCGCAGCGTATTAGGTCGCAATAGTAACGAGACGAGGAGTTTTTTTCTGACGATACTGAAAGGTAAAAGTTGGACTGAGAAATATGGGAGAAGGATAATAAGGAATTAACGTCATATTCCGGTTGTAGGCTCTCTGAGCGGGAGCCGATGTTCTTAGACGATATTGTTATGTCAATATAAACCATAGAACACAGAAACCGATGTGGAAACAGAGAATTCAAACCAACTTGACCTGTGTGCTGAGAAGAGACCGTCTCGTGAGACGACGAACGGGCGAAATGAGAGGGAATAAGTGAATTAGCATGAAATTAGCATGCACTTGTACTCACAGTCAAATGATAGTCGAATAACCACTATCAACGTTATTTTCGCAGGCCGGAGCCAAAAAGGTATCGGGAAATCGAGGAAATGTATCGGGAAATGCTCCCAATCATTCCGATCATTCGGGTAAAAAAAGTATCGGGAAGTATCACTTTGCGCACTCTAGTGCTAACCATGTGGAAAAGAGGGGTAACAATAACAACAAACGAACGTGCAATTTTTTTAAAATGTGTTTTTAAGTTGTATGGAACGCAGTAGGAGGAGAACACACACATCGTACCGCCTCTTAAATTTATAAGCGGTTGTCCTCCGGAAAATCTAGTTATGAATCTTTAAGTGAGTGAGTCTGGGTGGGAAAGCCCTGATCTGATGAGAGAACTGCTCGATTTGCATGCAATCACCCTCTCATTCGCACTCTCATTTTCAGACGCCGCGCAAACAGGCAAATGAGAGCGATCGGACGCAAATTAACCATTTCTCTCGACTTCTGACGATTTTGACGATTTCCAGTGCACAGCGTGTCACAGTGGCGGGAATGCCCAATTATTATTGCGATTAAATTTGTGAAACTAATCCTAGACGACGGGTCATTTCTTGTATGGGGACCGATCGAAATGAGATCTATTTTCTTAGAAATAATTGAATAAAAAATAATGAGGCCTACATTGAAAAATCTAAACTGGTGAAGTTGTTTGAACATCTATAGGGCATGTTAGGAAAAAATTACCATCTTACCATCTACCTTCTCCATGGAGGAGATAGCTTTTGAACTTTTCAAAAGCCATCTCCTCCTCGACGAGAAAAGCTTCAATCATGCCGATTTTTTGTAACATCCCCAAGACGTTCCAAAACTTGACCAGTTCCTATTTTTCAATGTTGACCTCATTAGTTTTTTTAAATTAATTTATTTCTGTGAAAAGATTTAAATATTTACATGACATGGCTTGAAGACTACTTTTTCCGCAGGTCCCCACACCAGAAATGATTCGTCGTCCGAGATTAGTTTCACAAATTTCATCATCATGCTATTTGGGAATTCCCGCCGACACTCTGACACGCTGTGCAGTGGTTTTCAACTCACTTAAAATTCATAACTCGCTTCCGGAGCTCAAAAGCGTACAAATTTAAGGGGAAGTACGATGTGTGTTTTCCTTATACAGCGTTAATCCTAGACTTGACATAAGGTAAGTGAAATATACGGAAATTTATATTTCTGAGAATGGCATTAGATTCCTCGTGCAAATTCACTGTCGTACACGACATGTCTTGAAGACTATTTCTTTTGAAATCATAAAAACAAACAAAAAACACGCGAAATCAGCATTTTTGGCTGGAATGACCCAGCGCTACTGTGTTTAGCCGCTAAACATAGTAGCGCCGGGTCATTCTGGCCCGAAAAGGGATCTTTGAAAATTCATTCTAATTTCAAAAAAATCGTAAAAAGATGCGTTTTTTTTGCATTCTAATCGGAAGAAAATTCTCTTTAATCTGAAATTCGCTTCATTTGCAGTACCAGGTCACTTTAAATAACAGGCAGGAGATCGATTTGCATAGCGTGACATACTCGCGATCGCTATCAGGACTTTGGAGAATACCTAAAACAATGTACTCCTTCGACTTCGATTTTTCTACTGTCCGAGCTGATTCTATGGCAAATGGCCTCAGTGAAATGACATAATCAGCTATTACTAGAAGATGACACGCTATCACAAGTAAAATGGAATCAATCTTAGTAAAAACAGGTGATCACTATTCCAAAAAGGATGCTAATATCGATTACTCGGGAATGCTTTCTGTAGATATCGCCTCGGCCTTCTTGTTCACCTTGTTTCTCGGGGTCTTAGTCTCCTTTCGCTTCCTGTTTTTTTACGAAGAAGGTCCGTGTGCTCGCCGTCAATGTGTGGAAGTCCCAAACACTGAAATCTCTATATTAATAATTATTAAATACAATTACAACTTTAAAGTAACGTTTATTAAATTGTTGCATTACAATTTTTTTAACATATAATTTAAGATTTGAAAAAAATACCGTGAAATTCTCACCTTACAATAAACGATGTCGATTTGGACGTCAGCGACTCCTATGGCAGACAAGACACGCGATCTCTGAAATGAAGGAGTGCTGGTCGACAGTCGTTTAACGATTCAAGGATTCTTACTTGATGCGCGAATCGCTGAATAAACAAAACATTCTGTTTGTGACCGGCAAAAGAATGAAATAGTACTAGTAACTGTGTTAACTTAAATAAATTACGCACCTCCGACAACGTTCTTCTTCGACACGCTCGTTCACTTTATTATCAACTTGAGTACTCAGCTGGCTATGCCTCTTCATCACTGCTACGAATATAAGAGAAGTCCGCTTATCTTCAAACAAAAAAGGTTCTGTATTTGACATTTGTTTAAAAAACTTTTTTATTATAACAGTGCTTACTCTGCTCTTTAATAGTCCCGTCCTCATCCTCTTCGTTCTCCTTCGTTCGTTCTGGATCCCGTATCTCTTCTTAGCTACCTTCATATTCTCCTTGTTCGGTTCGACCAACATTCCCCTTTTCGCATGTCCTCTGCTTCTTCTCAAAGGCGCCTCTCCCTCGTCACCCTCATCTTGCTCCATCTCGCTATCGTCACCAACTGTAAATAGTAACTTTGCACAGACTGATCAATACAAATCCACTTTCTACCTTTACTTTCTTTCTACTCGTTAACTAGTATTGCTAAATTAGTAAATACAAACGTACCTTCTTGCTTGATTCGCTTGTTGACGCGCGGCGCCATCTTCTCAGTGTTTGTAGCCGAGCGTAACCCCTGTAATTCAACCATCTTATCATATAGCACGCAGTTTATTCAGTCGCTACCTTTTCAACGATTCCTCGCGGAGTCGTCTTGATCGGCACTCGCCCATTCCTTTTCGAGGAGGCAGACGCCATCATTCCCGAACGTGGTGTCGACACGCGTTCTGTGAATAATAATGATGAAAATAATAACAATATTAATAATAATATTAATAATAATAATTACAATAATAATTACAATAATAATAATATTATTACTAATAGTAATAACGAATAGCACAGCTTACCCCATTCTGCTTGACAGGGACGGTTGATAGGTCGTTATTAGTCGATGACTCGCTCATACCTAAAAGAGTGCTTATAATAAATAATAAATAAATAAACAAAATAAAATAACAAAAAATAAAAAGAACGATGCGAAGAGAGTAGGATTTCGTCTTGCACTCTTGCCTTTTCAGCAGAACGCGACGCGGTCGCGCCTCCTACCATTTGTCTCGTTGTCTGGCGTCTCTTCTTTTGTAGTAGTCTCTTCTTCAGCTACGCAGCGAACTTCTGGAATTTTCCAACGTGTACTTTCCCTGTCTCGCCATTTTGTTTATTGAATTTGTTGCTGTTACGTGTGTTTATTTTGCTTTTTCTTTGTATTTCAATTCAGGTGCTGTCTGCTCGCTAATATAAGCTCTACTCTCACTCGCGTCCGTATTCGAGCAGCTGCTGTCGCGTGTCTTCGATGCCGGTAATACTTTTTTCAAATTTGCTCTATTTTATCTCCGTATTTTATTAATGTAATCAAACTGCCAAGGCAACTGAGGGATGCTAGAGGCTACCCTATGCGGTAATCATGTGTGTGTTGTTTAAATTTCGTCATAACGCGTAATAACAGGTCGATCCCCTGCTAGAGGAGCCGCGCGTCGTCCCTCGTCGGATCAATCGATGATTGGGAAGCGTGTGTACGCCAGACGCCCCTCGACGTCTTCTCGTCGACGTTAAGGTGGGATTTCAATCTTTATTTATGTAATCAAACTGCCAAGGCAACTGAGGGATGCTAGAGGCTACCCTATGCGGTAATCATGTGTGTGTTGTTCAAATTTCGTCATAACGCGTATTAACAGGTCGATCCCCTGCTAGAGGAGCCGCGCGTCGTCCCTCGTCGGAACAATCGATGATTGGAAAGCGTGTGTACGCCAGACGCCCCTCGACGTCTTCTCGTCGACGTTAAGGTGGGATTTCAATCTTTATTTATGTAATCAAACTGCCAAGGCAACTGAGGGATGCTAGAGGCTACCCTATGCGGTAATCATGTGTGTGTTGTTCAAATTTCGTCATAACGCGTAATAACAGGTCGATCCCCTGCTAGAGGAGCCGCGCGTCGTCCCTCGTCGGAACAATCGATGATTGGAAAGCGTGTGTACGCCAGACGCCCCTCGACGTCTTCTCGTCGACGTTAAGGTGGGATTTCAATCTTTATTTATGTAATCAAACTGCCAAGGCAACTGAGGGATGCTAGAGGCTACCCTATGCGGTAATCATGTGTGTGTTGTTCAAATTTCGTCATAACGCGTAATAACAGGTCGATCCCCTGCTAGAGGAGCCGCGCGTCGTCCCTCGTCGGATCAATAGATAGTTTGAGATGCGCGCGTCACACAACGCCCTATCAATGAAATAATGAGAAGACCTTTTTTAAATTCAGAAGATATTATTAAAAGACGGTATCTCCAATGTTTATTTAAGTATTATGTTATGTTTATTCATGTTTTCTTGTTTGTTTTCCACGCAATAAAATTATATTTCTTTATCATGAATCGATGAAAAGCACCGGTTGAATTGCACCGCAGTAATATATTTTTAGATAATTTATGCACACAACATACGTTATTAAATTCCCACCACGATATATATTACACAATTGTGGTCGAACTTGCATATACCGGTAATACGGGTCTTTTGGTGACTGTGGGGATCTTCGAACTTGTGCAAAAGGGCCTACTTTATGTTGAGGCTCGGGAGGGGGGCGTCACTCATGGTCTCTGACCGGGTCCATTCTACCTCTCTAGACCTCCAAGTCACTCGAGATTAACACTACGTCAAAACTAGTGTGTATCTTTCTAACGTCTTACTTCTCCAGATGTCTGAGTGCTTCTACTAGACGTCGCGCGTGTCCCCCACGAGACTGATGGTCTACATAACGCCGAGGAGGTGAGATTGGGCGTCGGGGGTAGGGGTCGGGTCACTCTTGGTCCTGTATCGGGTCCAAACTTATTCTACTGGTACAACTAGCAGTGCTGAGTAATACTAGCGAAATTCCTGACCGTTTTGAGCGTTCCTCAATTTTGTATGATTTTTTTCAAATTGGACAAAACGGTCGGTCTGGACGACGGAAGTCGAGATTGGGGGTAGGGGTCGGGTCACTCTTGGTCCTGTATCGGGTCCAAACTTATTCTACTGGTACAACTAGCAGTGCTGAGTAATACTAGCGAAATTCCTAACCGTTTTGAGCGTTCCTCAATTTTGTATGATTTTTTTCAAATTGGACAAAACGGTCGGTCTGGACGACGGAAGTCGAGATTGGGGGTAGGGGTCGGGTCACTCTTGGTCCTGTATCGGGTCCAAACTTATTCTACTGGTACAACTAGCAGTGCTGAGTAATACTAGCGAAATTCCTGACCGTTTTGAGCGTTCCTCAATTTTGTATGATTTTTTCAAATTGGACAAAACGGTCGGTCTGGACGACGGAAGTCGAGATTGGGGGTAGGGGTCGGGTCACTCTTGGTCCTGTATCGGGTCCAAACTTATTCTACTGGTACAACTAGCAGTGCTGAGTAATACTAGCGAAATTCCTGACCGTTTTGAGCGTTCCTCAATTTTGTATGATTTTTTTCAAATTGGACAAAACGGTCGGTCTGGACGACGGAAGTCGAGATTGGGGGTAGGGGTCGGGTCACTCTTGGTCCTGTATCGGGTCCAAACTTATTCTACTGGTACAACTAGCAGTGCTGAGTAATACTAGCGAAATTCCTGACCGTTTTGAGCGTTCCTGAATTTTGTATGATTTTTTCAAATTGGACAAAACGGTCGGTCTGGACGACGGAAGTCGAGATTGGGGGTAGGGGTCGGGTCACTCTTGGTCCTGTATCGGGTCCAAACTTATTCTACTGGTACAACTAGCAGTGCTGAGTAATACTAGCGAAATTCCTGACCGTTTTGAGCGTTCCTGAATTTTGTATGATTTTTTCAAATTGGACAAAACGGTCGGTCTGGACGACGGAAGTCGAGATTGGGGGTAGGGGTCGGGTCACTCTTGGTCCTGTATCGGGTCCAAACTTATTCTACTGGTACAACTAGCAGTGCTGAGTAATACTAGCGAAGCCTTGATGATGTAATATAGAATGCTTGAAATTCAGCCTGCATGAGATGCCTGCATGCATGGAAGAGCATCTGGACTACGCGCGTACGTCAGAGAGCGACTGTCATTCGGTACGTCTATTATAAATCTGAGACAATAAAATAATAAAGTGTATTCAGGATAATTAGAAGAAGAAGTGGAGGAGGAATGAAGATACCAACTGCAATGTCCGCTGTGGGCCATTTGATATTGCTGTATCCATCCGATCCTAGTGCTCGAAAATTTGCAATATGGAAGTTAAGTTTAAAGTATTACTTATTACAGAGGTACGAAGACGCGTCCGTATCCCGACGAACATCTGTTCTTCTCTCAGAGGATTTGTTGAAGAGGTGAGTAGGTTATTCAACATGTAATGGTAAATCGACTATTATTGATAATACAGTATCATAATAAATAAAAAATAGTCGAAATATATGGTGTTGATATAAAATGTTGTCCCTTTCCAGGTTGACAAGAGGATTGTCAATTTGGTGATGAACTTCCATGCGCGCATCTGGAAAACCCTCTTAGAAGTCGTCTGCTCATCCATGTATAAGAGGGACAAATTCGACTTCGAGATCAACGCGAAGTCTCAAGATCTGCGGGAGGAGCTATGCGATGAATTGATCACAGTCTGGGACATGGCTATTGTCTAGTACGCATGTCCTCTCCTCTTTCTACTCCCCCTCAACAACTCCAAAATTATCCCCCGTAGAAGCTATTTTTTTATATTTCTATTATCTCTTATTATCTACTACCCCTTAGCAGCTATCCGCATTTACAATCTCCCCTGTGTTAATCCGGCTTATTATCTCTATTTAGTCACGTAATGACTCTTACTTGATTTTTCTAATGATGTAGAAGTCGATTGGTATAGTAGATAATCAATAACGCCTTTATCATAGTTCAGAATCTGTTCAACATCGTAGGAGCAGATAAAAATTGTATATAAACACTCAATTGTTATAACTTAGTATCACACAAAATTTTCATTTTCACATAAGGGGGGAGTACATGCATGAAAAGCTAGTGGATGAAATAAAATTTTGCACATAAGGGGGGGGTACATGGATTTCCACTATTTGAAACCCTTCAAATATTGGGCTTAGTGGTTGCAGACCTTCATCCATTAACCAAAAAAACGTTAATGGTTGAAGCTTCTTCATCCATTAAGCGAAAACCTCTTAATGAATGAAACCTGCAAAAATATTGCGATTAACAGATGAAAAGATTCATCCACTACAAAAACTCGCTACTGGATGAACGAAAAAAACGTCGAAAAAATGCCTCAAAACGAGAAAAAAAATTTTCCGAAACGTCAAAAACGGGAAAAACTTTTGCACCAACCTGATACAAGTGAAAAGAAAAAAATATAATTGCAAAGGGCCAAAAATGAATATTGCAAAAGAGCTCTCCGAACCAATTCTTCTCATTTCATCAATGTTGCTTCTTTCAGCATCATTCATTACAGTGCGTTTGTCGTTTCTAAAATGTAATTTATCATTTATTAAGCAGAATAGAGACGAAATATTTAAAATTACACATTCATGTTTGGAGGTAGAGCCTTCTATTTCACATCATTCCACGCCCGGTCAACCCTTCAGAAAAAGGGCTTTTAGTGAGAGGACGTGTGAAATCGAAAGATACTCTCTTACTTTCGCATTCTCTCTCGCCCTGACCCCTCTCGGTAGGTTTTGAATCATGTGATGTGTCTACTATAACGCTCTTTATACCTTGACTGCTGAGAAAGATGGTTGCTGCAGATTCTGCTGTTGCACCAACTGCAGCAGCTGCTGCTGCTTTCCTCCTATTCCTTAAGCTCCTGCTGCAGCAGCTGTCCTTCCTGCCGCGCCTGCCGCACTTCTTCTTGCAGCAGGTGTCTTGCCTGCTGCAGCACCTGGAGTTCCTCTTCCTGCTGTAGATGTTCCTCTTGATGCTGCAGCTGCTGCAACTGCTGCTGCAATTGTCCTTCATGCTGCTCCAGCTGTTCTTCCTTCTGCTGAAGATGTACTTCTCTTTGCTCCAGCTGCTTTTCCTGTTGCTGCAGCTTTTATTCTTGCTGCAGCAGCTGTTCTTTCCTCTCCAGCAGTTTATCTATATTCTGCTGCAACTGTACTCCTTGTTGTAGCTGCAGCTGCAATTGCTGCCGCAGCTTCATTTCCTGTTGCTGCAGCTGTTTTGCTTGCTGTTGCAGCTTGTACTCCTTCTGCTGCAACTATTCGCAGCAGCATCAACAGCGCGTGTCGCAGCTGATGGAGGAGAGCAGGCAGCGGCTGCAAAAGTACAGTTTCCAAATTTGAGACGTGGATAGGAAAACGCGTTTGGAACATTTTCCTTCTTGATTGAGGGAACATTGATCAGTTTGAGCTGAGTTACACGAGTTTTTCAACCTTTGAGTGGGAAATTCATGAAATTTGAGAAGCATTACCTCTCGATATAATTGTTTGCAACTCGGTAATTTTTATATCTAGATTGCTAAACTTTAACTTTTTAATTTTTTTCTTTGATAGTATGCTAATGTTGCGCACCGCGTTCGCGACGAATCGGCGCCGGAGAAGGCACCTTAAATACAAAAAAAAACATTTATACCCGCACAGCATCGAATTGGCACCATGCCAAGAAAGTCTCTCGTTGTCTGACTCTCTCAATTTGCGCACTCTCTCGGCGATTCTCTCTTTCTCTAACTCGATCTCGCTGTTACTCTTTCGGAGGCTGTGACCCGGCTGCACCGTCGATGACACCTGCGATGAAGTGCCATTGTATCAATGCATTTGTGCTTACATTGTTCGATTCGAAGACATTGCAAAATGCAAAATCCTACTTTGCAATGATCGATCTATTCGTATTGCCGATTTCTCCCCAACAATTCGATATCAAAGGGATTTCGACTATTTCTTTGAACGAAATGCTGTGATTGCCTTATTTACAGCGACAAGGGTAGAACTTATTTATCTAAATAGATATTATCATAAGTAAATTGTTATTGATTTGTCGCCTCGTTATACGTTTCTACGTACTCCTTTATCTGCTTGAGCGAAACGTCACTGTTGCACAAACTGCAATTATTCAATCTTTTCTCTTTTCCTTCTCATTAAATTATTGATTTGTATAAGCGATTTTGCAGTAGCAAGCTACTACGCGACATGGAGCAAGCAGGAAAGTCATTGCATAAATTCACAACTAACTTTTTAGAGTGGAGGCTTGTTAATAGCAGAATATACATTATTTCTTGGTAATAACTCACTCCGAAATGCATTGAATGTCGAGGAAAAGTTCTCTCCCATCGCTGACCATCGTTTCACTGTCCTCCACCGGAAGTCCCTCGAAGACGCCCTGGAGAGTCATTAATAATTAATTGATTAATTAATTAATTTCAAAATATTCTACCTCATCGGCATGTTTTAATGTGAGGAACGCCCTTTTGTTATCACGTGTAAACTAATCTTGACATGCCAAACTCTCGTAACGAGACCATTACAAATTCTCGTTGTATCTTTCTAATGAATTTTGTTTTAAGCATTAATCGCACTGATAAAATATTTAGAATTAAATACTGTTTTACTCACGCATTTGCCCTCTATTTGGTACTCGTCTGATTTCGTTTTCTTCACGTAAACATGACACGCGTCGTCACACGACACCTGCACCTTCTTCGCGTTGGTGTAAAGCGCTGAATACAACAATACTGTACTAAATAAGCCACTTAATTTTCTTAAATGTTAAATTCGATTACCTTTGGCTTCGTTGTAGGAGCCGACAAAGTTGCTGCACATCACCTTCCTGCGAAATTTACTTATACTTTGCTGAATTCATTGTTGATCACCTCATTTTCGAATGTGAATGCAGAATTGGAGGAAAACATAATATTTGTTGAATGAAGGGTAAGGAAATTCTCTCATTCTGACTACTCACTTCACTTTGTCCTCTAAATGTTTGTAAGCGAGATGCGTCTGTTGAAATTCGTTTGCGTTTGTGATGTTATTGCATCCACTTAAATATTTTAAAACTATAATTCATAATCAATATTTACTATCGTACATTAGTTATGAAAACAATATTAATTTTTTACCCACTCAGTATTGCACTGGCAATCCAGTTCCTTTCCAAATATGCCGCAGCTCGACTCAGGGAAGATGTGATGGTCGCGCTTGCGCTAAAAGCGCCTTTTATCGATAAATTCGCGAAAAAAATCGATGATAGATTTGCAAGAAAACAAGGTCAGAATCTCCTAGTGTTAATGTTCGGGAAAATATCTTTTTTTAAAAATTTGTTTGTTTTTAAATTTCAAAACTCACGCATCCTCCCGCCACAGTTACCACGCCATTGGGTCCCACTTTGGCGTAGCGACCACAGCTTTCGAAGCACTGCACCACAGTCCTGTTCGCTACATCAACTTAATTTAATATTTTTAAATAATTAATTTGTAAACTCAATTACAATTTCCGTTCGTTAGCTGCGCCTCGAACTTGTGGCATGTGATCTTCCTGAAAACAACAGAAGATGACAAATTGGTCAAAAATGTTTATTTGTTTCTCAAAATACCATAATTGTAATTATAATTATTTAAAGAATTACTTTGATTTGTCGGAAAACGCCTCGGAAATGAAAAAAAAAACGCCTCTGAAATGTCCTTGAACTGCTCCACGATGTCGTTGCACTTGCTGAAAATATCAAGCCGATCTAATTATACCTTAAAAAATAAGTCATTAGCTCCCTTAGTTCAAACTATTATATTGCAATGATGAGTTGCTGAAATAAATTAGATTTTAATTTGTATTACTCGGTATAGCACGCGCAGTTCATCACACCGTCTTGCCGCATGATGCAGTCTTCAGCGGATGGTAGTGTGTTCTATAATTGCACGTTTTGTGTTTCATTAGATGTATGTATGCCCATCAGAGGCTCTTCCGATGATCAGCGAAACTCAAAGCATGTAATTGATACAGAGAATCGGTTGAAATTCGTTGCCCGTCATTTTCGTATCGATTTGGTCTCTAGTGTGAAATTCGGGTAAATAATTGGATCAGATATTATCTCGATTGCGCACACTCTCTGCGCCTATTGATTGAGGAGAGAGAGCGTGTGAAAAATGAAGAGATCTAGTCCAATAATTTTCCCGAATGTCAAGCTCTATAAGTACTCACTAGTGTTGTTAGATCCAATAACCTTTTTTTATAAAATTATCTAACAACTCTGGAACTCACGCAGCCAACCGTCGCCTTGATTTTGTCGCTTTCTCCCACTCGCTGGTATTGAATGGAACAGCCGAGGTCGCAGTGAGTAACTGCCTCAGTCAGATTGAGCGAGGAGAAATCGCTGTAGAAGCGGGAGAACGGCCGCCACGACTTCCAGCTCTGGGGAAAAACGAATGTCTTCGAGAAATAGTTTCAGAGAGAGATTCCAGAGGTCATACTAGGTTGTGAAACGGTGTGTCTTACGGTGTGATCGTGGATGAATGCATCAGTCATGGTGAAGTCTTCCTTGTAGCAGACGAACTGCTTCTCGCTGAAGCAGCTTCCGACACTGAAAATGTTACATTATTTTCAAAAATAAAATGTCCATATCTTTTCATGGAACGAATAGTCACGTAGAGGTAATAAACAGTATAGGGGGGGGAATACCTCGCCGCAGGAGCAGCAGATATTTCGTTGAATAGAAGATGCGCGATGGCAAGAGTCCTCAGGATCAATGGATACATTGCAGTTCTCCGTGTCGAATTGAAATTAGCACCACTTCACTGCATTTATAGTAAAACTGGTCGTAGGATCACATGTAAAACGTCGTTATTTAAACGACTTTCGAAATTTGAAATCCTTTGTGAAGTTGTGGCAGAGATATTTCTCTGCATTATACAAAGAGCAAAGTTGTGGGTTTTTCTTTAACTTCAAATGTTAGAATGTTTTCAAATGTCTTAGAAAGCAAAGTGCCAGATACTTACGAACCTCCCATCGTTGCTAGGCGTTCTTGTTGACAATATCACTCCCTTCCCGCTCCCCCTTCTTAATAATTTTCTCTTTTACTCGCACATTTATGTACATGTTGTCGCACCCTTGTGGTCTATGATAAATAAAAATTACCGGATTATCACATTGTCTAATATTCAAGTTTATTTCAAATACAAGAATATAAATATGATAGAATACAAAGTGATTTTTGAAAATATCGTAATCGTTCATTCATTTATTAATCATTGTCTGCTATATATGACGCTGTTTACGTTAGGATCAACAAGGTCTCAACAGAGGTCAGGAACAGGCCAAAAATCGAAATCGCTCAAAACTTGGTCAGCGTCGAAAGTTACCCCTATGACCAAGTTTTGAGAGATTTCGATTTTTGGCCTGTTCCTGACCTCCGTTGAGACCTTGTTGATCCTAACGTAAACAGCGTCATATAGCGAAGCTGTCTCATCAAAGTTCGGACTGAACATTTCTTCAATATCCGGGTGCAAATTCTTCAGCTACTTTCGATCCATTTCATCAATCGTCTGAGTGTAATTTGCCAGAGTGATAATCTTTATAATGTTCCATAATTGTATATAAATTTGAATATGTGCACGTTGCTCATGTCAAGCGACTCAAACAAACGTTCATTCAACACGTAGAGACGAAGGCCGTAGAAGTGAGAATATTATTTGCTATTTCGACAACAATTTATTGGTTTAAAGTGTCTTCAACGATTTATTCGACTCTAGTCATGGATAATTTGAATATCTCAAATATAAAAAAAAGATAATAAATAAAAGTTTGACTCAATTACGAGAATATTTGCTACGTGAATTTAAAATGAAAACAACAACTCACATCTCCAAAAGCGTTCTCAGCTTCGTTTGCTGATGCGGCGCTCATTCGTAATCCCATTTCGATTCGATCAAACGCCTCTCTAGGGCCCTTACTCAGTGAATTCTTCAGCTCGCGAAACTGCCGGTTGTAAAACATTGCACATAAAATTGTGGTAAGCGCAAAAATGATCGCAAAACACCCTTTGAGTTGGTGTGTTTTTTCCTAATCTCTCAACGGTTTTACTCAGCAATAGACTTCGAGAAATAACGAAACAACAGGTTGCGGAAGAGGCAAATCAATCCCCGCTCTCCTCATTTCTCATAATCTCTCACTGGTGGAGCGGTACATTTGCCTCCTATACAACCCGTTGTTTAGTTATTTCTCGAAGTCTACTCAGCAACGATCAGGCTAAGTGTCCATAAGTAATTAAATTAGTATGCTAACTTAAAGATCTATGTCTATTTCGATGAGTACTACAAGTAACAGTGTTAGAAACTAGAGTGCGCAATGTGAGACCACGGCCTCTTCATTTCGCATACTCTCTAGACCGGTCGATAGACGAGAGAGTGTGGGAAATGAAGATACCGTGGTCTCACATTACGCACTCTATTAGAAACTATATTAGGTATGACTGTTTCGCTCCCTTAGCGTCAGACAGCTCGATCGATAACCTCACACATCATTCCACAGACCGGTCAACCTTACAGAAAGGCCTTTGGAGTGAGAGAGTGTGTGAAATCAAGAGAGACCCTCTCACTTTTGCACACTCTCTCGCTCCAACCCTGGTATGTATGTTTGGAATCATGTGCTCAGCGTACACAGCTGCAGTTTCCACCCACTTGGCGACGTCCTCCTTCGACCATTTGCCTATCATCCTCCCGAGTCCCATCGCGGCTGGAACTAATCGAATCACGAGCTGGCCAAGGCATACACAGAGAAAAAATGTTTGTAGATTTGTGCTTACTTGTTATAAAAAATATAACAAACAAATGCGCAGTATAAGAAAAAAAGGTGGTTACGATTTCTTCTGTTATACAAACATTTTTTGAGTGTAGTGCTCGTCGACCGATGTCACACCTTCCGTTTATTATGTCTCTTCTCTAACTTTCGTGCCTTGACCCCTTTCTGGTGTGGGTTGGAATCATGAGAAACACCGCTCACCGAGCATGCGCGTCTTGTGATCGATCAACTGCTACTTTCTCACAGAGTGATCGCCCCGCCAGTAAAGTTTGAAATTCGGGTAAATAATTGGATTAGCTCTCTTCATGTCACACACTCTCTACTCCGGTCTATTTTGTGAGAGAGTGTGCGAAATGAAGAGAGCTAATTCAATTATTTACCCGAATTTCAAACTCTACCTGCCAGATGCTACCAATGATGCGCTCGGTTCTTTCGAAATAATCTTTATCGCAGGAAGATCCCCCTTCGTAATAGTCGTTATAGTTTCCTGCATTCTGCAATAAATATTATTATTTTAAAGTGTTTTACTGAATGAGCAGATCACCTAAAACTGTGAATGGCTTATAATAAAATATATGAATCGATAAAATATAATACAAATCGATAAAATAAATAAAAAAAGATAAAATAAAATATACCACGCTAATCGAATTTGCGGCGATAATAAGCGCTAGCAGAATCCACATGATGATATGCTGTAGTCGACATGAAGAGATCGGCTATTTATTCGACTTGACATTGTGTTTAGACTAGAGATCCGCATCTCTATGCTCTAGTCCCTTCCCTTCCCTCACAGGGAGAGGTGACTTTGACCTCGCTCTCTCCCCTCTCCGCTCTCTCAATTTGGCACACTCTCTCGCCATCAAGGAACCGCTCACGAACTACAGAGTACCGACTGTAGCCTCAACTCGGTACTCTATCAGGTGATGAATACTTCCGATATGCCTCCCCCTTCTCTTCCCTCGACTTCTCAGGCAGCCGTCGTCGATGAGACTCCCGCCCTCATTGGAGCTGTCAAGCGATCGAGAACTGACGACTCGAACCCGATATCGATGGAGGAACTCACCAACATCGTCTTCCGACTCAGATGTGAACTCGACGACGAAATCGAGAACCGCCGCAGCCTGGAGGCCCGGCTACGTGAGTTGGCATCCCGAGTGGATACTCTCCCTCCTCCCCCTCCCCCTGTCACTGTGGACGAGGCTATGCCCATGCAGACTGCCGGCCCCCAAGATCCACCTCCCTCTGTCCAAACTGAGAATCCGTCTGATCTTGAACGATCGATAGTTATCGCCCGTCTACCGATCGACCCAAATCTAGATGATGAAGCTCAAGTACGACAAGATTATGACCAAGTAGTTGCTATCACTACTCTCATTGGTTATCCCGTCCTTCCTGTCACTGTCTACAGGATGCCAGTGGCAAACCCCTCTGCCGCCCACAATCGACTGACCAAAGTACTGCTGCCTACAAGAAAACACGCCGAATTGATTCTCAAATTCGCAAGTAGAGTAAAGAGAGATCCCCACTTCTCTGATATCTTCATCAGGCCATCCTACGCAAAGCCTGAGGAGAGACCAAAGACTCCTCCCACTAGTCGTCGCCCATTCCTCCATCAGCCCCCTCACCCTCACCCTCCACAGCCATTGATGAAAGTACAGGCGGAAATCCCTCCCACACGCAACCGATTGGATTCTGTATTCAGCCAGAAGAAGGGACATACCAATGCCAATGGAAAGCGTCGTAACACACTTCGCTCTACGAACCAAAATCCTCCGAATGGCCAATTCATGAAACCTTCTATCCCGAACCCTCCCCATCCCCAGAACCACCACCAGCAACAGCCCCAGAATCTGCCCCTGAACCCTCATCCAGTACAGTACACGACCCAGATACCGTACCTGGCCCACCCCATGACCAACCATAATCTCGGATATGCTCACTACCCACCCCGTCCTTTCGTCCCCAGTTACACACTCAATAGCCCATTCATGTCGTTTGCATCACAGTGCGGTTTTCCGAATAATATGGGTGCGCAGGGAAACTTCTATTGAATCTCCGGACTTCTAATCACTCAGACAAAAACTCATTCACATTCTCCGCTATTCTAGCTAACTGCCGCTCTGTGCGTAACAAGTTACCGTACCTCTCACAGATTCTATCACAAAAATATACCATAATCGCCCTCACTGAGACCTGGCTGGCTTCAACTTTTCCAAATACGCTTCTATTAGATTCTCAAGACCAATACTATAACGTGTTCCGCAGAGACCGAAATTCCCGTGGAGGTGGAGTGGCAATTATAGTCCACTCGTCAATTAGTGCTATTCAAATTTCTGATGAAACAGTCAAAGGCTCGCATGAGCTTCTAGCCGTTGATTTAGATATCAATGGTGACCTAATAAGATTCGTATGTATCTACCGTAACCCAAAAGCTACCACTCTTCAAACTGACGCACTGCTTAAATCGATAATTGATCTTTGCTCATGCCCCCAACCTACAGTAATCACTGGTGACTTCAACCTCCCCGATATCGATTGGTCATTGTTTCCATGCCCGCAAAAAGAAAAGATTACCCCCGCATCGCAGTCCCTTTTAGATCTTTGCCTATCCATAAAACTCGCGCAACTAGTCACGCATCCGACTCGAAAAAGTAATATTCTCGATCTAGTATTATGTAATACCCCAGGATTAATTATTAATACAGTAGTAGGCCCTCCTTTTGATATTTCTGACCATCATATTGTAAAGTTCCAACTTTCGCTCTGCCATTCAGTTCCTGCATTCACTCTTAGAAGAGATTACAAGAAAGCCGATTACGCGCTAATCAATTGCCAATTAGCCAATGTTGACTGGACCCTTGCGTTTTCGACAATGAAATATGTCGATGACATGTATGATCTACTCATGAAACTGATACAGAAGACAATTGACACCCATGTCCCATGGATAAGAGTAAATGTGACCCATGGCAAAGTACCTCCCCATATTGAGAGACTTATTAGTAGGCGCTTCTTAGCTTGGCAACATTCCATTTCTGCAGACGACCCAACCATAACTCGTAAATTTGAGAAACTAAATAGGCAATTCCGAAAAGAACTTATACGGTATCATAAGACTATTGAAAAGAGAATTATCGATAGCGAGGATCGGAATAAGTTCTTTCGTTTTATGAAGCGGTGCACCAACAAACCTAAGGGAGTTGAAGGCCTCAAAAAGAATGATGGAACTTTAGTGATGGACGACCATGGAAAAGCAAATCTACTCGCTGAAACCTTTGCGAGTGTATTCACCACTGATAATGGAACTTTACCTAATACAGGTACCCTACCCAACTTAGGTAGTTACAATGAACCTTCTTTTTTAAGGCATGAGATATGTTCACTAATTGAAAGATGGAAACGCTCTAGCTGTAGAACACCAGAGAACATTGACTTGGGTTATATCAAAAATATAGCTGTCCCAATCTCCGAACCACTCGAAATTATCTTTCGCCTTTCATACGAATCAGGCATGGTCCCGTCTTTATGGAAACATTCCATTGTAACACCAGTTAAGAAATCCCCTCCTTTCTGTGACCCCCTAAACTATAGACCCATTTCAATCACATCACTATTCTGCAGAGTCTTTGAAAGACTCCTGTGTAAGCCGATCATAGAACATTGTGAAACCCTAGATATATTCCCTGATGAACAATACGGATTCCGAAAGAAACGCTCCCGCGAGCTTCAAATGCTAGACGCTTTGGAAAATTGGACAGCGTCTATTAGTGATGGCGAACCTGTAGATGTAATATATTTCGACTTCGCGAAGGCTTTTGATAGAGTATCACACCCTAAACTAAAACACAAACTAGGAAAAATCGGGCTTTCACATAAAACTATTGACTGGATTACTTGTTATCTTGCGAACAGAACTTTCCAAGTTAGAGTACGTGAGAAACTGTCGTCATCATTCCCAGTTACAAGTGGCGTTCCGCAAGGATCGGTATTAGGTCCACTGCTATTTTTGATTTACACGTCTGAAATCCCCTTACTAGTCCAGAAAAATGGTGTCGTTGCACGAATGTATGCAGATGACATCAAAATTTACCGCCCGTTTAAAAGAACGGAAACCACTATTCCATTACAAAGCGCAATTGATACCATAGTCAATTGGTCTGAAGAGTGGCAGCTACCATTAGCTGCACATAAATGCAACTCATTACATTTAGGTAGAGCAAATGCGAAGAATAAATACAAAATAGGCAATACTATACTAGAACAGAAATTAGTCATGAGAGATCTCGGTTTCATATTAAAAAAATCGCTCACTTTTTCCGACCATTGCAAGACAATTGCTCAGAAAGGTGTATCCGCGTGCCACATTATTCTCAGAGCTCTTCGCACCAATAACGCTGAAATACTCCTCAAAGCCTACTCTATTTACATTCGACCCATACTAGAGAGCGCTTCTATGGTTTTCAACCCCTACTTAATACGTGACAAAGAAATCCTTGAAAATGTTCAGAACTATTTCACTAGACGACTATTTATGAGATGCCACAAATCAACCTGGCAAACAATGCCGAATTTCCCTAATAGAAATATGCAGTTAGGTCTAGTCTCATTAGAAAAGCGTAGAGAGGAAATTGACCTGAAGACAGCCAGTAATCTCCTGAGAGGCAAATACAAAATATCTAAAAAGACACCACATCACTTTAGCTATTACTTCACTCGACATGGGATAAATTTCACTAACGCTAGTTCCACTTCAAACTACCGACATCATAGTTTCTTCCCCAGAGCGGCAAGGCTATTAGTGAAGTCCAGAGAATTGATCAGTTTCTCTGAGTGACTCGTTATTAGATTGTCATTGTCTTCCAACTGAATTCGTTTTTAATCTAACTTAATTTTGTACCGCGTTTCTTGTGATCGCATAAATATATAATGGTCTTTTGAAGCAAGCATTATTAGAGAACATGGTGACGGAAGAGGCAATAGTCGACAAGCAGAGACTGTTATGATTACAATTGTAGTAGAATGAGTAACGCTGAGTCATGTTTCTTTCTCAAATCATGTTTCTTACATACATAATATAAACTTTATGAGAATGCATAGGTGGATGGTTGTTTGTTTAAATGAGGTAATTCATCCGCAGATTTCACGGCCACAAAAAATATTTATGCGATTCACGAGGAAATGTGGTATAAGAAGATAAATTAAGATAAATGCTCGAATCGGCTCATCAACATAGCCCTCCACCAAGAGCAGACTGAAAGGGCACACAGAGAATGAATACACTGAGTTAGGACACCCAGTGTATGGGAGCGTTCAAAAACGAGAGATTTGTAAGTGTATCATACACTTGGTGTCCTATCTCAGTGTAGGATACACTCAATAATAAGTGTATTCATTCTGGGTGCATGAAGTTTTCCATTCTGAAAAAGTTTTGATCGAGGCGAAATTTTTTTTCATTACAAAATAGCTTAAGTAAATGTATTTGGCGGGAAAGAAATGAGGTGACGCTGGGTGTGTACACTGCCCAATAATGATCAGACTCTTCTCATTCTACATGCTCTCCGATCAGACAGCACGAGAGAGCATGCAGAAATGAGAGGGTCAGAACATTACTCGCCCAATAATTCAGTCTGAGTCAGGAACGGTAATGTCTGCAACCTGATTTGTAGAAGTTCAAAAGACTGGGTAGCTGAGCGAAAATACGCATAAGACTTCTCCGGTTTAAAATACAATTTATTATTTATTCTTTAAGTGCTGTTTCAACCTTCGTTGAAATTTCGAATGAATAACTAAAATATTTCACACTCCGAATATTAGAAACCACCGAAGCGTTTTTTTTTTCTATTCGAAAAGAAAGCTAGGCGAAACAGAAAGAAACTGCCACATCCTCGTTTTAATGCTGAATAAAAGATCATAACTAGCCGAAATTTCTTTAGTACGTTTTTTTGGGAGAGAGAAGAAATGAGGTGGCTCCATCTACTCCTTCTCTCTTTGGTCGCTGACAACGTAAGTTTCATCGCGGCCCAATCCTACCGTACACCCGAACCTACTATCGATTTGCAGATATATGCGTACGCGAATGATCGGATAGCATGGATTCCCCAAGGTACGGTACACATGCTGGTAGAGCTGGAGAGGCGTATCTTGCATATAAGAGAGTTCAATAAAATTCTCTCAATGCCATTTGATTAGTACTTACATTTGTTTCCACAAGCTTTCTACTATCCATTCAAATGAAAACTGTTTAACAAGCAATGATAATCAATAACGCCCCGAAAGGGTCGGAAATAATTTTTTCTGAATTTTTGTCTGGAAGCATCGTTCTTGATCGCATCTTTATTGAGCTTGATCTGGGCTGAGGAAATCAATAATTTATAATCAATAGATCAATAGCCAATTAATATTTCATCTACGCCCGAGGCTCAACAGGATTTGAAAATTTTACAACAAATTAAAGGAAGATATTAGGGGGGCTCTCCGAATTGTACTTGAGCTGACGGAGATTTTTTGACGGAGGTTGATTCTGAATATCGATTGGCATGCCTTACAGGTGTACCCATCATCACGAGAACTACTAAGAAGGCGGTCATTGCACCTGCGATCAAAAACGTACTACAACGACTAAACGCCCCTGAGCAGCAACCGGTCAGTGTGTACCTTACACCCAGAATGAATACACTTACTATTGAGTGTATCATACACTGAGATAGGGCATCCAGTGTATGGTACACTTACAAATCTCTCGTTTTCGCACGCTCTCTCGACGCGCGAATACACTCAATATTGAGTGTATCATACACTAGATGCCCTAACTCAGTGTATTCATTCTCTGTGTAGTGATGGCTTCGCAAGACATCACTCTCTTCTCTTGCACGCCGGCAATACAAATTTACAAACACTCGTCCGACATTTTTAAACGTTCCTCTGATAAACGGCAGAAACGAGGGCGAGAGAGAGTATGCGAAAGCGAGAGAAGCAGACGGTAAGCACACCACAGGCAGTACTGAAAGTGGAACGTAGTATTTTAAATGTGTAATATGGCATACGAGATAATGCGTAATGAAAGAAATCAACAACGGTTTCGAACGAGGTACTCGTGTAAACCGTAGAGAGTGATCAATGTTTGTTTTACAGGAGCCGTTCATCTTCCCCTCGCTCCAGCCGTGTACGTCAGCGTTTTTTTTATAATTATTTTGCATAAATAGTAAAAATCGATCCGGGTTCGAGCATAAACTTCGTCCGTCCACTTGTCTGTCCTGTCCGTGTCCCATTTAAGCTCCCAATCAATATTATCCGAATGGAGGTCTCGTCACATACGAAAAAATGGCTTGAGGAAGAAAATAAGAACATATTTTTCTGAACCCGTCAAGATCGAATTCACTGTGAGGCGAGCAAACATGTGACAATTATCGTTACACTCGCCTTTTTCAGCTTACGATTGCAGAATGCATCCATATTTCACCTGTTCGCGTCCGTTTTCAACCACTTTTAGCGCCCGATGAATCGGGTTTGTCGACTTGGCTGCTCAATCCCCGGTTTTCAACGCCTTTTGGCATTATTTTAGACGAAGAGATCGTAATTCACATCATGTGCTGAACAAAAAAAGAACAAAAGAGTATGGAAAACTCGGAATGTCTCTCTACTCTACACTCATTACAGATGGCAAACATCAGCTCGAAAATTCAAGATTTTTTTGAAATTTAATAAGAGACTCGATTCGATAAATCATTAGATTATCCTTGTGATTGTACCATTCTGAACGGGCGGATCAATTAAACTGCATTTTTATGGGGGGCTTACCGGCTTGCCCCATCTAGCGTAGTAGCTTGCTACTGTAAAATCGCTTGACATGGAACAACTTTTTTTATGGGGGGAACTTTGACACACAATATGAACTGTTTAGACGGTTGTCGGCATGAAAAAGAGGTTGTGCTCTTTTAATTACGCGTATTCCTTCCACGCTTGCTTCGGATGATCGATGTAGATATGTTTCAGCATTCATTTTAACCATTCTTTGTGATGAAAAAAAATCTTGTGTCGCCAATTCCCGGAATCTGCCGTGGTACTAAACTGAGTTCATTTGCCAACGAGAGAACAAAAGAAGGCGAGAGAGTTTCAACGCATTTACATAGCGAATGAGCTCATTTTTGTATCATGGCTGCTCCAACAAGAGACACTACGCGCTATGCAGTCCACCGGATCCTTCAGCTCTCTTGTAAACTGTAAACCATGCTCCTTCAACAACAGCGTTGACGCGAGACACCGGGAATTTGAGAGTGTCCAGAGAAATCCGAGAAGCAAGACATCACTCGAAATGAGGAGGGCCCAGAGAAAGAAAGTCGCGATAGATTATGCAAGCTTGAGAGAGCGAATCCAGCTTGGCGCAGCCAGGAATAGCCTCTTTGGCTTGTTCCCTGGTGATAGAACACGCCAATTGCGGAGAGCGCAGACGATCAGAGCAGGCGAGAGAGTGTGCGAGTCGTGGAGAGGAGAAGCATAGATGGATGAAAAGTTCTGAAACCTTGGTGTAAAGTAAGCGTGAGTGATGGAACGGGGTGAGTCAGTAGCTGATGGATGCAGAGATCAATTTAAAAATAGGAACGGAGATCATCGATGAAAGCATTTTATGGTTTTTTAAAATTTTTTTTAAAATTTCGTTAACGATTGAATGTGAATGTCTTCCCGCTACTATGCGGATTCAACAAGCTTACAATTAACTGCTCAGAACCATAATTTCAATCGTTGTGAGTATCGGCCTACTAGTTTAGAACAATTTTTTGAGCGGAAAAGGAAGCTAGCTGTCAATCAGAAAAAAAAAATTTTATTAAACTTGTTTTCGGAGAAAATGATTCTCATCTAGTTCACAATTAACGCAGTGCCGCTTCTTCCGCTTTTTCAAAGCAAAATTATTACTCTTTGTTTTTAGAAATGATTGTGAAAAGTACCATCTGGATCACCGTTTTTCGTAAACCGTCCAAGCTCAATCTATGATAATCTATTTTTCACTGCAACTTCATCTCTCTATGACCTCTGACCCCTTCGTTAACCATCGTTACTCTATCTCTCGTGCCCTGAGGGCTTCCAATTACCCTCTGCCCTACTACTGCGGAGAAGAAACAGGGACCAGAGGTAGACTCCTCTCTCTGTCTCCCTGTCTATCTCTCTCCCCTCTCTTGTTCTCTCGAAGAGAGAGAAACCGAGAGGGGAGTCAATTACATTACTATGGGATGAGTTTCGGACGCTGGGCATTAGAGTAATTTAATTAGAGACCAAAACAGAAGACGCCCGCTAGAGCATCTTATGTAGCCGCAAAGTTCTGTTTCTTGTTTTGTGGCCTTTTGCAGAGATTCAATAACTTTTTTTGCGGCGAAAAGGTAATATTCCAAATTGAAATATCCTGGGGACGTCACTGACGAGTTTCCCCCCCCCTAAGGGAGGTATAACTGTCTAACGCTAAGGGAGCGAAACAGTCATGACAGTCATGACAGTCAGGACAGTCAAACAGTCATGAGCGAGCTAAGGGAGCGAAAATATTGTAGTTTTAACCGTATTTAACTTGTAGTACACTTGACATAGCAATCGATATTGTAACCAAATTCAAATAGAGACGGTAGCTCTTTTTGTGAAATGTGTGCAGTTTAAATGTAAACAACGGCACATATGGAAGACATTTAGCACAACATTCTGGAAAGTGACTGCATTCTCTGATCTCTCGCACCACATGTCGCATTCTGCCAGATAATTCGGGGAGACTTCTTGTCCGATCAACTACACTCTAGTCGTGGGTTCGGTTGTTGGATACTAATGGGGGAATTAATGGATAGAACACATCTTACTCAGGCTTCATTCCACAGGCCGGTCAACCTTCCAGAAAGGCCTTTGGAGTGAGAGAGCGTGTGAAATCGAGAGGGACTCTCTCACTTTTACACACTCTCTCGCTCTAACCCTGGTCTGTAGGTTTGGAATCATGTGAGATGGCAGATGGCAACGCGTTTTCTGGAATACTGTTTATTGGCTGTTCGAGGTGAAATCATCGCAAATTCACAGGCTGTTTTAGCAGTCTTACGCTGGAATTGATGTGATCATTCATTGATTCGACAGGCCACCGATTTCGCCCCCATCCAAATTAAGAATGTCTCTCATCGATTTTCCAATACAAGTAATTGTTGTACATGTGCTGCAACCCATTCATCTCTTTATCCTCCCCCTGCGACGACCTCCTCTTCTCCTCCAAATGTTCCACGCAAAAAGTGACAGACGAAGATCTATGATGCCGCTCTTTGCCAACAAAAAGCGCAAACTGATCTTTTCATCCTTGACTTTCAGACTGCGAAATTTGAGGCAGGACTTCAAACCGAACTCAATTTTAGAATCCATCTCGGATTTCTGTCGACTAGAAAACGCCAGTGCTTACACGAACAGAAGTCGGTAGTCTCTCTGCGCTCTAACTCTCTGCGCTCTCTTCTCTCCACACACTCTATCACTTGCTCTAACCGACGAAATAGTGTGCCTACTTGAGAGAGCAATGATTAGGTGATAACCCAGCGCATTCGGGAAGTCATGGGTACCTAGAAATGAGTCATCGTCGTCTCTCTCACTTATGCCCGCTCAATCGGCGGTTAGAGGAGGCTAGAGAGCGTGCGGGGAGGAGAGGGCAAGAGAAAGAGGACCGACAACTGTTCCACAACAACGATGGGTGATTCCAGAGAGGTCCGTCGAACTTTGGATCAAGAGATAGCGAGCTCACATTGGAGTTTGACCTGGCTCCCCGGCAAATAACCGTTTCAGGATATTGTTAAAGCTCTCAATTTGGAAGCGATTTTACTAGACGTAGAATGGATCTTTCCCAAAAAAAACCTTTCTCCTTGTTCATATCAGTGGCATATTTCTATGTCTTCCCCGTTAAAATTCAGGCAGAGAAAACGGTGCACTGACGCACTCAAAATAAATGATGGTACAGTTTACACTTTCATGATATACTTATGGCGCATGATAGTGATATTTACTATGAATGTAAATGTAAAGGTGGAGGTAAAGTTTCTACCGGGATCAAGAAATTTTTGAGAAATTTACGTCGACATGCGATTACTCTGATAGTACTGTCAATAAGGGTTGCCCGTTCGGCGTCGGTTTCGGTAATACGGCGTCTCTTTTTCTCTCGTTCTCTTCCCTTCATCAGCCGTATTACCAATCTCTCGCTGAGAGGGTCGTAATACGAAAACCGAACTTGCATCCCTACTGTCAATGTACTACACAGAGCGGGAAGTCTCCTACTTTCCTTACTATGGAGATGTTGTCTCCTGCTGAGAGATCATGAGAAATCAAGAGATGGAGACATCTCTTCTCCTAATAATTGGAGATGTGAACACTCAAGTGTAAGGAAAGCTGGCGACTGCGCTCTCTGAGTATCATACTACTATCATTTCTCTGTGCGCATCTGCGCATATGTTTCAGGCGCGGCATGTACTGCTCGATTTGGTTTGAGCGGTCGTTTTTGTTTCGTCGCGCACGGAATATAAATAAAAAAGAGAAAATAAAGGTTGAGAGAAACATGCAAACTTGTGTTGTCATAGTCATTCAGGCAGGGGCCAAGAGTGAGACAGCGTTTAAAAGTGAGAGGGCGTTCACGCATTTTTTCACTTCTAAACATGAATATTTGGAATGATGTGGAACTTCCACAATGGGAGAACCATCCCCTTTATGTTTCACTCTTCGTATTTACTTTATTATTTTTCCGTGCTTCATTAGTTCGTACTCATTAAAATCTATTTAATCAAAACATCACTGCAACTGTTGAAAGAAGCCCCCCTCTTCTTTGCAGTCCCTATGCCATTATGCGATTAGTGACAGACTCGCTCGGATATATTGACTGTGAGACAGTACGGACTAAGAAGATGATCAGAAGACCATCTGCCCCCTTCCTTTATCCAGTGTGCGTGAAACAAAGAGACAACGGGCGCATCTCACTCGTGTCTGAATTTGTAACCACGGCATTAGATAGTGCGCGAAGTGAAGAGAGCGCCGTCGGGTGAGACGAACGAGAGAGCAGGTGAATTGAATAGAGTGCAGAGAGGCAGACACCGTTAGAGAGCAGGCAATTGTGAGAGATCTGTGTCATCCATCTCTTTCTTAGCGACAGTTCAGTCCACAAAGAGGGGCAGCACGGGGCAGTGGTAAACAACACCATTAAGTACCGTAACCGAGTCGTCTGACAGCTGAAAGGAGCCATTCAAATGGGTCGGGTGCTTTGAGTTACCGTAACCCGAATCGTTCTCTCTAAGACTTCAAAGGTTGACTTTTTCTAGACACCCCGTCAGAGCGACTTCCTCATCTCTCTTGATGGGTCTCTCTCTCTCTTTTCCTAATTTTCTATGAGAGATCTCCGAGCGCCTCTCATCTTTCACTATTCCAGAACTTTCCCGCGAGGCTTTCCCGCAGAATCCCGAGTTCAAAGAACCAGACTCTCTCGATTTAGCACGCTCTCTAGCCGGTTAGACGGAAAGTCTCTCCGTTTCGCACACTCTCTCGCCCGTGAATGGAAGATAAATGGGGAACACAACAAAGAAAGTGCCGGATAATATTCCCCCGGGACCCATCCATTTTCCCGTCTCACAATCAGTTTACGCTATCTTGATTCCCCTGGGACTGCAGAACTTCTCGTAAAATCAACAAGTCAATCAGGCCGAGAGCTTTTACGATCCCCTTGAAACGGCACTTCCCCGGGTCTCGAATGTCCCTATCACTTGTCTCCCGCTTCTTCCAGAGCGCTAGCATTAGGCTTCGGCGTGTGAGCCTGGGGCACAGTTGTTCGGCATCGCGCTTGTCTGCGCCACTCTCTCGATTTCACATGCTGTCTCTTCATCTCTAGCCGGCGAGAGAGTGCGTCAAAGTGAGAGGGCAAGTACTTTCGGCAGAGAAGGATGGATGAGGATGACCTGTGGCGGGATGAGGAATTTTGCAGGAAGAGAAGCATGGCGTGGCCGCTGTGTGAAGTGTAGTGATTGAGGAGAAAGAAGAGATAAGATAACCGATAGAGAGGAAAAATGATACACAGAGCGCGAAGTCTCCAACTTTCCTTACTCTGGAGATGTTGTCTCTAGCTGAGAGAGCATGTGAAAGTGAGAGATGGAGACATCGAGTCTCCAACTATTAGGAGATGTGAACACTCCTGAGTAAGGAAAGCTGGAGACTTCGCGCTCTGAGTAGTGACTGTCAGAATCACTTTGAGCTTTGATTTTAGCCACTGGCTGGTTGATCTTTGATCTTTGCTGAAACAGACGATGTCGATCGCTGGTTTTACCCTACTGGTTGGTCTTTGACCTCTCTTCCCAGGCATCGTAAACATGCCGTGCGGGAATAGGCTCGCTTACAATAACACTGGGAGAGGAGCTCGGTTGATTACTGTTGAGATTGGAGGAGTCATGGGGCCGAAGAGCAATGACAGAATGGAGTGAAGAGAGAGGTCAAAGATCAATTTTTCAGGATGCGAGGATGATCAGTGTTTCAGTCATGTATTATCCCTAGATTGGGTCTCCCGCAAAGATTTTAGATCCTTAGTGAACAATGCCATTAGTAGCTAATGATGTGAGAAATGAAGAGAGTAGGTATCAAATATCGTGTTCCCGGGGCGAAATTAGCGCGGACCTTCCTTCCCTCATTGTACCCAATTAGTGCCAGTGGATATTGCTCCGGAATTAGCAAAGATCAGATGGTATTGAGTCAAATGAGCTAAGTTCAAAGATCAAAGACCATCGTGGTCATGAGACCAGAGGCCTGTTCCTCGTTGGGAATGGCATTCGGCCGAGGCTCTCACATCTGTCCCGCATCTGGGCACGAATGGCCTGAGAGAGAGAGCGGTGAATGGACAAAGAGAAGAGACGAGCAAAACATTCGCAGAACCAGATGCTTCGATGGTGATCTTCAAGCTCCCCGGGAACTATGTAGTTTGTAGTTTCCCAGAGTTTCAAGGTTTTCGCAACATGTTTTTGACTTCAATCTGTAATAACAATTTGGGTCTGGGAAGTTCTTTGCAAAACACACTATCCAAAAAAGCAAAGACCCCATGTTTGAGAATGAATAATTTTTTTTAAAAAGTCTCATGACCACCAATCCGTGCTCCTATGTAGTGTATGAGTCACTAAAAGTGGCTCACTTTCGAGAAGTGTCTCAGTCGAACAGTTGTGTGTATCTGTGTGTGATTGGGAGAGGGCCCACGAGGGTATCAGGTCGAAGACACAACATTCCACAACAGAAATTGGCCTCCAGAGAAGGCTCATTCGTTCATTGCCAATGGTTACAAGATAAAGGGGGTTGTCCAGATTGTACCTCTCTCTTTTCTTACTCGTTCTTGTTGACAGCTTCCGGGAGGTTCAGGGTGATCCACGAGGGTATCGAGTCGAGGGGGGAATAGTGCATGTGTGTAAAGACACGCACGCTGTTAGTGTGGCGAAAACACACCGGGAACCACACTTTTCAAAAACGATTACAAATCTCTTCGGTTCTCTGTTTAAACGCTACCAGGAAGCTCATCAAATTCGCCCAGGAAGCGCATCCAAAATGCAGCAACTTCCATTCAATTGCTCTAAAAGGTTGGCGCTGCAAAGTTTCGGACGCCTAGAATATTCCGCGGTTCTGAAAATGCGCTATAATTTGAGAGAAAAGGGAGTGCCCGAATGCACGGAGGCGACCTCTGAACCCTGAGGGCATAAATGAAATTGCACACATACGAAATGAGCGAGCCCCGGAATGAATTCATCTCATGAATTTTGCGCCCTGATGCATGCGAAATGAGCCTCTCATTCGACAAGATCAAATCAGGCCCGAACTGAACTCCGTTGTTCATGCGCTCTCTCCATTCCGCACACTATTTCGCGGTTAGAGAAGGGGTGAGAGTGGGCGAAATGGGGAGAGTACCGATGAATTTCACGCTCTGACGTCTATTGTTATAGGAGGGAAACTCATCCGTCTTACCCAGATTGGATCGCGCCCGAAGGCATAAACTAATCAGCCAATTCATCAAATTCGCTCATTATTATTCAGCTTCTTCGCTCTGGCACTCTCTCAATTTCCCACACTCTCTCACCGGGGCCAGCTCATCCCGCGGCACTCTCTCGGTTCCGCCTCATCTCTCCCCGCCCTCTCGCTGTCTGCCGCACTCATCGCCTCACTCACTCTCTCGTCTCTCTGACAGCCTGACTCTCGCCGCTCCGGCCGCTCTATAGTTGCGTAATGATCTCTGCGCTCTCCGGATGGCACACGCTATTTCGCAGCTCCGCCCCGACCCGACCGTCCGTATATAAACCCCGGCTCTGCCGCGGTCCAGCATCAGCAACCATCTCTTCTCAGCTTTCCTAACCATCCTAGAATAACCCCTCCCTCACTGTCCTACTACCATAGAACCAGCCTCAGTAGCCTTCTAGGGGCTACAGTACCCTTATCTCACTTTCCCCGACTGCCCAACTTCACTTCGCACAATCTATTCATTCCTGCCTCGGTTTCCCTTTGACCCACTGTCCGCTCCAGCGAACTACAGTATCCCTCTCTGCAGGTATGCTCCGCTCCGTCGCCCTCCTGGCCTTCGTTGCCGCCGTCGCGCTCGCCGCCCCCTTTAACTCCATCGATGATGTCCCCGCCGAGTACAAGGGTACGGTAGCTCGGATCATTATTCTGCCCTAGAATCTGACCCACCAAACTACAGTATCCTAACGATCGCTCTTGCAGATCTGATCCCCGCCCAGGCCAAGGAGTTCCTCACCGGACTCACCGAGGATGACAAGAAGATCCTCAAGGAGGTCGCCGCCAACTACGCCAGCTACAAGTCTGAGGATGAGGTAAGTATTTAGACCCTAAGATCCTAACGACCCTACGATCTAAGACATATTTAGATCCCAGAGCTTAAGATCTAATGACCAAATATCTTCAGGCCATGGCTGCCCTCAAGGAGAAGTCCCCCGCTCTCTTCGAGAAGGCCGAGAAGCTCCACAACCTCCTCAAGTCCAAGATCGACCTTCTCGGAGAGGAGGCCAAGAAGTTCGCCAAGGAGGTGAGTAAAGTCTTTAAGGTCTTAGGTTCCTTAAGGTCTTAAGCTCCTAAACTCTCCTCAAGTTCGGCACCCAAGAAACCCATCCTTTCAGATCATCGGAGAGGCCCGCGCCATCCAGGCCGCCGTCGTCTCTGGCACCAAGCCCACCCTCGAGGAGCTCAAGGCTAAGGTGAGCTCGAGATCTTTTACTTAACGAATCTCTAAAGCCTTTAGAGTTTCCAAGCTTAACTACTGTGTCCAAAATGCTAACCACCACACGTTCAGGTCCTGTCCGGAGTCGAGAAGTACAAGGCCCTCTCCGCCGAAGCCAAGGCTGACCTCGAGAAGCAGTTCCCCATCACCGCCACCGTCTTCAAGAACGAGAAGTTCCAGGAGCTCGCCAAGAAGCTGCTCGCCAAGAACTAGAGCGTGCCCGAGAACCTATTAAGATCTAGGAGCCCCGAACCCCGCTTACATCTGGGGATGTTGGCTCCCCGAGATCCCACCAGTTCCCGTAACCCCTCAAACTGACTTGATTAACCCTCTCTGCCTCCGTTGTAATGTAATAATAATACGTCGTCGCCTACTTATGTAATAAATGGTTCCCGCCCAAGAACAGCTCGCAACGGTCTTGGGGACATCCGAGGGTACGGTAACAGTGGATACGGTAGCACACAACTAAGGGAGATGGTAGATGGAAGAGGGACGGAAGGGAATGGAAGGGTATGGTAGCTGAGGGGCATCTCGATGCTGTACTTCTCTGGAGAGAAACCATCATCCATCAACTGGGCTATCAGTGGATCCGAACTTGACTTCTCTCATTCTTCTTCTCCTCTTTCTATCTCTCACTCTATCTCTTGCTATCTCTCTTCTGCTCAACATTCGTCTTGCTGGCCATCTATTCTCGAACCCTTTGATGCTCTTCCCTTCGTCTTCTCTCATAGGGTACGAGAGCAAGGGACAGCTGCTCTCCCCGCTCGGCACGCTCTCTCGCATGCCGTGGAGGATAGGGGGTGTGGCGGAGTAGAGAATAGAGAGAAAGTTCTGGATAGACTGAGAAACTGCGAGAGAAAGATGAGTAGCCAGATTTTGCGGAGCCTGCAAATTTCATTTGTGGACTGAAGAGAAAGAGCAAGGGAAAGCGATGGGAAGTTCTCGAAGGCTTAAACTAGAGAACAAGAAGCAAAGTCAGAAAATAGAGTGAATGTGGCGAAAAGAGAAAAGCTGGCACATCGAACGCACAAACTTTTCTCCCTCTTTGATAATCGAAACAGATATATCTATAGCATCTTGGACCATAGGAATGCGGGAAGGATGCAACCATTGAAAAGACGCCGTTTATGAGTCATTGGGATCGAGCGATTCACTAAGAATGCACGATGTTTATGGAATGACCCATAGGCTGCTCTAATTCGCCTGCCTATCTCGCTCCCATCCTTACCATTTATACTAATTGCACTTCCTAGATAGATAACCTCTTTTTTTAAACCCACAACCTTTCATTCTCGTTTTTGTCAGTCGTCACGAGCGGTCGCCTCTCCATTTCCTCCTTTAGAGAGGTGGACTTTGCCCTAGTTCAGCCCCAGGCTCCCTAGTATCCCTCGTCTCTACTATCGACTAAAGAAGACTGGAATCCCCATCCAAGCCGGAGTGGTCGCCGTGTGATGGGTATGACCTACAAGTTGTTTTGATCCTCAGTATCAGTACTCTCGTTGATTCTCTCTAAGATTGATGACTCGAGTTTGGAGGACTCTGGTTCAAGCTCTTATCCAAGATCCCTGTTTCGCACGAGATTCTCACGGATGGACCCCTTGCCATTTCCTATTCGACTATCGGGATCGTCTCTCATTTCCACTCACTCCGCAACAAGAGACCGATCCTCACCCCGAAAACCATTCGAGATGACTCGCTCTTCAGACGAAATTCAACGGAAGATAATGAGCCATTTCAACGTCGTCAGAGGTCCCATTCGATTCCCCTGTGAACCCGAACTCCCCTCTTGATAAACGACTATTAAACTAAAAACAACCTTTCCCGCCACTGTGACTTCTCGAGGATTATCCTTCGAAGTCATTCCTACTGTTTTGTCCCCGTTTAGTGAAAGTCCCACCCGTTTCAATACTCTCTCAAATTCAACTGCCATTGATTGAATTTGCCTCTCATCGTGAAATATGAGAACGGCATCGTCGGTAAATAGAATATGAGTTTTATGCTTCGATCTAGCCTAAGATATTGTAAATCAATATAAATTAGTTTTTTCTCTCTATGAGTAGGTTGTACTCCGTAATTCTCGTCATTGTTTGAATTAACTTGATTCTTCTTTCTTTCTATGTTTGTGCAGCAGTCGCCAAACCGCTCATGGCACAGACAAAGAGGCGAACGACGAATTATGATTGTTCAGACAAGTGATATGAGAGGAGATAGAGAGAGATGGTGGGGAGAGAGAAGCTACCCGCGAAAACAGATTTGAACTATGGCGAAAACTGAGCAAACTACACGGAACAAAACATTAATGGTTCATGGTGAAATTGCAGGAAAATATGTGGGCACGTTAGCTTTTTTTGATTAGCAAGTTCTACTAATTTGAAGCCTTATCAGTTGTGGTCGGCCACCCCGCCCTTTTCTTCAAGTGTATGGCTACAAAAAAACAAGACTATGACTCTCTGACACCGCTTCGTGTGAGACCGCACAAAGGACTGGGGAAAGAACACATTTATTTGATAAGCAATGAAGCGATTTATTTTGCATTAGGGTGGTGAACAATTGACAAAACTAGTCTGCATCTGCATGGGTGAATCGGGATCGGACTAGATAACTGCACTCAGAGAACAATTACTTCCAGGTAAGTAATTTAATCACTAACTCGCATGCATGAAGATATAATTACTTACCCGTAAGTAATTTCAATTACTTACTCCCCCGCCCGGGTTCGGCCCCCTCCTCCCTCCATTGGAGTAAATGAATTACTTAGATTTCTCGATCGCAAACTGATTTTATTACCGTTCACCCTGGCCCTTGCCCCACAGCTCGCTTTGCTCCGCCCACGTCCCTTTTAGCAGTATTTGTAATGTATTGATGAAGAACCGTTAGTTAAAATTGATGAATTTATTACCAAATTAATGCTACAACATAAACAAACAAGCACTCGACGGATCGATTACAAGAACAAAATGGAGCGAACACATGAAACAAGGGAAAGAAACGATACGAAACGACAGGAATAAGTGGGTCTATCACATTTTGAAAATGAATCGGTAAAAGCTACCGTAACCCTAGGGGGTACTGTAACTATGCCAGATGAGGGGGAAGAGAAGGCTATCGTATTCTCTAGTACTGGGCCGTGTTGACGTGGGACATCGATGTGGGACGGTTGATCTTGGGCTGCGCCCATGCGGAGAGCCACGCCAGGCACCTTAAATACAGTAAAATAATAATGTTTTACGTCCTAATCATCGTTAAAAGGTTGACCCCACGCTACAGTTCATGCTACAGTAACCACACAGTACAATACCGCAATCGATTACCGTACCTCGTCGAACATGGCCTTACCTCGTCGAACATGGTATCTGGTGTACTCTCCTTTGGAGCTAGCCGGCGACTCGATGTGAGCCTTGTACGCGATGAATTCGCGGTCCGTCGGGTGGATGTACTCGTATCTGCAAATAAGCCGTAACCTCATGAAGAGATACCGTAACCCACAAACTACTGTCCCAAACCGTACGAAACAACTGTCGCCTAAAAACACAATAAATAGATTCTGTTCTGGAATAAAGAATCGGTTAGCTCGAGGATATACAGTATACCACAAAATCGATACCACAGTATCAACAAAGATCACTACCGTATAACTGGTTGGTGGGCGGGAGGGACACACGACGACGCAGCGACGTCATGGGCGCAGAGGGATAACGCTGCAAAATGGGTATCTAGACATTCAAGCCACAGTAATCGAAAATATTGCAATAACAAATAGCCTAGAGTAAACTAATGTTGCACACGTGGGCTCTACTGCTGAAGCCCGGAACAGGCCAATAAATATTCGATCATAGACAAAGAATGACCTCGGAATCACCAAAACGGAATCCAAGAACAATGGAATTTGCGATCATTATATGTCTGTGTTCGAATATTTACTGGCCTGTTCCGGGCTTCAGCAGTAGTGCCCCCTTCCACAACAAGACTCACCTGTTGTGTGCTGCTGCTGGTGCTGGGCGCAGGGCAGCCACCAGGAGGCGCAGCTGCGTAGTAGTGGGGCTGCATCGGCAGCACGTAGCCATTGGAGTCTCCGGCGGCTCCGGCGCCTGGTAGTAGCCGGGCGCGTAGTGGGCGCCGGCGAGCTTTTGGAATTGCGTGAGGATGGGCGACGTTTCGGTTACGCGCATTGCGTGATATGCGACGACGTTTACCAACCTGTTGCTGCATGGTGGGATCCATCGCCTGTGCGTGTTGTGTAGCGTCCAGCTAGGCTTGAGATCGTGGGAGAAGAGGAAGACGGCGTAACGCGGAAGAGCTGCACCGCTCGGACCTGACCATGCATCAAAGTTTAGACATCCAATCGATAAACATTGATAAATGTAAATTATGAGAAATGCGGTATAGCATCCACGCAGTCTACAGTGGGCAGGATTGAAGAGAAGAGAAGAGTGGGCACAGTCACTTGCTAGTATTAAACGAGAAAAAGGAAGATGAAGGGGCAACGGAACGTTGCTAGATCGCTTTGTTGCAAACCATAACGCGCAACTTTTGTGCTTATTGTTTACGGTTCCACTTTGACAGGTTGTTCGTTCTTGTAGTAACTGCTCTAATATAGTACATCAACTACACTAACCTAGAAGGCAGCTCGTTACTAAAAGAAAATAAAGAACAGACAATTGTTACCTCAGCCGGGGATCTGCCCCTCCTTGCCACGACCCTTCTCCGGCTTGCGCTGGTCCCCTCTAGGATAGTCTATCATGGCACTGAACAATCGATGATAATGAAAACAACAGCGATAAGGTTGCGAAATCGATAAAACAGAGCGACGAGCGGCATGTTTAAAAATTCGATAACGACGTGCCAATTAGTGCGCTAATTTCGTGATAGGAGTCTGCGATAATCAAACAATATTGTACATACAGTAGTTTCTGACGATCGCGTACTAGTACTTTTTACAAGTAATCTTGTGCGAATTAAATATATTTTTAAATAGTATAATTGAAAGCTAAAATTAACATACCAAACGTGAGCTACATGCTAGCACGCACAAAACAGTTACTCAACGCTCCTTGACAACGTCATTCACGAAATACAAGAAATACCACAAAAATAATAAGAAAAATATGCGAACAATTGATGAAGTAATTTGAAGTAATTCATTTACTTCAAGCTACTGACTCCTCAAAAAGAGAAGAAATACGCTGCACTATCAATCGCATACTGACTATTCATAGGTAGAGATACCCACGGACCATCGAAGTAATTGAATTTCTTACAGCGTGAGTGATTGATTTACTTCCATAGAAGTAATTTGGCCCTTCTAAGTAATTATTTTACTGAGTAATTCAATAAGTAATTCATTTCCTAAGTAATTTTTCTCTGAGTGTGGGGGGTCGTGACCGCTCTAGTTCTTCTTAGCGAACGGCTTACGGAAACGCTCCTCTAGCCTCATGGCCGTGGAACGACCGACGAGGATGGCGAGCTTCATAAATATGTCCTCATGGGCGTCGATGGAGAGATCCATGTACTTCTCCAAATATAAAATCAGCTGGAAAGAGGTAGTTAGAAGGTGCAAGCTCTGTTAGGTTGATCTTAGGATCGTTAGGTCACCTTCGCCTTGAGCTCATCCACGAAGACATTGAGGGGAATGAAGTAGTGGAAGGCGTAAAAATATATCTCGAAAGCCACTTCGACGACCTTGTAATGGAGGAATCGTTGGTGATTCACGATTTAGAGATACTGTAGTCGTACGTGTGGTTTGTAGGGCCACTTGCTAGAGTGCGCAATGTGAGACCACGATCTCTTCATTTCACACACTCTCTCGACTGGTCGTTAGGTGAGAGAGAGTGCGAAATGAAGAGACTGTGGTCTCACTTTGCGCACTCTACCACTTACCTCTGTGGCAAACGCCTTAGCCCCTTAGCCTCCTCTCCAAGACCGTCCAACGCCGACTTGAGCTGATTCTGGAGCATTTCAATCTTCTCGAAAAGAGCCGGCGAGTTAGTCTTGAGATAATTCAGGGCCTAGAGATGTGAAACATAACTCAAACTGAAATATTTTTCAGGGGGCTGTATAATCTGTCAGAAATGTGCGAGAAAAATATGGCAAAAAACATCGCTCAAAACATGGCAGATTTTTCTCTAATTCTCTCAATTTAGCATGCTATTTTCGCCACTCTAACCAAATTTCAATCGGAAATGTGCGAGAAAACTTGGCGAAGTTCTAAACGGAACTTGGCCAAGTTTGGTTAGAGAAAGAGAAATAGCACGCAAATCGAGAGAGGGAAAAGTATGCATGTATGTGAGCCTTTTTAGGGGGGAATTTGAGGCGCAATGAAGTGAACGCTAAAATTCCAATTTTGGTATTGTTGGGTGCTGATGGTCTGTTGCATCCTTGTTTTCATAATGAAATTCCAGCAAATTCTAAATCAACGTAACAAATTGGGCTAAAAGTAAAAAAAAATTCCTGAATCATCGGAACGTTTTATTCGAATTTCGCATTTTTCTTTATTTTTTTGCAATTTTGCATGGTTTGTTTAGTTTTTTTCGCTCCTTTTAATCGTACAACTACATCCGCAATGCTCTTATCGTCTTGTGAAGCCCGTTTTCTTATATAACACTGCATTATAACGCTTCCTATGAAATGAATTGTTTTCTTTGTAGAGACTTTGATTTTGTGCTTGGAAGTGAAGGAATGGATGAAATGGAATGATCCTGCCAGTTAATCAATAGTAATTACATTAGAAATTGTCAAAAATATTAATTCTAAACGAGTATAAACAACAGAAACAAAAATGTAAACAGGCTGATGACGTAGATGGCTGATTTCTAAAGAAAACTTGGTCAAGTTTTGAACGATGTCAGTGAAAACTTGGTGAAGTTTTGAACGATGTCAGTGAAAACTTGGAATAATTTTTTGGAGAAGTTTTGACAGATTATACCGCCCCCAGTTTTAATTTAGGATCACCGTATCCTCCTCACAGTCTCATGGCAATGCATTTCGAAAGCTGCAAGCGAAGCACGCGTGGTGTGATTTGTGGTGTAGTGGGGGGGGGGAATTAGTCGACGAAAAGAAATGAGTCTCAGAAAAATGCGGCAAGAACTTTTGCATGGGGTGGGGGTCGAACCCTCCTTGACACACTACTTACTTACCTGCTGAGCCATGAGGGCTGACAACACAGTCTTCTACTTTGCGCTACCCTATCGTGCGAAATCTCCTGCGTCGGCCCAAGCCGCCAGTGCGCTTCGAGCCATTACAGTATGCCAACAATCTGTACGGGAGTACACAAACCGCTCCTTCTGTCCCAGTGGGCGGAGTTTCAAGGCTGTTTTGTTCTTGCATTGCGCTATGCCTTTTCATGAGACTGTGTCCTGGCGAACATGGAAATAGTTATCATCGGCGAATTTCTTCAGAAAAGACTTGTCGTTACTGATGAGTCGAGAGAGAAACACTTTAGCCTGGACCGGGATCAGAACTGTAAGAAGGGGCTCAGATGAGTGTAGGCCACTTGACCATACAGTATGCCGGCATTATTATCGAAGGTACCGTACCGTCGTACTCGGCGGAAGCCTCATCGCCCAAGGGTAAAACTCCGGCAATTGAGGCCAGAATGACGACCGGGTGGTTCATTTCTGTAATGACGGATGCTGCAGTTGGGTTGGGGGTAATGCCGCGCAAATTTCATGGGGTGCAAGGTGCACATCAGTTTTACGCACCCTTTCATAACTTTTTTCCTAGTGAAGCTATAACTTCCAAACTTGATACAGGGCCCAATTAAAAGGAAAATGTTCCAAACGTGGCTTGCAATCCCTGTATCAAGTTTGGAAGTCGTAGCTTCACTAGGAAAAATGTTATGAAAGGGTGCATAAAACTATTGTGCACCCCATGAAATTAGCGCGGCATAAGTTTCTAATGAGAAATGCTATAAAGAACACAAGAAGGAATGGATAGCGTATAAAAAAGAAAAATGCACAAAACAGTCAATGTTTTTAGGCATGCCGTATATAACACACAATGTTCATACCGGCTTCGCGCTGCAGATAAGCCAGGTACTGAGTCTGGATGTCATCAAGCGAACTAGAGGGAGCGGCGACGGCGAGGGCGGAGACGAGAGTCAGGACGGCGACAGGGTTTCGCATACCTGCAGGAGAGAGTGCTCAAATCATAAGATTATCTTTACAAGCGCTATTTCGATTGCCCAGAGAAAACGTTTGCTTATTGTTACATGTAAGTGAGCGTTACGACCAGATAAAAACAAAGAAAGTTCTGCACGGAATAATGATCGACCTATCGAAGCCACAGAATGCGCTAGGCACAGATTGCGAAATAGCAAACATCAACTAATCACTTCCATTGGGCAGAAATTAGATCAGAGGCGGCATTCTACGGTCTGCATTTTTTATCTTCGATCACTGGACTTTTTTTTAGAAAAGGTGGCACTTTCGGTGTTGCCCGAAAAAATGTGAATAAATACCGCTCCAGAACTGACGAGGATGCTATCCGAGCAGGAGTTTTGACGTCGGAATCTGACGGCATAGTCATTCATCCACGGGGGCTCAAAGGCGGATAAAAAAGCGGTCAGCGAATAAGCTGCACTTACTACGGTATAATGCTTGATGTAGTCCACAATTTTCATCGCAATACCGTAGTAAGCAATGGAAATTTTACGCATTGCGCTCGTGACCATTATCTGTTCATTTCTCTTGTAGAGGATCTGAATTTTTGAGCCCCCGTGTCATCAACATTCCGTCATCTCTCAACCGCCCGCAAACTGTCTTTCACTCGTGTTTTGTCTTGTACATTCTCTTTAAAAGGAGGTGAAGAGATGTACTCCGAGAGCAAAAGCGAATTGTCCGCTACACATGATTCCAAACCTACAGACCAGGGTTGGAGCGAGAGAGTGTGCAAAAGTGAGAGGGTCTCTCTCGATTTCACACGCTCTCTCACTCTAAAGGCCTTTCTGGAAGATTGACCGGCCTGTGGAATGATGTGGCTACTGGGCAGGTCATCACCTCGATGGCGACTTCTCTCAGCTGTCATTGATTGCAATAGATTTGTTTACAATAAAGAAATCGTTTGCAAAGCTTCTGTGTTATCGAAATCACGTGAATTCAGCTCACAAACCACGGCGATGAATCAGGGGATTACTGGCAAAAAAATTCTGCCCAGCTCGGGGTCCGAACCAGGCTAGAGAGCGTGGGGAATTGAGAGAGTGCTAGAGAAGTCAGAGCACGCGCTTTTCGCATGGTAATCGATTTTCTAGGCGCTGTAACTCAATTCTACGAACAGATAGACTCTCACTTCCAAAAAGGAAATTGGTCTACCTATATTGAGGCACGACGAAGTGTGGAAGGAATTGGACTGCTTCCAATATTCGTAGAAAAATTTCGCATGCATGTTGTGAATTCGGTGCGGAAAAGTGCAATACTCTAAAAATTACGGCCAGATCTTGAATAATAGTTACACTTGGATGACGTCATATAATTCGTCCCATCTTTACAATCCATGGCCCGATTCCGCTCATTTTTATATTGTAGTTAGTACCAATAATACTCACCAGAGCGCCCATAGAGGGAACCAGCAGTTTTTACTTTTAAGAAAATTAGCTCGACTTTTTCAAAAGCGACCACCCCGCAACGGCGGATCAACAAGGAATGACTTCGAGCGGTTGGTAAACAAGCCGAATCATGGATCTATCTAACACACCAAACCGTGGATTTTTATCTTCACTTTGACGATATTTATGATTTTTCAAACTTTACTATTTCTCGAAAAAGTTCCCGACTCACCAGGTTCATTTGTGTTTCACGCAAAAACGAAAATTTTTAAAAAAAATTCTGAAAACGATATTCGATAGAGGGATGTTTGTAGTACTTTGTGCTATGTTTTCAGCCAAATTAAAAATCATAAATTTCTATGTCCCGGGCATGCTCGAGTCTATCCCGATTCCTGTCATAACATGATTCTACCTCGATGCTACCACACTCCGCGCCCTTCCCAGTAAAAACTTTGCAGAGAACTGGAGAGGAAGCGCATTTCTTAAAGAAGTGAGCGATATTATTGTACATACAATTCTGTTTGGGTGGTGGGAGGTCTACCGGGGTTTCTGTATCATCAATTACGAATTAAAAACTACCCGTTCTAATCTCTCAACAACTCGCGGAAACGCTCCATTAGCTGCTCGTTCTTGAAGTAGGAAAACGAGGGGATGGAAAAGTGTTTCTCGATGTCGGCCTTGGCAGCGGAGAGCGCGTAATATTTCTCGATCCAGAACAGAAGCTGAAAGCTGTATGTTAGTTAGAAGTTGCAGAATTCTTGGCAAGCTCTACTTTTCGGTAGATCTTATGTGGTGTTAGTTTTCGGAAAAAGGGAATGGAAAAAGGCGAAGATTTGAATTCCCGCAATTTCTTATCTCAGTTCTCCGTGGAGCAATCGACTCAAAATTTCGTTTATAGGTGTAAAAGGGTCGAAAAATGTTAAATTCGAAGTTTTGAATCGATTGCTCCACGGAGAACTGAGATAAGAAATTGCGGGAATTCAAATCTTCGCCTTTTTCCATTCCCTTTTTCCGAAAACTAACACCACATTATAGTTAGGATTCTGAGGTCACCTTGGCCTTGAATTCCTTTAGGGTGGGATTGGTGCCTTGGCCAACGTCGGTATGGAGCTTGACAACCGCTTCGACGAACTTGTAATGGTGGAATCAGGCGCTTTGACTAATGAAAACTTAGGGATACTGTAGTGAAATGTGTAGTTTGCAGGGCCACTTTGCGTACCTCCTTTGCGAACTGTTTGGCCTCCTCTCCAAGAGAGTTCATCGCCGACCTGAGCTGATTGTGGAGCATTTCAATCTTCGAGAAGAGAATCGGCGATGTATGCTTGAGGGCGATCACGCCTGAAGAAAGGTAAAGTTTCTACCGGTACCGAGAGAGCATTACGTCGACAAGCGTTACTACGGGGATTCTTACGGGCCACCTGAAAAGCCGGATGCTAATCAGAACTATCTATGTTTCCCCTGTTGTCCTGGATTATGCATCTATGAAAAATCTCTGGATTGTTTGATAACATCATCCTGACCCCATCATCTGAATTATACTTCCAGTAGTTGAAGGCGAATTCCTTTAAGTAATACTTGTCGAACTTGGTGAGTCCGGAGAGAAATGCTTTAGCCTGGCCGGGGATCAGAACTGTAAGAAAAGAGACAAAAGGTCAGAAAAATTATCGAAACATCGTACCCTCGTCCTCGACAGAAGTCTCTTTGACCAAAAGCCAGGCTGCGGCGGAAATGCCAGGACGACGACGGGTTGGAGCATTCTTGAATAGAGGGATAATGAAGTTCGTTTGGTCGACGGTAAGGAATAAATCAAACCGGGCTCAAAAGTCATAAAATTGTGGAAAAATAAGATTGAGAACAGAGTGATGTTCCCTCTCTCCATTTCCTGATCCTTCCGGGAGCTGGTTCCTCTTTATAGTGAATAGAATCCGATGATGAAAATGAATCACCGCTCAATTGTTAGGTGAGAATAGATATGACTAAGGCAGATTGATGTTACCTGAATTCCTTTCTTATGATTGCAAGGGTGTGCGCATAAAATAAGAGCGCGTTTCATAAAGTTTCAATCGCCTCTAGTCGTACAACTGCAACACTAGTGATCGGAGGTAAGTCAGAGGAGCGATATAATTGTAGAAGAGCATCCGGAATTGACCGCCCTCTCATTTCTCCCTCCATAGCGCCGTCACGATTATTCTTTCCTTTCGCTTTCATTGTTCGAATCCCCTCATAAAATGGATGATACTATCGTTTAATTTTTAATTATAAAAGTTAATTATAAAATTTTATCTAAAAACAATTAAAATTGATTCGTTCAACTTTAAAATTTGATGATACTCCTCATTTGATTCGTGCCTTTGATAAGCCTTTGAAACACCGCTCGCCCAGTTGAACTACAGTATCCATCAACACAGGTATGCTCCGCTCCGTCGCCTTACTCGTATTCGTCGTCGCCCTTGCCGCCCCCTTCAACTCGATCGATGACTTCCCCGCCGAGTACAAGGGTACGATGTTACAAATGTGAAATGATTAGCTCATGAAAAGGAATACTGGTATGCGCGCTATCTTTCAATACCTATTCGTTCCTCTTACGTTGTCCTTTTGCAGAGCTGATCCCCTCCCAGGTAATGGAGTTCATCAAAGGACTCACTGAAGACGAGAAGAAGGCCCTCAAGGAGCTCGCCGCCAACTTCGCCGGCTACAAGACCGATGAGGAGGTGAACCCTTATCTAAGACTTTCATTCATCGGCAGGAATTGGGATGGAGAGGGCGGAAGAGACAGAGAAAAGAAGATAGGGGAAAAGAGGAGAGTGCGGGAGTGAAATCGCGCGCAGCATTTGTGTTTCGCCAACTTCTGATAACAGAAATGAAACTTCGAGAGAATACAAACTTCGGGGGAATAGAAACTAGTGTTGACGAAACGAAACGAAATAAAAAAACCACACGTATAGTGCTGGTATCTTCTGGTGTTATCGTAATCCCAGGCATGCCAATGGCGTATTTTCGAGAATCGAGGACGAGGAATTATTTTTCGTCCGCATTTCGTCAGAATTGGTTTCGTTTGGTCAACACTAGTTGAACCCATTCAAGGATCTTTCAGGCCCTGGACGCCCTCAAGGAGAAGTCCCCCGCTCTTTACGAGAAGGTCGAGAAGATCCTCAGTTTGCTCCGGTTCAAGATCGACGCTCTCGGTGAAGAGGCCAGGAGGTTTGCCAAGGAGGTAGGCACATTTAAGATGTTTAAGGTGTTAAGATCTTTAAGTTAAGGTGTGTTTAAAGTGTTAAGATCTTAAGTCCTTAAAATGCCCCCTCCCCCGAGATCCACATCGAACTACCACATTATTAGAGAATCGGAGAAGTCAGCGTCTGGCGAGCCGCTGTATTCTCAGGCAACAAGCCCACCCTGGATGAGCTCAAGGATAAGGTGAGTTCGAAATATTATTCGCCGCTTGCTCTTACCGATCTTCTAAGGCCTTTATACATCCAGAGCATAGCTAATTCAACCAAGATTCCAAAAAACCGTACGCTCTTAGGTTCTGTCCCTAGTCGAGAAGTACAAGGCCCTCTCCGCCGAAGCTAAGGCCGACCTCGAGAAGCACTTCCCCATCACCGCCGGTGTTTTCAAGAACGAGAAGTTCCAGGAGCTCCTCAAGAAGCTGCTCGCCAAGAACTAGAGTGTGCCCGAGGACCGTAGGGATCCCGAAACAACGTAAATATTCGATGTAGGGAGTCCGAGCTGCCTAGCCCACGAATTCAATTGTATTTACAATAATATAATGTCGTTGCCTGTTTATTTGATAAATTTGCTCCTTTCCAGTACTCCCAGTTACTTGTGGTAAATACTGCGAGTCACTGTCTCTGGACGGCATCGATATGAGCAACTGTGAAAACGCTTCTACGCCTCAGGGCATTACATCATATGAATTTCTGGTTTTTTCTTCAAAAACTGATACATCGTCTTTTGGGCGAATACAACTTTTTCCGATACACAGGGAAACTACACAAAATATTTTAATGTTTTGGGAATTTTTAAGCTTCGATCAAACATAAGCGAAAAATTCAAGGAGTCGAAAAAGTCTCAGAATTATATGAGGAATCGATTGTTACCACTCAATAGGCTCCTTTCGTGCTGTGCCAAAATTAATTCGACTGAGTCAGATAGTCTCTCTTACATTGTTTCCGAAAGGTTACGAACTTCCACACCGCAAGGGTGCGTCTACAGGTACCGAAATGATCAGATTTTTTAAAAAGGAAAGAAAATAGTATTGAACGAAAAAGAAAATGTCACTTTGTATCTGGATTTTTGTCAGAGTAAAAAAGTTGTGAGTGGAATAATTATCAAGCCATCGAAGAATTCGCATTGGAAATGAAATGGTTACATCCGGGGCGGCTTTTCAGTTTCTGTTGAATTTCTCAGCGCTCGACTGTTTGCGCATTGATTCAAAAGATGAATTATCTCACTATCTTTGCCTTATCAGTCGTAATATTGATCTCTGGAAAAAATAGTTCGAAATGCAAATATTGAACATGAATCTTCATGACTGACTCCACTCCACATGACTCATGACTTTCCTAATGACTGTAGGAGATCTACAGGCTGGAAAGTGGGGGTCGCGGTTTTTTTTAGATTCCGTGGAAAATGTTTTTTCAGGATCGTAATACAACTCGGATTCTCGGACAGAATCTAGTTCTTCTTCGCAAACACCTTCCGGAGCTGTTCCATCAACTTCTCGTGTTTCAAGACATCGGCGGGGATAGAAAACTGTTTGCCGAGCTCGGCCTTGGCCTCTGCGGAGAGGGCCTGGTACTCCATGATTACGAAATGAAGCTGTAAGGACCAATCAATTAATATTTATTAATTGCTTGGTGTGTTTATTAATTGGTTGGTCTTGTGACCCTGAGGTTACCTTGGTCTTGACCTCTTCGATGGTGGGCTTGACACCTGTAAAGATGTCGTTATGCAGATTGCGGGCAGTTCCAACAACGTCCTGGAAATGTAGGAATCACGTTCACATTTTGCAATCCAGGATTTAGAAAACTTGTAGTTTGTAGAAGAAAGTGTAGAAAAAAAAGAAATTGTAGAAATTGAGAAGTTGTACACTTTGAAGTGCCACTTTGCTATAACCTCTGTGACGAAAGTCTTGGCTTCCTTTCCAAGATCGTCCATCGCTGACTTGAGTTCGTTGTGGAAAATCTCAAGCTTCTCGAAAAGTGCCGGCGATTTATTCTTGAGGAAATTCAGGGCCTGCAGAATGGAACACACTAAACCCTAAAGCTCGGGGGTCTAAGGAATGATCTTCGCATTTCCAAGAGGGAATATCACACCGAGTAGTGATTCTTTCAATTTTTTAAAAAACTTAAAAGTTAATATAGGTTCACCTTTTCGTCGGAAAGATAGTTCCAGTAGTTGGAGCCGAATTCTTTCAGACAATGCTTATCATATGTGGTGAGTCCGGAAATAAACTCCTTCGCCTGGACGGGAATCAGGTCTGTAAGTGTGGAGCTCAGGATACTGTAGTTCGCTTTGTCAGATGATAGGGCAGAATAACTATTATGCATACCCTTGTACTCAACGAATTTCTCATCGATCGCGGTTGAAAAGGTGGCGGCGACGGCCAGGAGGACGACTGGGTGAAACATGTCTGTAGAGAAGGACGTTATCGTTCGGGAGTGAAGACGATAATTCAGAACCAAAACCGGAAAAAAGGTTTTTTTTTTAAAGTTCTAAATGTGTGCTGCAAACGCGAAAAATTGAGTGATGGGCTCTTCCCATCCCCCGTCCCCATCCAGAGACTCTGGTAGCCGGTTCATATTTATGGCGAAGAGCAAGGGAACCAACGTGAGACGTGTATCATCGCCCCGTCATTAGATGAGAATGCGGATGACGAACGTCGATTGACAATACACAGAGAATGAATGTACTAAGATGAGACATCGAGTTTATGATATACGCAATATTGAGTATATTCGCGCGTCGAGAGGGCGTGCGAAAACGAGAGAATTTACTCAATATTGAGAATATCATATACTCGGTGTCTCATCTTAGTATAGAATATACTCAATAGTAAGTATATTCATTCTGGGTGTACCTGAATTTCATTGTTTAAATATTAGACGCTCGTTTATACGACGAGATTGCACTGCACATATTATTTATCTTTTTTTCAAACTCTCGTTCCACCGAACGTCAATCATTCAGAAGATCAGAGGAGCGGTTCTTGAGAAGCTGAATAAGCTGCCGCCGTACCAAATCCTTTTTCTATACTGGAGGCAAATGAACCTTTCGAGACGATCGATAGAGAAGATCAGACTGGGAGGATCGGTAGATCACAGGAGTCGGGATTGTTAGAGAGAGTATGGGAGTGTACAGGCAAATTACAGAGAGATGAGAGCAACGGTAGTGAGGATCTTACAAATCATAATACGACTAATTGCGATCATCCAAACACTTCCATGATTTGCAATATCCCTCTGCACTGCACCTTCTTTCGAAACATCGAGTAGATCAAGGGCACCTCGAGTCTCGCTGTCTGGGGGGTGGATCATTTCGCACCTCGTCGATATTAATGTATTTGAATTTGGGAGATGTATGTTTGGTCTTTACATACCCAGGTTCAGATTCATATCCAGGTTCGGGGATTCGGGAAAGAAAGATAACTGGGGAGCTCGAGTTCGACTTAGTTTTCCAGATTCCGTAAAATCTTTCTTAAAAGCGTGTTGTCCAAGACATTGACGGGGATATATAATTCGTGTGCGAGGTCCGCTTTGGCTTCGGGGGAGAGCGCTTTGTAGTGTTCGACTACCGAGACCTGCAAAAAATAAACGACAGTTAGAAGCTGCAGACATCAAGCGATTTTTTATCTTTGTTGTTTCGTAGGCCACCATTGGCTTGAGGTCTTCTTTGTTGGGTCGGAAGTCGTATCGGTTGGCAATATCGATTTGAATCTTGAGGACCATTTCGGTGAACTTGCAATAGGGAAATCATGTTTAAGAAGAATGGACACTTGATGGCTAAACTGTAGTCCTGTGAGTAGTTCACAGGGACGCTGGTTACCTCCTTGGCGAACTTCTTCGCCTCCTCTCCGAGAGCGTCGATTCTGGATGTGACTATCTTTTGGATCCTCTCGATTTTGTCGAAGAGAATTGGCGATTCACGTTTGAGGGCATTCGGGACCTGGAGATGTGAAGCATAAAGCTTGGAGTCAAATTAAAATTTTTATTGCTCACCTCATGTTCGGTTTTTGTGGCGTGGTTTCTAACGACATCCCTGAGAATTTTTCTGTCATACCCGCCGAGGCTGGTTAGGAACTCCTTGAAATGGATCAGGCCTGTAAGGGCAAGATACCTATTTTGCTTGGTTAAATGGTAGGCCATCAGAATGACAGAGACCCACTATTATAAATATACTTGGTGTTGTTCTGAGTGTTGTTTGTTCCGAAGATAACAACAGTACGAATATTATTTTCATTAATCGATTAAAATTCCAAAATTAGTATCATTCGATAGAGTAAGACCGCACGAATTCATTGCGGTTAAGAACAAGAAACCAATCCACCTGCGCGATTTGTAAATTCAAATAATCGTGTTGGGCATTTCTATGTTTAGCAGGTAGTCGTACTGTTCCATGTTCGTATAAAAGTATAAACGTAATACTGTTGTACTCGTAAGCGCCGTCGAGTGTCGAGACATGATATGCTGCGGCGATTAAGGCCATGAGGGCGACCGGGTGGACCATGCCTGAATAGGGAAGTCTGTGGTTCTATGTGCGGTCGGTAAGTCATAGATAAAACCGAGCCATTCTGAAGTGGAAATATTAAAAGCACGAACGGAGAGATGCCCCCTCTCTGAACACTCGGGTAGCTGACTCCAATTTATAGTGAAGGGAAAGCGTTCCGACGTGCGAAGTGAATCATCCCTTTGTCATTAAAAGAGAATGAAGATGAGAAGACAGATTGATGATACATGAATTCCATATAATGTGGAATGCACGTATGTATAGATAAAATGAGAAAATGTTTTACATAAAGTATCTGTCACCTCTGACCCATGTGTCGTTATCTTCGGAATGATATTTTACACCTCGGACCACCTCGTCCAAGATCTTCTTGTCGTCATCGGTGAGCTTGGTGAGGAACTACTTGACTGGACAGGGAATCAGACCCAGGATAATTATTGAGGTCGCCGTACCGTTGTACTCGGAGGGTATGTCACCGCTTGAGAGTAAGCCTGCAACGATGTAAATAACTAGTGTGATCGTTTGGATCATTTCTACAGAGAGGAATGCTGTAGTTCAGGAGTATTAGGGCGACCCGGTCGTAAAGTGAAAGCCACCAAAGAATGACAAAACAAATTTTGAAAAAAAAGTTAAATTCCTTTCTACGATGGAGTTTTGTCTCGCGCCACGCGCGTTTGGTCGCATTTTTCAGGTGTGCTGTATTTGGCTTATCGAAAAAATATGGAGCGCGCACACTAGCATTAGGGGCAATTTTCTAAGCATTCCCTTGCGAAAATTATTATATTTTTTATGAAAACCGATATTATCCATAGGGGGAAACATTATTATATCGTTGGCAACTTTATTTTCCTCCGTTTATTTTCCTATCTTCTGGTCCTAGCACGCGTTGCCTGTCGATTCGTTTTGTCATCCCTATTCTCCACTCACCGAAAATTTGCTAGGAGTAATAACTGGGCACGAAATGCGCAATATCAAATTGCTAATAGTCCCTCCTGTTGGGCAGAAGTCAGATCAGGTGCGTTATTCTGGAGGACACTACATTTTGAAGGGGGCCAACCCTACTTGTACATCCCCTTTGAAATGAAGTGAAAGAATATTAAGTTTCCGAAAACCGAGATCGAGCTTTGTTCCTGGTGCAGAAATGATACAACGATTGATCTTTTGTTGCAACTCTTCTGATCGGTCGCTCGTCACTTTTTGCACACTGCTTCTTGCAATTTCTCTCTGGCGTTCTCTCACTTCTCCATGTTCTCTAGTCGGAGCAGTTTATCGTTCATTGCCCTCTCCGTTCTCTCCAATTTCCTTCTCTCTGAATGTCTTCCGCTCTCCGTGCCTCACACACTCTCTCACCACTTTCACTGCCTGATTCTCTTCGAAAAGCCTGATCTCTTGTGACTTCGGGCTCTCTGTGCTCTCCCTATGCCACACGCTATTTCACGGCTCCGCCCAAGCAAGACCGTCCTTATATAAACCACGGCTCTTCATCGGTCCACATCATCCGCACATGTCTTCATCTCATCTATTCACCCGTTGCCCCTTTGGCCTATGACCACTTCATTTATTTAGGGAGTTACGATAACTTTAAGTTTTCGCAATTCGCTTCGCAGATGCTAAATGAATTTGCGTGGCCTTTGACCCGCCCTACAGTCCCACAAAAACCAATCCGTTCAGTATATCTCAGTAGTATATTATTCTTCTCTTCAGGTATGTTCCGCTCCGTCGCCCTCCTGGCATTCATCGCCGTAGCCGCGCTTGCCGCCCCTATTGAATCCATCGATGATGTCCCCGCCGAGTACAAGGGTACGTTAGCTTCGATCGTTAGTCTGACCTACCAAACTACAATAATCCACTCCGCCCATTTGCAGATCTGATCCCCTCCCAGGCAAAGGAGTTCCTTACCGGACTCACTGATGATGACAAGAAGATCCTCAAGGAGCTCGCCGGCAACTACGCCACCTACAAGACCGAGGAGGAGGTGAGCTCTAGTTCTGAAAGACTTACAATTCTAAAATTCATTAAAGGGACAAGGCAACGTGCAAAAACAAAAAAAAAAAAAAAAAAGATTTTTAATTTTCGTAATTTTTTAATGAACTTTACTCACCATGATCTAATGAAAAACGAAGAAAAAACTAAATTTTTAGCATTTTTTTACAATTAGTTATTTTAATTTGAAATTAGCGTCAGGAACGGTGCGTCGCCTATTTCCGAAAAGACAGAAAGCTATTTCAATTGGTCGGATCATTAGATAATGCAACAAAAAGAGGAACGCAGGGGTTTTTGCCACTCCCGGAATCATTGCGCACAACCAAGGTTGATGAAAATGTCTGGTTTTAGAGAAATTAATTGTGGTGTAGTCGCTACCGTAACCCGCTGTAGTGAAAAAGCGAAACTTTGAAAATTCATAACTAATTTCAAAAAAATCGCAAAAAATGTGCGGTTTTTAGCATTCTTTCGGGAACAGAATTTTCTTTTATTTAAAAATAACTTATTTTTTCACTGCCTGGTCCCTTTAAGATTCCCAGGGTTAAATACATCCACTTTCAGGCCCTGAACGCACTCAAGGAGAAGTCCCCCGCTCTCTACGAGAAGGCCGAGAAGGTCTACAGCCTGGTCCAGTCCAAGATCGACGCTCTCGGAGACGAGGCCAAGTCTTTCGCTACTGACGTAAGCAAACTAAGGCAGAGAATAACACAAAGTTTGATACGCAGTAATGCATCCCTATTCCTATTCCCAGATCATCAACGAGGCCCGCAAGATCCAGGCATCCGTCTTCGCAGGAAACCAGCCCACCCTTGATGAACTGAAGGCCAAGGTAGGCTGAACATCTTGAGATTCAATGTACCACGTAACTTGAAGAGTGTACCAAACTCGGTTTGACAGCTACAGCTTCTACCTATCGTATTTTCTTTTAGGCCGTCGCCGAATTCGCCAAGTACGAGGCCCTCTCCCCCGCGGCCAAGGCTGACCTCGAGAAGCACTTCCCCATCACCGCCGGTGTCTTCAAGAACGAGAAGTTCCAGGAGCTCGCCAAGAAGCTGCTCGCCAAGAACTAGAGTAGGAGATCGCCAGTTTCTAGACCCAGATTCTATTGCAAATACAACAATATCACGTTGTCGCCTACATATTTAATAAATTTGTTATTTCCTTAGTACTTCCCCAGTGAGTTGAAGAGGACAAGTGCCTTAAGGGAATTGCGGATGGGATTAGGGTGGGAATATTGAATAATGTAAACATTCTAAGATCGCAACTCACAAATATCTCTTTTGAATTTGTACGTGATATGAAGTAAGCAGGTGTAGACTAGGGTCTGCATTTTGAATCTTCGTTGACCGGTCGAGCTCATTTTTAAGAGAAAAGTGAATTTTAAACAACAAAACTCTTTAAAAAGTGGAGTGAAACTCAACATGAAAATAGAAAATTTAAATGCGTGTACTTTCGGAATATTCTTTAGCTGGTGTCCACCGGAAGTAGCATGAGATCTGATTATTGGACTGGGGAACCATATAGATGGTAGTAACACAATGTGGAAAAAACATCTTTGTTGAAAAGTGAGGATTCATTTTGAATCTTCGACCGCTCGACTTTTTGAGCAATGATTCAAAATTCGCACTAAGATTCAAAATGCAGACCCTAGTGTAGACTGCTCGATCTGCAAAAGATGGGTGAGGAATAGACAAAAAAAGAGAAAGAGGAAATCGTACAAGGGCTGAATCCAAATGGTCCTTCCTTCTCACCCCGCGTGGCTTAGCAACGCATAGTCCTTCCCATTGCCAGTCAATCGCCTCGTTTTCTAATTCATTTCAGCACTTCCCCGCCCGTTGATTCATTCGCAAAGCTTATAAGGGAGGACCGCATACTCAAGGTGGCTATTCAAAACGGCATATAGCACGATCTATAGGTACTCAGAAACCATGTCGAAATCAACTTATTACAAATTTACGAGCACTCGCCCGAAATAATAAAACGTTCCGTTGATAATGCGTGCTAAACAACAGATACGGCATGAGAAAAATCGAACGCCCGCTGTCATTCAGCAGATTTGGTAAGTTGATTTCGACATGGTTTCTGAGAACCACAGCATTCGAAACAGAGTCGGCGAGAATGAGTTAGAGAAAGAGAGAAATGACGAGAGAGCGCGCCAAACAAGAGGGTCAGACGACGAGAGATGCTCTTGGCATGGTGCCAACTGGATGCTGTGAGTACCTATCGATAGCGCTATATGCCGTTCTGAATCGCCACCTTGAGTATTACATTTATAAAATGATACGATCACACCAAAAAGTCAAACGACGGACTTCCGTTGTTTACCACACAGGCACGTACGCGACCCTCTCACTTTTACCCGCTCTCTCGCTTTGGTAAACACAGGAAGTACCATTTTGACTGTGTGTGTTCGGATCATTTTAAAAATGTAATATGCGGTCCTCCCTTGTTAGAAACACGAGAATTATTATTTAAAAGGAGGGCCGAATTCAAATCGCAGATTCTTCTCTCCTCAGTCTTCAAATAGCTCGTGTCACCCGAATTCACCGACTTTTTCACAATTCTCGATGGGTGGGGTAAAGGACGGTAGGCAAAATCACAGATGAAAGGAAATCGCTATTGGACGTTATGATGTGTCCTTTTATGTACCTTTATTGGTCGGAAATGCTTGACCGATTAATTTTCCAATCTCTCATACACAGAGCGCAAATTTGCTAGGAGAACGGTTTTCCAAGGTTTCATTTGTTAGAGAACGGTTCTCCACCCTCCTCGTTCCGTACACTCTCTCGTTTGCTCGCCGAGACGAGAGAGTGTGCGAAACGAGGAGGGTGGAGAACAGTTATCTAACAAATGAAACCCTGGAGAACCGTTCTCCTAGCAAATTTTCTTTCAGTGTATCACATGGGTTTAATGCGCATCTATCGTCATGAAAATCGTTCCTAGGGTTAAATCTCTTTCTTTTCTCGATCGGTTGCAACCCAACTTCACTTGGCAGTCTTCACATTTTCAATTATTTGAAAACAGCGGCTCCGAAAATACGCGTATATATATTTATGCGTGTTCAATGGAAACGCGGTTACAAATAGAAGGAGACACGAATATAACAGAGTGAGATCATGAAAGGTCGGGGGTGTGGGGGGGGGCTCATACAGAGAAACTGATTTGATTACCGTGGTTGAGAAAAGCCTAGCCGCTCTGGGAAAGAAACTATGGTGTCTATAGTTCGCATGAAAGCCTGCGTTTGCGAAATTTATTCCATTTCGTGTGTAATAATAATCTAAATGATGTGGTTTGAGTTTATAGATTTTGTATTTGCCTCTCAGAAGGTTCATGGCTGTCTTCAAGTCTATCGCTTCTCTACGCTTTTCTAATTTGTCTAATCCTAATTGCCTATTCCTATTCGCTACTCTAGGGATGGTTTCAATTGTCATATTGTCGCAACGCATGAAAAGTCGACGAGTGAAATAATTTAACAACGATCAACCATCAATCTCTGCACCTTTTCCTGTTCGATGGTCGTATGACGAAGAATAACTTCAGATCCATGAATGGTCATTAGAAAGACAATGCACACAAGCGAAAAATCCCTCCCCCCAAAACATCCATGCTTTCCGATTCTCAAGCCGTTATTTCGAAACTGTTAAGAAACATGAGAGCGCTTGGATGGAACAACCATGTTGATGTCTTACAGAGACTTAGACCAGCCGGCCACTCCCTTAAGCTGCTTCATTTTACTAGGGAAGTAACCAATTTATTAAATAAGAAGGGAACAACGAGATATTGATGTATACAATCGAAATTGGGGCTAGGAACTTGGGATCCTGTGTCCACTCTAGTTCTTGCCGAGCAGCTTCTTGGCGAGTTCCTGGAACTTTTCGTTCTTGAAGACACCGGCGGTGATGGGGAAGTGCTTCTCGAGGTCAGCCTTGGCCTCGGGGGAGAGGGCCTCGTACTTGGCGAATTCGGCGACGGCCTAAAAGAAAATTTGGTAAAATCTGGAGGTGCAAAACTTGAATTGTGAACTGTTTAAGACGCATGGATCTCAAGATGTTCCGCTTACCTTGGCCTTCAGTTCATCGAGGGTGGGCTGGTTTCCTGCGAAGACGGATGCCTGGATCTTGCGGGCCTCTTTGATGATCTGGGAATAATTAGAGATGGAAGTTTAGGAAATATTGCAATTCAGCGTGTATGGTGCCTGCATTGGTTTGCTTACGTCAGTGGCGAAAGTCTTGGCCTCGTCTCCGAGAGCGTCGATCTTAGACTGGACCAGGCTGTAGACCTTCTCGGCCTTCTCGTAGAGAGCGGGAGACTTCTCCTTGAGTGCGTTCAGGGCCTGACGGTGGGGGTATTAAACTCTGGGGATCTTAACGAAGTTCTTTAAGATCTAGAGCTCACCTCCTCCTCGGTCTTGTAGGTGGCGTAGTTGCCGGCGAGCTCCTTGAGGATCTTCTTGTCGTCATCAGTGAGTCCGGTAAGGAACTCCTTTGCCTGCGACGGGATCAGATCTGCAAATGGGTGTATTAGAGTACTGTAGTTTAGTGGGTCAGTTGGTAGGTCAGAGTAATGATCCAAGCTACCGTACCCTTGTATTCAGCGGGGACATCATCGATGGATTCGATAGGGGCGGCGAGCGCGGCGACGGCAACGAAGGCCAAGAGGGCGACGGAGCGGAACATACCTGTATAAAGAAATATTATAACCTGAGAAATACTGAAAGTATTGGCCGAGACACAAACTCATACAGGGTCTGCGAAGCGCATTAGACAAACTAAAGGTTATTGTAACCCCTTAACAAATTTATTGGTAGTAGGTCAAAGGGCGACGGATGAATAGAAGAGATGAGGATATGTGCTGGATGATGCCGATGAGGAGCCGTCGTTTATATACGGACGGTATTGGCGGGGCGGAGCCGTGAAATAGCGTGTGCAAGCCGAAGAGCACAGAGAGCCCGAAGTCACAAGAGATCAGGCGGTTCGAAGAAAATCAGGCTGTAAAAGTGGTGAGAGAGTGTGTGAGACACGGAGAGCGGAAGACATTCAGACAGAGGGAAGGAAATTTGAGAGAACGGAGAGAGCAATGAACGATAAACTGCTCCGACTAGAGAACATGGCGAAGTGAGAGAGCGCCAGAGAGAAATTGCAAGAAGCAGAGTGCAAAAAGTGTCGAGCGATCAGAAGCAACTGCAACAAAGATCTGTCGTTGTATCATTTCTGCACCAGGAACAAAACCACTAGGAGACGGATAAGCAGTGATCTACTTTGTCACGTAATTTTAAATTAATGTCACCAGATCTTACTTTATTGTGCCCTTCAGATATGCGTATTGTGATTCTTTCCTATTTTTATCAATAGAGAAAAATTTAGCTGTTTCAATGAAATGTCCCCTTCCTCCCCATTCAACCTGCCGACATCAAATTGTGACAAGTTTCGTGCGAACCACTGCATACCTCGTCTTAGAACAGTATGACTAATGCTGCGCTAATTTCTTCGGGGAAATTTCCCCATCAAAGGGTGGAAACTCGTGTAACTCAGCTCAAACTGAACGAAATCTCTCCAATCAAAAAGGAAAATGTTCCAAACGTGGCTTGCAATATCTGTATCAAGTTTGGAAGTTGTAGCTGCACTAGGAAGAAAGTTATGAAAGGGTGCATAAAACTGTTTCGCACCTTGCACCCCATGAAATTTGCGCAGCATTACTGATTTTGTCTACAAATTTTATCATATTGAATGCGACCCGGTAGAGTGCGAAATGTGAGACCACGGTCTCTTCATTTCGCACACTCTCTCACCTACCGACCGGTCGAGAGAGTGTGTGAAATGAAGAGAACGTGATCTCACATTTCGCACTCTACGACCCGGGCGTGCCGGGTTCGATATCATCTCTGAGTCTGGAAATAGTGTGTGTAATCAGTGCATTACAAGTCAAGATTGAACTAGAGAGCAGACGAATCGAAGAGAATCAGGCTGTTAATTCGTTGTTGGAGGGTTTGACGAGGTAGCGGCTGACGCGCCGAGGAAGTATTGCAAATTTAAAATACTACGTTCCACTTCGAGAACTACCTGTGGTGTGCTTACTGTCTGATTCTCTCGCTTTCACGTGCACTCTCGTCCTCGTTTCTGCTGTTTATCAGCGGAACGGTTTTAATATTTCGGACGAGTATTTGTGAATTTATAATAGAGAGACAGAGAAGAACGGAGAGTGCAGCGACAGATGCGCTGGTCCGATTAGAGAGTGTGGCGACCGGAGAGAGTTCAAGAGAAGCTGAAAAGTAATGACTCTAAAAAGTTACAAGCATCCCGCAAAGAAGGACGATTTGAAAACGATCAATCAGTTATCTCTGTATCCTGGTCTGCTCGATTATAATCGAAAAAAGTGCAATTTCACATCCACATGGGGTCATGACTTAAGTAACAAGCGAGGATTTGTCGTGGTGCTGGAATATTGTCGGGGTTTACATTATATCAGCATTACTATAGTAAAAATTGCACTCGTCAGCTTATATGATTTTTTAAAAAAACCGCATAGACCAAAGAACGTATGCATCGGTCATGAAAAGCAGATTCTCGAATTTTCCTAATCCGTTCGGAGACTGCAGAGAATCGCTCGTACAAGATGACCTGTCGATCGGAGATGATCAGATATTACAATTTTAAAATGATGCGTTCATGAAATGGACTACTCGTGGTGTACTCTCTTTCTATACCTCGGCGCGTCTCTCGCTTTCTCATGCTCTCTCGCAGCCGCATCTGTTGTTCAGCACTGATTATCAACGGAACGTTTTATTATTTTGGATGAGTGTTTGTGAATTTGTAATAGTTGAAGGTATGATAGAGCAAGTGAGACGAGGTAGCAGCAGGCATTCAGATGGTGATTGGGAAATTGAAACGGATCCTGCTGTGTACTTCACAGTGTGAAGTATAAGCTGATCTTACGAGAGGGTGGTGATCGGAGAGACTTCAAGTGAAAACAATTTATCTAACAAATAGATAACGAAACACTTGTGAATACAATTTGGTTTGCTGGGCAAGGGACTGGGGATCTCGGGATCTCAACACATTTTGATCCCCAGATCTTAGTGTTCTCGGTTCCACTCTAGTTCTGAGCAAGCAGCTTCTTGGCGAGCTCCTGGAACTTCTCGTTCTTGAAGACACCGGCGGTGATGGGGAAGTGCTTCTCGAGGTCAGCCTTGGCCTCGGGGGAGAGGGCCTCGTACTTAGCGAATTCGGCGACGGCCTAAAAGGAGGTGTGGTAAAAGCTGAAGGTGTGAAACCTGGATTGTGAAATGTTCAAGACATATGGATCTCAAGATGTTCATCTTACCTTGGCCTTCAGTTCGTCGAGGGTGGGCTTGTTTCCTCCAAAGACGGATGCCTGGATCTTGCGGGCCTCTTTGATGATCTGGGAATAGGGGATGCATTACCGGGCAGTTCGCGAATTTGGGAATACTTTAGTGCTTTTGCATTAGTTCACTTACGTCAGTGGCGAAAGACTTGGCCTCGTCTCCGAGAGCGTCGATCTTGGACTGGACCAGGCTGTAGACCTTCTCGGCTTTCTCGTAAAGAGCAGGGGACTTCTCCTTGAGAGCGTTCAGGGCCTGAAGGTTAGGTATTAATCTTCGGGATCTCAAAGCGCTTACAAATATTGGGTCTTAGGATCTAAGGCTAACCTCCTCCTCGGTCTTGTAGCTGGCGTAGTTGGCGGCGACATCCTTAAGGATCTTCTTGTCATCTTCGGTGAGTCCGGTAAGGAATTCCTTAGCCTGGGCGGGGATCAGGTCTGCAAGAAAGAATGTTAGGATACTGTAGTTTGATGGGCCAGGCTCTAGGGCAGACTACTGATCCAAAGAAGCTTACCCTTGTACTCGCCGGGGACATCATCGATGGAGTTGAAGGGGGCGGCGAGAGCGGCGACGGCAACGAAGGCCAGGAGGGCGACCGAGCGGAACATACCTTAAAAGATACTGTACTTCGGCGGAGCGGATAGTTGAATGAACAATTAATAGAGGCATTATCGAGTAGGGTAGTGGGGAAACGCTTAAAATGATATCGCTACTTCTAGACTACTGTAGATGGTTCATAGGTAGTGGTAGGAGGTGAGGGGGGCAATTCTAGAGAGGGTGGTTAGATGAAATGAGGAGCAGTGGTAGATGATGCTGGACGAAGCAGAGCCGTTGTTTATATACGGCCGTCAGTTCAGGGGCGGAGCCTGGAAACAGCCCGAGAGCGCAGAGTCCCGAGAGCCAAACTGCGCAAGAGAGAAAGTGAATCGGAGAGGATCAGTCAGTTACAGAGTTGAGAGAGCGTTTGAGGCGAAGAGACCGGGAGGCAATCAGATGGAGCGAGTTGAGAAAGACGAAAGAACCAAGGGCGCAGTGAAAGATGACCTGGCCCGACGAGATAGTGTTGCGAAGGAAGAGTGTGCAAGAGAAGCTGGAAAGAAATGGGCCTAAAAAGTAGCAAGCAGCCGCTTTGAAGCCCTTGGCATGTGCAAGAAAGCGATCAATCGTTGTTTCATCTATGATCCCGGGCAAAAGTGACTTGCCCTAGGGCGAAAAGTTGCGAAAACGTTCAAACTCAGTAGAAATAGCTTACAGAAACGTGAATCGCGTGAAGAGTAAAGTTTGGACTCCTAATAACAAAGAGATGAGATGACTTGAGTCTGCTATTTGACTAGTTTAACTAGTTGATTTCGCTAAACCAGTTGTTTACGAGAGTCTGGTAATGAAAGTGTTTAGGGTTGCTAATCCGGACAAAGACGGACGCATGACAGTGAGAGTGAAAAATGAACAGGGCATTGCCCGTGTTTGTCCGTGTCCGGACGGCTGTCTGGTTGTCCAGGAATGTTCGCCGTACCGTAGTCTACCAGTGCATTAATCACATATTGATTTATTTTAAATTGATTTTAAAACTATTTTTATTAAAAAATCGGATTTTCTGCTATCGACGAATGCCGTCAGGATGCCCAGGGGCAAAATTAATCCAATAATTTGAAAACGTGTTCATACACTTTTCAGCATTGTCCCACGAGAATTGAATTCTTGATTTTTTTAAATGATTATTATTATAGAAACAATTCTTTATTCTGTGCCTCGTGACGGGCGGTCGACAGGCTCCCCGCTCCTCTCCCACCTCAGTTTGGAGAATCCTTGCCAGTCAGCTTGGGCAACCCGGCAAGTATATCGCCCACCTGGTACCACTTCGACCAGAGGACCAGAATCGACTACACCTAATTCAAGTCGCCAACTATCAACAAAAGCTCCAGTCGACAAGACTACGACGTGAGTTTTCACTTATGTTGATACACACTAGTCAGGACGTCACTGGAGGCTGGAAGATCTACTTCTACGCTCAATGTCTATCGACGAAGATCGACACTACAATTGACCAAAGAAGACAAGCATGATTTATTCCCTTGACCCTGTTATCCTGAGTTCGAAGATCCTGCCCACCTCTGCCCACGAAGAGGTGGGCAGGCCCATTTGCCTTAATGACAGGATAAATCTGTAAAATCTGTATTAGAAACTGCTGTGTATGAGACTAGTCATGTGTCTGACCTAGCGAACTGTTCCGCACCCCAACATCACTTGCTATAGTCAAGGCGCCAATTTCAAACCGTTGACTGAGTATCACGCTCTTCATTGTATACTCTACATATTGACTGCGTAGCTGAGAGTTCCCGCTCTTTTCCTACGTAATTCAGTCTTGTCCTCCGCTCGCGTAGCGAGACGTCGTTATTCCTTTTGCTCCCGTATTATAAGAGAGGAATCGGGAGAGAATCGAGCATTTTTGGGATGGCAGGTCACTAGGAAAATTTATGATTTTTGAATTTCCTGAAAAACTAATGCAAAGTACTACAACATCTCCTCTATCGAATAGCGTTTCCAGAATATTTTTAAAAAATTTCGCTTTGACGTGAAACACAAACTAACCTGGTGACTTAGCAATTTTTTGGCAAAAAGTAAAATTTTGAAAAATCATAACTCTCTTCAAAATAAAGGCAGGGATTTGCGGTTTTGTTCATTAGATAGAGAAATACCTTGGCTACATTTGACATGTGATTTCGTCATTCGTGGCTCATACGGCGATGCGGGGCTGTCGCTTTTGCAAATGTTGTCGTAATTTTCTTAAAAGTTAAAAATAAGAACCCCCTCCTAGTACATCATTGCGGCATGTATGGGCACTTATTCCAACTGGAATATGAGCTTCGGGATAGGCTGTATTTTAAAGACGCTGAATTTAATGTGATGTCTCGTAGAAACAGCCCATCGAAAAGTAGTGTTGATCAGTCTCATTTCTGAATTAAGTCGATGAAAATAATCTATTAAGAATATTCAAGTTGATTTAGCAACATTTTATTCGCTAGTTTTTTGATAAATTTTTTTTGAAAATTTTAATACATGAATTTCAGTATATTTTTAATTTCCCTTTTTCAACGTTCTAATAAAATCAGATCATCTTCAAATTGTTGGCATGCATTTTTAAACTCATTTTTTTGCATATATTATACTCTAGTAAACAGTTTTCGAATTTTGCATTGGGAAGGGGTTAAATTTTTCTACATAAATTCAAACCCCATAATCTTTGTCACGACTTCTTCAGCTGTTTCCTCGGCATGTATGAAACATTTGCCTTTTTGAAAGTGAGTGGCTATCTATTCGTAGAAACGAATTATAAGCTCAAGAAAACCGTGTATCTGGCGAACGGCGCACGATCTGCTTTCTCTGGCACTCTCTCATTTCCGCACGCTCTCTAGCCTGGTTCGAACCTCGAGCCGGGCACGAATCTTTTGCCAGTACTCAACAAAGACAGTATAACCATATCCCTTAAGAATCAGCTTGCTTCCGATTTCAAAGAGCGCTGGCAAAAAATTCGTGCCCGGCTCGGGGTTCGAACCAGGTCAGAGAGCGTGCGAAAATGAGAGAGTGCCAGAGAAAGCAGAGCGTGCTCCGTTCGCCAGATACACGGTTTTCTTGAGCTTATAATTCGTTTCTACGAATAGATAGCCACTCACTTTCAAAAAGGCAAATGTTTCATACATGCCGAGGAAACAGCTGAAGAAGTCGTGACAAAGATTATGGGGTTTGAATTGATGTAGACAAATTTAACCCATTCCCAATACAAAATTCGAAAACTGTTTACTAGAGCATAATATATGCAAAAAAAGTCTTTAAAAATGCATGCCAACAATTTGAAGATGATCTGATTTTATTAAAACGTTAAAAAAGGGAAATTAAAAATATACTGAAATTCATGTATTAAAATTTTCAAAAAAATTAATCAAAAAACTAGCGAATAAAATGTTGCTAAATCAACTTGAATATTCTTAATAGATTATTTTCATCGATTTAATTCAGAAATGAGACTGATCAACACTACTTTTCGATGGGCTGTTTCTACGAGACATCACATTAAATTCAACGTCTTTACAATACAGCCTATCCCGAAGCTCATATTCCAGTTGGAATAAGTGCCCATACATGCCGCAATGATGTACTAGGAGGGGTTCTTAGTTTTAACTTTTAAGAAAATTACGACAACATTTGCAAAAGCGACCGCCCCGCATCGCTGCATGAGCCACTAATGACGAAATCACATGTCAAATGTGGCCAAGGTATTTCTCTATCTAATGAACAAAACCGCAAATCCCTGCCTTTATTTTGAAGAGAGTTATGATTTTTCAAACTTTGACTTTTTGCCAAAAAATTGCTAAGTCACCAGGTTAGTTTGTGTTTCACGTCAAAGCGAAATTTTTTAAAAATATTCTGGAAACGCTATTCGATAGAGGAGATGTTGTAGTACTTTGCATTAGTTTTTCAGGAAATTCAAAAATCACAAATTTTCCTAGTGACCTGCCATCCTCGAGTTTCTCCCGATTCCTCTCATAAATATATTACACTAAAACACCCGTTGTGCACAGACATAACATTTTGGCGATCAGGATTGTTTCACGAGCTTGCGCGCGCATAGTAACTAGGTGTTTTGCATAGTGCTTTATCGAGTGTCGCCTCTAGTGCCGTTTTCCCTGGTGCTAGAGGTTCGCAGGAACTTCAAACCCGTGCTGCCAAGTTTAGCACGTGGTCGTCGACACGAGGTACTGCAACTCTGAGATTGAGTGTGATTAAGTGGTGGTAAAGGTAGCCAAGCGTGGACCTTGTTGGAAGTTCCAGCAAGCGAGCTAAAACCTCATTATTGGTCAGGGTAGCCAAGCGTGGACCTTGTTGGCTGTGCCAACAAGCGAGCTAAAGCCGTGGTTTGTACTGATAGCAGCGGAAGCTATCGCCAATTTTTTTTGGTGATAACTACTCTGCGTATTGGTTAAGCCTAAGAACACGACTGATAGTTGGAGATTGGTTGAGTGGATCAATAGCTAAAGGAAGTGGGGCTGGTAGAGAACCATGACGGCTGAAGACGAGGAGGTCTCCCCGACCATGAAGGAATTATTCACACAGATGGTAGAGATGCAGAGAAAGGTTGTTGAAATGCAAGCAGACCAGAATGAGAAATACACAAAGTTATTGTCATTGGTGACTAAGGGTGGTAATAACGAGGGAAGAGCACAGAATATGATGACTGTGCAGGTTCCGTCCACGTCGAATGGACCGACTCTTGATGCGATCGAAGGAAGGATCGTGGAATTTGAGTACGATGAGGAGGAGTGCACATTCGAGCAGTGGTACGATCGATACCAGTGTTCGTGAATGATATGAAGGGAGCAGATGATTGTTCAAAGGTGAGAGTACTGCTGAGGCACCTCAGTGTGAAGTGCAATGCTCAGTACCGTGATCACAAGGCACCCGCTGATGTCATGGCTGAGTCGTTTGACAGCACGGTAGCCACGCTCAATTCCTTATTCAGAAAGAAGGAGTCTGATTTCGAACTGCGTGTTCGATTCTTCAACCAGAAAATGTCCACGAGTGGTAATCTCGATGTGATGAAATTCGCGGCAGAAGTGAATCGTCTGTATCGTACTTGTTGAGAATATCGGAACGTTTACCGGAAAACGTGAAAAATATTCACTTTTTGTAACTTTGCGAAGAAAATTATTTACAACTCGTGAGTAGGATCATATTTTTTGTCCACTTCGATTTACCGGAAACTACCCGGACATGCCCGGTGAAATGTCTAAAACAAAGGAGAAAATTCGATGCGAAACCCGACCAAGTTAGCGAATTGTCATCATTACCGTATACAGCCGGGAAATGCCAGTAATTGTCGGTTCTATCCTTTTCTTGCAATTGAATTTGTCGCTTTATTTTACACATTTCACCGGGAATGTCCGGGTGGATCCCGGCAAATCGATGCGGATTAATCGAATTAGCATAAATACAAATCATGATAATGTGTACTCGCAAATATGCAAAAAGTGAATATTTTTCACGTTTTCCGGTAAACGTTCCGATATTTTCAGCAAGTACGATACCAGAAGGGTAATCTTAAGTCGATTACTGAGGACCAAATGAAGATCACAATCTTCCTGGATGGTCTGGATCTGCCAAATCAGAAGGCGATACGCACTCAGCTGTTCAATGCAGTGAGTCTGAAGGCATCGATCACGTTCAAGGAGCTACTTGAGAAGTACTCCACGCTGAAGGCACTGGAACCTGACGTGGCAGTGGTACAGAATGCGTCCGTGAACATTGTGAAGACGTACAATAAAGGAACGATGGGGAGGAGCAAGAATCCCGATTCTACCCCACCCCTACATGCACCTCTCCTCCCTCCTACACCTTCTCCCCACCAAACATCACTTTTCGATCTCCCTTGTGTCAACCCTGCCCAGATTTTTCTCTCAATCCAATCACTTGCACCTAAAACCAATTTCTCGCCTGATGGTTTGCCTAACATTTTCTACAAAAAATGTAAATACTCATTAGTTACCCCATTAATGATTCTATTCAATAAAACTCTTTGTACAAATTCAGTTCCAGATTTATGGAAAAAGGCAATAGTGAAACCTATTCCAAAAGCATCCTCCAATTCTATTAGCATGTTCCGCCCCATTAGTCTCACATGCTCAGTTACCAAAGTTTTTGAGAAAATTCTCATTAAAGAAATTACTGAATATCTAGATCAGCATCAATTATTTGATACTAGACAGGCCGGTTTCCGTCTAAAACGCTCTACTTGTACCCAACTTGTCGAGACTCACTCGGAATATCTAAAACTAAAATCACAGAAAGCATCATTTGATACAGTATATTTCGATTTTCGGAAAGCGTTTGACAGTATAGATCATCGCCTTCTCCTCCATAAACTTTCCAAATTAGGCCTCTCGAATCACATTGTTTCATGGATTGGAAATTATCTATCTAACAGATCTCAATCTGTACTTATTGGTGATACAATCTCAGTACCAACAACAGTCTCCTCCGGGGTCCCTCAAGGATCATGTATTGGCCCTCTCCTCTTTATATTATTCGTAAACGACATTTCAAAGGACTTTCCTCCAGAAGTCAAATATGGCATTTATGCAGACGATTTAAAAATATACGCAAGTGTCCCTCTTCATTCCCACGAACTCCAGCTAGCAATTGACTCTGTCTTTTCATGGTCGCGCGAATGGAATCTCTCCCTCAACTAATCCAAATGTACAGTGGTAAATTATGGGTCTTTAAAGCCTAGAACACAGTACACCATTAATGGCAATGACCTAATACCGTCTCCCTCAATGAAAGATCTCGGTGTCATTATGCAGCCTTCTCTTAAATTTAGTGATCATGTATCCAAACTTACATCGAAAGCTAGATCCAAAGTAAACATTATGTTTAAATGCTTCTACTCTAACGATCCACTTCATTATTTGCAAGCGTTCAACGCCTTCATTAGACCGCTACTTGAATATTGCACTGTTGTTTGGTCCCCGCGTACTGTAAAACTTGCCAATTTCGTTGAGAACGTTCAACCGAACTTCACCCGTAGAGTCTTCTTCCGTTGCGCCATACCATACTCCCCCTACCCGGATAGGCTAAACTTCCTCTCTATGTCAACACTAGAGCAACGGCGCCTCATTTTGACCTCCTTTTCCTTCATAAGACGATACATAATTTCTATTCCCTCAATTCCAACCTTCTTTTCAAAATATCCCCTCTAACACGTAATCTGCGGAATACCCATAAGTTGCGCATCGCTCTTCCCTTCGCTGTGCCTAAGTCTCATTCTACGTTTGCCACTAGAACCGTACAACGATGGAACGCACTTCCGGGAGAAATTGTGAATAGTTCGCCAAATGTCTTCCGATCTCATATCTTGAACTTGCCGTCTATCTCTTTCACGTCAGAGTCTCTCTTACGACTCTGATTTGCCCTGCCCCGCTGCACCCCCTAAATCCTGCCCCCCTCTCCCACAACAACCGAATCGTCTGGAGACGACGGACCTCTGCCAACTACTATAACGACGATCAACGACACATAAACGAAGCTAATAGCCCTCTGGCGGAATAAATAATTGTAATTGAAATTGTAATTGAAGATCGGTGGAAAATCGATCGAGTTCCAAGTGGATACTGGTTCAGATGTCACAATCATCTCGGAGAGTGACTGGAGAGGACTAAATTGTCCGTCTCTGATGATGTTTGTCGATCGTATTAGCGATGCTAACGATCAGTCTCCCGAGATTCTCGGAATGATTTCCTGTGCTATGGAGTACAGTGGAGTGAAGAGCAGCGGAGTGGTCTACGTTACTAAAGCCCCGATTCGACTTGTCGGTGGTGATTGGTTCTGGAAATTGAACCTGAGAAGATCATTCTTCAGGAATGATATTGCGGTAGTCGCATGCACCAAGTCTCCGGATGACTACGCAAACTTGATGGAATGTCAAGAATATTGCGAGACTGGACTGGCCAGACTGAACCCGAGAGGCAGTACTGGAGGATATGTAGATCTTGGAACCAGCCAGCAGGTGTATGAAAAGGAGATCGATCAAAGATCAATAATGGGAGTGAGCTCGAAAGGAGAACACAGGCAGGAGTATTCTCTCTAGTCGAAGAGAAGAATGAGTCTGTGGAAGAACATGCTGATCCCAGAGAGGACAGAGCGTGTCTGCCTGTGAATCCGGAGGTTGACTCGGACTCTGGAAAGAGAGGGAGCAGCTTCTCCAAGATCGATTTCTGTGATGTGGATTCACGTGTTGAAGTCCAAGAGACGAAGGAACCGTGGATGAATCAGACACGTCACGGGCTGACTATTGTCGTTAACGACAGATTACCGTACAGAGATGAGCCCATTCTGAAGACGTTTCATGCGGATGACCATGATGCAGAAGCGCACTTGCTGACTATTCGTGAGAATGTCGCATACAATGGGAAGAGGAAGAGAGAGCACACGGAGAATCTGGAATGGATTCCCAAAGATGGTGCCAAAGACAAAAATGTCAACTCTCTTGGTTTCGTCGTGAACGAAACTTACCGTAACCCGAGACTGGAGGAACGCACGGGTCTTGCCAGAAGCAGTGAACCAGTGTTGGACTGCACAAAGGCATTCTCATCGAGAATTGCATCGGATGTCTCTTATATGAAGATCAAAGATCAACTCACTCTCTCCGAGAAGGAAGAGGAGAGAAGAATGTGTGGTGTCGGTAGGGACAACAGAGAGTTCGTCCAGGGTACTATCGTACATCAAGAGACCAGTACTATCCGTTACCCAAGTATGGAGGAATCTTCGGGTCCTGCCAAGACCAACGAACGCGTGTTCGTGTGCAATGAGGAGATCTTTCGAGGAAAGATCAGACATCAGCTCACTCTCTCCGAGAGGGAAGAGGGGAGTTGGAGAGATGTCGGTAGTGGGAACAGAGAGTTCGCCATGGGCACTGCCCACAGCGTTTCATCACCCCCTAAATAGGGACTCCTGCGTTTGAACGGTTTTGATGTGCAGGGGTTTCAAATCCGGGGCGGCCGAACAGTAAACAACAACAAAGGGGCGGAGACTGCTGTCTAGCGCTCTCTCGCTTTCACACACTCTCTCGTGTTTACTAGTTTCTCTGCCGCTCTCCGCTCTCTTGCCCGCGAAAGTCCTCGCGTGAAACGTTGTGCTGCCGTACATCGAGAGATCATGAGTCATTATGGACTGAGTGTCGAGAGATGGTCGATGACCATGGAGAAGTGCATCTACGGATCGTGCGAGATGAAGGACATCGTCGAATACAACTACATCGTCTCGCGAGTCTCAACTACCACGACAAGTGCGACTACCTCGAGTGCAATCGTCGAGTCTCGCCGTGCAACTTCAATCGTCGAAGAAAGATTCGAGCCCACGGAAGATGTGGGGAACGACACGAAGACAGTTACTCTGAATGAGTCCCATCATAATTGACCATCAGTACCCAGTACTACGATATTGATTCTTTACTACCGTATAATTTACCTTCGTACGATCGTAACTTCATATCGTCAGATATTCAATACTCGTATTTCATATCTTGTGGCGGAGGTGCTGTGTATGAGACTAGTCATGTGTCTGACCTAGCGAACTGTTCCGCACCCCAACATCACTTGCTATTGTAAAGGCGCCAAATTCAAACCGTTGACTGAGTATCACGCTCTTCATTGTATACTCTACATATTGACTGCGTAGCTGTGAGTTCCCGCTCTTTTCCTACGTAATTCAGTCTTGTCCTCCGCTCGCGTAGCGAGACGTCGTTATTCCTTTTGCTCCCGTTATTACATAAATATTATTACTAAAACACCCGTTGTGCACAGACATAACAGAAACAATAAAACAAACGATAATGTTCGATTTTAATTGCGCTACCGTTTCAAAAAGTAATGATACGGGAGTAATAAAATTTCCTGGTTATTTGGCAACAAAAGTAAATGAAAATAGTTTTCGCAAAATGGGGGATTGAAGCTGCGGTGAGCTCCTTCGGTGGTGACATGATGCGGGCTCGACCACTGCGCCATGAAGGAAGTTTTTATCAACACTCTCTAGCGCGCTACGCCCTTGCGCTCTCGTCGAGCGTTGACTATCGCAAACGTCCCAATCCAGATGCCTCTGAACTTTCTACATCTTCATAAACAACTTTTGTTCTGACACTTCGTGAAAATATCTCAAATTGATTGATCTATACTATTAGAAAGATGGATGAATAGGTTCCGCGGAACTGTAACTCGGCTCGGAGATGAGATATCGGCATAAATCCAAAATATTCTTCTTTTAGAGTCATCATACAACGACCACAGATTTAAGGCATCTGAGTAAATTCTGCACGCCTCGTTGTGGCTCCTGTCTAGGCGACGTGCCTGTGTTTCCGACGTCTCGCGAAGAATCATTTAACATAATCTCTAAGATTACGTTTACATAATTGGCTTGTGTTTTCCTCCCCTTCCTCTCCTCCATTCTCCATTCATTTTCACTACTTTCTTTCATTTTGTCCTGTCGACTGAGAAAATGCTCCCACTCTTCCTCTTTCTCATCTTCACTTTCAACCAGTGCAACTGCATATCGGAGGAGGATCTAGGCATCTACACACGAACGGTAAGTTAGCTCACGCAGGAAAAAGGTCTTATATGAGGTCCCTAACCCTTTCAAAAGTCTTATAAATAAGACTTTTGGTCTTATATATGACGCTGTTTACGTTAGGATCAACAAGGTCTCAATAGAGGTCAGGAACAGGCCAAAAATCGAAATCGCTCAAAACTTGGTCCTAGGGGTAACTTTCGACGCTGAACACGCTGGTGCCATCGATTTCGCAATCTGACCCCTCTGGGCGCCGGTATGGCGCCGCGCCTCTTTGGCGCCAAACTAGTTTTTCGAATAAAACTCGCTTTGGAGTGTCCGTAGAGGCACGAAATCTCGCGCAAACCAGCAGAATTTGATGCTCTATCTCATGGACTAGGTGGCTGGTAGAAGCGATTTCTCGTTTTTGAGAAAATGCGATTTTTTGATACAGATAGTAGAAAGTGAATTTACGCATATATATGAAAGAGCTCGTCATACTGATCAATTTGATATATAACACTATTAGGTTTAAGCCCTGCATCGAAAACTATTCAAATTTTGCAGATTTTCGCGCGCGCGGAACGCGTGTGCAGACGCGGCATCCGCATGGCCGATGCGGTAGTGGTCTAGATCTGCTATTCGAAGGTCACTAGTTCGATTCCAATTGGTTGCAAAAGTTTTTGCCGAATTTTTTTTTCATCGAATTTTCACCTCCTAACCATGTTGGCACATTTTCTGAAATTTTGAAAAAGTGATTTTTTCGATGAAAAAAAAATTCGGCAAAAAATTTTGCAACCAATTGGAATCGAACCAGTGACCTTCGGATTGCAGTTCTAGACCACTACCGCATCGGCCATGCGGATGCCGCGTCTGCACACGCGTTCCGCGCGCGCGGAAATCTGCAAAACTTGAATAGTTTTCGATGCAGGGCTTAAACCTATTAGTGTTATATATCAAATTGATCAGTATGACGAGCTCTTTCATATATATGCATAAATTCACTTTCTACTCTCTGTATCAAAAAATCGCATTTTCTCAAAAAACGAGAAATCGCTTCTACCAGCCACCTAGTCCATGAGATAAAGCATCAAATTCTGCTAGTACACGCGAGATTTCGTGCCTCTACGGACACTCCGAAGCGAGTTTTATTCGAAAAACTAGTTTGGCGCCAAAGAGGCGCGGCGCCATACCCGCGCCCAGAGGGGTCAGATTGCGAAATCGATGGCACCAGCGTGTTCAGCGTCGAAAGTTACCCCTAGGACCAAGTTGTGAGCGATTTCGATTTTTGGCCTGTTCCAGCCACTTGTTGATCCTAACGTAAACAGCGTCATATAAGAGAGGAATCGGGAGAGAATCGAGCATTTTTGGGATGGCAGGTCACTAGGAAAATTTATGATTTTTGAATTTCCTGAAAAACTAATGCAAAGTACTACAACATCTCCTCTATCGAATAGCGTTTCCAGAATATTTTTAAAAAATTTCGCTTTGACGTGAAACACAAACTAACCTGGTGACTTGCAGGGATTTGCGGTTTTGTTCATTAGATAGAGAAATACCTTGGCTACATTTGACATGTGATTTCGTCATTCGTGGCTCATACGGCGATGCGGGGCGGTCGCTTTTGCAAATGTTGTCGTAATTTTCTTAAAAGTTAAAACTAAGAACCCCCTCCTAGTACATCATTGCGGCATGTATGGGCACTTATTCCAACTGGAATATGAGCTTCGGGATAGGCTGTATTGTAAAGACGCTGAATTTAATGTGATGTCTCGTAGAAACAGCCCATCGAAAAGTAGTGTTGATCAGTCTCATTTCTGAATTAAATCGATGAAAATAATCTATTAAGAATATTCAAGTTGATTTAGCAACATTTTATTCGCTAGTTTTTTGATTAATTTTTTTTGAAAATTTTAATACATGAATTTCAGTATATTTTTAATTTCCCTTTTTCAACGTTCTAATAAAATCAGATCATCTTCAAATTGTTGGCATGCATTTTTAAACACATTTTTTTGCATATATTATACTCTAGTAAACAGTTTTCGAATTTTGCATTGGGAAGGGGTTAAATTTTTCTACATAAATTCAAACCCCATAATCTTTGTCACGACTTCTTCAGCTGTTTCCTCGGCATGTATGAAACATTTGCCTTTTTGAAAGTGAGTGGCTATCTATTCGTAGAAACGAATTATAAGCTCAAGAAAACCGTGATGCAGAGGAAACAGCTGAAGAAGTCGTGACAAAGATTATGTAGTATTAAAACGTTGAAAAAGGGAAATTAAAAATATACTGAAATTCATGTATTAAAATTTTCAAAAAAATTAATCAAAAAACTAGCGAATAAAATGTTGCTAAATCAACTTGAATATTCTTAATAGATTATTTTCATCGATTTAATTCAGAAATGAGACTGATCAACACTACTTTTCGATGGGCTGTTTCTACGAGACATCACATTAAATTCAGCGTCTTTACAATACAGCCTATCCCGAAGCTCATATTCCAGTTGGAATAAGTGCCCATACATGCCGCAATGATGTACTAGGAGGGGGTTCTTAGTTTTAACTTTTAAGAAAATTACGACAACATTTGCAAAAGCGACCGCCCCGCATCGCTGCATGAGCCACTAATGACGAAATCACATGTCAAATGTGGCCAAGGTATTTCTCTATCTAATGAACAAAACCGCAAATCCCTGCCTTTATTTTGAAGAGAGTTATGATTTTTCAAACTTTGACTTTTTGCCAAAAAATTGCTAAGTCACCAGGTTAGTTTGTGTTTCACGTCAAAGCGAAATTTTTTAAAAAATATTCTGGAAACGCTATTCGATAGAGGAGATGTTGTAGTACTTTGCATTAGTTTTTCAGGAAATTCAAAAATCATAAATTTTCCTAGTGACCTGCCATCCTCGAGTTTCTACCGATTCCTCTCATAAGAGTTTTTGAGGGGCCTCATATAAGACTTTTCTGTGTACTTTCATGAAGCGTTTAGTCTAAATGTTGGCACTATTGCTGAAGCCCGGAAGCATCAAAAAAAGGAATTTAAGAACAGTGATGAACAGTGTACTTTTAAATGCTCATTTCAAGAGCGCATCAACTACTTATTGGCATGTTCCGTGCTTCAGCAGTAGTGACTAAATCTTTTGCCCCCCTTGTGCTCCTTCACTTCGTTGCTTCACAGCATTCGAAACAGCGTCGGCAGCGAGTGTGCCAAACGAGAGGGTCAGACAACTAGAGATGTTCTTGGCACGGTGCCAACTCGATGCTGTGTACTTAGGTCAAAGTCAAGGGCTCGATTTCGTGTATCGATAGCAATCAAATCTCACAACCGATTGCCGATGGCAAAGTTGATCTCATGGAATTAGACTACTTCCCGCCGTGTAAGCACTCAACCAAGCTTGGAGCGCAAAATCGCAAGAAGTACGGTTCTTCAAGGATCCGTTTCTAAGAGAACAGAATCTTAGAGAATTCGCTTTCTAGAGCACAAATCGCAGCCTTGGAGAACCGCTCTCCTATCAAATTTGCTCTCTGTGTGTTAATTGTATTCGTTTATTTGCAATGTACCATACTTAACTTATTATTTGTTGAATATAGAATCAATTTTACAGGAAATTCTTTCCTTGACTACTTTAAAGATACGGATGATTTCAAAAATTCGACGAATTTCTTGAATTCCGGCAAATTCGAAATTTCCGGACAGGAACGGGAGGCCAGTTAAAATCAATAATAAATTCATATATTTTAGAAATCGCTTCATTTCTTTATTCCATTCCAGTTTTCTGCTGATCCTGAATTCTACCTGAGATTCCACCTTCCCTGCCCGCCTATTAAACACTGCGCTGATCCAGTGTACAAAAAGAGGTAGAATCCACACAACTCAACACTTTCTAGCTCATTTATCTTTATAAACATTTTTTTCTATAATTCAGGTGCGAGGAGGAGAATAAGCCGACTATCGAGTTCACGTATCTTCTCGAGTCGAATTTCGCGGAGGACATAGACACTAAAGTCCTTTTAGTAAGTACAACCATAATAATCTTTAACAACTGAGCTTTATTAACCTTTAAAAATTTATAAGGTTATTAGATAGTGGTTCGTCTGAAGGTAAAGCCGCTGGAAATATCGTATTCTTTCAGGATTCTTATGATGTAACTTGTAATATCGGAATAAAGGCACCTGAGTGGACTTATGAAGGAATTTCGTGCATTGGAGGAATCACTCCAGGAAGACAAAATATGCCCAGAGAGACTCTAATGAGAAAAGATTTATGAAGAACGATCCGATAAAAATATTTGACATTCTTCAATTGAATCAAATGCACATCATATCGAATAGGGCTGTCAATACAATACCAATAATGTTAATCGACGAAATAGACTTGAACTCCGTTGAGTTGTTTTATGGACATAATTGTCACGCTGTGAATTTGTTGTTACATGCAAACTCAACTTCCAGACAACGCGCAGTCAGTGAAGATCACCATTCGCTTTTTTCAAGAAATTAAATTCATTAATAAAGATCATACAAATAATATTACCGTAATTGTCTTGCGCACGATTTTTTCCTCAAATAATCATTACACCATTGTCAATAATTTCATCTCTCGTCATCAATTTTCAACTAAGTTTTATTGGATCTGTAACATTCCGTATTAAAATCTTTTCGTTTATTCTCGTAATAACATTGTAAGTATAAATAAGGTAGTAGAATCAGAAGTATGCACGCTCTCTAGCGCAATGATTGGCATTTGCATGGCTTTAACTGAGCTGTGAAATATTGAAATCGCTTGTCGCGACAAATGAGATATCCATCACAGGTTTCTCCACTATTTATGATCAATAAGCAAAGTATGTGAACACTACTTCTACAACTTTTTTTTCTTAAAAAAACTGCAACCGACCCAGTAAAATGCACGATTAGTTGCATTATGGACAGTTGTATTACAACTTTTTTTTATGAAATGGACTGCTGCCCTCTCTCGCCATACCTGGGCGCCGAGCCAGTTGACTGACATTTTTGAAAAATTTCCTTACGAGAACAACGGAAAAAAATGCAACTATACGTGCATTTTACATTGACTTTTACCTTCAACCCATCATAAATCGCGGGCACAAGTAGACATATTCGTGAAAATTGAGCCAAGATACGTGCATTTTAAAGTTTTTTTTTAATTTCGCACAGGAACAGCACTTCCTTTGATCAGCTGCAAGAATTTGTATTATTTAGGGCTAGTGTTTGTGAATTGGTAATACAGCAAAAGACACTTTTTAGTCGAGCAAATTGTACAGAGGATTGGTTTTTTTGTGTCGAATCGCTGTGCTAATAATCGGTGATCGATGGAGCTACATGGGATCACTGGAATTGATCTCAAATGTTAAAATGAAGGTAACGGAGCGGAAAAATAAACTATGATACGACAGGGGAAGGGGCAACAGGGAGAAAGTGTATTTTGGATCAGGTTGAGTAGGATCGCATTAACTGCTTCTCTCCTTCACTCCTTGCCATCTGTTGCAATCTGAAAGCCTCGTATTGATGTTACGTAAAAGTTGGCGGGTTTTTGGCGGATGAGCTGTTGGCATATTGTTTTCTGTGGCTTTTCCAACAAAAAAGGTTTTTTTCCCGAGATTCATCACCTTCTTCACGGCATGCACATCGTCGAGGGCATTGGCAATGTCGTGGTCTTCGTTGATGTTGCCTAAACATCGTGTTGCTGGGTACGGTAGTCGTCCGCCGAATCGCAAACTGAAGACGACGTACCGATGCCGGTTACTGTAGCGGGGAACAGGGAGAGACGCAGCTTGCCCGACGCGTCGACTTTGAGCACGGCGGCTTTGTTTTCCTGAAAGAGCAACGATTTTATTTTGGGATTTTATTAGAAAATGCAAATTCAAATTCAACAAAATTGAAATGTGCATTAGAAAATTAGACTTTCGAAAGGCACGGCTAAAACTCTTTCAATCAGCACGTACACATTTGTTGCTGTATCCGGGTGCGCTGAAGATTGTCAACAACCGGCGATCGTCGTAGAATCGATATCCATTCCAGGCCATCTAAAATATCATCTTTATGAAACACATTGGGTACGGAAAGAGTGTAGAATACACCGTACACTGTAGTTTAGGGATACGGTATATGATAATAGACAGAGGCTTACGGTGGAGGACTATGTACATTAGAATGGGTTACGGAAGGCGATGGTATACGGTGGCGAAAGGGTACGGTACCTGATGGCCGCGCACCACAAGGTCGATGCCCAGTCTCTTCATGGTTTCTCTCAGGGCGTCCTCTCCGAAGAACAGAGAGATACCGCGGACGTTGTTGGGCGCCCATCTGTGCGAAATTCCAATCGATTATGCAACAGATACCGTATATTTTCTGAACTTTAGTTAGGCAACCGGCAAACTCGGATAGATCGCCTTTTCTGACCTCCTTCTTTCACGCTAATTCATTTTTGGTATATACCTTGCATATTACACCGTGAGTCATTTAACAATATGTTTTGGACAAACCCTTTCAGTCCAATCATGGGATCGGCCCAGAGCAGGTCTCTCGCGAGATCGTCCGTGTTGGGATCGATGAGTGGCTTCGGAATCTGCAGAGATCAAAGATCAAAGATCAGAAAGTACAGTTCAAAGATCATTAATGCGATCTCACGGCGACGATGTCCTGGAGAGTGCGGAGCTTAGGTGAGATTCCGCCGTGCATGCACATAATCTTCTTGCCTGTAACATATTGCATAGTAGTGACGAAATAGATTGCATAGTGATTACGTAACAAGAATTGACACGAATTCAGCAACGATTGCAGAGTGATGATGGAGCGCGCCGACTCACCGAGGCGGCAGGCAAGGGGCATGTGGGTGAAGACTTCGTTAAGCATGTCGAAAACGGCAGAGGAATCGTCCTGAACCCGGTCCGTGATCTTTGATCTTTGATCTCTGAATCTCAAACCGGATGGAAACGACGATCGACCTCCTCCCGCAGTCCGTACTTCTTGTTGATAGCGGACGTTTCGTGGTTGCCGCGGAGCAGAATGAACTGAAGTGAAGCGTCTCCTGACCCCTTTCTGGAGGATTGGCATCTGGTGTTGATGTGATCATAATTCCTCGCTGCCCTCATTTAGTTTACGTTTTGGAACACGAGAATATGGTAGTTTATCAATGCTCTGAAACGTATCCCAAGCGAAGCCTGGAAAACATGCTGACAGTTTCGAAACGGCAGTTCCTAAATCTAAACTCCCTAACTGTGTTATCACATCCATATTCTTCAGACAGTGGTCAGGAGACGCTCCCTATGATACACCCTCTCGGGCCCCATGCTGGTCATGTGGGTTGGACTATTCAACGATGTGGTGCTACACATGTGCAAAAGTGTGCAGAAGTACCTTGTTGGGCAACTTGATCTTCAGCATGAAGAGCAGCATGATTACCTCGACGGACTGGTTGCCTCTGAAAGGACAGAATTAGACCAAACATTACATTTTCTCGGCTATGACGGTAGTGGATCCAACCGCAGGTTTCGTAATCATACTCTATTTTTTCAGCTACAGTATTTCGTAACCGACCTGTCCACGTAGTCGCCGAGGAAGATGTAACGATGATTACGGTAGCCCGGCAGGGTCTTGCCATCTCTCTTCTCATCGAACGATGCAAAGATGCGAAGAAGGTCGGAATACTGCAAGAGCGAAATGCTACCGTAATCCACACTTGACACGTGTTTTCCAACCAATCAATACCGTAATCTCCTCGGCTACCGTAGGGTACCTGGCCATGCAAGTCGCCCACGATGACCGCGGGCGCACCGCACTCCAGCAACGTCGGCTCTGCAATCGATATCCCATAGACACGGTATTTTCGCTGTCTGTAGTTTTTTTTGTATCAAAGCGTAATTGCAAATAATTGTATTTGAATGTGTTCTACATCAACTATCAACATCAATTTTGCAACAGAGGGTTCAGAGAAGAACCATTGTAGCTTTAGTTTCACATTACAATTTTACTTCGCTTCACATGCATGTTATCAAAACTATAGTGATTGACTGACCCTTGCTGAAGACAATCTTCGCATCGTAGAGAACGCGCACCACGTCCTTATAGCGGAAGGGATACTGTAACAGTACCGTATCGATGCGGTTGTCGATATCGTAGATCAATGAGCACCTCTGCATTTGCGTACGTGGGACTGGCGAGTGATTTGATCATTGCAGAGTATCCCGTACGACGTCTCGTCTTATCACAAACTCTTCTGAACGATTGCATCATCAATAGGCAATGGTCGGAGGGAAGGTGCAACACGACGGGGATTACGGTAGAAAGAGGCGATCACGCACTGCTGCGACATGGCACACGGCCGCTCCCTGCGCCGGAGAAGGAGAAAAATGCGAGAGAATCGACCAAGGAAGCTCAGATTAATCGGTATGACAGGGCAAGCAATCAAGCAATTAATCAGGTAATATCGTAATTGTTTATTGACCAAGGTAGAAAGAATATAAGTCAAGAAAGGAAACATTTTGGGGCTCACGTTGAATGTTTTACTGTGTTCAATATAGCTGGTGTTACATGGCAATAAATATCCTTTATCATATTTTGCCAGTCATTTTTCCACCGTATCTGATTGTTTCTTCGTCCATTACTTCCTCCCCGACCCTGTAATGCGTTGTTGGACTCATGCGAAGATCAGAGAGAGAGAGATCCTCCAAAAATCGAGATGGTTTAGTCTTGCTTTAACTCACTCCTCCTGCCGCGCCCTCGTCCGGACTTTCTCGACCGGGCCGAGAAGTCGCTCTTCACTGAAGACAACGAATCCAGTGTCGATACCTGGAAAGCGTTCAATGTTACACGCACAGCATTCGAAACAGTGTCGGCGAGAACGAGTTAGAGAAAGAGAGAGAAGGCGAGAGAGTGCGCCAAACGAGAGAGTCAGACAACGAGAGATGTTCTTGGCATGGTGCCAACTCGATGCTGTGACACACTTCTTATTCTGACGCAAACACTTGTAAGGGATATTTTTTTCAACTTTGATTATTTAAAATTAACAATAGCTTCCGGTTCCTATACAATTATAAATATTAAACTTGGTAAAAATATATAAAAATAGAAATGTTTTAGTTGCCTCTTCAGAACGCAGCCTCATGTCTCTCAATACTCGCATCTCTCGGTCGATCTGAAAGCATTCGAGTAAAGCAATGGATAAAATCTAATTGAGTATATTTTTTTCAGAGATTGAAAGATATTTGAGCTGACGTAATATAGACCAGTGCTTGTATGGCTGCTTTGCTTCCTTAGAAGCACAATACATTCATAGCACATGTCGAGTGTGAACTAGAGAGTAGAACCACGAGAGGCTCTCTCACTTTCGCATGCTCTCTCGCTCATGACCCGTTAAGGACGCGCTGTGTTTTATATTGCTTCGTCCAGAGAGTGTGTTAGAAAATGGATGGCTTAAAAAGTTAAATTGACCAAAACCACTATTGGGGCCGTCACACATCGTTCCACCCCCCGTTATGGCATCCAGAAAGGGGTTGATTTCCCAGTCTACCGTTTTTGTGCGGTTGACACCACGAAATCTACTGTAGGAAGGTGCACGTTACCCGAGACTGGGTTGAAACAGGTCGACACGTCCCTATCTCCCTTGCGTCTCAACCCCGTCTCGTGTAAAGTGCGCGTTCCCATCACCACCCTGACCTCTCTCCTATTATCGCGGCAGTGAAACTATTGTCGAATGAAAATGCGCAAGTGATGTCGCATCCAACCCCTTTCTGTCGAAATAGAACGATGTGGTCACTGACGAGCTCCCCCCAGGAGGGGTATGACTGTCTGACGCTAAGGGAGCGAAACAGTCATACCTACTATAGTTTAAACTTAATTAAACTTGTAGTGCTCTTGAAATTGCAATAGATATTGCAATCCTAGACAATTATACTTTCCTTATGCAAAGGATTTTGTTTTATGGTGTTTCAGCGCTTTAATGCAGTTCGTATCGTCATATTATATGCACAGCATTCGAAACAGAGTCGGCGAAAGCGGGTTAGAGAAAGAGAGCGATGGCAAGAGAGCGCACCAAACGAGAGGGTCAGACAACGAGAGAACTTCTTGGCATGGTGCCAACTGGATGCTGTGATATAATTCTCGGGCGGGAAAAAACATACCACGGAATTTCGATCGGCGATGGCCGAATCGGGAGGCATTGGATTCTGCAACAAAACTATGAATGTTCTCCGTGTTTTAAATAATAATCTCCCTTCAGAAAGCGAGGCCGATTTTTTTTCATTTTCGGTAATTTTAAAGTGTTGAAAACCAAACTCACCCCGTCCAAGAATGGGCCGGTCTTCCTCTTTGGTCTGCGACGATCTGGTTGCTCCTGAAAGCAAGGAGTAATTTCAGAAGGTGTAGGATCTTGTACAAATAATGAACAAGATCACAGCAAAGCATGCAAATGGCACCGTGCCAATAAGTCCTCTCGTTGTCTGACCCTCTCGTTTGGCGCGCTTTCTCGCCATCTATCTCTCTCTCTTTCTCTAACTCGTTCTCGCCGACTGTGTTTCGAATGCTGTGAAGATAAGAGGAGAAAGTGGAGCTCACGGCGTTTCCTTCCATAATACAGACGTCCGCTTCCTTGTCGAAACTGACAGTTATCGGCTTGATTTCATCGTCTTCATCGTCCAGCGCGTGCCACTACAATCATATTTTGCAAAATGTCGACGGACATCCGTTTCTTGCCCCCATTCCCAGTTAACTTTCTTGTACGTGATATTCTGACGGAAAAAAATTAAACAATGAATAAATGAAAATAATTTTGGTATTCTCTAAACGAAATTTTGAGTGGTACCACAAGAAAACAGCATCGCAACGCACCAAAGAGATGATATTATGTAGAGTTTGAAATTCGGGTAAATAATTGAATTAGCACTCTTCATTTCACACACTCTCTCACCAGTCGACCGGTGAGAGAGTGTGTGCAATGAAGAGTGCTAATTCAATTATTTACCCGAATTTCAAACTCTAATATCACGCCTCTCACGAGAGGATCGAGCTAAATCGATGTATTCTGGGAATGGGGTCAAAAAGTGAAATTGAGGTTTTCGTGGATTTGGACCCTCCCAAGCCTATCTGATAACCCCCCGAGGTATTGGAACCCACTTTTCATTCTGTGGGTCGTGGCACCGGGCCGGCTCTCCTGGAACCCATCTTTGACCCCGAATATCTCGGTTGTGGGCTATTTGTGTGAAAAATCATGTCTGAACCACTCCGGCTCATTTTTCGAGCTCTATCGATCCGTGCTATTCATTTATCCTGAAATTGACATTGAACAGTGCTACAATCCACCTCATGTATTTCAAAAGTGTAGGAAAAAAAACAGCTGGAATTTTGATATGTTGTAGACGGCGTTGTCCTCTTTCATATAAGTGGCTTATGCTCAAAATAGCAGAGGATTGGTGTGTGCTGTGCCGTTTTTCTCGAGATGATTTGAAGTCATAATCATTCAGCCCAGACCGCTGTGGTTGAACGAAACATAGACAAAATGATGCATCATTTCATTCATTTCATTCACCGCGCTCGAAAATGAGCGGTTTTAACTGTGTGAAATTGATTTCAAATCATCTCGAAACTGAAAAAAACGGCACAGCACGCACCAATCCTCTGCTATTTTGAGCATAAGCCACTTATTTGAAAGAGGACAACGCCGTCTACAACATATCAAAATTCCAGCTGCTTTTTTTCCTACACTTTTGAAATACATGAGGTGGATTGTAGCACTGTTCAATGTCAATTTCAGGATAAATGAATAGCATGAATCGATAGAGCTCGAAAAATGAGCCGGAGTGGTTCAGATATGATTTTTCACACAAATAGCCCACAACCGAGATATTCGGGGTCAAAGATGGGTTCCAGGAGAGCCGGCCCGGTGCCACGACCCACAGAATGAAAAGTGGGTTCCAATACCTCGGGGGGTTATCAGATAGGCTTGGGAGGGTCCAAATCCACGAAAACCTCAATTTCACTTTTTGACCCCATTCCCATCGCCAGCTCGATCCTCTCGTGAGAGGCGTGATATTATGCTCAAACGGACGCATTCTAACAATTTCTCTGACGATAGCAATAACGAAGCCCATTCCCAAAATTATACATGTCATACTAAAAAAAGGTAAGGTAAATAAGTCATACGAGAGACTTGTTGGAAATATAAAAGCAATAATACTCGACAATCACGTGAGCCGATTGATTTACTCACGTGATTGATGTTTTCCACTTTTCTCTAGAATGTAGAGTTTGAAATTCGGGTAAATAATTGGATTAGCTCTCTTCATTTCACACACACTCTCTAGGCCGGTCGAGAGGTGAGAGAGAGTGTGAAATGAAGAGAGCTATTCCAATTATTTACCCGAATTTCAAACTCTACTAGAATGCGATGGAAGAGCACGTTTCGCATGCCCATCGAACGGTTTCCCAGATGAAGAGACTTCTCACCTCCCCCTCATCCAACTCGATTTTCTTTGTGAAGCGGAAGTACTTGAAGACGAGTCGACTACCGGGAATTATAGCAATCTGATAAATACACCAATGCCATGAGATAAATCAGCAGAAAAGCAGTACCCATCTTACCCATCGACCGATCTTCTGTTTCTGATACACTCCCTGGTCGTCCTCCACCTCGTTCTTACCTGAAACATTAGGAATTTCACGATGTTTTGTTGTGTCGGAATGCAAATTTTGGTTGTGCCCATAGTCATTGATAAACTTTCGAATGCTATTCAACAAAGTGGTCATGTATCTACCGTATTTACCCTCACATAGAACTCCGAAAATTATTTGTCAAACGTTTCTAAAGGTCCGAATTATTTGTGTTTTTTTTTCTTCCTTTTTTCCCGAATTTATCATCTTCCTTGTACTATTTATCAAAGCAGTCGATTTCATCTTCAAATATTTTATCCTCAATAAAAATTGATCGACCACATAGAATCGATCTTCACTTGAAATCTAATTACCAATTCGTTTGCCTTCGGGAGTTTTCGCCAGTTTATCATCGTTTACGGGGGCTTTCTGAAAAAAATTTACATTTTTTTAAATAGTGAGATATGTTTCATCAGATTTTGGCTAAAAGTAAAGTACAATTTGAATTTTGAAATTCGGGAAATTAATGTATCAACTTGCTAAATTTTATTCCCCTTCCCAGTCGACTGCTGATGATTGTGCGAAATAAAGAGAGCTGATCCTATTACCTATTCGAAATTAATCTCTAACTATTTGCTAAACATGTTAATCACAGAGTAATCGTCGTCAAACCTGTTCGGGTTCGGGTGCCGCAGATTCCTTGGATTTTGGAGGAGGGACACTCTCCGGTTTACTTTCCTGCAAGAGAACCAGATTGTTTTTATAGATTTTTAGATGGAAAACTTGTTTCGAATCCGATTTAGACGTGTTTGTTCCGGTGCTTTTCGCACTTATCTTCTCCGCACTTCCGGGTTTCACCTCGCTCTTCGCATTAACTGAAATGAAGAATTTTGTATTTTTTAATGCTCGCTCAATCTTTCAAAAAAGTCAATCTGCAATAACGCACCGCGTGGTTTGGCTATGGTGGATACTGTAGTTCGTGGCGGCGGCGCGCCCTTTGTCTTCCCCTTTTTCATTCTTCGTCTTCTCATCACAAAAACGCCAGCAACGATGGCGCCGATCAATACCAGAGCACCGACGACAGAAAGAGCGATGGCGACGACATTGACGCTGAATAGATACACGTAGTGAAACTCATTTCCGACTGGCAGATGCATTCCTAAAATTCATTCACAATGCAGATAAGATAATAAAGAGTAGTTGTAGAAGAATTCCAGCCACTTCCTAGTAAAAATATCAAACATAATTTACAAAAATATGAAGCATGCAAAATGTTTCTCACCTGGACGTCGCAACTCCGTCGCGCGCCTTTTCAAGTTGCAATTTGAGCGCGGAAAGTTTCGAATCTGCCTCGGCAAAATCGTTTTTCGCCTCGACTAACGCTTTTTCCGCGTCGCTAACCGCTCCATCTGCGGTTGTCTTACTACCCTGAGCTACAGTGAGCCTGGCTTTGGCTTGTTTTGCCAGTTTCCGCGCCGCCGTCGCTTCTGCCAGTGGCGCCTCAGCCTCCTCTTTGGCCGCTGTTTTAGCGCCCACGTCCGCCTTCGATTTGAGGTAGGTCACAATGAGCTTATGGTCATCGGCGCGCTTGCGCTCGTCCTTGGCCGCTTTCACGCGCCCGTCGGCCGCCGTCAAGTTGGCATTCGCCGCGTCGAACGCGGCTTGCAGCGGGCGCAGAGACGCCTCGATCTGTGGGCCCACGGCGCGCGCTTTTGCAATTTCAGACGCGGCGGCCCCCTCGCGCTCCAGCCGCGCAACCTCCTCGACGTTGTCGGCCTGCAGCTCCTTCATCGCGTCGAGATCGCTCTTTGGCGCGACCAGCGCGTCCTCCATGGCTTCAACGTCGGTTTCGAGGCTTGGAATCTCGCCCTTCAGTCGTTTACTAGTCGCCTGCAACTCTTTAAGTTAAAGAATTTTTTTTTTCAATTATGACCATTTCGTCTTCCACCGTATGCAAGATTATGGTCATGCGCCCCAAAAAAATGTGAAATGAACAGCTCATGCGTAAACTCTTCGTTACAATGTGCGCTTGAACTTGCTACCTTTGGGTTTCATTGAACATAGAAAAAAGGCTAGATAAATCATTCTACCTCCAGCACACCCAGTTCGCGGTCGCCGTCAGCAATTATGGCTGCAAAGTCGTCGCCCTGCATGGCCGGATGCGCCTCAATCGATAATTTTTCATCCTTCTTACTTCGATATATACTCCAGTTTACAGTAAATGCTAGTAGCGTGGTGTGGGTAAAGCACGCTCACTAATGGATAAATTTTGCCATTCGTAATCTATGGTTACCTCAACATATCCATCTATCTGGTCCAGGACGGTCGCAGAAGCCGTCTCGACGCGCTTGTGACTCCTCTGCGCGGCCTTGAGCTCGGCCTTGGCGGCGGTTACGGTAAAAAAAGTGAAAGAGTGTCTCGCACATTTCGGGAGCACGAGGGCAAAGGGTGAGTTGAATTCCGCGTGAAACATATTTCGTCCTTTATGTTGCTGTTTGATTTTTCTGAAGAGCACCTTCAGATTGTTTACCATATCATGCTAGTCTAATCACGGCGTCCATGGTCTCCTGTTTTCATTCTTCGCTCAAGTAGCACCGAAGAGCGGTTGATGCCAGGAACTCACGGCGGACAGACGACCAATCAGTGAGTGATCGCCGCTGGCTACCGTAATCCCCCGGGTGTACTGGAGCCGTAAAAGACCACTAACAGTCTCACCTGTCGTTCCCTATCAATGACGCAATCTTTCAGGGTCACGGGGCCCAGCTCGGATGTTACCGTGGCCAAGGCCAAGAGGAAGGGCTTCATGGCACTAATAGTCGCTCTCACTTCCTCGGTCTGGCCGGCAACGAGGTACGAATTTGGTTTTCGGTTTTCATTTCACCGCTGGTCTAGATTGTTGATCTTTAATCTTTTCTTCTGATTTTGCACTCGGTTGATCATTCTACGTGACAGTCATGATTCCACGCCTAGTCTCCTAGCGAAAGAGAGAGAGGGAATCCCACTTACTTTTGCATGCTCTATCTCATCTGACCCCTTTATGGAGGTTTGGAATCAAGTCTGTGTTCCTCGGCCATGTTCATTATTGTTTCGATTTCAGTTCCATTTCCGCTTCGAAGACGTGACGATGGTGCTCCACGATGTGCGAGAAGTCTTCCGGAAGGGTCAGTCTGATTGTCTGTCTCCTATCTTTTTAAAATGGCTATGAGAGAAGTAAAATTTGGCACGTTGCCAGCAGACCAGATTCACAAAATGGAAATTCCAAGACTCGATTGGGTACCGTATCTTTCCACAACGTTCCTATCACCCAGAAAGGGATATGGTTCGAGAGAACATGTTCAAGTGAGAGACATCCTCTTCATTTTGCACACTCTCTCGTTGCATACCCCCTTCTGGACATGTACCTATTTAATGATCTTAATTGCAGAGACAGTACTCGTCGAGAGCAAGGCGCCCGTTGTGGTGGTGGGAGACATCCATGGACAGGTACTATCGCAAAATACTTTCTTTCCAGAAAAAGCCTCCAGAAAGGGGTTGAGGAGATAGAGCGTGCATAAGTGATAGAGCCCCTCTCGATTTCGCACGAGCTTTAAATGCAAACCCCTTTCTGTGGTGTTGGCAAGCCTGTGGAATAATGTGCTACAGTAGTCGGAACGCCTACCGTATGCTCGGGTTACGGTACGATGCTAATTGTTCCAGTACTGTGACCTCCTTCGAATATTCGACGTCTTCGCCACCGTATCCCCTACTGGTAAGAAGATCCCCGGATTCAGCAACCAGCGTTATGTGTTTCTCGGCGACTACGTGGACAGGTCGGTTTATCGAAATACGGTATCGCTAGGGTACGGTATGATTACGGTAGCGGGGCGGCGGTGCGATAGCTGGTACTGTTGATATCATCTTTGATCTCTGCAGAGGCAAGCAGTCGACCGAGGTGGTCATGCTGCTCTTCCTTCTCAAGATAAACTTTCCTCGCCAGGTGAATTTATGCCGCATTGGATTAACTTATCCTGTCTACATTGCTTATTGCGTTGACTAATTGGATTGTGTTTCACAAACAGCTCTCATTAATGCTTCATTATTACAGTTTCTCCTCCTCCGAGGCAACCACGAGTCCATCTCAATCAACAAGACGTACGGCTTCAAGGATGAGATAATTCGTAGATTCAACAAGGTATACGGTACTCTTACAGCAACCGCTAAAGATCAAGGATCATCTCAGGACGACGGAGAGGCGGCGTACAACATGTTCAACGAGTGCTTCCCCTACATGCCGATTTGTGCGCTCATCGGTAAGCAGTAGATTTCATCATCACTATGCAATCAAAATTCTTTTCTATTTTATTCTTACATTCTTTTACTAGGTTAGGCGCCCTTGGAAATTTGAGGTGGCATTAGTGGACGGTTATCACTGATTATTAGCTCTTTCGTCATCACTATGCAATCTATTAAGGCAAGAAGGTGCTCTGCATGCACGGAGGGATCTCGCCCAAGCTGACCTCTCTCCAGGACATTCTTGCGGTAAGATAATATTTGTGATTTTTGATCCCAGTTGGATGATATTTGATCTTTGATCTCCTCAGATTCCAAAGCCGCTCGCCGACCCGACGACAAGTGAACTGGCCTGCGACCTGATGTGGTCGGACCCAATGATTGGACTTACTGGGTGCGGTACCAAAAAAATAGCGGAGGGTTGTGGTAGCTGCGTATTGATTGTCAATTCGGTGCAGGTACCAGCCGAATCGCACGCGCGGTTTGTCAAAGCACTTCGGTGAAGACTCCCTCGAGCGGGTCATGGCGAAACTCGGCATCCATCTCATCGTGCGCGGCCACCAGGTATTACATTTATAAAATGATACGATCAAACAAAATGTCGAACTGGGGACTTCCTGTGTTTACCGAGACGAGAGAGCACGCAAAAGCGAGAGGGTCGCCAATGTTCCTGTATGGTAAACAACGGAAGTTCGTTATTCGGCTTTTTGGTATGACCGTATCATTTTATAAATGTAATACTGTACCCCCCCCCCCTACTGTACTCAATAGACCTGTCGTACCCTCTCGCCTACCGTGATCCTATAACCTACCGTACCCCTCTCCAGTACTGTATTCATTTCAGTTACGGTACCACCCTTACCTACCGTACCCCTCTCACATACAGTACCCCTCTCACGTACCTTTCGCTATTTCAGATGTGCTACGGCGGTCACAGGTTCTTCCACGGGCGCAGACTGCTGACCATCTTTAGCGCCGCATCCTACTCTGAGATATTCGTCAGTTTCTCTCACTGGTTAAATATATATATATAATGACAAAAAAGCGATTCTGCATGAGAGATGATGAGCAGTTGAAACCGAAATACCACTGGTTTGCTTATTTCAGAACAACAGCGGCGCCGTAGCTCTCATCGACAAGGACGGCAGATTGCGATTCTCGGTCTTCCCTCCAACGGCCAACGCCCTCCTCGGTAGGTCACAGTCAGTGGGTTACGGTAGATGATTGTAGTAGTACGGTAGCCGCAATTGATTCGATTTGTATCGTGCTCGAGGACACTCCCCCCAATGCACATCAAAACAATGATGGAGAAAAAAAATTGTTGTGACGTCATCACTATGCAATATTTTTAATTTTCAGCTGACATCGTCGAGGAGCACGATCTCGTAAATCAAATCGACGATGTGCATGCTGCTGCCCTATAGCTACTGTAGTTACAGTATCTAGACTGCGGTAGTTTGATGTTTACGGTAGTTTCCTGATTGAAGGCTACGGTATTTTCTCTGCTTTCTGCAGTAGATCTTGTTCGTCATTTCTCCTGTTTTATCACATTTTATCCACTGTTACAGTATCTAAATATCTAGAATTACGGTAGTTGTATCATTTCTCCTGTTTTATCATCTTTTCCCGCTGTTTAGATCATTCGTTTCCCTTCTCCTTTTTCCAGTTACATTGTTTGTCGTCTGATTAATGTTCCGATAAATCACATCAATGTGTGTACAGTAACAAGCTTATTCTTGCATGAAAAAACTTTATCTCTCCTTCAAAAAATCAATCAATTTGTATTACGGTACTCACATGATCAATAAATACAGTAGACTCAAGCTACTTCTACTCGTTATTTCATTTCGAAAACGTCAATCAATACAGTTAGAATTACGGTAGTCAGGAAGGTACAAATGAGAGAGAAAAACAATAAACCGTACTGGAAAATGGGCTGTCAAACACATGAAACTATCTCTACTGATATGATCGATAAACTACACTGGACAGGATTGGGAAATAGAGATTATTGATCTCTTTTCGATCAAATATTATGTGAAACGGTTTTGCAAATCTATTAAGTTAGTCAACACTAGAAAAGAGATCAAAGCCTAAAGAAATGACGATCAGTGTTTCGGCCCTTGGTCTAGACACTGACCGTCTCCCTGGGGGCGGGCCTCGTCAGTAGACAAGCCCCAGGGACATTTTTGTAAATAATACTTTTGTAAAAACAATACATAATAACGCGCAGCGAAATATACTAAATCCTCAAACTAGTTTCCGAAATAACTAGAGTATAGAAGTGCAAGATCAAAGATCATTCGCTCACATTCCATTGTACTTTGGTCCCTCTCCGCCCTGAGGAGACACCCAGTTGATGTTCTGAAATGGAAAGATTGGTGGGGGGTTGGGTAGATCTTTGATCTCATCACACTTTCCCTTTCCCTTGTCTTTCCGGAAATCAACCATATCATAGACTCTCAGATTCTCTTCACTATTATTGATCTTTGATCTCTGCACGCATGCTTATCCTCATAATTCCACAGATTTTCCAAATCAATAACTCTCGGAAATTGTGTTCCCTCCGTGATCTTTGATCTCTCTTACCTGAGTGGGATCCTTGATGTCACAAGTCTTGCAATGGATGCAATTCTGAGCGTTGATCTGGAGTCGCGACTGGTTGGGATCCGCCTCGGAGGGAACGAATTCGTACACTCCTGAGAAGAGAAAAGAAATATTATAGATCAAGGAGGACGAATGATAATAGGGTTGTAGTGAAACACTAATGATACTTGATCACAATAAAAGAGAGCCAGTTATCGACAGGCTGATGGATAGCAGACTACCGTAACCCACCGGCGGGACAGAACTTCGCTTCGGGACCGCCGAACTGAGCGAGATTGACGTCCACGGGTACGGAGTCGTTCTGAACATGATCATAGTAGTGGAATGCAATTTTAAATGATATATTGTTTCTGAGCGCATAAGTGAACAGTTTGATGTATTGTTGAATCCGACCAGGACAATCCTATTAAGTCATCCGTGAAAGCGGGACCAGTCAGGCGTAATAAAACACGAATAATGTGCTTAGAAAAACCTATTTTATCATATTTTAGTATTTTATTCTCAAAAAAATGATTTATTTATATTATAATTAAAATTCTCTTGCTTACCAGAAGCGTCAGGTGTGCTGGTTGGTTCTCCTCGTGATTAGTTCCCGTGAGAGAGACTGAAGTGAGCAGATCGAACGTCAATTTGCCGTCAGGCTTCGGGTAATCGATCGGCTTGAAAAAAGTAAAGATCAAATAAAGGTAAAAGTGTTCCATGTCAAGCGATTTTACAGTAGCAAGCTACCACGCTAGATGGGGCAAGCCGGTAAGCCAGCTGCAACGTGGGATTACGTAACCCAAGCTTTCCCAAGGCATCTAGGGCACGTTACCTTTCGCAATCAAAGTTGCTACCAATTTACCGCCCCGGGGTGGATGGAAGGCTTGGTTGGCCTGGGCGGGGATCGAACTCGTGACCCTTCGAATGACTAGCAGTTGCTTACACCACTCGTCCATTCCGCCCCGATCAAATAGGTCAGATGTAAATTATATATTTCAGAGCTACCAATAATGCCAACGGTATTTGCCGGAAAACTGGAAACGTGTATCGTAAGCAATAAAACATGTAAAAGAGCAACAAGTAGGTTAGTTATTGTTTAGAGACTATACTACTTCTCAGCTCCTCTCAATGCTACGTTCGATCTTCCCGTTTTTTCGACATACATGACTAAATTTCTGCCCTTAAAGAAGGTGTCCCACGAATATTTGGTCAACTGAGTTCTCACTGTGGGGCAATGGAGATCGAATACCCGATGAGAGCCTCGAAAATCGCACGTTTCAATTTTTATTTTGAAGAAAGTTATGTTTAATAAACAGTCCAAAACGACCAGAATTCTTACAGTATCTCACATTGAACCTGCAATCTTTTCGCGGTGGGAGTTGTCATTTTGTGGAGGTCAGAAAAAGGAAGAGAGATAAGGGGAAACGAGGAGGGTGCTCGAGGGAAACGCGCGCTGCATTCGTGTTTCACCAACTTCTGATAACAGAAATGAAACCTCGAACATCGGGGGAAAGAAAAGGTCTGAATCATTCGTGGAACACCTTCTTTAACCCCTTTCCCGTTTCCACCATGAAGCTTCGCCCCATGTACACCAAGAACCGTCCCTTCGGCAGCAAGCTCCCCCCTTTTCGTCATCAAACTCCGCCCACCTTTGCAGCCTCTTTTTTCTTCAGCTGTCCATGGTTCCATTCCACGACCAAGAACAAAGAAAAAAAGACCAGAGTAAGCGAGAGCACCGTACATTCCTGCAAGAAAGGGTAGAGATTGCGTCATTACTAGGCAATAAAGAAGAGAGATTGCTCTATCATTACATTTATAACATAGGATTGCATCAGTTAAACGTGATATTCCGAATGGAACATTGGCAAACGCTCCAACTTGTATACTAATAATTGACGCTCAAAACCACAAACCACGGTGTTTCATAATGATGAAAAAATAATTCCAAGAAAGGAAAGATTGTATCATCACTTGGAATTTGTCATCAGAAAACACTGCGCATCACAGTAATTTACAGCGTTGCATCAGTATTACGAAAATTTAATATTTATAATGAAATCGGCACGCAATTGGTATTAGAAACTGCTCCGTTCTAATGCTCCAAGTTCGAAACCACAACTCACGGTGTTTCGTTGTCTTCTTCTATATCATCATCACTACGAAACAACAACTAACCGAGGGAGGAGTTGAAGCTGGGTCGGATGTTTCTGCACGCCTTGAGCTCCTTGATGACGTACGTCTGATTGAGCGCCGGCTGGTAGCCAGTGGGAGTCACGGCTGAAAATTAGTTTGATTGATTAAATTGGGTTAATAATATTAACTTAATAGCTATTTAGGACACTGTTGTTAAGTTATCTACTAAAAGTTTAGTACAGCGCTGAAAAAAAGCTGGATCGCTTTCGCAATTAATCATGTGTTAAGCACCATCAGTGAAGCTTTAGATTCTCGGGCGCGACACAATGTTTCTCTCAAGAATTTTTCTTCAAATAAAGTATATTTTTTTAAATATTTTTATTTTGAAATAAACTTACTAGTATTGCTCTCCAGATCCGGGAAGATCGTCTCCGCAGCGACCATGCCAGATTTCATCGCGTTGTGAGTTCCCTGATGCAGGTTGATGTTAAAAATAGAAGATTTACTTACCCAACATGTCAAGTTAAAGTACAATTTTTTAAGAGACTACGGTGGATATAACAAAATTCTCAAGAAGCTAGCACCGCTGGGACGCAAGATACGAAATAACGGGAATTCAAATCAAAGTGCATTTCCAAACACTTTTCCGAAAAACTAAAACCACATTAGCCAGTGCAATAAATGTACGGTTTTATTGAGGTGAACCAGGGTGATTTTGATGGAGTGCTAACTGAGTCGCAACTGGGAGTATCTCTCATTGCAGCTCACGATCACTCTCACATGTGTAGCGAGTACGAAACGGCAAAATCACTGGTTTAAGCGAAACTAAAAAAAATATGTTATTTACAAGATATTAAATAAAATTAAAATACCTTCAGCTTGGCGACGTTGAGCAGACCAGCGGCGCAACCAATGAGACAGCCACCTTCAAATGGAATAAGTTAAGCATTTCATTACCATTACGTAATCAAATGTAATACTACTACTAAAAATTTGAATTCGCCAACAAAGAATCTCGGAAAGCGATAAATCAGCTTGAGCACATTAAACTATAGTAAATGAAGTCAGTAATTGCATCATCACTACGTAATTTCGATCATACTACGCATCAACGTCAGACCGCTTTGAATCAAGCCCCTCGAAACAGATGGAGCCAAAAATTGCATCATTCCTATGCAATCTCACCAGGGAAGGCTAGTTTGGGCACCGTCTGGAATCCTCCCTCATTCAATGCTCTCGCACCATATCCCAATCGCTTGCCGCCCTCTAGCTGCTTGCGGATAGAGGGATGCGTCTTGTACCTGAGCAATAAATTTATGTAGCTTCACTTTTCTGCAACAGACGTCTTCTGTCAATCAATGGCAGTCTCAATGAGAACTGCTAAGACGACGGGGTGCGACACAAATCGAGCGGGCATCGAAATAAATCCGCAGTGTTCGTATTCTTCATTTTATTGATACATTAAGATACCCCCCCCCCGCATCCGCATTTGTGTGAGGATCATACCCACACCGAGTGCTACCTTACCCTATTTACCCCTCACATCTACCGTATACTCACTTCTGGAACTCCTGGTAGGGGTTCATATGCGGGTTGTCGTAGTCAAGGGCAATCACAAAACCAATAGAGACGAGCGGCGCCCCATCGTCACCCTCGACGTGGTAGAGGAAAGAACCATAGTATTGCGTGTTCGTCTGAAAAGGAATCGATAATTAGATATTAAAAATATTAAAAGACCCCATTTAAAAAATAATAATGAGAGGTGTGCAAGGAATCGATAATTTTATGATAGATCTCAAATAATTGAGTCGTGGTTCCTAGAATTCACTAAAACTTTCGCATCTATAAACCAAATGTTTGGTATTCAAACTTTGACATAATTCTGAGCCATAATTCAAAGCCATGTGATCTGATGCGACACACTGTTTCCAAATCAGCAGAGAATTCTGCAGACAATGATTTCTAGGTTGCAGATAGTCGAAGAACTACCCCTTGTTTTGATAAAAAATGTATGCATATTTTGTAAAAACAAATTAAACTAAAATAAATCATATTATTAACCAACCAGAGGCCAACCCATCGTGTGCTCAATGTAGCCAGGACGGTGCTTGACCGGATCGATCTGCCACAGCTCCTGAAATAAGGAAAATCAATACAATGTGTGAAAAATCGGTAAATTCAGGAAAATAGTAATTCTGTCAAAAAATTAACCAGACTTTTTTTGAATCTGGTCCGAACCTTGATACCAATTCCGTAGCTCATCTCGTGGTGCTTCAGTTCGAACTTATTCATGACCTGGAAATGACTACTAAAATAATCAATACTACAATAGTACTACTTATTTGTTTGGTATACGAGGCCAACGGATCAGCAACAAAATTCTCCGCGTAACAAATAGTATGCAAGCAACATGAATTTCCCTGGAATATTTATATTAAATGTGCAAGTAGCGATCACCAACAAGATAACAACTATGTCACCAATAAATCAGCAGCCACAGTACACCCCGATCTACCGTACCTAGATATCGTTCCACCGTATACCTGCTTCGACAGATAACCCCTGCATCCTTCGGCGAAGATGGTGCACAAGGCATGCAGCTCCATTCCGCGCTCAAAACTTTCCTGCACATTCAAATATTCTATTTCTATTCGCCCATTTATCACAATCGTCACTAGCCCTAGATTATAACTACATTTCGCATCATTAAATCTTCAGGCCGCAACCTCTAACTCTTGTCAAAAGAAAGTAGAAAACACTTCTATGTCCTCTACAAGATTCTCGTTTTTCAGTCTCAAATTACCTAATGATGACGCAATCCCCACTCTCACCTTGGGCGATTTATCAATGGCGATTCCGAAGTCATTCGTAGTCACGCCCTTCACAATGCCGTCCGCGTTGTACAGTACCTGCCAATTATTGATTATCGATTGATTTTATATTATTATTGGATCATTGTAACTTGCACATCCATCCAATTCTTGTTTTAACCCTTTAAAATGGAACCTCAATGGGGGGTCAGACCGTCTAACGTGTGTTCCATACTCACGGGGAAATAAGTCTACGACTTCAAAGTCTACTAGGCGCAGGGGAGCGAGGCGCTTATGCTGCGCTAATTTCTTCGGGGAAATTTCCCCATCAAAGGGTGGAAAATTCGTGTAACTTAGCTCAAACTGAACGAAATCTCTCCAATCAAAAAGGAAAATGTTCCAAACGTGGCTTGCAATATCTCTGTATCAAGTTTCGAAGTTGTAGCTTCACTAGGAAAAAAGTTATGAAAGGGTGCATAAAACTGTTTTGCACCTTGCACCCCATGAAATTTGCGCAGCATTAGACTTTGAAAGTCCTCGCTGGCCAGTCCATTATGCCCTATTCAGTGTCACATCAGTGTACATCGATGTACTCCTCATTTCACCCACTCTCACGTCCACCGACCGGTCGAGAGAGTGTGTGAAATGAAGAGTACATCAATGTACATTGATGAATCCCACATAAGTCTAGAATCGTAGACTTGTTCCTCTCTGAGTACGATCCCTGAAATTCTCAAATTAGTCGTCATTTCTATGATAATCCAATTATCATTCCGAATAAAATGATCGGTTGTTCCTTCTCCCCATCATTTATCCTTCATGTCATGCGCCTCGTCTTTCTCCTCCACTTTCTCCCGCCATTGGTACGGTATCCCTCTCCCCTGATCAGCACACCGTAGTTGAATATCGGTTTTCTTCAAATTTTAAAGAAACTTGAAAAGCACGGGATACAAATACCTCAACAAAAAATATTTACTATAAAACATTTTTTTAATCATGTCAGATATCGTCTCTTAAATATGTTAATCAATACGCGACCAGCTCTTCCCTTGTGACGGTGAGTAATTCTTTTCATTTTTTCCTGACTTTGATGGTTCAATTGATACAAGTAATGGGGCCCGCCGACCGCCATTCGCTGCAAATAGCGCCCGAAATGGGTGGCGCTAATTGATTCAAATAAATGTAATATCATTTTGAGCACAGTACTTGAAAATGGCAAAAAGTTCAAATTCTAAATAAAATTTCCCCACGTTTCAGTTACCACCTCTCCCCTTGTATGCTCGATATCAATTCGACTCTGCTCCTGTCCCGGTGAGAATCACATTGAGTTGTTCTACTATTCGACTTTACTCAGTAAACGAAACGATTCCCAGGAGGCTTCGGCTCTCAGCGCGAACGGCAGTGCTACCGTAGACTACAGTAATCTGTCGACGGACGACCTGAAACGGGCGTTGAGCGCGGCTGAAACACTCGCAAATGAGAGGAATCGGTCGGTTGCCGAAGCGGAGACGAAATTAGCCGACTTTCGAACTGCGGCTATCGAACCAAATCGATTGTTTGAAGAGGCAAAGAAGAGTTGGGAGGAGGTAAAATATCAGGGTTGGCATAAAACCACCCATTTATCAGTTTCTTTAGAAAAAATACACCGTCTGAAATAAGCATATTCATCTCTGTAGTTTGAAGTTTGTCTGTTGAACTGAGACAGCATTTTAACATGTGTTACATGTTGCATGTTCTTTGAACTGAGCCTTGACTGATGTGGCTCAGTCCTGGTCTTGGCAAATTTTGATCTGGCCTATGATCTTTGATTTTTCAGGCTGATCGCCTAGCCAGTGGGAAGGAGGCCGAGTCGGCGCAGCATGCGGCTACCGCAACCACCGCCGATACAGCCCTTCTGGCCGCCAAACAGGATCACGAGATGGCGGAGCGAAATGCTGCGACGGTCCGCGAGAAGATCGACGACTACTTACAAGTAATTCTTACAGAATCGTATTATTGATTATTATTAGAGAGTAAATTTAGTGTCTTTGCACATGCATCTACTCACTGGCACATTCTAGACATAATAAGTCACAAACATTTGCAAAAAAATCGGCCGATTTCAAGTGTTCGCCTGTTTCCCGTTACGCCTTACAATTAGGGCATCGATAACAATAAAATAAGAGAGTATTTAGGCGCATCCGGGCGTGCAGGGAGACGACTTTGTAGCCGTCACGAGCGAGATCGATCGTGAACTGGGCGTGTGCCAAACAAGTATCGATGGCTTGGAGGCGGCGTTTTCCGGTTTGATTCAAAACCGAACCGAAAAGCAGCAGGCAGTTACCGAGCCGCTGCGCAAGCTCAACACCATGAAGGGACTGCGCGACGCCAATGCGCTCAAGGTGTCACAACTGGAGAAGCAAGTGGTGGGCGCGGCGTCGCCGGCGGCCGCCGCGCGCCTGCAGTCGGCGCTTGAGACCGCGCGCGGCAAGGCGCGCGACTTCGAGGCGTCTCTGCAGCCGCTTCAAGGCCGCTTTGATGCCGTCAACGGCGCCTTTATGGCGGCTACCGATCTGCTGAACCAGTCGTACGACCAACTGGCGCGCGCCAAGGGCGATACGCTCATTCTCCTTCTGCTCAAATCGAAAGCCGCGTTGGGCGCGGCAACCGCCGCCAAGGCGGAAGCGGACGCGCCGCTAGCAGACGCGGTTGCGGCGCGCTTGCTAGCGGACGAGGCGGAAGGGCAGCTGGCCGTCGACCTACTTGGAAAGACCAACGCCGACCGGAGCGTGGAGGAGGCGGAAGGAATTTTGGCAGATGCGAAGCAGGATTTGGCCGAGGCGAATTCACAAGTTGCCGTGCTCAAAATGCAGTATGAAAAGACGCGCAGCCACGGAGTTGCGACTTCAGGGTAAGAATTCTTAGACTCGAATGAAAGTTCCGGTCGGATATGTGTTTCACTGTCTGTATTTAGTGTCAACATCGTCGTAGTCGCTCTGTCGGTGGTGGGCGGCGTGGTATTGATTGGTGCCATCGTTGCTGGCGTTTTAGTCATGAGAAGGCGAAGAATGAAGGGGAGGGCAAAGTTCGAGCACCCGCGGATTACGGTACCCACCACGGCCCAGCCACGAGGTAGATTATTACAAAGTGGTTTTATTGTATTTTACTAGCTTCGCCGACTGCTACTTTGAAAATCCGAAACACAAACCAAAACAATTTAATTTCTAAAGGAAAAAACAACTAAAGAAAAACATAAACCCTATTTCAGGTGAGACGAAAGTCGTAGTAAAGACTGGAAGTGAGGAGAAGAAAAGTGCAAAAAGCAGCGGAACTAATGCGACTCAATCCGATTCGAAACAAGTTAATTCTTTTCACTTTTTTATGAAAAAAAAGTTGCCTCTTTCTTAATAAGATCTGTACAGGAACCTAAATTGGCAAGTACTCCTCCCCCTCCTTCCCCACCTAAAGACGCTGCTTCCGACCAGGTTAGATAATAAGTGAAATTTGCTAGAGAGGAAACGAATAACATTATTCCAAACCTACACAAAAAATGGTCATGGAGGGAGTGGGAGTGTGTGCGAAGAAAGTCCTTCTCGATTTCACGCACTTTCTCACGCCAAACCCCGTCCTGTAGGGAAAACTGGCATGCGGATTTTTTTGGTGAAAGGGTTACTTTCCAAGATTCTGTTATATTAGGACAGATTGCTTTGTTTTTGTGTTTTAGTGGGCGCTAGTGTTGTTATTTGGAATAACTCTATTCGCGAATAACAAAGGTTATTCGTGAATAACCCTTTGTTATTCGCGAACACCTCTTTGTTATTCGCGAATAGGATTATTCCAAATAACAACACTAGTGGGCTCTGCTAAAGCACACTTCAAAACAAATAAAGTCAGAATTGAAACCATTCCAGAAACTTCCGGAGAACGATGACAAACTGGCGAAGACTCCCAAAGGCAAAAGAATCGGTAATGATCTGAAGTGAAGAGCGATATGCCGATTCTTGGAAAAGTGATAAACATGTTTGGAGTGATTCGGTAGTAGTGAAATCGCAAAAAAATCAAGGTGCTAATTTAAGGAGCACGTGATGACGATGCGCCATAACATTAACTTTCTTTCCCAAAACACGGGTCCTAAATTCACCGTCTCACAATCAGACAGATTTCACGGCTCTGGAAATAGTATATGAAAGACATTTGCCCCACGAGGAACTTCGCATAAAGTTAACTACTCAGGTAAAGACGAGGTCGAGGACTCGCAAGGACGGTTTCAACGACAAAAAATCGGCCAATTTAGTAGATGGGTATCGTATTCCTAGTGAATTATTCCAACTACAAAAACATGTCAGATCGCTGTGATTAGAGGTGCGTGTCTCCGGCAGAAAACGATACGCTACGCGGCAGCAGAGGAGGTCGATAACACCGGGGTGAGATCCATAATTGGGCTTTTTTAAAGAGTCCTATTTCTACGCTCTCCCCAACCGAACGGCCCACACGGTATTTTTGGATAAGATCAAAGTGCGTACTTCTCGGGGCCAAGGGTAAATCAGTGAAAGGGGCACACTCGTCTGAACTAATCAAGAGAAGGAAAAAAGTGCTTTGTCTCATAAAATTTGTGTTTTGTTAAAATTTGTCTCATATGGAATGGTGAAGAGACCCATTTCACTTTCCGCACGGTGTTTTGGCGCCATTAATTTTAAATATTTCCGTTTGGGATCCTGGATTCGTCCTGCTACATTTGCAGGATGACAACACACAAAATCTCCTACTCCACTCCTTCTTCCCCTATATCGTTTAGATAAGACAAGATACATTCTTTCACTTTTCCTCCTCACCTCACTGTAGAATACCGTCCTCCATATCATTTATATTTCAATAGACTGTTAGAAATTGCAGGGTCACGCTTTGGACGGAGAAAGCGATGAAATTAAGACCATCCATCCCACTTTTGATAAGGAGGCGGACTTCTGCGTCTTTAGAGATGTGAGAACTTTCGTATGTACTTTCACGCCAGTTTTTTCTTTAAAATTATTTTTTGTTTTTTTTCTGCAAAATTTTGTGTTCTCAAGTTCAATACCTAGCCACTTTTTTTTAATTTGGCATATTTTTCCATTTGTTCGTTTAGTTAGTAAAGGTGCTAGGTCTTCTCGACCCGAGGCGGTCTGAACCACCGAAAAAATCGCACTTCAGGAGGGTGTGGCCCTTCGGAAACCGAAGAGACACGGATCATTTCTGGACAAGGTGAGTTTCACATCTGCAGTATAGGCAAATAACAAGTGCAGAAAGGGGGCGAAACGAAACTAGTATCCCTGCTATGTGAAGCAATGTGAAAAATCAAATATTTGAAAACGCGATTTCGCACGTTCCAACACCTGTAAATCAAGACGTAATTCCAGTCGCCGATTCCTGCAGCAGACAAGACATTCGACCCTCAATCGACTGTATTATTTTGAATAACTCGATATTAAATATACAATATTTATTGATATTATTTCAATAATATTAATTAAGATTAATATTATTAATTTATAATATTTATTGATATTGGATTCTTTTGAATATCCCAATTTTCGCTTATGCAGATCGATCGCGAGATGAATATTCTCCGGCAGATGAGAGAGGACGAGGTGAGCAATTTTAATTTAGGATATCATCAAAGTCGCTTGTGAGTTGAAAGCACTTTTCTTACGAAAATTCAGATCAATATTTGGTCCGTATTCCAGGAATTGGAATCGTCTGGCGGCACCCTGTCCACTCGGCGGACTGAGCGGACGGCTAGATCGAGACGTTCTGGTAGAAGACTCAGTGGAAGTGGTGCGCAAGCCATCGTTCCACCACCAATGAGCATCTCCAGAAAGGGGTCAAATGTGCAATAGCTTATTTGAGAGAGCCTCTCTCTCACTCACTTTCTCAAACACACTCCCGACTCTTTTCTGACGTTGTTGGGAGAATATTCTTAGCTCATCTTGAAAAGAGCACGAACATATTCCAGATCAGGGAAGAAGGTAGAAGCTGATGCTGAGAGACGAAGAATTAGACATAAGTCGATAAAGATGAATCATCACTCGGAAGTCTTGATTGTTACATATTTACGTCATCATATACAACCAAGCACACATTTTTAATCTCGAGAATTCTTCCACAACAGATGGGGGAGTTTACAAAAGTGAGAAGCACTTTTGAAATTGCACACACTTCGTTCTGGGGTAGTGCTCGAAATCATATACTCGTGTTTAAACATATTTTGGTATGATGAGATGAGGTTCCAGTGCCTCTGTGGTTGTTTACTGTTCGTTGTTTACCATATCATGCCGGTCAGTCTAATCCCGGCTTCCATGGTTGCGTTTCTGCATTCATTTTGTGTGTCAGTTTACGGCGCGATCAGTCGACAGATCTGTCAGAGAAATGTTTGCACAGAGAAATGTTTGTAGAATATAACCGACACTCGTCAATTGTTGGGGGCACCTGGAAAGCGGCGTCGGTTACCCGGGAATTGACGCGAGTGTCAATTATATTTAACAAGCACTGCTTGTTGTTTTTTAACCGACGGCACGGCATTTCAAAGCACGGGTGCTAATTTTTTCTGCGTGTGTTGTGTGTTGGTAAAGGGCGGCATGCGGCAACGCGTTTAATTCGTTTTTGAATTCGCTCCATGACCTTTTGTAACGGTAAAGTATGCAGGGCTGCTACACAGTTGTTTGAAATTCGCGGGCTTCCCTGAGGAAATTCACGGTATTCATGCTGTATTGAGTGATTTTGATTTATGGGCGTGGTCTAGGTTTCACGTGGAGCTGAAATGCCGTGACGGCGTTGTCAAAAACCTGTGGCTGCCCCTCCCTCCTCCATTCGCCTTTATAATGAAAATGAATACAGCCACCCGAGTCCCCTTTCGATTCCATTGCACTGGGTAACAGGTTTGGTAGGATAACTGATTTATCGGCAAATGAAAATTAAAAGTACAATGTAAAATACGAGTAAAAAAATCAATATCGGGTACATATGAGAGATTTATAAAAAAAAGCGTCTTCTGTTCAGATGAGGCAGCTCGGCTGGAGAGATAAATACTAATAATAAACGAAGTACTAGTGGTATCAGAGGGACTAAGGTAATGTGGGAGTACGGTAGGTCAGTTGGGATGAATGAAGTGATTTTAGAAACAATAAATCACGATACCATTCCACCAATCGATAAATGGTAAAGCTACGGTAGCATCAGTAGGGGAAGGGATACGGTAGATCGAGTAGGTTATCAATCTAAACGGTAATTGTCGTCGCCTTTATCTTCAGCCTCCTCACTCTGTGCCTTCTTCGCACCTCCCTCCACTTCAGACTCGTCGTGAGCTCGCTTCTTTCTGAAAGGGGAGGGATTACTCAATAATCGATACTTATTAAACAGTAACACATGTAAACGATATACAATTTTCTTATAAAAAGATACTGATTTTAACCATTACCGTACCTGACTAACGACAAGTTGTCGTTGGCGTTCGAAGTGGTGAGAATGGACGGCTGCTTTCCTTCTCCTTCTCGGCGAGTTCCTCCACCTGAATGCATACGACGGTTACATAGTAGTAAGGCAATCGATAGAAAAGTGCATTTGTAACAAGTTATTATAAAACTTGGAGTTTACGAGAGACTCTCTGAGTGGATCAACATATTTGATCAGAGCTTGGCACAGCACTATTAAGTAACCGATCCTACAGTAACCCCCCGGAGCAATTTCCAAGTATTCTCCTGCAAGTGTGAGGGTAATCCGACGAAAACCCTAGCAACCCACTATTGCGCAGTTGCAATGGATACTGCGGGTCCCGGACCCGTTTTGAAAAAAAACCTGCACAAAAAATATTCAAATTTTAATTTTGAATAAATATTTTTGATTTTTCTCCTACCGCTCTCCTACTGTATCCCTCAGTTTTCGATACATTCCATGTTCCATTTTCCGTACCTGTGCGGTGGTGCGGTTATGGTCGAGGATGGTCATGGCGGAGAAGTTGCGAGCGGGAAGCTAGCCTGCGGCGTACTTGGCGCAGATGAGCGCGTTCGTGTTGGCCGGGTTCCCGACCACGATAACCTGATGACAAATATCGATTAGTATGTCATGCATCCATCGGGAATACTGTAGCCAAACTGCGGTTTGAATTGTTACCATATGTGTCCACGGCCGCAGGCCCACTTTGGGGGGCACTTTGCATCCATGATGGGGGTATCATGGAATCTTGGGGGGGGCCCAAAATGCACCCATGAAGGGGGGCCCAAAATATCATGGTCCAAAATGGGGCAGGGATTGGGCCCACCAAACCCAAAGTGGCCTATGGTAACTAACCCGCCGGGGTCCCGCAACGAAAACAAAGTATCGTAACCCGGCCTACCGAAATCCGAAAATTCGAAATTGAGAATATTGACTCAAGCTCAAGCTCAAGCTCCGAGCAACAAATCCCGAGTCGATTTGATCAATTTGAAATTTCGGCATACTGTAGACGGTTACGGTATCGGCAATGTCGTGCCGAGATCACCGTGTACCGTCCGATTAATTACTACTCGAGGCCTACCTCATGCAACATATACCGGGTCAATATTCTCAATTTTTGAATTTCCTGATTACAGTACTTTGTTTTCGTTGCGGGACCCCGGCGGGTAACTTACGATAGGCCACTTTGGGTTTAGTGGACCCAACCCCATTTTGGACCATGGTAACCCCCTCCATGGGTGCAAAGTGCCCCCCAAGACAGCATGCGGCTTGGACACGTATGATTGTTACTAATCCATCAATTGCAATAAATTGCAGGGAAAATTACTTCGTGATATTGGAATATATACTAGAATGTACCTTGGAGGTCGTCTTGGCGTAGTCAGCGAGAGCTTTGCCATGCGAGCTGAAGATGCGCACGTTGGCAGCGAGCAGGTCCTGAACAGAAAGCTTTTATCGATTAGTTTTTCGTACTATTTTCTGCCTCGTCCATAGTACACTATGGCACGGCAACAACAACCTGTACAAAATGGCGAACATAAAATATTCGGTGGAGTTCTTCAATACTGGAGGAATTAGTGGTAGGAATCACTCGCGCGTGAGTTAGTCTTCAAAATAGGTTAACAAAAACGTTACCCTCCCTCTGTTTTTGTTAGAACATCAACCCTGCCCATGTATGGCCGGGAAAGCTGATAGCGATTATTTGATTGAAACCGCGACGCAGCCGCAACGCACGTAAGCATCACAGCAAAATTGCCCTTGTGGTCGTCGTGGATGGATACCTTACCTTTCTCTCCTTGCCCTCCTTTCTGGGCATGGCTCCCACGAGGAAAGCGTAGTCGATGTTGGTGAACGCGTCCCTCTCGTTCATCACTGCCTCCACTCCTGATAACGTACCATTATTTTACTTTAGTTGAACAAACAAAAATCTCTAACTAGCAAAGTACTCGTCAACATAAATGCGAACGGTGGAACTTCAATGCACCAGTAGCCGGATTCGTAAATATTCGTGGCGTCTTATTGCCATTGACGTACCAATGAGATTGGCTAGGGCGTAATCGATGAGTTCGAACCGAACTCCCTCGAGGACGAGCGCCATCGGAGGAATATCGGGGAGGACGAGCACGATAGGAGTGTCCTTGCCGAACACATCACCCTGAAAGGAAGGATGTATGGATTGGTTCCGACGTTATCGATTAATCCAATTGCTATTGCGATTTGGATGTAACAAGCTTGTTCTCTAGTTCCCAAGCGTTGATAAGCCGATTAATGCGTAGTACAACACTAACACAAGGGTTTCATTTTCACCAAGATTACTAGCGCATAAACTGAAGCATAGCCAATCGATAGAAGAAAATCAACTAGCGTATGTGTGATTATTTTGAACTTGTGGTCACGCCACAAATAATGTTTACTGATTCAACACGCGACTCTTCTACTTTTTGCCATTAAACAAAATATCAGGGTGTCCCAAAAGTTCTGTCACAAAGCCTATTTTCATGGTTGTATAGAATATGTTATCGATCAATAGGCATGATGACACAATGGCTTTGGTACATTGTCCACTCAGTAATCAAACACGCCTCAGTGCTAGTCAACTGCTTCACTGGCCTAGTTTTTACATCAATTCTACCGAAGTACACATGAACCGACTTTTGATCGATTTTGCTCTAGTAATTTCTCAATGGCAAGAAACACATGGAAACCAATGAACAACTGGCGCAATCGAAACTAGAGGCGGCCCCTAATATACGACTCTCTTAGTGTTGGCATTTGGCGTTCGCTTTCGGAGGCCACAATCGCGAAAACAGACCCCGCTTTGCCAGTCCCCACTCCGAAATCGACTCTCCGTTCTCATTGCGTAGGCAAGTAATCTCAAAACCAATACCCTTCTGGCGGAGGCAGTCCCATATCCACTCTGCATAAAATCGCCTAACAGAACTGGAAGAGCCCGAAGTTACAAAATGCAGTAAATCGCGACATTTCGGCCACCACAGAAAAGAAACGTGTTATTATTCGTCATGGATTTTTCCACTGTCGGGCCAACTAAAGACGGGCCAGAAAGGTAATCGAAATGGATATGAAGTGGATCATGTTCAAGAACACTAACATAGGATTGGATCGATTGCATGCAGCAGAGAAGTCATAGCCCGTACCAAAGAAAAAAAGTTCTGAAAATCATGAATTGATTAGTTTCTTCTCCTCCGTTCCTGGCCCCATCAACGTGGTGCTCCTTCTTCATAGAACCAACATCACCGACGACCTCTTATCTGCCCAACTGCAAGAGGTCGTCGACGGAGTCCTTCTTGGTCTCATAAGATAGGAAGAAATTGAAATTATGATCGACCGGCAAAGACCTCGTTTTTCGAAATTGATTCAGAAAAAGAAGGGCAATCCAAAGCAGGAGTGACTAACTATACCGCTGCATACTCTCGGTACTAGTGACATCCACTATCACTGTTTCGAAACCATTGCGTCCATCTGCTCCGGAAAAGAGTTATCTAATCGGACTTATCTTAACGCTGACTGTCATTTTTGGGTTGACTTCACAACCAGTCTCTCTAAAGTGCGAGTTTCATGGTTCTGCGCGATCGATAGGAGGAGGTGACTAGTATAAACGGTGACTACTTCGATCACTGATCGTTTACTCCTCTTCAAGTTATAACGAAAAATCTCCCTGTTGAGATTTTGTGACAGAACTTTTGGGACACCCGAATAGTAGAAATTCAATGGAAACATAATAGAAGATCGAAGCGGTGAAAGCTGAAAAAAAGGAAAAGGATGAGAGCGAACCTTGGCGATCTGGAGGACGACCGAGTAGCCGATTTGTCCAGCGGCGCCAGTGACGAGAACACGAAGACGAGCAGCCATTGTCACTCTCTAAATATAGAAAAAATGCAAATGGAACGGAAAAACGGGGCGGGTAAACAAAGACAGCATGTGAAAACATAATTTGGGGAATGCTATCGTTATAGAGCATAATTCGAACGTCTGCATTGAGAACGATTTTGGGCATACAATAAACATAAAAGTCAAACAAAAAGCAAACAAATCGATAAATAACGAACAATTGTTCGGAATATTTTCGAAATAGAAATTACGGTAGCCGCAGTTTTCAACACACAACTCTTTTTACCGGACCTGATCTCCATTTTAACGAACATGTTTGTATTATTGACACGATTTTTGATATATTTAATTGACACGTTTATCATTTTCACAATTGACAAACGTATGTTTTCCGAGTAATCACATGCTTGTTTAATATAACCAACGCGGTTGTCATGTGAGGTGCTTGTAGTTTCAAAACAACAAACGTTTCACTGTGTGAGAGCTCGCGAGATGACTAAAGGAGAGAAGACGAATGTGTGAGTCAACGATTAATCGTCTAATGCTATCGTACTCACCGTCTGACTGTATCTATACGTCACCCTCCGCACTGTTACCTATGAATGACGCAATGGTGCAGGACCAGCGGCGTCCAGAGCGGCGCGCCCTCCGACATGCCTGCGCTCAGATGCTACAAAGCCATGCTGAGCGACCTCTCCAATCCCGCTTACGGCCGTACCGAGATAAGCACTCCCGACCGGCTTTATCGATCTTTGTGCTTTGCTATTTTATCGAGTGACACCGCAATCACGAGAGTACCTCAGCACTCGCTCGTTACAGTACCGATTCTCCTACGCCGACGTGCTGCGGATTCTGAACGACGCCAAGCAGATCTTCCGCAAGGGTCGGTTCTTATACTATGATTTGGCAATGTGCCAACAGGGACGGATGACAAACGAGAAGAATGTATCGAGTGTATTACAAATTCATTTAAAACGCTCCCCTGATAACACACAATACGGAAGGCGAGAGACCTTGTGAAACTAGGAGACACGCCGAGGAATATAAAGAGAACACAGATCAGCACAGTATCGAATTGGCGCCATACCAAGAACGTCTTTAGTTGTCCGACCCTCTCGTTTCGCACACTTTCTCGATAATTCTCTTTCGCTAATTAGATCTCGCGGTTACTTTTTTGGACAACTAGTCCACTAGTTGTTGTACGTATCATTATAAAGTTGTAACATACGGTATCGATTGCAGAGCCGACACCTGTGGAGTGTAAGGCACCGGCAGTCGTAGTGGCAGACTTACACGGACAGGTACTACGGTAGATGATTTCGGTTTTTCTTATGATTCCGCAAAATGGCCATTCCTGCGTTTAACAAAAGTATGCACAAAGGGGGACCCACGTTGCTTAAAACTGGTCCATTTACTGTCATTATTTTACTGATCGTAGCACATTATTACCGTAGCATGTTTGGATTACAGTAGGGCATTTGTACATTGCAGTACGGTGATCTGCTGCGAATGTTCTCCTCTTTCGACGAGATTCGTGATGGGAAGAAGAGTGCTGGATACCGTAGCCAACGATACATCTTCCTGGGCGATTACGTGGACAGGTTGGCCAGACTACGGTGGATGCAAATAGATAAATTAGTGAACGAATACGGCTTCTGTGATCCTGTTGCGACTATGTATTATACGCTTACGGGATTTTCGGGAGTGATCTTTGATCTCTTAAGAGGAATGCAGTCGACCGAAGTCATAATGATGCTTTACCTGCTCAAGATTCTTTACAAGAGCCAGGTCCTTTATTGTTATACGCTTTGATTATCCTACGCATTCCTGTCCTATCATAGTCAGAATTGCTTTAGCGAGCTCGCTTTCGCAACTGTTCTTTTTACAATTCATCATTTCTTTATTTTTCATTAATTTTACATATAGCACAAACTTGCGAATAGAACGGTTCAACCTCCTCCTTCCCCACACACACACACACTCTCTCTCTCTCTCTCTCTCTCTCTCTCTCTCTCTCTCTCTCTCTCTCTCTCTCTCTCTCTCTCTCTCTCTCGTTTGTTCACCGATACGAGAGAGTGTGGGGAATGAGGAGGTCGGGGAATCGTTCCCCTTGAAAAAAATGGGCCCTCTTACCTAATGTTGTATACAGTTCATCCTGCTCCGAGGCAACCATGAAACGGCCGCAATCAACAAGCAGTACGGTTTCCATGCAGAACTCGCCCGCCGACTCCGCCCGGTTTGCGATTCCACACCAAAGATCAAAGATAAAAAAATAGAAAAAGTCAAAGATCGACCGATTTCAGGCCGACGCCGACACAATCTTCTCCATGGTCAATGAGGTGTTCAGCTACATGCCTCTCTCGTGCCTGCTGGGTGAGCCGGCTATTTCATTATCACTGCGCAATAGTCGATCGTAACTGCTAACTACTTTCTTGCAGCCATCAGTTGTCTCTTTTGTAAACATTAATCTTACGTAGTAATTATGCGTCTGGTCGCGGGCTTCCTGGGAGACATACGAGTTTCGTCATCACTACGCAATATCTTTCAGCCAAGACTGTATTGTGCATGCACGGTGGCATCTCGCCCAAGCTCTCATCGCTGAAGGACATACTGGATGTGAGATAATCGATTATATTTTTGAACGTTAATCTACATGATCGAATCTCATGATGCGATTTTGTTACCGTTTGTCTTGCTAATTGCGTGATCTTTGATCTCCTCAGATCCCGAAGCCGATCGTGGACCCATCGACAAACGAGTTGGCCTGCGACTTGTTGTGGGCGGACCCGATGGTCGGACTGTCGGGGTACGTTCAGCAAACTAGCGAAGAAATCGAATCACTACTGGGTTACGGTAGCTGAACTTGCAGTATCGATTGACATCTGGTTCAGCTTCCGCCCCAACTCTGTTCGCGGCCTCTCAAAGTTCTTCGGAGAGGACGCCCTCGACAATGTGATGAGGAAGATCGGAGTGGAGCTGATCATTCGCGGTCATCAAGTATCGTACTCCCTCCCCGCTACCGTGCACCCTCGTGTATTAACTACCGTATCTCGTCCTCATTTTCAGGTGGCTTACTCTGGTCATCGATTCTACCATGGACGCAAGCTCATCACACTCTTCAGTGCCCCCGGTTACTCCACGAAATGCGTGAGTTTCTAAGGAAAATTCGCGAAGACTTGTCGGAAACGGTAAATAATACATTTCTAAGAGACTAATTGCGTGATTCCGTATCCGTCGATCTTCTCGCGTTTCTTGTTCAATAAAAAATGCCACATATTTTTGCTCAGTTCTCCCTCCCCTCCCGCCCACATCTTGAAATATGATTAAGTTCTGAAACCGAAATATTACTTGCCAGGACAACAAGGGCGCTGTTGTCCGAGTGAACAGCGACGGCCGCCTCCACTTCAAGATCTTCCCTCCCACCGCCACCTCACTCAATGGTATACCCCCAACGACAGGGTTACCACATGTAGTTGTGTCCACCGGATACGGTACTTGTGTAGTTGTCGATGAACGCTCAGTGCGGAGAGGAAGAGGATATTGCGTCATGACTATGCAATATCTTATCGACGGTGTTCAGATGATGCCATCTGCGAGCACGATTTGGCAAACGAGCTGGACGACACGCACGCAGTCGCAGGAGTAGCGGGCAAGGTGCGTAATTACTGTATCTACTGCACAAGTAGACACCGTGATCGTGTACGGAATAGAAAATCCGCTTGCTCTCGATACTCATTTCTCAATACATGATTCACATCACCCATAAAGAGGTCAGGAGCGGGAGGGTATGATAATGATAGGTACTTTCACACACTCTCTCACTTCCGACCCCTTTGTGGAGGTTGAGAATCGTGTGCAAGCTCTCAATGAACTGCTCATTCAGAATGTGAAGGGGGGTCTCTAGGACGCAATGAGAGCACACGCGGCTGAAATTATCCCGTCTCCTCCCACATGTTCACTCACTGATTAGCTATTGTTCAAAAATCGGCCCTTCTCTTCCACTTTCCAGTTGTGTTTTTTGTCGTCTGAGAACTAATCCGATAAAGCAGCTCAATATGCGCACATAACTCTTCCATGAAAAACTTTATCTCTCTCCTTCAAAAAATCAATCAATTTGTATTACGGTACTCACATGATCAATAAATACAGTAGACTCAAGCTACTTCTACTCGTTATTTCATTTCGAGAACGACAATCAATATAGTTAGAATTACGGTAGTCAGGGAGGTACAAATGAGAGAGAAAAATCAATAAACCGTACTCGAAAATGGGCTGTCAAACACATGAAACTATATCTACTGATATGATCGATAAACTACATTGGACAGGTCTGGGAAAATGAGATTATTGATCTATTTTCGATCAAAGATGATTCGCTCACATTCCATTGTACTTTGGTCCCTCGCCGCCCTGAGGAGACACCCAGTTGATGTTCTGGAATGGAAAGATTGGTGGGGGTTGGGTAGATCTTTGATCTCATCACACTTTCCCTTTCTCTTGTCTTTCCAGAAATCAACCATATCGTAGACTCTTAGATTCTCTTCACTATCATTGATCTTTGATCTCTGTACGCATGCTTATCCTCCTAATTCCACAGATTTTCCATATCAATAACTCTCGGAAATTGTGTTCCCTCCGTAATCTTTGATCTCTCTTACCTGAGTGGGATCCTTGATGTCGCAAGTCTTGCAATGGATGCAATTCTGTGCGTTGATCTGGAGTCGCGACTGGTTGGGATCCGCCTCGGAGGGAACGAATTCGTACACTCCTGAGAAGAGAAAAGAAATATTATAGATCAAGGAGGACGAATGATAATAGGGTTGTAGTGAAACACTAATGATACTTGACCAAAATAAACGAGAGCCAGTTATCGACAGGCTGATGGATAGCAGACTACCGTAACCCACCGGCGGGACAGAACTTCGCTTCGGGACCGCCGAACTGAGCGAGATTGACGTCCACGGGCACGGAGTCGTTCTATAATTATTAATATGATTGGATCAATGGCATGTATCATTGAACACAGTGGATGCATCTCTATTGAGTCAACCATGAAACGTGCATCTGCCTGACTAAAAAATATTTTTTATAGTCAGTGATTCTACATACCGCATTCGTAGCCTGTAAACAGTTTGATGTATTGTTGAATCCGACCAGGACAATCCTATTAAGCCATCCATGAAACCGGGAACAGTCAGGCGTAATAAAATACGAATAATGTGCTTAGAAAAGATCTATTTTATGATATTTTAGTTTATTCATTTTATTCTCAAAAAATATATTATTTATATTATAATTAAAAATCTCTTGCTTACCAAAAGCGTCAGATGTGCTGGCTGATTTTCCTCGTGATTCGTCCCCGTGAGAGAGACGGAAGTGAGCAGATCGAACGTCAATTTACCGTCCGGCTTTGGATAATCGATCGGCTGGAACGAAATCAACGATCAAATTCATCAACAACAAAAAACGTTAAACATTTAGAACTCCCAGTCATTTTGTCAACATTCAAACATTTTTTTGGAAACAGGAAAATTCTTGGCCATCCAGCACGATCATAGTTTCAGAGAGCATACAACTTCTCAGTTCTTCACAACGCCATGTTTTGTCTTTGATCATTCGTAAAATAAATGCCACTATGCTTTGCTCGCTCCCTCTCATGTTCACCTTAAAACTCCGCCCCTTTTGCCCCAAGCTCCGCCCCTTTTGCTGCAAACTCTGCCCACCTTTGCAGCCTCCTTCTTCTTCAGCTTCTCGTTGTCGGGCTTTCCGTGCTGCAGAGTCCAGGGCTCCATTCCGCGGCCAATGACGTAGAAGAGACCAGAGTAAGCGAGAGCGCCGTACATTCCTGGAAGAAAGGAGTGATTACGTCATCACTAGGCAATTATCAAGAAAGAGCACGCATGTAAAATCATAAGGGCATCAACTACATTGCAGTAGCATTTCGAAACTTTAATATTCTTTTTTTTAATTAACCCAATTCGTGTTATAAAACACAAGAGTGAAACCGTTAAACACTGTGTTTCGGAACACTGAAAACGGATCATATTGACCATCGGTGTTCATTTGTGTGGATTTCATCATTACTACGCAACAACAACTGACCGAGGGAGGAGTTGAAGCTGGGTCGGATGTTTCTGCACGCCTTGAGCTCCTTGATGACGTACGTCTGATTGAGGGCAGGCTGGTAGCCAGTGGGAGTCACGGCTGCAAATGGGTTTAATTGGATAATTGTATGTATTAATTAGACAACTTGCCAGTTATCAATAAATCCTTTTGTAAATAGCGGAAAGCCTTGGCTTTATCGATTTTTTGCGCGCTAAGCAACATCAGAGAAACCTTAGATTCTAGGGCGCGACACAAATACTTGTTCTCACGCATTTTTCTTCAGGAAAATAATACATATTTTATGTTAATTTCTTTTTATGTTAAATTCGTATAATAATAATAATAATAAAACTTACTGGTGTTGCTCTCCAGATCGGGGAAAATCGTCTCCGCTGCGACCATACCAGACTTCATCGCGTTGTGAGTTCCCTGAGGGGAAGATTTATTGTTGATTAGAAGATTTAATTACCCAAAATGTCAATTTAAAGTACAATTCAAACAGCTTAAGAGGCTTCTCTAGCATAATTAATACAATAATAGCAGCAAAAAATGTTGCGCCATGATTTTTATGTGGAGCTAATCGAAAGTACAACCTAATATTGCGAATCACAATCACGTTCATCTGTATAGCAAGTCTGAAACTATAAAATCGCAGGTTTAGGCGAAACGTAATAAATTATGCTAATTACTTATGTGGTTGCAGCAAGCATCCTCAATCGAGATATAAATTTCTAGACAGAAGTGAAAAATCAGTCCTTTTTGCTTATTGCGTCATCACAACGAAATATTTGCGAGATATTAATATGGGAAAAAATATTTCTGCTGTAGCTCCAATTACTACAAATCTTTGTGTGTGATTTTGTCTCCGCATAAACTAGAGAAAAAAATTAGTAAAATATGGACAGAACTTTCGGAACACCGTATTATAAATACCTTCAGCTTGGCGACGTTGAGCAGACCGGCGGCGCAACCAATGAGACAGCCTCCTGGAAATAATTGCATCATCACTACGCAATTCTGTGCAAGTGCACCCTCACTAAAATGGATTTAATATCACAAACAAAGGACCTCGGCACAAGCTTTAAATCATCGATAATCTAACCACATTAAACCATATTGGGCCAAAAATTGCATCATCCCTAGTAGGGATGCCCGTTCGGTTCCAAATGTCAAAGGCTCGTACCCTCTGGCGGTGTGAGAGTCTCTCTCTCAAACCCTTTTTTTGAGGTCACGAGATAACACGCGAGAGAGAATCAAACCATTTGATTTTTTCAAACCATTTGGTTTTCTTCAAACCCTTTGCATTTCGAGGATGATTTTGGACAGGAAAAATACATGTTTCTCCACTTTTAATATTCTTTTTCGCTATTTACAATCCGAAGACATTTTTCATACAAATAATGCAAATACTCTCTCAATATATTTTATTCTACTGCCTAATCTCGACCAGAAAATCTTCGCAATTGTAAATAGTTAAATTAGGATAACAACAAATACCTAAATAATCAATTATTTGATACGATTATATCGAAATTGTATTGTTTTTGTCATTTTCCAAGTCTGAACAAACATCTATTTTTCTGACAATAAGGTAAGGAGTAATGCCTACCTCAATAATAGAATCATTTTACAGATATTTTAAATACATTTTAATTGTATTTTCGGCTTTTTTCAACGCGCGAACAGGAGAGAAAATCAAGCCATATGATTTTTCCAAAGGATTGATCCCTCTCTCGCGTGACCTCGAAGGTTTGATAAAGAGTGTGTTCTCTCGCAACCCTTTGAAATGAGGGAAAGGTCAAGGGAGAGAGAACCAAAGGCTCGACATTTGAACGGGCAACCCTAATCCCTAGCAAATCTTACCGGGGAATGCTAGCTTGGGCACCGTCTGGAATCCTCCCTCATTCAATGCTCTCGCACCGTATCCCAATCGCTTGCCGCCCTCTAGCTGCTTGCGGATAGAGGGATGCGTCTTGTACCTGGAAGTAGGGAATTTGATAATCAATAAAATTAAAATAATACGATAGCTTTTTATGTTGTGTTGATCGAAAGTGACAAGTGAATCAAAGGAAGTCTCCATGAGCAATGCTAAGCCGATGGTGCGTAGCGCCAATCTGACAGGTTTCGGCAAAAATGTTAAAATTATCCATTATCACTGTGACGTGGTACTTCTTTTTTCTTCTCTTTTTCCGTTTCTAACCACTGGAGCTGCTACCGTAATCTAATCCCTCCCCCCCTCCCCGCTGGAACTCCGGTAGGGGTTCATACCCACTCGGGATCCTACCGTACTCTACCCCCTCCCATCTACCGTACCCATACTCACTTCTGGAACTCCTGGTATGGGTTCATGTGCGGGTTGTCGTAATCAAGAGCAATCACAAATCCAACAGAGACGAGCGGCGCCCCATCGTCACCCTCGATGTGGTAGAGGAACGAACCACCGTATTGAGTGTTCGTCTGAAAAGGAATCGATAATTAGAGATTGATAATTAGGAAAAATCTTGTCCTGGCTACTATATGTCAAGGAAATTTGTGCATCTGTGAACAACTTCTTAAATTTTGAAACCCAGGTGATCTTGCGCTATGCAATGCTCTCAAGAAGATAACAAAATTCAGCAGCCAATGAGATTTTTCCTGTTACGAGTATTGCAAATACAGTCGTATTTTGATAAGATTTTAAAAAATATATTTAAAGTTACGTACCAGAGGCCATCCCATCGTGTGCTCAATGTATCCGGGACGGTGCTTGGCGGGATCGATCTGCCACAGCTCCTGAAATTAGGAAAATCAATATAAATTTTAACAGAAAAGGTGGGAAATTCAAATGTTGGAACCCCTTCGAACCTTGATGCCGATACCGTAACTCATCTCGTGGTGCTTCAGCTCGAACTTGTTCATGACCTGGAAAGTATTGTACTAATTTCATCCTCGGCAACGATGGGACTCCTTTATTATAGACGCAGTATTAAACGGTACACTAATGGGTAACGCAATTCGCCTGTAAAGACAATGCAAGTAACACAAATCTCCTTAGCATATTTTGATTTTTTAGCGCGCACCCGAAATTAGCAATAAACGATTGACCGTCGACAATTACGATAAATATCATTAAATCGTTGCGCCTCGGGAGTAAATAAATTATTAGAATCATAATAAATCAAAAGCTACAGTATGCCTCCATCCACCGTACCCATCCGTCTACAGTATACCTGCTTCGACAGATGGCCTCTGCATCCCTCGGCGAAGATGGTGCACTTGGCGTGCAGCTCCATTCCGCGCTCGAAACTGTCCTAAATATGTGTTGCAAATTTCTGTTTCATCTCTCGGTACATTAGAAATTATTGTTTTTTTTTAGCATGCGCCCTCCAACTCTTATTCATCACAAGAAAATGGATTATTTAGGTCGCCCTCTCCCAGATTCTTTCTGTTCAGTCTCTAATTTCCTAGTGATGACGCAATCCCTATCTCTCTCTCACCTTGGGCGATCCATCCTTGGCGATTCCGACGTCATTCGTAGCCACGCCCCTCACACTGCCGTCCTCGTTGTACAGTACCTGCGAATATAGAATAATTGTAATGCATAACTGCATTTTCAAGACCCGTCTAATTCTTGTTTCATGGATCCTCAAAAAATATCAAAGTTGGACCGTCTAATGCTCTTTCCATACGATTGATCAGACCCTCAAATTTGCTACCTTCTCCCAGAAGTACGGTGTAACTGCACTTTAAGTGCACAGAGTATGCCTCAAAATTCTTTACAAACAAATAAACTCTATATTTTCAGTAGTCCACATTTTAAACTCATCTAAATCTGAAAATGATGGCATCTATCTAATCCAAAACCGATATGTTATCAATTACAGTATACCTCTGCTCCAGCATATCCGGGATAGATCTCTACTCCTGCAGCCTCTGCCTGTTCTCCCAGCCACTTGACGAGATGCCCCAGTCTGACGATGTAGTTGCCGTGGTTGGCAAGGGGGACGCCTGAATGGGAGGGAATGGTGAGAAATTATATGTACATTGGCCAAGGGGTGGAAAAGTGATGGATGCCGATCATCCAAGCACTTCATGAATGGCTGGAACGCCGACTCACCTGCTATCAGGAGTGCATCTCACTGTTACTACTACTGTCATCGAGAACAACCATGAAATCGTTTTTGAAGGCAAAACTAGCGTTCACATGGACAATCTGAAACACGATCGCGACAGGTTTCCGAGAATCTTTTTTTTTAAATATTTATTTATGAAAATTCAATTTCCAATGCACTCACCAGGTACGATGGGCACGGGAATTCGGCCCTTCTCCGTCAGAATACCGATCGATTCCGCCTGCAGCAAGAACAGGTTACGGTACCATAATACTACAGTAATCACCGAGTGAATTCATTTCAAATTTCATTATATTTTAGAAGCTGCAACCATTGTTATTTAATGTTTACGAGCTCGCTAATAATGACAGATTAGGTAAACATGATGAAATGAAAAATCAATAATGCAAATCACTTACCGTAACCTTCTGGTATACTGGCGCACCAAGCTCGCTCCAGTTCGGGAAGAGCTCGTCCTGCAGAGGAATAGATCAATGCGTTGCTTTTATGTATGCTCAATAGAGTGAGCTGGACACTTGTAGGACTGCTGTTGCTTGGACATCGCATAATTTGAGAAACTTCGAGGGCACAATAATATCCCCTCGTAACACTTCATGACACAAACCATTACCGTCTACAAACCCACCTACAGTTGTCTATCTGACCCATTCGACTACCGTATCCCTTCTTTTCCCCCTACCGTACCAGTGCTCTCGTCTCGATAACAGCTCCCGAGAGAGTGTGCGCGCCCAGCTCCGCCGCCTTCTCCACCACGCACACGCGACATTCTGGAATTAACAAAAAATATATATATTTCAAAGAACGAAATTAATAACTTTAAGAGACGGGATAGGTAAAACTCGACCACCCCCCGGACGTGGCCGCCCAAAATGAGAGCTGGGGGCCCATACTCGGGTGGGTGGAGGGTCTCACCCAGGATTGCACAAAACACTACTTATTTCTATTCGCCGGCTCTGGACGTGGAGAAATATGGATCAGAGTGAAAAATGGTCGAAAAATCAAAATTTCTCAAACTGAAAAGATAGATTATATTTATTATTTGCGTTATGTTTGGAGTGCCCAAACACTGTAAAACGCATGTTCAGATCGAATTTCGATTGATTCCGATACCACTTTTTGGAGTCGAAATTTTGGTTTTTCGAAAAAAAGTTGGCTATTTTTCGAACCGAAGCCAATAGTTTCTATGCATACATTGTAGCCTGGCACCATATGCAACTATATTGACCATAGCCAGGTCCACCCTGATTGACGAAGTTTCCGAAATTTTCACTATATAATACAATATCATCAACATGATTGAATGACCATTTCAAAGATCCAATATACGAAAAAAAATATTGTTTGTACCAACAGATTTATTGGAAGGAAATGAGAAAGGTCGATACCGACTTCCTCAAGAACAGATATTCGAGTGAAAATTTCGGAAACTTCGTCAATCAGGGTGGACCTGGGTATGGTCAATATAGTTGCATATGGTGCCAGGCTACAACGTATGCATAGAAACTATTGGCTTCGGCTCGAAAAATGGCCAACTTTTCTCGAAAATCCAAAATTTCGAGTCCAAAAAGTGGTATCGGAATCAATCGAAATTCGATCTGAACATGCGTTTTACAGTGTTTGGGCACTCCAAACATAACGCAAATAATAAATATAATCTATCTTTTCAGTTTGAGAAATTTTGATTTTTCGACCATTTTTCACTCAAATCCATATTTCTCCACGTCCAGAGCCGGCAAATAGAAATAAGTAGTGTTTTATGCAATCCGGGGTGGGGACCCTCCAGTATGGGCCCCCAGCTCTCATTTTGGGCGGCCACGTCCGGGAAGGGTCGAATATGGTCGAATCTTACCGATCCCCTCTCTTAATTAATATATTTTCCGAGATAGAATCATTCAATTATTCCCAATTATTGTCTAGATTTGTTATAGAGCTAATTGTTTCTTTTCTCTTCAAGATCGTCACGACTACGAATCAACAGTCAACGGCGTTCAAATAGAGTAGGCGAAACCGGAAAATTACCAGTGCAATCAAACTATACCAATTCCTACTATTACGAATTTACGATCACTCGTCCGAAATAATAAAACGTTCCGTTGATAATCCGTGCTAAACAACGGATACGGATGCGAGAGAGCATGGCAAAGTGAGAGACACGTCGAGGTATAGAAAGAGAATACATCACCAGTAGTCCATTTCATGAACGTATCATTTTAAAATTGTAATACATAGATAGTCACCGTGATCAATCAATATCTACCGTAACCTACCCTGCCCTATCAAAACTACCGTATACCACTCACCCTTTCCGGCCTTCTCTGCCAGCTGGCGCAGTCGGATGGCTGCCGAGAGACCGCCAGGACCGCCGCCTGAGCAAAATAATCAGATATCGATATATAATGAGGCACGAATGGTACCGTACATAAAGAAATATTTTTAAAAAAAGTATATTACATTTTCATGACATAGTGTTTCATTCAAATTTGACGATCGCAACATTATCTTCACGGTGTGCGGTCAATCATAAACCCCATGCAACCTCAAACAGCCTAGCATTGAAAATCATCAGGGACCTATATCATTAATAAATATGACCCTTCACTACCGTATGTCTACCGTAACCCACTCACTACCGTTTCCCTCCACTCACCAACAATAACCACATCGTACTCGTCAGTCACTCTCGTCATGTCCACGTCCGCCCAGCGCGGGTCCTTGCTGCGGTCCTGAGAAGAACATCAGCAATTAAATGTATGAAATTCCATGATCCTATCAGAAGTTTGTCTAGACGTATTCACGAAAGTTTTCAAAACAGATATTGGTGCTGACGATGAGACTGCTAAATGTAGAACTGGTGCTAGAACTCCAAAAAAATGTAGAACTCCAAAAATACTGGCTGCAAAATAGCCGTGCGGAGAGGATGGACCATGGCCATTCAAACAAAGGTGGTAAGATTTTTAAATAATTTTTTCATGCAAAAAAAATGTTGCAGGGTCCCAATGAATTCATCAACTATCCACACAAAAGAAGCGTTTCAAAACCACCAGAAATGTCACATCAACGCTTCCGGGAAAACAGAAAATATCAATCCACCGTGAAACCCGGCTTCACCAATCGTGACTTCACTAGTTCTGCGCAGTGTCACTAGTTCTGCTTCACTAGTTCTGCGCGGGTCCTTGCTGCGGTCCTGAGAAGAACATCAGCAATTAAATGTATGAATAAAACCAACAAAAAACATATCTATAATATTTAATTTACCTAACCTTGATAGTGTAGTGAGTAGTCGTCCACTTGCCGTTGACCACATTGTTCAGCTGCCTGCTCGCGCGGAAGAGACGAGCCACTGAGAGACGCATCTGACAACAATTAATTAATCAATAAAAAAAATATTTTAAAATAACGACAAAATTATGAAAATAGAAATACAGAACTGCTTGGGCCGGGTGGATCAATTGATATTCGAAAAGATAACAGGGCAAGATTGGATTCACGCCAAACACCACGACTCTTTAGGGAATGGTGCGACACGAATCTCGCGGGTCTAAAGCTCACTGCTGCAGCGACTCGATTCATCAGGCAACGCACATGGTTAATCAATCGATACCTTCGCGGTGCTACTGGTGAATATGTGCGCTGAAAAACAGGACAACTAACGAAATGATAACAACAGCGAGGGAGCGAGAGGTGCGACTATCGAGAGGTGGGGGGGGGGGGGGAGAAACAGAGAGGGACGGGGAGAGCGGAGTAGGCGAACGGGACAACAAGCGCTGCTAATACAACACACATCTCTAGATGATAGAGGCAAAAGAAGGAGGGGAATTAGAGAAGCAGAGAGTGAAACAGAGGCGAATCATTATTAAGGCGAATCATTGAGAGTGCAAGAGGTGGAGTATGAATAGTGGAGATGAGAGCGACATAGATAAAGGGAGAGAGAGAGGGCAGAGAGATGAAGAGATAGGGGGAGGTGAACGGGACAACAAGCGCTGCTAATAAACACATAGACGATAGTGGGCGACTGTTGGAGAGAATTAGAGAAGCAGAGAAGGGAACAGATGCGGGTCGAACGATGATAATGGTTGTTGAGACAAATACGAGCGATGACAGCCTCTAATTGAAAGTTTTGAAACCACTGGTCATGATCCGAACGCGCGGCGCTAATCTGCCTGCCCGCGTAACGTCCAAATCCCCGAACAAAGGGCAATAATACCTCGAGGAAATACATGCAAATGTGCACGAAAATGACCTTTTGAGACTGCGAAATTATGTGTATGCACGCATCATCACTAAAACGCACAGTCAAAGCACACAGGAAGCGATATTGCGCTGAGGGAACGGGAACACGGCATTCGATCACCCAGCAAAACCATTCCATAAATGGGTCTGACCCCTTTCTGGAGATTTGTATTTAAACGCATAGCAAACAGAGAACTCATGACTGACGGAATAGCGTGGATGAACAGCAGATACAGCGCGAACCAAGTCGCCGCCCCCTTCCGCACATCTATCACGGTCGCGACACCAATCCGCCTGGTCATCGCCAATTTTGCACGCGCGCCAAACAAGATACCATCAACAATCTTTGCGAGTGTGTACGTGTTGGGGGGGGGGTGCAACTGCCTCAAAGTCCACTCTGCCTCCTACCGGAAAATACAGCCTACGCGGAAAGCAGTAGTAGACATCCAATATTCGATAAAATCTATCGAAAACAGTATGATTGTAACGTCCCGACTTTAGGGAACGTGAGAAACACTGGTCATGCATGCGTGACCGCTAGGCACACGGCACCCGAGGCACGGACAATAAGGGGAGGGCTCTCTCTCTCTCTGAACGTTCTTTGCACTCTTCGCCATAGAGCAAGCAGAGTAGGAAGAGGGGCCCGGCTCGGGGTCCAAAGTACAAGAGATCACTCGCTTTCTCTCTCTTCCCTCCTATGATGAGAGAACGCGGCTAGCGCACGGCAGAGAAAGAGATAAGGCGATGGGCGAGAGAGCGTGGAGATAGGAGAGAGTGGGCATAGAGTTAGAGATAAGAAGGCGGGGAGAGAGCAGGCAGATAGGAGAGGGCGGTAAGAGAATTAGAGCTAGCCACGAGAATGCTTCGCTATACCTGTCACACTGTTCATAGTGTAAAGTCCAGAACCGGTAAGCGTTACGACACCCTTAGGTAATCGCGCCCGAAAATCGAGCACAAGTCCAGATGCCTGCAACTCTCATAGTCAGATATTCGCAGAGGGTACCATTGACCTCGAGGAATATAATCAAATTTGCATAAATAACTCATTTGAAAGCTCTTTATCCAGTTACAACCTCATGAATTATGTTAATTTCACAAATCAATAATGCAGGGGAATCATTGGCTAAGACGGAAGAGAAAGCAGAATCGATGAAATGGCTAAGAAAGTGGGGGGGAAATCGATTGCAAACTGGTTACTGTAATTAAAATGCACATGGAATGAAAATAATATAGCTACAAAAATGCGCACATTCTACCAAGCCCAGCAATACTCTTTCGTTCATATACGAGATCTCAAGCCTATATAGATAGATATATTATACAACCAAATCACCGAATAAATTAGTGGTATATTATGATACACAACAGCCAAAAGTGATGCATGGAACAACGGGTTACTGTATAAGGGAAAGTGAATCAATCGATACTGGGGGTTGAAGATACAGTAATCCTCTCAGTTCGGCGTCGATACGGGAGTCGCCGGCTCCTTCGTCTCGGTCGGCGTCGTGACCGAGCTCAGCGCCGCACTGGCCTGCGAGAGAAAATCGATAATTGCAAGGATACCGTAACCGTATTCAGTAAATACTGTAACATCATATCAGTGAATCAAATTTAAATTAGTTCTCTTCAGAGCTTCTCTATTGTTCTGTCGCCACAAAACCACCGTTTCACCAGGCTATCGTAATCCCACGCTACCGTAATCTAAGTCTACCGTATACCTGTCCGGTAACTCCCTTGAACCAGCTGGTCAGATTGTTCTTCATCTTGCCGCCGCTCGCCGAGATCGACTTGCCCGTAGAAGAGAGCGCGGAGCTGAATCGCGTATTTTTATAATAATAGGTTAAAATATATTAATGTTTTTTTCCAAATAAAACTTCATGAGGAGAGTGTGCAGATAATCCTACCAGTTAGTAAGATTGTTGAATAGTTTTTGATTTGTAGTATTATTTTAAAGTCAACATCAAGCGAACACTGTTAAAACCAGCTAAACTTTTATTTCTTGTATAGCGCCAATTCCACAGGTAACATTCGCGCCTCAACGATAGCAGATACATTACAAATGTTTCGTGTTATAATAAATCATTAAAACAGTTTATAAAAGTAAACACCCCCACCCTTCCTTGTAAGTAGTAAACAACAAGAAAAATAGTGTAATTGTTATTTACATAGGATCATTATTATATTCAGCAGACTTTGAGACCTGTAGCAAATACAACTTTTATTAAATTTCTAATCCAAATGTAGCGATGGTCCACTGCCGACATTCAATTTTAAGCAATAACGAGCATTTATCAAATACCCCCTATTCAATAGATCTTCAGTTACCGCTTGATTAAAATTAATCCCCTTCCTTCTCAATAATATACGAGAGGATTGCTAAAAGAGTATTTACAAAGTATAGATAGATTTGTAGACAACTTAGGAATCGTATTGAAAATTTGGGCACCATTTCAATTTCCAATTCTAGTGTAGCGCCAATCCTACAGGCGACATTTGCGCTTCAACAGTAGAAGATAAATAAAAGAAACTCCATGTTCCAATAGACCAGTAACCGCTCTATGACAGTAAGCAGCACTTTGTTTTATACGACAATATCGTGGAAGAATTCTTTACCATTTGAGTTTAATGGAAAAATCCAATAAGAAGACCAATTGGTAACTGTTAAGACCAATTCCATTCCTAACCCTACTGCAACCCCAATTCCACTAGCGGCATTCACGTTTCAGCCACAACTGATAACCCAAGACACCAAGACTCTTGAAGAACCCAACTCTTGAAGACAGGCTGCACTCTCAATAGCTTGTTCGTCATTTCAGCTTTACAGTCATACAAAAATAACTTAATCTTTAAAAAAATCATTTTTTCAATCAATAACTACTACCGTACTACTCACAGTGCTTTCCTCGCCTGTTCACTCCCTCCGACCGAGTGCTCCACTCGCAGCACAACGTCGTACACGCCCAGCTGGCCGGCAAAGATGTGTCTGAAGGGATAGAGATTGCGTCATCACTAGGTAATCGCTACTTCTGGATAAATGATGTGATGACTACGTAATAATTACGTCACCACTAAGTAAGAATTAGAGCATCACTACGTAATCGTTATCTCATCACTAAGTACTCATCACGTCGTCACATGACACAAATATTCATAAATGTTTTTTTAAACATTAAAATGTACTCTACCTAGGAGAATGGAATTACCGATTCGGAACTCGCTTCAAATCAGGCTCTTTTTCTCCAGCCCGAATTCGCAAAAGGGAATAATCCAAATGTTCTTCTATTACGTCATTACTACGCAATCTTCTAACCCTGGCTGCACCCCCCCCCAGATCCTCACTTTTGTTCTAATATGTCTACAAAAAACTGTCTTCTTGCCGATGCAATCGTTTATTTAGAAAGAAATTACGTCATCACTACGCAATCTCTCTCTCCTCACTCACCCCGGCTCCACTCCGACCAGATCCTCGTGTCTTCCCTCCTCCAGCCACCTCCTGCAGTTGACCGTCTCCCGCCACGCGGCCACGAACGCCGGTGAGAAGTCGGCGCATGCTGACAAATGAATTTGGAAATAATGACAAATATATATTTATCCTTTTTTTGGAATTATCGTAAAATGTGTAATCAATTTAAAGGGCAGCCTGAATAGCAATGAAGTGAGAGAATTTGATGAATTGGATAGTCATTTCTCCGACCATTGGATCTGATATTACTCATCGCAGTGCACCGAATGAGACCTACTAATTTTGAAACACCGGCTCACCAGTACCTCTCGCTAGAAATTTTTTTAAAGTTGTCACTCGGAGAAATCAAAGTGAAAAATCGAAGAGAAAAAAAGGCCTGTAAAAGATGCTCGAAATAACTCGGCTGTGGCTTCGTCGGTGGCACGTGTAATGCAGGAGTCACTCAATTTTATTCACTTTATTGATCACCTGAAGGGTACACATCTAACTGTGTTAACCAATTTTCTCGGGACCGCCACCTACTTTTGCGGTTCCCCAGTGAGGCAAAACTCTTTCATACCAGCAAATTGCCATTGAGCTTGTTTGGAGCAAATAGTTAAGTGGTGCGAATCAGATTCATCACCGTGGAAAATGAACTATCTACATCATGAAACGCCAACTCACATAGGCCGTATTAACTGCCAGTGAATGCGCGAAAAGTACTACATACATAGCGTTTCATACTGCATGGAACGTGGAGACTGACTTGGATTTTTATGTATTTTAATGTTGTAAATCATCTACTTCAGGTAGAAGATAGAAATCAGCAAGGAAGTAGCGCTGCTTTCTATCCACTTTCTAACTGTTTTCTATCTTCTTCCTGCAGTAGTCGATGAGTCTGCACTCACTGGGTGCCAGTTCACTCCGCACACTCGCGCCGAGCGACAGGAGGTAGGCGCGGAACTGCTCCCTGCACCACTCGTTGCCGCCCTCGTACGCTGAAAATAAATATTGCATTTATTTGTATTATTTACCGTATACCCAGATTTACAAAATAAAAATAAGACAGCCGAAAAAAATCGAATTATGCCCCATTACCTGCCCTCTTGTATTGATGCGATAACATTAATCAGACGGGACACCAAAAATTCACTCACAACATTTATTATATTAAACGTTCTAAAGGCTTTTATAATTGTGAAATCTTAGTATCATCGTTATCACCAACAATGGTTGCAAGCAGCAAGAACTAGTGCATGCACATTAGTTTTGTGGAGTGCTCCCCCCCCCCCCGCCAATCCGACGTTTCACTGTGCACAAAAACCTTCGCCAAGCTCGTATGCCACTGTTAGGTCCTCTACCTGTACGCGTTCCGTCATCACTACGCCATTGCTGTCTCAAACCTACCATATTTAAGTTGCAGGCATGCGATAAACCAGAAGTCGCATGCAGATCATATTATCTCTCTTCTACGATGTCAATTTGCATCATACATTTTCGTTGGCCGAGATTCTCGGTTTACACTTTTTTGAACTAGGCAGTTTAGAGACTCGAGACCCATCTAGGAATGCGCAGAATGTCGAGTTTAGTAAGAATTGCCCCCTATCTGACGTGTTTTATCGAACTTTCGATAGAAATCTGACGTGTTTTTGAAAATGTATGATTTGCATTCCCTAAATTATCCCGAACAGAGAGCATCGGGGATTTCCATAACTATTTCAATCGCGATCTCATTACTAGACGTTGAAAGGTAACTAAACAACTGCCCGCATAACAGGGAAATTGACCGCTCTTTCAAAGAGAGAGAGTGCGGGGAATGAAGAGTGTGGGGGTGTAATTTCCCTCTTATGCGGGTAGTTGTTTAGTTACCTTTCAAAGTTTACCCAAGCCGCCATACAATTAGCGACAGGCCGCGGAACACCGATGTCACCTTGCTAACCGCTCCCACAATGTTCTGGTGCCTCAGAGAATGTAAGGCAAACGAGCAACGAGTGTCTTTTCCCAATTGGGAAAAGGCGCCAAAGAAGCGCTGTTCGGCGCCTTTTCCCAATTAGGGAAACACACTACGTGGCCGCTTCCCTGACAATCCGAACATTGTGCTCCGCCGCCAATCTCTGGTTTCTTCGCCCGCCCTAATCGTGCATGTGATCAGCATAAATAATCTGGTACGAACAACCGCTTGCTATATGAGACATCCAACACTAATCTTCTTCAAACATTTCAACTAAAAAGAGAATAAAAAAAGGGAAAAGAGGATATTGAGTTATAACAATTGTTTTTACATCGCCTCCAACTGGTGAAGCTAATAGTGCGGATAAATTATAAGCCACCACAGGGCCATCTCATCTCGAAATCTCTATGCCGGAAAGTGACTTCTGCGAATGAAAAAAAAATTAGGCAAAAAGGTAATTTATTTTCAGTTTTGGAACTGTCGTTTAGGAACCCTCGACATTTTTTTTCTCCAGGGTTTGTTTGGGATACGTTAGAACATTTCTATTTTTTTTAAATTTGTGGGTTCCTAAACGGCAGTTAAACAAAGTATCATCACCCTACTCACCCGGTCCCTCGTCCTCGCTGCCCTCCACGTGCTTGAGTAGGTGGTCGGCGAACCGCAGATCAGCAGCAGTCAGCGAGAGCGCCTTGCGCAGCTCCGGCGCCAGCAGCTCCACGCACCCCACGCCCTCCTCGTCCAGCTGCAGAGAGAGGATATTACGTCATGGATAGGCAACCGGATAGAGCCGAACCAGCACGTTTTCTTATATTTCAGAGAAACAAAATGAAAGTTCGTTCTATACAATAATGATTGTGCTGTTCCGCATAAATCTAATATTCAATCAATTTCAAATTCCTAATTCTGATAAGGCAAAGAACTCTCTAACAACATCAGAAAGTGTACTATGTAGTAAATCACACACGACTGAAGCGCAAACACGCAGGGTAAGCATTAAAAAAGAATTAGCCACAAGATCGCCCCATTTCCAAATCAACATTCGATAAATTCAACCAATAATCCAGCTACCGTAACCACGACGTCGAAGAACTCCTTGCGCTGCAGGAAGAGCGCGTTCGTCGCGCCCACCACGAACCTGCAACTGATTTATTTATTTTAAGATTATAGGCAACGAGGAAGAGGGGGGGTAGGAACACTGGAGACGCATGTTGGCAAATATGCCGCATTGCAGCAACAAGAAATCACCCAGTTGTGCGGCGTATGACACTTCTAACCTCGAAAACATTTCTTGCACCAGTAGCAAGACCATTTAACCTCAATTAATTTCCCAAAAAATACTGGTAATTACACCATTTAAACGTATGCAAAAAAATCAATAAATCGACCGACCCGCGCACTCGCTTGCTTGTCAGGTGCTCCAGATTCGCCAGGCCCACGTACGGATTGAAGATGTTTCCCTGCAATTACAACCATGTCCTTTCCTCAGGTGAATCTCACTTAATCCCTTATTTAAAAATTATAGTTTCTCGAGTATCAACTTCCGACGAAACATCGTTAGCTATGCCAAGTACTCATCTAATACACGCGAAACCGCATTCTCACAGCTTGACCACAAAAATAGCTGATTGCCATTCATCACACCTCACCATGCCATCACTGGTACGCAAGCTCTAGATAACCTCGCCGCGCCCTACCGTACTGCTACCCTACTCACCAGCGTGAATATGCTCAGCGGGAAGCCGTACGCATCCTTGCGGCGCAATAATGGATCCTCGCCCAGTGCCGGCCGCGCGCACGCATCCACCGGCTTCGCCTCTGTGATCTCCTGAAATGACGAGATTACGGCATATGTGGGCACAGGGGTCGCCTGCAGGGGTAGTCGTACCCCCTGCAAGCAAAATCCGAAACTAATCGCTTTTTTTCAATGAGCAACACCTGAAAAAGCGGTCCTTTGGGGTCATATGACGACCGCCTGCGAAAAAGTTGGATTTTAGCTGCCCATCTGTGGATTACGGTGACGCAATACCAGATTACGGTAATTATTTACCCTAGCATCGTCTAGTTAACCGAACTCGTGATATAGATGATGTGAAAGATAGGAGTGCGCGTTGTGATTTTCGGATTTGCCGTTTCTCGCAACAACAACAACAACAAAAATAGCAAAAAGCCGAGAGCGATTGTTATTATAACCATAGACCAAAACGTTCGTTCTAGGGAACAAAATCAGACAGCTTTTGGACTTTTTTGGGGGTGAAATTTGGAAAAATCAGACATCATTTTCGGGTTTTCAACCTAAACCCCTAAAACCAGACATCATTTGGGACTTTCGGGAACAAACGTTTTTGGTCTATGATTATAACTTCAAGCCGGCGCATCGCCGCTTCCGTATCGCCCCATATTCCCTTCGCCTTGTGAGGTCATTATTTGCGATCGCCACTTACAATTGTTAGTTCGTTATGACCACACTCACCTCTCCCTCCTCCTTCCTCTCCTCATCCTTCTTCTCCTCCTCCTCTCCCACACTCTCCTTCTCCTCGACCGCCTCCTCCGCCCGCTCCGGTTGTTGTAGCTGCAGCTTCTCCTCCTTGTTCTGCAGCTGCTGCTGCAGGGGCTCCGGCGCTGCAGCGGTCGCAAACTCGAGTCCCGTTTCGAGCAGATCTGAACAGAAAGGATGAGTGATGTTAAGACATGCTGAGTTTTAAAAAAAACAATACTAGCATGGAGCGATAGTACTTAACTGAAGTATATATACGGTATATCAGAAAACAATCGGATAAAGCCAAGGCATAGCCGTTGCGAAACGCGAATGTACTGGGCTACTATCTCGAATAGGTCAAGTTCAATGATATTCGATCTTCCCATCAATGTAGCTTTTTTTACTAAACTGTACCCACCCACCTTTTTGTGGGCGGATGGCCTAGTGGTGTAAGGCACTGCTTGCCAGACGAAGGGTCACGAGTTCGATCCCCGCCCAGGTTCACCAAGCCTTCCATCCCGATTGTTGGCGGTAAAATTGGTAGCAACTTTGATTGCGGAAGGTAACGTGCCCCAGAAGCCTGATCAGCACGTAGATCTGTGCAGCAACCGGCCTTACCGGCCGGCCCCGGCAGAGTAGTCGCTTGTCGACGTAATGTCCTCTAGATTCCGGTAGGAACTTTATTGTGCGTAAATTTTCCGTTCCGACAATAACGTAACTACTGTGCAAAAAGTCGGCGAAACGCTAACACTCCATATCAATATTTCCGTGATCTAATTATGCGCTTTCAATAGCAGTAGAATGCACGTTTTATGAAATAGGAATGAAATAATATTAGAGAAGATGTCTGCCCTAGTAGGGAATATAATGTTCCGAAATATGGACTAATTCGCGCTAACGACCGTATCGCCAGAGTGGGCAGAGACTGCTAAGTTTTTGAACTGCACAATACCTTCTCTGATCGTCCGACACGCAACTATACGAAACAAGTACCATCTGTGCGACACAGATTCACGTGGCGCTTATTACAAGATATTTCTCTATGAACTAGCTTCGGAACGGTAGTTTCACCGATAACATTATAACTAAAATAATTAATTTAATAATTAAAATCATTTTAAATGTCAATGATTAAACTAACTCGGGAAGAGTGAGAGCAGGGCCACCAGCGAGTCGCCCAGCCGCGCGACAGGGAACATGTGGAAGAGCACCTGAAAGGTGGGGAAAATGGTGCAATTTACGTCATCATTAGGTAAGTCCATTGGACGCATTATCACCCAGGCCATAATCATGATTCGGCTGTACACTTTTGTAACATTTGGAAGAGGACTTGGTAGGAAGGAGAAAGAGCTAGTATTTCATCATCACAAGGAAATTTAGAGGTGAATAGTAACGAAGATGTGAATTGTCAATAAGTCATTCTAAGATCTTACAGAAGGAATTTCTGATCTCACAACAACAACAAAATCGTTAGTATATTTTATGACCCGCTAATTTCGTGTCACGGGACTGTATAACTCCTAAGGTTAATGCGACTTATTAATTTCAATTCGGTTATCAGGTTCAAATATCCGCATATCATTGTTTACCGGGCATCATCCCATTCCAATATTTAGCTAAGCTCTAGATGCCGACAGGCGTTTTCTAATGGTTATTCGAATGTTAAGAAAAGCAAGCACATACGAATATATAGCGTAATATTGGCATTGCTTTTATAATTAAATTTATGCTGCAACTTCCCATTTGACAGGGAAACTATGTTCACTGGAGTTACTAGGTGATCTTGCGTCACACAATTCCTACAATGTATCGATCTAACACCGCCGAATAATCGCTCATTACGTAATTCCTATATAATAATAGGCAAAAGTATGTTAGTCCATCTCAGAGGCCATAATGTTCATCGGAGGCGGCATTTCGCGCGGTCAGTCCACGGCGATTCCGACAATCACCGTGCGTCCGCGCTTCGCCCTCCCCACTCGCAGAGCAAGGATGATCAGTGTCTTCATCGATGTTTTTTTTGCAGGTTTATCGCCCAAGGGTGTGAACCAGGGAGACGCGGGTTGAGACGCGGCGCCCCGATCCACTAGGCTAGGTGCGAGTTGTTAGAGGGGGCTTGCAAGGACACTAAATAGCGAGTAACGCGCGCGGACTGTGTCCGTGTGCCCTGTGGCAGTTTTCAAGAATTATACAGTGCGCATAGGACAGGTGTGTTTATTGTTTTTCACACCCTCTTGCACATTCTAGTAAGCCACTACCAATTAGTCATTATTTTAATATTTTTATTTAATTAAAATAATTAGATTAATCGATCTCACCTTCTTCTCCAGTAGTATCAGCTTGAACAGGAGCACTACTCGGTGCCGGAACGTCTTGATCAGCGAACGGATGGAGATGTCTGCAAAAACACAAAATAAGAATTTTAAAAAAAAACCAAAAGACCCAGCATTCTCCGTTTTTTATTCACGACACAACTGGGATTGGTAAAAGTTATCCGCACATGGTTATGAATTTACAAGAACAATGTCCAAATCAAGACGAGATTTTACTGATAAAGTCCCACACTATTCGCGTTTCACTCGATCCACAATTTTTTTTCCAATTAGGAATTCTTTACTAGTTTTCTTGTATCGTCGATAAAATAATCAATCGTTACTAGATTTACCTGCACGATTGCTGCGCGGCTTAGCATGGGGAAAATCAACATGCCAACTCCCATTTAAATTAACTAGTTATGCTAATTAATTACCCATGCTGGCTGCCTGCCCGTCCACCAGATCCGCGCCGTCGTCGAACATCTCGGCGAGGTTGGCGTGCATCTGCGACAGCACCTCCACCTGCAGCGAGAGAGAGAGAGAGAGAGAGAGAGAGAGAGAGAGAGAGAGAATTAATACGTGTCGATATCTACCAATAATAATGCTTATAAGGAAGTCAGCGATGAGCTAGCATTTCAGCAGATCTTAATAATCCAATGAAACGTGAATTGGCAGGGGGAATATTTATTTGTTATTTTTACGCCTTTCTTTGAAAATGTGTACATTTATGTCGTACGAAATTATGGAAACACAACAAATGCATAATTCTCGCAGTGCTAATAACTTGATCGTGAAACTGGAAAGCGCATGTAAGTATTTCCTAATATATGGAGTGTTGCTCATTTTCCTCCAATACTGTGACGGCGCATTGGCACTCCTATTTCCACAATCACGTCTCCCCCAATTGCAAATGAAACTCGTAGTGAAAACACATGTCTGTATAGGGAGGAACCCTTCTCATTCTTGTTGAAGTTCCATAGAAAAAATTAATTTTAATATTTTTAAAAAGAAATCAATAAATCGAACCTTGCTGAAGTCCTTCTCATTAAAGTAGGCCTGCGTGATCAGCTGCAGCTTCGCCTTGAGCACGCCGAACAGCGGCGATCTGAAGCGGCGAAGATTTATATATATCTGACCCATTTCAACAAGCTTCTGACCCACCGGACTACCGTACTCTTCGCACTACCATATCCCTTCGCTGTATTTAAAATTTATATATATTTAAAACGCCACGTCATCACTCCCTTTCTCGTCTCTTCTCTCAACTTCCGTCGACTTCCTCGTCAATCTGCTAGCTGGCAAGTGGGGTGCCGGCGCCAAGGTGTGGTTTCGTAACCCACCTGACGAGGTGAGTCAGTTTTAAATTCTTCTCGCCCTTCCCCCAATCAATCTGGAAAATGAATGGTACCGGTACTCCCAAGCCTCCCATTCCCTCTCGTACTGCCACTACCTCTCGTTATGCGACACAGGAGTCAGTCGATAAACTGACAATCGAAGTGAAGGAGTGCAAGTCCATGCTGGCAGAACTGCTCTCCATTGCCAAGTCTGCCCCTCCTCCTCCCGCCCCTGCCCCCGCCCCCGTCCCTATCCACTCTCTTCTCTCATCTATCGATCGGACCCGAGAGATGTATGAGACATTTTCGAAAGTGATCTCTGACAAGGCCGTCTACAAGGACAAGGCTCGTCGCTCTGTGGTCATCTGACTTCCAGAGGTCAAGAACCCCTCCAAGGGACTCGCCGCCGATGAGAAGACCGTCAAGGACCTCATTACCTACTCTGGATGCCCCGAGGCAATCAAGGCCTTCAACAACAATGAGGTGACCCACCATCGTCACCCGAGAGATCGTTCCCCCGACCACCGTCCCCTCAAGATTGAGTTCCGCGCTGATTCGATCAATGACTCCTTCCTATCCGGAATCCGATCCAAAATTGGCCGCCCTACCCCTCTGGTCGAACATTCCTTTGTTCGCATGGATCTCACCCCGACCCAACTGAAGATGGAAAGAGAGGCTAGAATCGAAGTTCGTCGCAGAAACCTCGCAGCCGGCAAGCTGCAGTTCGGTGTTCGCGATTACTATATCATCGAATACCGTAACCCCCGCCCCCTCCCTGCCAACTATGGAAATCGGGCTCCCAATGCTCGTAACAAGAACAAATCTGCCGATTCTCTCACTGCAGATCTCGCTGCCTCGTCCTCGTCGTCTCTGTGCTCTACTTTCACCGCCCGCTCTGGATTGTTCACTGACGTCATCGACCCCAATGTCACCCGCAAGTAGGATCCCGGCAGTAAGGGTATCCCTTCACTCTTGTCTCTTTCCATTTCCTCTCCTGTTTCCTCCTCTCTCTCTTCCTCATCTCTGATTACATCATACCAATGCAATCCCTCTAGCGCACGTAGACAATCGATATCGCGCGTCTCAGTATTCTATGCTAATTGCCGCTCTATTCGATGCAAGCTCCCCCAATTGTCCTTTCTTCTCTCATCTCTTGATTTCAATATCGTCTGTCTCACTGAGACTTGGTTAGACTCTACCGATAGCGACGCTTTTTTGATCTCTGGTCATTCCGACTACATTGCATTTCGTAGTGTTCGCGCAATATCAGATGACGTAGGTAGAGGCGGCGGAGTCGCTTGCATTGTTCATCACTCTCTTAGTCCCGTATTTGTATCCTCATTTGCATCAACTCTCCATCAACTCTCGATTGTGATTGATGCACATTTCACGTACACTAAGGATCTACCGTACCATAAGATCAGATTAGTTAATGTTTATCGATCCCCTTCCTCCCCACCCAATGCATTTATCGACTTCCTTTCTTTCATTACCCCTCCTATCTCTGATACTTTTCCATGTATCCTTATTGGCGACTATAACTACCCTGATATCGACTGGAAAACCCTATCTTCTCCAACTCCTTCCGATCTTCTTGATTTCATATCTGACCACCATTTCTCCCAGTTTGTCTCTTTTCCGACCCGCCTCCAGAATTATCTAAATCTTGTATTCAGTAATAAGGATATCATTCACAACATTTCTCCTTCTCCCCCACTCAGTGATCATCTCAGTGTGGTCTTTGATCTCCGCATCCCTTCCCCTCCCTCTCGTAAACATACCCCGTCTAGAATGTACAGATTGGCCAACTGGCAATCGATTAATGATTCTATTTTTCACCACAATTGGACAATTGCTTTATCCCATCTTGATGTAAATCAGTCTTACGATTATTTTCTAAAATTTATTAATAGCTTGCTTGAAATGTTTGTCCCGCTATCCAAGCCATCACCGTTCTCTAGATATCCCCGTAATGTTAGAATACTTTATGGTAAGAGTAGGACTCTAACCAGGATTGCACCTAATAGTAATGCCTGTATTGTTATGACCAAACGATTTAATTCTGCCCTTCATCGATTTCACTGTCTCTTAGAGAGCAGAGTTGTTGCCTCATCCGATTCCAAAGCATTCTATAAGCTCTGTAGTAGTAGACTTAATGCCCCCAAATCCACGCCTTCTGGAATTATCGATCCTAACGGTAATTTGCTTCTGTCCAATGACGATAAATGTAGGGCATTCTCTGACTTCTTTTCATCCGTGTTTACCAATCCCATGCATTCCCCTCTCCCTCCCCCTTCTCCTTCAATAATCTTTGATCTCCCCACAATCTCTCATTTACATATTATAAGTGCTCTCAGTAATCTCTCACCTAAGATCAATATTACTCCTGACAATATTCCCAGTATTGTTCTCACTAATTGTAAATTATCGATTATCGCCCCACTTCTTATAATCTACAATAAGTCTTTGCTCACTTGCACAGTTCCTTCATTGTGGAGACATGCACTTGTTAAGCCCATCCCTAAGAAAACTAGTAACTATATATCCGATTTCCGCCCCATCTCTTTGACCTATTCTGTTTGCAAAGTCTTTGAGAAGATTCTTATTAGTGAAATCACGACTTTCCTCGACCAAAATAATCTTTTCGACCCTCATCAAACAGGGTTTAGGTCTTCTAGATCCACTTCCACTAACCTGGCTGCAACGCATGCCCATTATCTCAGAATTTTGCATAAGCATTCCCCTTTCGATACTGTATATATTCATTTCCGTAAGGCATTTGATAGTATCGATCACCGACTCTTACTCTTTAAAATGTCGCAATTAGGAATATCCTCTCATTTAGTATCCTGGTTCGAAGCATATTTATCCGATCGCACCCAATCTGTTTTCATCGATGACTCATTCTCGCCTTCAACTGTAGTTAGATCCGGTGTGCCACAGGGCTCTTGCTTAGGTCCACTCTTGTTCATCCTATTTATCACTGACATTTCATCACAATTCCCGCCATCTATTCGCTATTCCGTTTATGCTGACGATTTAAAGCTTTATGCGGAAGCTCCCTTCTATTCTGATGACTTACAATGTGCCCTCGATGTTATCTCTACCTGGTCAGTACAATGGAATCTCGGCTTATCCGAGACCAAATGCTCTATTATGCACTATGGCCTTCACAACCCTTGTAGACAGTTCCATATCAATAATGTCGCCCTTACACCCAAAAAGACTGTTAAGGACTTAGGAATCGTTTTCACCCCTTCTCTTTGTTTCTCTGAACATATCAAAGAAATTATTAAGAAATCAAATTCTAAAATGCACTTCCTTTTCAAAGCTTTCCGTAGTAATTGTATCGATATTTATGTGAAATCGTTCACAACATTTATTCTTCCTAGTCTAGAGACCTGTTCCATTATCTGGAACCCCATTAATTCCGTTGAAACTACCAAAAATATTGAACGTGTCCAACGCGACTTCACTAGGAAGCTCTATTTCCGTTGTTCTCTGCCTTCAGTAAGCTACTGTAATCGTTTACGCTCCCTAAATCTAACAACTTTAGAACGCCGTAGATTTGTCACCGATATTGTCTTTCTCCATTCCATTCTTCATAGGAATTATGAACTTGATCACTCTTCCCTCCTCACTCGTTCTCCTCTTACTAGATTTGTCCGTAATTCACATCACTTCCGTATCTCTCTGCCTTTCTTCCCTCCCAATTCCCACACCACCCTTGCCTCCAGAACCATATCAATTTGGAATTCCCTCCCTTTCCCCTCGGTTGATTTATCCCGAGATTCCTTCCGGAAATTCATCCGCACCCAGCCCAACTCCTTTTTCCCTGAATCAATTGTTAAGAATTGGCTCTAACCCTTCTTCCCCATACCCTTGCTGCCATGCACAAAACCGATTCGACTACGTCGACGGACATCCGTTTCTTGCCCCTATTCACAGTTATTTTTCTTGTATGCGATACTCTGACGGAATAAATAATGAATGAAAAAAGTGGGGAGAGGCGCTGTTAAACGCGCTGTCATAACCGGCGCGTTTAACAGCGGCATTGATGTTTCTTGCAGCCCATTTTAGACCGGGTGAAAGTTGTTTGCCGTTAGTGCTAGTAACATCGTTATTGCCACGAGTATCAATCGAATTAAAATAAAGCCAGCCAACATGACAAAACAATTATTCTATCCGGTCATTTACCGATTTTAGTGGCAACGAAATTACCGTGTCCCAGGTGCGACCGTAATCTCCCTCACCTCGACAGGACGCAGACGCTCTTCTGCACAGTGGAGCGCGTGACGTCAGAGGACTTGGAGACGAGCGACTGCAATCAATAAATCGATAGATTCCGCAATTATTCCTTTTTTTATTTGCTCTCCTGGTGGGAAACAGTTTCACAGGGCCCCTTTCATCGATCTAATATCACCGCGTCAATCGTCTCAGGCTATTGATTTCGCAAATAACCACCCCTCCCCAATTCATTTACATTTATCTCAGGAAGATTCTCCCTTCTTCACTCTAACAAAGGTTGATCCAATCTGTTCATTGTTCACACTACTGCAACTTAGCATCCTTTTCCATTCTTCCTCATCCTTCTCTCCCCTCCCCCCCACTCATTCCCTCCCCTCTCGCCCGACCGAAATGGTCTCCAGCACCACCTCCGCCTACTTCCGCGACTCCAGCTCCACCGACACCTCCGCCACCTCCACCGACCGCTCCTCAGAGTACGGTATCCACTTCTTCCCTAGATTACGGTGCCCCAACTCCGCCTGAATATGGTACCTCCTTACTCCTCTGGGGAGTATAGGCAGATCGAATTCCAATTCGCAATCTCCCGAAGTGAAAGATCGATTCGCCTACCGTACCCCGATCATGATCCTGCTCGAGCAGACTACAATACCCAACCTAGCCTTCCTTCTTACAGATTCCGTCCCCTTCCCACATCGTCGCCACAGAGCTCCCGCTCCGAGCGCACGCCATCGTAAGAATCATCTATCTGACCCATCGCACTACCGTATCCCTTCAGGTCCTGCAGCGACGCCATCGATCGCAGCGTCAGCTCCGCGTCCACCGGCAACGTGGCTTACGATGTATGCGATAAATTTACCGTGCCTAGTCGATAGCTTCTCTCGCCTACCGTAGATATCGATCTATTACTACCGTACTCTTTCACTTATCGATCGATTCAGTCCGACCGTAATGAGCGCGTTGCGAGCATCGCCGAATCTTGGCTCGAGCCGAACACACAGGTATGGTAATCGATAAAGTACTGTATCCTGCTACCGTAACCCCCTCAATACCGTGTACTTTAAGCTCTCCGAGTTCACCAACTACTTCATCGGGCTGAAGACCGCTGACGAGGTACGGTCCTCATCCACGACTCCTGTACCCTGTTCATGGTGGTACCAGGCTTCTACCGAATCCAGTACTTTTACGATGCTACCACGGTACCTGGCCACCATACGGTACCCGATCTAATTGCAGGCTGCCGAGCTCACGACGCCCACCTCGATCCGTCTCTACTACCAGATGCCGCTGGACGGCAGCTTCGCCTCCAGCATCCCGCTCTTCCTCGTCTACCGATCCAGCACCGGCATTGTGAGTGCCGCAATATCGATCGATAACGGTAGCGAATTACCGATCGATTGATATTAGACTAGCATGGTAAAGTAATCAATAGATAATATACAAATACCGTAAAAGAGAGATAGTGCCCACACTACCTTTATTAGCACGACCGACATTTAAATAATACTGACGCCACAGTGATCCCACATTCATCCGACTTTCCAACCGGACCACAAATGGGATTCAATAATTTTCTGTACAAAATCTCGCACCCAGTTTAATAAGTTCTGTCTAATTTCCAAGGATTAAATAGCACCATTAAAACTCAAATCAACTGGGATCACGATCTATCTCCCGCTCTATTTTACAGGTCTTCCACTTCCCCATCGTCGAAGAGCTGGGCAGATGGCGCGTCAAGTACGGCGAGAGCCTCAATGTACTGTGTTACCGTACTCTGTAAACTACAGCACCCTACCGTAACCTTTACTGAAATCCGCATACCGTATCAAATCTACCATGCCCAGGTGACGTATCCCAACGTCACGTCGCTGCTGCGCCACCACATCCTCTACGCCTTCGTCTCGCCCTTCGAGAAGGGCAACTTTGAGAGCTTCGAGGTATACTGTAGCTCCGCGCATCATCAATTACTGACTGATTATCGTTCACTAGATCAATCCATAAACCCACTCAACTCCAAAAACCATCGCTAAATTACAGGTGTGGAAGGCGTTCACGAGCATCTAATCGAGTGATGAATGACAACACACAAGGCCTACCGTACTCTTACAGTACCCCGCAATCTTCTCATCAATAACCAATTTGATGCAGTACTACGCGCGTCTTGTTGATTTTCGAATAAAACGTGACGTTAAAATGTCGTAAATCTTTCACGTATAGTGCACACATATCATGATTAGGGTTCCCTTATTGGAAGTATAGGAAATGAATGCAAAATTATTCTTCTACAATATCATGCACTCGTAACATATAACATTTGCTCACTAGATTACAAACTCAGCGTGTAACTACAAATCACTGGGCCGTACACTTACACTAATGTCAAGCAAATCGATCTTACTGAAAAGAAAGCATCCTTTACCTTTTTGTTGTAAAGACTCTAGAACGTTCAATGTCACATGCACACATCTACCGCACCCTCTTGTATCCTACCGTACTCGGCCGCTTCTCTACCGTACCTCGGTGGCTATTTGGCGGAAGCAGGAGATGCCGAACACCGCCCGGTCCGGGTCGTCCAGCGACGGTAGCAGGAAGTACGTCGTGTCTGCAGAGGAAGAGAGGGATTGGCTAATGATGACGTCACAAGACTGCATTGATTGCCTAGTTATGGCACACAATACTTTCACGGTTACCTAAAGTTAAAGCGAAAATGGAAAACTTGGAAGTTGGATCAACTTGTCCTTTTGTCAGTTGATGCAACTCTGTGAGTGTACTACACATCTAAGATATTTCATCATGCACGCTACTGGTACTTTCAAAGATATTTTATGAATATCATTTTTTGGCCATTTCCGAGTCTTAATTTTTTTCCGACATGAACCAATGCATGAAATCGAAGAGTACCAACAGAACATTTATTTAATATTGCAATTCAAACATTTTGAGCCCAAAGTCGAAACTATATTTCGTCATAGAACCCTGATCTTTGATAGTTTATTATGATGATTGTATGAATTTTGGAAAATTTTGAAACGTCTTGTATTTACTCTCGATAATCTAAATAGACCATGTTTTCATACTTTCTGAATATGTTTGTCTATTTGACATCGGAAGTTGGCACACACGAACCTGTAAGAAACTTGTAAGATAATTCCGACCGAAAAATAAGGAATTGTGCAAGTTTGAGACACAATTTCGATCAAAATCCTCATTTTTAAAATTAAGCCAAAAAGGCCCATAACATACTTTTTGATGTAGATTCCGAAAATATAGGTGGCTTTACCTTAAACGGTGGTGGGAAAAAATATATTTTCGATTTTTCAAAAAAAAAATCTGATTTTTCGATCATAACTTTTTTTAAAGTGAGTTTCAACAATTCTAACTACCACATTCGGAACCAGCGCATAAAAATACGTATAATAGTCTGAAAATTTTGAAAAAAATTTTGACCTCGAAAATTTTTTTTCAAGCTTAATTATATACGGTCGCGATCAGCATTCGTGATGTTCATTCCATGAAAAAAGTTTGAGGGTAGGTTGTCGAATTCTCATCCGGGACCCTTTCCACTCTCTCGTGGATGGTCTCTTAATACTCTAAATAACGTTGTTTTCTTTTTTTTTCGCACTAGTGTAAACAGGGAACATGATAATTTTTCTGTTTAGTCGATCAATTTTGCGCGAAGCGTGCGCGTTCGACGCAGTTGCCGCGCACAAATTCCCAAAAACTGACCCTGTTCCACGTTGTGGGCGCCGTCAGGGAGCGCGAGTGCGGGCAGGGCGCGCCACGCTGCCGGCAGTCCCGCATCCCCGTTGTCCGCCGGCCCGGGCAGGGGCGGGAACGCGTACTCAACCTGTTGTTACTTAATTAATTAATGTTGTTAATTAGACAGATTAGTGACTAGATAATAGTCACATAATTAGCCTTCGAAAAAAGACGAAGCAACAGGTTGCGCAAGAGGAAAATTAATGAGCAAGAGCAACTACAAGAAGTGATTTTGAACCTACTAAACAACCCACTGCTTCGTTATCAATCGAAGTCTAATTACTACTCTTATTAATTAGTCGCTAATTATAATAAATAAGCGCGTAATATTTAATTACGCACCTGGCAGCCTTTCTTGTGGTGGAATCCCACAACGACCACGTGCAGGATCTGCGTCATTCGAGCATACTGTAAGAAGTCATCCATCGATCGATCACAGCAGACACAAACCACATCATACAAAACATCACCGACCCCTAGCTATTCTTCACCGAAAAAACTAGAACGGTAGGACAAATGTTCTCGTGAATCATCGAAGCTTCGTAAAGATCACATTCCGTTTCGTCATTTTACCAAAATAATCAATAAATAAATCAGATACTGTAGCGGTGACTTTCAACACCGGATTACATCGCTGATCTACCAAACTTCCAACACATACATAATCATATAGTTTATATCGTGAAAAACGTTGCAAGTTTCAGAATTACAGATATTGCGGCGGCGATCAATAAATATGTAGAACTACCGTAGCCACGATGGCGTAGGACGATCGAACATCAAGACTACGATAGACTGCAACGGTACGGTAGCTTGTCGGGAAACACATAGTGGTGTGGGGTGTACAGCGTTGAGAGCTTGATAAATATGTTTTACACATTTCGGAGAGAAGGGAGGGAGGGGGAGGGGGGCGCTATACTGAGGATACAGTAAGGGAGGGTAAGGATACGGTAAGGCTACCAATCGATAGTCGTCATTGCATGAAAGGAGGAGTAAGGTAGATCAAAGATCAGTTAGGATGAGGGGGATAATAATAATTATGGAGTAAATCAGATTGATCGATGGGTGCGTACGCAGGTCAACGAATGTTTGTTTCCAGGATTACGGTACTGAGTTCGGAAATATCGATTAATAAGGAATTACATATTGCAGCGTTGAAAAGGATGTGTGAGGCGTTGTCGGCAGAGTACGGTAGACGCATGTGGTGTGCCTGCATACCGTACTCTCACTGCACGCGAGGCGAGAGATCCCTCAGGGTTTCGTGTGTGTGAAAGAATATCAGGGAACAAGCAGGGGTGGGAGTGGAACAATCGATAACAGGGGAACAGAGAGAGAGCGCAGTAAGTCGTAGGAGATCAAGTAACTGTGTTGTGGATTACGGTATACAACTATAAGGCGGTGGTACGGTAGCTAGGCAATCGGTAATAGAAGTGCGCGTGTATGTGTAACCAGGCATTGTGTCAGTGTGTTTGCTTGTAAGGTAGGTCGATATAAACTCGGATTACGGTAACGATGAGAACCATTAGCTACGGGGAGAGGAACAAGGCATGTTCAGTTGGGTAGAGGAACAAGGCATGTTCAGTTTTGGTAGTGAATAGTGTTGTTAGATTGAATAATCCTATTCGCGAATAACAACGATTATTCGCGTATAACTATACATTATCCGCGTATAACCTTTGCTATCCGAGAATAGTAGTATTCGATTTAGCAACACCACTAGTGGCAGAGGAACCAAAGGCAGATTATGTACAGACGATCAACTGGGTTACGGTAGGGGGTAATGAGAGGTTACAGTATGAATGGATACAAGAACAGTGACAAATCAAACGTAAACATCGAGAAAGTATCCAGTCTTGAATAGAGGATTACAGTAAGCGGGCATCACAAAAGAAAAAAGGTATCGAAAGCTGAAAGGAGGATTCAATGAGGGATGGACAAGGGGAAACGGTAAAGAACGGAACAAAATCAATCAATAATCAAATCGATACAATCGACAATCAATAAATTCGACTGCTCCAGGCTTCCAGAGTCGGAACAGCGCGTGCCTATGTCTTACCGTATACGAAACGTGCTAGCAAGCAGTTATAAAATCATAAGTACGGTAATTAGAGGGTATGTAGACGAATCAATCGATATCGGGTATGAAATGGGGGCGGGAAAACAAGGATAGATAAGTGGGATATGGTGAGGGGACGGTACGGTAGCAGTCCTCTCAAGAGTTGACCAGCCACGGGTTCTGGGCTACGGTAGCCGGCGTGCGGTCACCGTAGTCGTACAGTAGCTCCTCGCCCTCCTCTATCGATCGCTTGGCGATAAGTATGAGATGGTGCTGGCCGCCCATCTCGACCACCTGCAAGAGAGACACAATTGCAATCATTGCGTCGTCTTTAGGTAATCGGTACTTTCCCAGATTTCGAGCAGCACCATTGGAAAAGCAGGTGGGTAAATATGTTTTTAACATTACGAGTTTGGTCCAAAGCATCAGCAGATCAGCTTCGCGTTACTAATGCACAAAGTTGATTTACTAATACATAAAGTTGTGATGCAGAGTATTTTTATGCAAAGATAACGAGTATGTTTAAACAACGTATCAGTTAGGGAAATTCGCTAAATTACTCGTCGTCGTTAAATCGCGTGTTTTAGGGTTTCACCTATACTTTGCTCTCAGCGCGAGCCCTCATTAATTAGCTTCGCTTGTGCTCCAAGAAGTGAGAATTCTCGTTTGATTACTAGTCATTCACGCATCGGAGAGCTCACCTTTCGGAGATAATAAAGTCATTCAGCTTTCTACTTCACTATCTCTCTGCCCCCCCCCACTCATACACGTCCAAGGATGTACACAAAAAGCAGAAGCGTCCGCACCATATGTTCGCGAGTCCCTCTCACATCCTTCCCCCCGTCTCCTCTTCTTCTTCTACCTCCCCCAAACTCCGGTCATAAATCTGCAAGAGCGCCCGCACACCCCGTCATTACGCGGTTTCACGAGTGCTATAGATATTAAATTTTGACAGGCATTACTGCTATCACACCAATGTACGCCGTGTATCAACAATAACGTAGCATCCCCTTCCTCTCTGCTAGTCGACTACTACACGAAAACATCGCTGCTTACACATAGTGACAGGCAGTCATCTTTCTTTTTTAGAGTTAACATCCGCCAATCGTAACCTAGCAACCGCGAACTGTCTTTTTTTAGGGAAGCTTTAGTCTAACAAGAAATTGTAGTCTTTCCCTATTCATTGGAAATAATTTCTCGCTGGTAATGACTAATAATCTTTCCCGATAATGTCTATTCCATATGCATCAGCCACCTACTGAGAAGGGAGGAGTGAGGCTACTTTTTCTCTACGGAAAATACTCCTACACAAAGCTACCCCATACTCATCATTCTTTAAAAAAGCCCGAAAATCTATTATACTACCGTACCCCCCCCCACCGTACCTTCGTCTTGAGGTTTGGCCGGAGTGCCGAGTGGTTGACGAGGCGGCCCTTGAACGGCGACTCCTTCGTCGCGTCGACGCACCTGCAGATTTGAATTTAAATTTCCCCAACATATATTTTTTTTAAATAAAAAGACGGGAAACATCATTTAAATATTAAAAAAAACTCACCAGTGCTTGTTCTTGTACTTGAAGAAGTACATGTAGGAGCCTATCGAGTGATCTCTGCAAATATAATATACTTTTACCATCACCAGCGTGCATAGCCGCAAAGCACCGGGTTTTTGACTGCTCCGGGATTCAAATGAATCCATTTAATAAAATTAATTAAATAAATAAATAAACAATATTCACCTGCCGTACTCCTCCTCGCGCAGCTTCGCCGTTTCGTAGTCAATCATGTCACCTGCAGCAGGCAAGTGAGTTAAATGTTTCATGGTAGCTGTATAACATCTACTCTCAGCGACATCGCAATCGACGATGCGATGCTCTTCGCACAATATTCACCAACTAGTAATACAACTATAAATAATAATAATAATAATAAAATACCTCTGTACTCCACCACCAGCTCGTTCTTCACATACGAGCGACCCGCCCGAATGCCGCGACCCTGCAATAAGTAAAATGAATAAAATATATTTATATTTCTCAATGCAAAGCATTTTCCGGTTTCAAGAAGACCACAAAAACGTAAATTGTATGTTTTTCTCTGCTCACTTAGGCATTCTTATGAAGTTATTAGCCAAAATGAATAAATCCGCGACCACCGTATACCTTAAACTCCTCCGAGTACACAATCAGGTCGTCCTCGCAGGACCCCGAGCTGAGCGCCTCCTCCATCTTCACCGTAGTCTCCTCCTGAGAAATCAATATTACTTTAAAATTTGATTTTTTTTTCAAATTTCACCACAGTTAACTTTTCAATGCGATTTCCATTAAACATATTTTTAGAAAATTATCTAAAGCCAGTTATCGATAAATCCCATCTCCCCGTGCTACCGTACCTCAATCTGCTTCCCCGTCTTCCTTTCCGACCGCCGCGGCTGGAAGTACTCGGTGATCTTGTGCGACTCCACCTTGTCCTTGTTGCCGGCCGCCTTGCTGCAATCGACAATTCCGTAATCCACCATTCGATCTTACTGTAACCTAACGGGAGTCGTAGGTGACGAAAATCGATACTAAGGGAGTACGGTAGTCAGGGACTACAAAAAATCGATACCCACCCTCGGGCCTTGTTGCTGCTCGTGTTGTTGTTCAGCACTTTCTTGCCCATCGTTGACGACGGCGCAAATGCTGCGGCTGCGGGCGCTGCAGCTGCTGCAGAAAGCGTCGACGTGTTGTGGGTTGCTGCAAAATGTTTTGGTCAGTGCCGCATAAATTTTCACTGATCGAAATTTCAAAAACCGGACCGATTTTTTTGTCACATTTGTTCTGTTGCTCAATAATAATCACAATCTGCCAAGACACTTATACCGGGCTCAATCTAAACCCTATCAGCGCGATAAAAAAATGATAGTGACAGTGACAGGTCCCCGTTTGCAACAAAGGACTGATTAGTGTAGAAGTGATAAGAGTATGGGGATAAAGATAAAGGAGGCAGGCAGCTAGTGGTTACTAGTGTTGTTAGATCGAATAGTTCTATTCGTGAATAACAAAGGCTATTCGCCGCGAATAATACATTTCTATTCGCAAAATAGAATTACTTTCGATATATCAACACTAATGGTGACAAAAGCGCACAAATGGTTTCGACAACAACTGGACACGCATACACACACACACACAAACACACACACGCGCGATTCATTCCATTCACTCCAAACAACGTGTGTGTGTATGCAGACATTTCAAGGATAATGGTGCATCTCGCTTTATTGCCTCTTTGCGCCCCCGACTCTGGAGACGGGCGGAAGATCGATCGTTTCAACAAATATATCACGACTTTTATTTTAAATATATATATATATATATATATATTAAGTTTTAAATCCACCAAACTTTTCGCAGTGTCAACCTAACGCCGCGACCACTTATCAGACATGCGCGAAACGCGAGATCACAAGGAAAACTACACTTGCTCGGTTGAGGTAAAATTGAGTGATCGAAAACGGTGAAAACGAATGGTTGGAAACGTCGTCCGAGACATTACACAACGTTGTGGAGCGCCTTCGTCGCTTAGTCACGCTTTCCTTCTTTTCGTTCTTTTCGCTATCTTTCCTGTCTCTCTCTATCTATCTCTCACTCTGCATATATAAGAGCAGGTTTGCGCGCCCGCAGGCGGCGGGCGCAATTTTGTGCCAAAACAAGAGGTGGTATTACGGTCGAGAGCGCGCGCACGCGTCGCGCCAGTATACGCAGTACTTGCTACTTTGAGTTTCGTGTTTCAGCTCGCCGCTAAATCTTTCATCACAACGAATGTGATCAGTTTCACCGAGCCTTGTCCTTAAGCGCCTAGTAACGGAACAACATCTCGTGCTACCAAGCAATAATTCACGACAAACCAGTTGGCGTCTTTCGGCAGTTTCGAGTTTTATCGCCTAGCGTGACCTCATATGATTTTTGCGCAGTGGCAGGGTGCAAAGAGAAGGCACATGGCGGAGCGAGAGGGGGGAGTATTCATACGTGGCCACGGTCGCACACTGGCAATCTGCATTTTCGAGAAACCTGATCGATAAATTAAAGATTTCGGGGGCTGATTAACGCTGGGGAAATATGCCATCGAGAGAAACCGAGGTGGGATGCAAAAAAAATCTATAATGTACTGCCCACGTGTGGGAGTATTATGAATGGGTGGTGTTAGCGAGAGCCGCGCGTATGAATGCTCGATTGGCGGAAATGCCGGGGAAACATTTGCGCGCTCAAAGGGCGCGTGGAAGAAAAGGCAGCTTTGCGCATATTATCAGCCCAGCAAACTAGGGTGATTTGCATTACGAGGGAGAGAGAGAGTGATAAGGGGACGGCTTGGAACCACCGAGGGGGAAGGGGAAGAAAAGCTAGGGAGAGAGAGTCTGAAGAGAGGTGATAGGGGCCTCTCAGACTTTTTTTTCGCTGTTTTCGATAGATGTTATCGAAAATAGTGATTACCAATGTCCCCATTCTCTGTACTATCCCTACACACCTCTAGTCCATACAAGGAGTCAAAATTTCGATATCGGAAAATTTAGGGAAGCGCGAGAATCTGGTGGTACCTGTGGCGTTCAAGAAGTGCAATTTGGCACTCGAAACCTCTCTAGGAATGCGCGGGAGGATTAATTTAGCAGGAATCAACTGAATTCTGACCATATTTATCCGAAATCTGACAGTTTATAGATTTTGAAATACGCCTATTGTCAGTGTAACAAAAATGTGTGGTACCTGTGGAGGTGGAGGCTCGTTGGGGCTTGCGTCTTCTTGTCCTGGTCTTTGACGCAACGACGTTGCCGAGCATAATCTTCTCCTGCTCGAGCGGGATCGTCACGTTGATCTTAACTAATTAATTAGCTAGTTAGCTAAACAACTTTCACGCGCGAGTGCTACAAATTCGGGATCGCGCGAGACTCGCGGAACACGCCGCGGGCGTCGAAAATATAGCGATCAATAGCGTATACACAAGCACACGTGAACAATAAGCGGTGGAAAAGCAAGCACCCCGCGAATGGATCACGTATATTTGTTGAACAATCGATTCGGGAAGAAGGGTGCAAAGGGGGAGGAAAAACAGAGATCCATGTTCTGGTATAGGGGGCGAGAGGAGGAGGGGAGGGGGACGCGAGAAACGCGCGCGTATTCCGCAGCCTCCGCCCGCCTCTGACCGCGCCTCCGTCCGCCCTCGCCTCACTCAAACACACACAGTGGGGCGCTTGCACAGCCCGTCGCGCGCGTCCTCCCTTCCTGCGTTTAGCGAAGAACATTCAGCGGAATTGCCCAACACTCTCGTAGTCGAATTTTTTTTTTGCAATTTTTTTCAATCTTATTTATTGATTTTCTTCGTTCGATTAACCTTATTTTTCTACGGATAATAATCGGACGCCTTCCTGGCCTCGATGGGCACACGATTACCACTCGTCGACTTACCAGGCGGCACGCACCAGGAGACTGCTGTGAAGAGAAAAGTTACGGCTGATAGTTCGTCAGGTATTTATCGATTTTACTGGGTATCCAGGTTAATCTTTCCGATCCCAGACTCGACAATGGCCGGACCGCCGGCGAAGAAGCCCGCTGAGCTCACGGTGTCGACCAACCCACCGCAGAGTCAGTTTTTTCTTCCACTTGACTTTCTCAACCGTTTCACCCTTTATCTTCGTATAAATTGCTCTTTTCATATTACGCTATCGTTTCGTAACGATGCTGTCTTACTCATAATGAGTAACAAGCCAGTTTAGCTGCGCTTAGCACTCGATTACGTTTAAACTATTGCATCAGTATGTCGAGGAAGCATGGTATTTATTTAGAGATAGGGATCTTCAATGGATATGAGCATTTTAATGCTGTTCTCGTCAGGTGTTTCGCCTCCGCTCATATCTCCCTTCAACCAGAAGCCGCGCATGGCGCTCACGGGCTTCCTGCTCTTCGTCAGAAAGGTTTGTAAAATCATAAATATTCATTATAACTATTACAATTTCCTAACTCAATCTCTATTGAAAACGATTAATTTCTTGTTATGACCGTTCGAACAATGCACATCATTGCGATAACGTTTGAATAACGCAAAAAAAAATCCCCGCTTCTTGTCGATAACGGTTTGATCAGCGGCGATTGCACAATAACAACGCAAATCGTCAGCTTGACGGTTGTTTGTTGTTGTAATGATATTATGAAATTATAACCGCAATTTAACTAACTAATTAATAAATAACTTAACTTTAGGAGCGCAATTCGATATCGGAGAGGTACCCGACGGCAACGAACGAGCAGCTGACCACCATAGTGAGTGATGATCTTTAATCTTTCACAAATGAAATAAAATCACTTACTCTATACTCATGGAATGGGCCTTTCAATGATGCAATTGGTTCATACATCGCGGTATCTTATTTAAAAATAATGTTTATCACGCCCGAGGACGCAACGAGACGATGTATGATTCCTGAGGGGAGAATACATAATCTTCTGCAACTGCTTTACTAATTGACTTGGGGGGAAGCCAACCCACATTTCTGATTTTATTTTGGGTGAAAAAAATGGAAATCCAACCCGCATTTTCGGTTTTTCATGCCCAATTTTGAAAAGTCCAACCCGCATTTTCGGTTTTTCATGTCCAATTTTGAAAAATCCAACCCACATTTTCGACTTGCCGTAACGCACCCTTTCGATCCATGTCTGCGTATTCCAACGAAATATTTTGTACAGTACTCGTTCTCAGTGATGTAGGATTATTACTAGGCAAAACTTATTTTTGAATCACTAACTATGCTGCGCTCCTGGCTTGGAATTAATTTTATAGCTGCATTAAGAGTAGTTCTGCTTCCACGTTTCATTTTTTTGTATGTCTTATACTGCATTCACTATTTAATAGCTTACAAATGTGGCACGTTTATGGGGATAGTTTTGGCATTAATTGTATTTGTTGAAAGACCCGGGCGGTTTTAGTATAAAATAGGAAACGGTTATTTTTTGGATATTAATATTATCATTCGGATTTATTTATTAAAGTTTTTTTTGTAGTAGACATGTAAGAGGATGAAAAATGATAATCTTTCCCTTTAAGTGTGACCTCAGTGGAAAAAAATTAGCTCCCCCGTGATTCGGTGCCGCACCCTTGTTTTATCTGTTCGCGCTGTTACTGGGCATCTCATTGAGTGTTTCTTGAACCTTCTCAATTAAGAAAACCATTAACGAGAAAAAAATTGGCGAATTGAGATCAAATGTCAATATTTAATCTATTAATTATTGTGTCCATTATAAAGGTCTCCTTCATTGCAATTTCTATGAAAGGAACATACATGGGCTAGTATGTTGCCAGCAACAGGACCCTCCCGCTTTTTGCCGAAAACCTTCTCGCTTTCGGTTCAAGCCGTTACGATTTTGGATCAGACCAGAGGTCAAATGGGTTTTTCGCAGGCTTCTCGTGCAGAAATGCCTAAAATCGCGCGCAGAAGTGCATATTGCCCAATTTTCAATAAATTTGTCAAAAAAGTGGACAGAAATGCATGAAACATTCAAAATTTTCGTTTGCCAACATGGTCTCAATGCTTTGCAGAAGTGCCTATTTTCTCTAGCGAGTACCTATTTGACCTATGGATCAGACCCTACCGCTTTTTGCTCAAAATCCCCATGTTTTCTCACTACTCTCCCGCTTTTGACCTACCAGCAACAGCCCTTGCCCATCTATGGAAAGGAATAAATAAAGTATTTAAACCTTACATAGAGGTAGTAAAATGTCTAAACCTTACGAATAATTGACTTATCTAAATATTACATAGAAAAAACAAGTATCTCACAACGAGGCCACGCTGAGAATCTCCGAGGGCAATTATTTCGTTGCAGTACAAATCTCACTGGAACTCTCTGGACGTGGCGCTGCAGGCGACGCTGAATGCACAGGCTCGCGAGCTCAACCTCCACCTCGGCAACGTCTCGCCCCATGTGAGCTTTATTTTTGTATTTGAATTAATGAAAATGTAATATATTTTGTAAATATATATATTTTTTAAAATCTACTATAGTTAAATTCTCATCCACGGAGGGGACTTAATATAGAAAGAGGTTGCAAGTTATTATAATGTATCGGTAAAGTACTGTTCTCGCGGGTTCGCTGTTTAAAGGATTATTTCCGCACCACTTGCCGGATCGTAGTTAAGTGTTGATATTGCATATTTAGCACTCTTTTGGGACCTGAAACGCGCACTGATTCATAATTAGTTGAAACATTTATTTAGCACACTAAAATAGTATAATCAAACTATGAATATTTTGGGCTTTTTTTGCGGGAAATTATCACTTCTGCTACCGTTGCACCCATGATAAGGTCTACAATTGGAATATATAACGTAATAGTCGAGATTGAAATATGATAATTCAGGAGGTCTTCTTGTTCCTTACTTCTATCTATGCACTGCAGTATGCAGTATGCTGCTTTTTCATGAATAGCAAATCCGATAATTAATCTAATTAGCGATACATTGCAGTCGCCGCCGGACGTGATCAAGGAGAACGAGGAGGAGCTCACCAAGATCATACAAGTGGCCCACGCTGCGCCCCAGCGAACCGCCGCCGCGCCTGCAGTGAGTTACCGTACACTTTCGTGTTGTATCCGCATTTGTGCTGTCTTATTGGAGTAGTTCCCATTGGCGTAACCATATGCTATTCGTACATTTTCGCCCGGCCGAGATATCTCATTTTCACACACTCTCTCGCCTAGCATGAACACGTCAGATTTCTATCGGAAGTTCGATAAAACAGGTCAGATAGGGGACAATTCTTACTAAACTCGACATTCTGCGTATTCCTAGATCGGTCTCGAGTCTCTAAACTGCCTGGTTCAAAAAAGTGTAAACCCAGAATCTTGGCCAACGAAAATGTATGATGCTATTCTTGAAACACCAATCATCCGTTTTGAACCATCCACAAATGTGCCAGGATAGGCGCGGAACACGTATCCGCGCCTTTTGCCCAGTTCCCCCAAAACCCGTGCACCTCGTGCCACGTATGTGTGCCAGCCTTATCCTTTTCATGCCACTTTCAGTAGACTTTACAGTAACTACAGTAACCTACAGTACCCGTTCTTGCAGGTCCCGCCCGCCGCCGCTGCCCTGCACAGAGACACGGTCGAGCGATTACGTGAGTACCGTACACCTACCGTATCTCCTAGGCAATAATTATCGATTGATTAGTGTTCTCAATATCACAACTGCCGATCTCGTGACCTAGTCTGGGGTGCTCGGCGCGCCGCCTAAACGATTGAACGCGTGACAGTGGGAGGGGAAGAGAGAGAGAGAGAGAGAGAGAGATTGCCCTATCTGATATCATCTCTTCTCCGTTCCTCTCATCTCTTTTTTCACTTCCCTCGCCCTACCCAATTTGTGTGAGACGAACTGATCTCTGTGTGTTTTTTTTCTTCTTTCAATATTATCCTGGTTAGTGGGTCGGACGATAACCTTTTTTTTCTCTTGAAATGTGCTATCTAATTGGCTCGACTTTAACCAGAAGCAACTTTTTACACGACAATCTTTTTTTTTCGGAAAACTTTTTCCACCCGACCTAGTGCTGCATCAGTGCTGCTACGGGAGGGGATATGCGCAAGCAAGAGATATTCGAATATTTGATTATTTTTTATGCGACCGATTGCTGTTATGGTCGGTGAAATTAGTTGTTTTTTTTCTCAGCCCAGCAATGTGACAACATCAATTTAGATGTCTGGTAGGATTTGTTATACGTTGAGCGTGCAACTCGTAACCTCCGGGCTGCGCACATCCGTACCCGGCTAGCAAACATTTGAATTTGAGCGGTGGTATCTGAGAGGCGCATCAAATCGACAGCCATGTGCGCCTTTAAACGTTGCGCGTGAAACACGGATATGTCTGCTTGGCGGTGGAAACATTTCGAAAGTTTCGTATCGGAAGTTCGAAAACAATACTATCGTCGCACCCTTGGGAGCTTGCGCCGCTCCTAATTTAAGCAGTTGCCGGCGTTATTGTCCATTCATTCATTTATAGTTTATTCCGTAAAAATCACACGCAAGAAGTAACTGTGAATGGGGGCCAATAGGCGGATGCCCGTCGATGTCGTTGAATTGTTGTTCGACCGCCCCCCTCGTCGCCTCTCTCCCTCGGTCATTGATTTGTGCACTTTCCGTGCACTCTCGAGGCTCCCCCCCATCCCTCCCTCCCTCCCCATTTTGGTTTTCTTCTTCCTTCCTCCCCTCCTTCTCCTCTCTCTCTCCATATTCCTTCTTAGCATGGGTCAAATAGGTTTTCGCTAGCGAAGATATGCACTTCTGCATGACGACAAGACCATATCGGCAAGCGAAAAATTTTCAACGTTTCATCCATTTCTGACCTCTTTTTTGACAAATTTATCGAAAATTAGGCAAAATGCACTTCGGCGCGCGATTTTAGGCATTTCTGCACGAAATACCTGCGAGAAACCCATTTGACCTATGCTTCTTAGCTCCTCGTCCCTCGCGCGCCTCTTGCGGCGTAGAAGGTAGTGTTGTTAGATCAAATAATTATATTCGCATATAGCCTTTGTTATTCGAGAATAGGAATATTATATCTAATAACGCAACTAGAAAGGGTATCCGACGGGTAACTTGTGGGCAGCAAACGTGACTGGGGTTAGGATGTTAGAGCGAATTTTGAAGTATATGTTTTTATGGAAACATCCTTCTCCCCACTTCCTGTTTTCATGTTTCGTCTATCGATTGTCTGCCCGTTGCTTCCCTTCTTCCCACCTCTATTCTCTGTCGTCTTTTTTTGTCTTCTTCTCCTATTTCTCGTCCTACCATTTTCCGGGAGAGAGAAAGTCTCTCTCTCTCTCTCTCTCTCTCTCTCTCTCCAATCAACGGGCGTACATATTCACGACAACAAGTCCTGGTTCTTCAGACCTTTTGCGCACATTGCTGTTTTGCTGTATTCGCATTCCAGGAATATTGCATTGTGACGGGAATGCAATGGTGGGATAGTGTGAATACATTAAATAATGCTATTCGCGAATAGCTAAAAGGTTATATTCCAAAAATGCATTACTATTAGCGAATATTTGGTCCTTACAAGTAGTGGGATAGTGCGCGCACCGGGTGATTTGCAGTTGCGGGCTTGTGATGTAGGCGGGTGATGGAAAAGTTTGATATTGGATACGGTAGTGGGCGTTAAAAACAGCAAAACATATCCCCATTTTTGGAATTTTCCTGTTCACCCATTCGAGCCGAAATGGTTTCGACCCGTTCGCGATTGTATGCGATTTTTCGGGAGAGCCAATCAACATGTTGTTCTTTCCGCCCCCTCCCCCCACACACCTCGAATCTCATGTCTGTGTCTACATGGGAGATTGGTCCCGTCTGGAATCTTTTGGCTTCTCCACCCCTTCTCCCCTGCTTTATCTTGTCAGGTGATGTCAATATTGCTAAAATTAATGTTTTCAGTGTTTGTTTTTGCTAAGTGGGTTACGGTAGCACTCTACTCTCAGAGCGTGAACTCTCTAACATGTGCCTCTCTTGTGAATTGAATTCTCTTATATTCAAGACAGTCCGCCCTCTGCTCTCCTCATTGCGCGCACTATCTCGCCAACTGTCTAAGAGAGTTGAGTTCACTAGAGAGGCGCATGTTAGAGAGTTCGCGCTCTGTGTACACTAGGCTATCCTTGTCAAGGGACACTTTGCAAAAGTGCTTGGACACATGCTGCCCATCATACGTGGGCAGCACTTATCCTATGCCTTTTGCAGCTGGCCCCCGATCGCCAACTGCGTTTGCACACAGCTCCCGAGCCGTTTTTTTTAAATCAAAGAAATGAGCTCTACTTTTTCACTATTTTTCTTTTGCACAGAGCCCCGAAAAATTCCAGCCCACATTCGCACAGTGCCCCTGCCCCCTGCTGCCCATGTATGCTGCCCATCTATGGTTCTTGTTCATGATTGCTCATAATGATCATAAGGGGGAGGCTCTTCTAGTTTCTCATTAAGCACGCCGTCTGACCGACGAGAGATCGCGCGAAGATTGGATAGAAAGAGAAAGAGAGACGAAAGAGTTTGGCTCATTTCGGCTTAGAGGAATGTTTTGTGTGTATGTGTGCCAGCAAGCTGTGCGTGAGCGTCGTGGATGTTTTCGTCGACGCGAGAGAAGGAGGGGTGCCAGACTTGGTTGTTTGCGATGAAGAGAGAGAGAGAGAGACCCTCTCTCCGCATGATCCCCTCTCCACCCCCTCTCGTCAATTGTTTCGAGACGACTAGAGGCGGGTGTGTTTAGCAAATCAGCGCACTATCTCGGTGGTTTGGGAGGCTCTATAGAGAGAGCAAGGGGGATTAGGAGAGAGTTGGCGGGGTTCCTGAGATGGCAAGGTGGGAGGCAAGGGAGGAGACGGTTGAAGGGGAGGAGAGCGCACCCCCCCCCCCCCCCCCCCCCTGCGCCTTCACTTTGTTTCTTTTGTGTTTAGAGATGAAGCTAGGGATAGAGAGAGAGAGAGAGAGAGAGAAGCTCCTCTCACTCTGTCAATCATCTATCTAGAATCGACCCCGGACGAGCTGGGAATCGATTGATGCGTTGCGAACTTGATTGTTTTTTTTGGTTGCACTCCTGACAGTCGAAATATTAACGATGCGTGGACGTTATAATGCCTATGAGTGCACTTTGAAACTGCGGTGCGCCAGGGAAGCTTCATGTAGGTCGCGTATTTGGATGTTTTTTTTCTTAATTTTTCTGATAGTGACGATTGTATCTCAACATTTGCCCAATAATCATTGTTGAAACTCGAAAGTGCAGGAATAATTTAGGGAAAAAATATTTATTTCCCATCGGACTCATCTTGTTCTATGCACATCTCAGTAGAGCGAGTAATGCCCGCATTTTCTTCTTTCCATCAATCCCATTCCTGAAACCTGTGCAAGTGCATGGTAGAAAATGTGCATTGTCTTTGCCACAACGTCGTGACTTCGTGAAAATATCTTGCTGTCCCACAACAGTACATTTCCCGCATTATTCAATCAAGTTTTTGCATTACAAATTATTGATTGATTAATAAAACAAATATACTAATTGTTTCAGAAACGGTCGCCTCCTCGCTCGGTCTCAAGCGCAAGATGACGTCGACGGTGGAGAGGGGCGTGCTCGGAGGACAGACTGTTGGTGGGTCAAGATTGCATAGTGATGACGACATACATTGGTCGAAAGGGTGCGTTGCGACAAGTCGAAAATGCGGGTTAGGTTTGTCAGAAATGGGCGTGGAAACCCAAAAATGCGGGTTGGGTTTCGGCAAAAATGGGCATCAAAAACCCAAAATGCGGGTTGGATTTTCATTTTTTTTTCACCAAAAATTCTTAAAATGCGGGCTTCGTCGTTTGTTACGCACCTTTCGACCTATGACGACATAGTTATTGCTACTGCAGTTTTCCATTACTGCTGCTGCGTCAAGTGCGAGAAATTACAGCGATGACGCAATTTATCCTTTAAAAATCCCTCAGTAGGTAGTTGTAATTTTAGTTGTGCAAGAATAAAAAGAAAGAAAACGTGCTTTAGTAATATTATATTAATATAATCGATCGATATCCGACTCTGCAGGTTCCTCGTCGACTTTTGCGGCGCGCGGTTCTCGGCCGTCGCAGCAGCCGGCTGCTGCATCTGCAGCTACAGCCAGCAACGGCATGACCGCTGCAGCAGCACTTGAGTTCTACTACCGCAGTCTGTGCCAGCCGGCGTTCCCGGAAGCTGGTGAGCCATTGTTTCTTGAGTATTGAGAGAAACCAGTGGGGTTGGGGATTCGCAGGAGTGTTAACTAGGAAGTTGTTGCACTTGAGCAATAGTATTTACCTATACGACGAAAATATAGTAACGTTCGAGTGGACCTTTAGAAGAATAGCGTGAACTGCCACATTCGGATTGCGGTTTCACGAGTGGTTCATATTTTATCGCATCTGCTTGATGACACTGATATCAATTTAGATCGGTACTGAAAGAATTCCATCGAACCATTGGTAGGCGCACTCTAACTGCTCAATCAAAATGGATGTTTTCGTGCCAGTGTTGACTCCAGATATAGGAGAGAAATAGGGAGAAAGTGTACTGATCGCGAACTGGAGCCAAGGGGGCTGGAGAAGGGAAGTTGTTGTTGGGGGGGGGGGAAGAATGGACAGTGTGGATAGAAATAGAGAGAGATGCGTGTGTGTTACTATCCCCTACCTCTTCTCCTTCTTCTCTTCACCACATGCTCATGAATGTTGACTCCACATTGAAAAATCGAACGAGGCACTGGTAGAGGGATCTCGGCTACCTAGTGATGATGCAATCCCTGAGCTTCCGGACTAGGGTTGCGCGTGACACTGAATTGCGTACTGAAATTGTGGAAAATTGCTTAATGATGGCGCAGTGCGATAGCTTCTGGAAGAATTTGGGAAATTGTACGATTCCTGTTCGGATTACCTAATGATGATGCATTTCTTACTTCAGGAGAGCCACCGCTAACGCCCGCCCCGCCGCAGTACTACCTGGACCAGTGGCAGATGCTCGAATTCCAGAGACGGGAGGCGGCCTTGGCGCGTCTCTAACGCGCGCTATCGTAACCCGACCCGAGTAGAATACGGTAGCCCCTCGTCTCTCAATCGATCTACCGTACTCTTACTGTGCTGCACATACCGTACATACACACAAGATCAGAGAGTGCAATACCGTCTTTCAAAGCGCGATGAATCGCCGTAACCATACACCCACGCCCAATTCACTTTTGTTTCTCGTTGTCTGCGGCCTTTCTGTCTGTTGTTTTAGTGTGTTTGTTAGTTAAATAGTCAATACAAATAGTAGTCCGAGTTATTACTCCCACCCTTTCCAACCCCTTGCTGTCAAGATAAGCTCTGCCGTGATTGATTTGCCGCCTTCCTCAGGATACTGTATGTTCGTAGCTCGATGTTGAATGAATGATCAGTTGACGATCGGGCTGCGGACTACAGTACTCCACCGTTGTTATTGTTCGCTGGAATGATGCCACCATCCGGCTACGGTGCTTTGCCCCTTCTTACTAGTTAGTTGAATCCCCGCTTGCTTAAAGCTTTCACTTGTTATCGATTTTTTCCTGTCATGAATAGCTGAAACCGTTTTTGCCTTCCCGTTTTTACTCCTGCAGTTCTGTGTTTTCCTCGTTATTCGTACTACTTTCATTTTTTTGCTTTTTCCCAGACTTTGATCGCTTTTCGTTCCAAAATTGTTGAATTTTACCGCTGTCGTTTGTTGTTTTCAACCCGTTTCACAATAAAGCATTGCGTTTGCCAGTGTTGAAAATATAATGTACGTTATGGTCGCGGTTACTGTAGGAAAGGAATTAAATCAGTTGTCGATTAGCATTGCGACACTTAACTACGGTAGCAGCGGTACAGATCCCTAGCAGCACCTTGTTGCCACCATTTATGTTGAACTCTGTCTGATATACTTTCTAAAGACCTCCTTCAAATTCACTACTGATCTGTCAGCGTCTCTGGTAGCGTCTAGCTCAACGATCTTTATTCAATTAAATTTTATTACAAAATTAACGATGATAATAACCTGTAATTAGGAGCTCTCGAGGGGGGAAGGGAAAACATCAGGGACTACAGGATGAATCAGTGAACCGTTCCAGAAAAGAGGTCTCACAGCGATCGCGATACCGTACATAACACACATAGGAATACGGTAAATCGATTTGTGAGACCATCAAATTACAAGCAAACTTCAGGTAACAATTAACTTACTAATAGAGATGTGATGGTCAATGCAACAAATATTACATGTATCAATAAGAGGAAAATTAACGGACAAACGTAAATAATAATCGATAATTCATTCGTGTGGTTTAGCTCGGAAGTGTGGTTTCAACGCGTGTACAATGGATGCGGGTATGAAAGGGCTCGTGGGTTTGCAACGAAAACTACCGTATACTTTTGCGGCCTACAGTATCTCTCGATCGATCGATCGACTACCGTAATCTTAAATGGAATCGGAGATATTGAGGAATCCAACGTAGAATTGGCCGACGGATCGGCAGGCAGGCGGAAGAGTGTGAGAGGATTGGAGAAGAAGCTCAACAATCTGCAAATTATTTATATATCGATAAATAATCACTTGATCTACCGTAACCAGTTACTAGTTTACTCTACCAGACCACGAGAGGTGACGCTAGATTCACACAGTGAGATTATGAATGAGGGTCCACCCCTGGTTTGCCCGGTTTCTTTGGCCCGATAAAGTAAACTGGTGCTCCGTAACCATTCAGTGTTCCTATCGATAACTGAATATTCGATACGGTAATCCTCAATCTCAGTTATCGATCGATACCGTACCTTGAGTGCGCATCCGAGCGGCACGTCCATCAGTCCGACAGACGCATCCTCGCCGTTGGCGCGCGGATCACTGCAATCGATTGATGCAGATACCGTAATCCTTCCCAGGATACAGTACTCACAATAAAATGCTAGTTAGATTGCTTTTTTTTAAATGGCACATTCAAGAAATACTACTGAAACGACTGGAGTGTGTCTGCTCGGCCGTACCACGCTACCGAAGCCCTTCCCAGGATTCAGTACCCACACTAAAAGCACTGATTCTCAATATCTGCTCCACCGAACTACCGTATACCTGGCAGCGGTGGCTGCGTCGAACACCTTGTAGAGCATCTTGATGGCGGGGAAGGCGGGGCAGGCGGAGGTGGGCGAGCTGCCGTCCACGAGGTCGCCCGACGCAAGCACCACGTACGAATCGAGCAGCCAGATCTGAGAGATAGATGACGTCATCATTAGGTAATCTTACATTTTGTATTCCGATTGTATTAAATTGATACACGTTTACAACATAATCTCAGAGAAAACACTAGCAGTTCAAGGTTTAGCAGATAAAACATAAAAGTAACCCGCGCAATCGAGGTTGCGACAGTGCTACAAGTGCTTGCAGATTGTGACACCAACGATTAATGAGGACTACCAAAATAAGGAAAGATGAATGGCCTAAATTTAGATTTATTTTGATGAGCAAACCCCGTGTGATCTCAGAGTCCCGGAAAGATAGAGATGAAAGTAACCCGCGCATTTCGTGTTACTGCAGTGCTATAAATGCGCGCCGACAACCAAATCGGTGCTTACTGTAAGATACGAGAACTAAAATTCAATTACTTCAACAGTGCGTCATCACTACTCCATCTCCTCCCACTCACTATCACCAGCGTGTGCAGCTTATTTGTTGACATTAGATTCCAATTAATATTATTTGAACTAATCTACAATACGTGCATAAATTTCCAAGTGCACTACACGCAAGAGTGGTCTGCTATAGGCATGGCTGTTTCGCTCTCTTAAGAAATATCTACAAGCCCGTATGGTCCAATTCAAATCGGTCTCCGGTGCCCCTCCCTATTTAGCGCCTATTGCATCATCACTACTCAATCCCCGCCCACTCACCAGAATGTGCGGCGTCTTGTCCAGCGATCGAATGACGAGTTTGAGCGACGATTGCGCCTCACATCGACCCAGAATCATCAGCGCGAAGAACTGACCCATGTCACAGAATCTGTGAGGATACGATACAATTATCGATTTTTCCCAACTCGGTTCATCATTAGAAATCGCCCAACAAACACGTAGTGTTAGCTACGTGATGATTCGTATTTAATCAACTTCTAAAAAATTAATGCACTTGGTGATTCTTTAAATACTATCGATTAGCACAAAAAAAACCTAATTATCGATTGCAGCTACCGTACCTCGTGTCCAGGTAGGTCTTGGGCTGATTAGTGCGGATCGTCGTCACAGAGTCGTGCAGCGCGACGAGCGAGGCGTGGTCTGAATAATAATAATAATAATAATAATAATAATAAAGATCAGAGATTAAAGAACAACGTTCAATTATGAAGGAATTGATGAAATAGCATGTGAAACATTGAAAGTCTACGATACGGATCAATAGTACGGAGACAAAAAAATCAAACTACAGTAATTCTACGAAAAGTCTACGATATTCGTCTATAAAAAATGAAAGTTCGCTAGATAAAACTACAGTAATCTCTCCAAACTCACTCTTGACGAGCGATCCGAGGGGCTGGCTGCACGCGCCGCACACGGCAGTCTTGTCCTCGAAGATGACGGCATCCGACTCGAGTGTCTGACAATAAGTAAATATTGGGCATATTACATTTATAAAATGATACGAACACACAAAAAGTCAAAATGGTACTTCCTGTGTTTACCAAAGCGAGAGAGCGGGCAAAAGTGAGAGGGTCGCGTACGTGCCTGTGTGGTAACAACGGAAGTCCGTCATTTGACTTTTTGGTGTGATCGTATCATTTAATAAATGTAATAGCAGATCTTACAGATCAGGTATCATCGTTCACAGCCAATCGCTCAATTAAGGAATGCTGTGCAGCCCCAATCCACCAGTCACTTCTCCTATATTTGATTTGTCAGCCTACATCACCAATCACGCAAGGACGTAAAAGCAGAAAAAAATATTGTGGTAAATACTTACATCTGATATATTCGTTTTCAACATCTTATTACCATAATGACGCAAACCCCTATCTCACGCACCTATGCCACATAAACTCGCTGTTTACTTATACCTTCCACTTATTACCTAATAATGACGCAATTCTCCCTCACCTCTCTATGCAGCACAATGGTCGTGTTGCTCATCAATGCTCTCTCCTTGGTGGGCGTCCACTCCTCGTGTCGCTCCTGTGTCCCAATCACGCGCGAGTCGCCGTGGTGAGAGTGTCTGAATGGAAGAAGGACATTGCATAAGGATGACGAAATTCAGGAAATATTGCCTAAGTATGGCGAAATTCTGCTCAACCACAGTATAACCTGACAGCAATGCGACTGATGCCGATACAACTTAATTCGTGGGCAAAAACAACGCTCGATTCAATACATGGGATCGAAAGCATACATTCATATGCTCCAAACGCAACTCAAAACCACCTGCCGATCAAGAATAAATATTTCAATGAAGGAATTATGCTAAATCACTGCTCTCACGGGAGAAAGTGTGATACTATTTATTTGTTATTCATTTTAGCCAGAGCACGCCGGTTCGTGATTGGACCTGCTTTACCGCTTGCCTTCATATGCGGATCGTGCAACTCATGCTGCGCTAATTTCTTCGGGGAAATTTCCCCATCAAAGGGTGAAAAACTCGTGTAACTCAGCTCAAACTGAACGAAATCTCTCCAATCAAAAAGGAAAATGTTCCGACCGTGCCTTGCAACCCCTGTATCAAGTTTGGAAGTGGTAGCTTCGCTAGGAAAAAAGTTATGAAAGGGTGCATAAAACTGATGTGCACCCTGCACCCCATGAAATTAGCGCCGCATCAGAATCCCCTGTTAAACGCATTTTTTTTATATTTCTCACACTGTATGCAGATACACCTCGTGAGCACAACTTTTTTTCATTATTACTACGACAAAGGGTGAGGAATTGAAGGGATCGACATATTCAAATAACGACACCTATTCGAATAACGCGAGTAACTCAAAACCCCAGCTGATTTTTAAAAAAAAGTTGTCCCTAAACGCCCTACTTTTTTTTTCTTCGCCCCGATACAATGATATCCAATCAGTGATGCTCATAGTCCCTAAATTCACCCCCCCCCCCGCGACCCCCCGCGCTGCCGAATTTCGGGACTCATGAGCACCGATTCCAATGACTATCGCTTCTTCGAAAGATCAACTATTGTATGACCAAATATGATCTGTAGTCAAATCTTTTGAATAGAAAAATATCCCCAAATAAGTAACAGAGATCAAACTACAAACTCAACCCCTTACTTGAATGGATCGCACTGGGCGCCGCACGTGTCTCTGCAGTAGAAGTCGCCGCCGGGGCTCGTCTCGAGGAAGTCCTCCGACGGAAGACAACCGATCGAGCACTCACTGGAGAGAGAAGAAGATTAGGAAGCAGAGATCAAAGATCAAATATCACTGAAGGAGGAGATCAATTGTGGTTGTTTATTCCGCCATTGTCTTATGCGCCAGAAGCCAGGTCCTCGTTGTAAAAAACTGGCCTTATCCATGGGGCCCGGCAGAGTACTCTCTAGAAGACGTAGTCCCCTGATTCCGGTAGTAACTTCACCTTTACCCTAATGCAAAGATAAATACTCACCCAGCCTTCTTGTCGACGAGTTTGGCGCTGCACGCGGCGCACTCCACCGAGAGACCACCGCCCACCGACGCCTCCACGAATTCCTGCAGAGATCATTCGTTCCAGGGGGATGACTTATCGGATTTGCTGATGCCCGAGCTGTTTTTAGATGCGCACGAAACCAGTATTTGCCACGTCTTATGATTTGCACGAAAATGTAGCTCACCATCAATGCTACGCTCCGTGGGCATTTCCTACTTTTTTTTCAGAAATTCCTTGAAACTTTGCGTGTTATCACTACAGCTCACGGGTCACCGAAATTTTACAACTTGGTAATGGATCTCTTGCCTTTGGAAAATGCAGTAAAGCTCACGGCCCCTCCGCCCAGAACACTACAGTGTTACTTATTATGGGGAGAGAGTAGTCATCGATTTCAAAGTACCTTTTGCATAGAAAACCAGAAAATGCCGAATTCCGGTTTCGCACTCATCTCAAAAAGCGGGAAAAAATACAAAATATGATAGGTTGAAGGCAGGTTAAATGCAGGTACTCGGATATTTAAATTAATATTTCCAGTTCTTGAATCACAAGTTACTGACAAGGGAGGGGCAAAAGTCACCGGAGACCGATCTGAATTTGAACTATATGGAACAGTAGGTACCCCTAAGACATGCTCTGACCCGATGTCAAAAGTTCCGATTTTGAACTTTTATGACTTTAATTTCACAATTTTATTTTGCGTGCGATTCCCCCCGACGCGGCTCGCACGTATTCCCATGGGAAACAGCGCGAGCCGAACACCAGCCTGTGTAGTCTAGTCGGTAAGATGCCGGCCTAGCGATCGAGAGGTCGCTGGTTCGACCCCCTTTTGTACAACTCATTTTGCCAATTTTTTATCATTTCTACTTTACATTTTATTTGTGAAATTGTCGGTTTCCATCGTTTCAAACGTATTCGCATTGATCGAAAGAAACAACATTGTATCCATCTTCCCGATGATTGTTTTATCTTCTGATTTTACAGATTTCAACGAAAACTAGCGATATTGAAAATAACAAGGATGGAATCCGACAATTTCACAAATAAAATGTAAAGTAGAAATGATAAAAAATTGGCAAAATGAGTTGCACCAAAGGAGGATCGAACCAGCGACCTCTCGATTGCTAGGCAGAAATCTTACCGACTAGACTACACAGGCTGGTGTTCGGCTCACGCTGTTTCCCATGGGAATACGTGCGAGCCGCGTCGGGGGGAATCGCACGCAAAATAATATTGTGAGATTAAGGTCATAAAAGTTCAAAATCGGAACTTTTGACATCGGGTCAGAGCATGTCTTAGGGGTGCCTACTGTTCCATATAGTTCAAATTCAGATCGGTCTCCGGTGACTTTTGCCCCTCCCTTGTGAGCAATCTTTACCATGTAAATGTCGTAATTCAATTTATAAAATAAACTACTGCAGGTTGTCAAAACGCAAACTTCCGATGCCTCTCACTTTCGCATGATCTCTCGCCTTTGGTAAACACAGGAACACTTACATTTTGTAATTCTCATTATTTTATTATTTTGTAATGCATCATTATGTTAAATGCCCACCTCCAGATCCGTCGTCGTGGTCATGTCGCGGGCGAGGCGGTGGAACGTCTTCGGCACTGTCAAAGAGCACATATACAAAAATCGGACAAAATATCACAAACACGCGGCTTTGGAACTACACTAGAAGGATGCAAAATGCAAAATGCGATTGCTGATACGATCTTTCCAAGGAAGCGAACGAACTCTATTTAATCCCATTTATAATCCCACAAGTTCTCCTGCCCTACTCACACTTCAACCTCAACCTTCCGCATACCGTATTCCACCTCCACCACGCTCCCACGCAGCTGCTACCCTACTCGAACTTCATGTTCACCGCTACATTACTCTTTCGTAGCCCCCCCCCCAGTGTGCCTACCACAGACCACTTGTAGATACAGAACTCTACCGTAATCTCTCACCGAGTGGCAGATGGCTGGCGTCCGCGTGCACCTTGCACATGAATAGCCGGTGGTTGTCCGTCCATGTCGGCGCGCAGACTGAGTCGGGCGACAGCGAGAGATCGTCAATGCGCGCACTGGAAAAGTTAAGAGATTTAGTGAGTGCAAGTAAGAAATAACTGCCTACAACTCATTGACACCACTGCCCAGCAATGCGTTCAAGTGATACCGGTGTATCGTCAGTCCGACGGGTAGGCAATCCCGCTCAGCCCCCCCCCCCCGAAAAATGCAATCAATATTGGGTTGTTTTACATGAGTAATACGTGAAACACGGAATTGGGCGACAGGGAGAGATCCTCGATGCGCGCACTGGTAAATCGGAGATTCATTGATTTTAAAATTTGGCCAATATATTTACTCCCAATGAAAGTTATACCGGAGTAACGCTCACCAATGCGCTCGAGTGCTCCTTGTGAATCGTCAATTCACCAGGACTGCAATCTCGAGCGACCACACCAAAAATGCAATTAAGCGAGGGTTCATGTATTTTTTGTGTTTTTTTTAAAACTCGAGCTGTTGGGCAGATCACCAATGCAACCCAATTGTTTTGCTATGAGTAATACGTGAAACACGGAATCGGATTGCAGCGCGAGATCGTCGATTCGCGCACTGTGGAAGCAGATATTTATTGATTGTAAATATATACACTTAGCAAATTGACACCACGACCCAGCAATGCGCTATCGGAAATGATATCGGTGAAGCGTCGGTCTGCCGGGTGTGGAACCTTTCCCACCCCTTCAGAGTCTATGTGCGCACTCAAAGTTGTAGATATTTAGTAACTTTCTACACGCACTACATATTGTATTGACTCGATCTCACGCGTGTATTCTTCCTTGCCGGCACTCGCACTAGACATACACTTTTTGTACTTCTAAAGTATTTGTAAACGATTAGATAGACATGCTATAACAGGCAACGAACGAAAAAGCGGTATTGTGCTCCGAAATGCGCTGAAGTGATGCCGGAGAAACGCCAGTCCACCGGGGGTGCTATATCGTTCAAGCCTCCAGAATACGCAATCAAGCATGGCTTTACAGATTTATTTGGCTTTGAGTAATAAGGGATACACGGAGTCGGCCAACAGCGACAGATCGTCGATGCGAGCACTGTGAGAGGCAGAGTTTATTTTTATTTATTTATCGTACACCACAAGGGTGCGACAACATGTACAAAAAAGGAACGAGTGATAATGAAATTTAATATAAGATTATTATTGATTGTCAATCGTCGCTAATAGTACAACCCATTGACACCACGACCCAGCAATGCGCAGAAGTAAAACCGGTGAATCGTCAGTCCACCGGGTGTACAATCTCACCAACCCTCTAGATTACACAAATGAATGGCCGGTCGTTACTTTTTTGAAGTCTGACGTGGAACTCAATACCAGTATTTTTTTACTATGAAGAGTCAGTATGTCAAACACGTCTCACCCCAACCCCTTCTATAACCATAATATTCTTTTATCCGAGTTTTTTTTCTTGAAGCGCATCCTTGTGGTGTTTGATAAATAATATATATAAAAATATTTTTAAAAAATAAATACGAACCGGAAGCTGTGTCTCTCCTCCTCCTCCTCCTCCTCCTCCGCCCCCTCTCCCTTCTTCTCTCCCGCACTCTCCTCCAGCACCACCCAGTGCTCGCCCACGCGAACCACGTCGGATCTGGAACGGGAGACGGATTACGGTAGATCGAGTACTGTGGTATTGTTACGATAGAGATATTACTATAGTTGGTATACGGTAGATAGATTACGGTAGTTGGAATACGGTAGTTGGGCTACAGTAGTTAGACTACGGTAGACATATTGCGGTCGGTGGGATATGGTAACTCGAAATTAACAAGGAAATTCTACACGGGAGAGATCGCGAAACAACCGCGACTACCGGAACATTTACTTCACACTAGGTGAAAGCTGGTTTCGAGACCCAACTATATTTGATGCAGAAGTAAACACTCTAATGCTCACGAGTCACACAATTTCCTCCAGTCAATTAATGAAAATCGCCACCGTACTCTTCCGCATTAGCCTTACACTTGATGAACGCTGGTTTGGACGCCCAACTATCTCTGCTGCAGAGGTCCCCATTATAGTAACGGAAGCACTCTTATCAGGATTCAGTCTAAAATTGAAGTTGCAGCACTACTTATCGTCCCGTTTATCAACAAATGGCAGTACATCGCTGCAATACCCTTCCTATATTTCGAACCAATCAATAACTACCGTACCCCGCATTCTCCTTGTCGCCTTCGTGCGGCGGGCAGTCGACGAAGAGCGAAGCGAACTCGGCACGCGGCTTCAGCTCTGCGAATAAAGTCAGTTATCGATTACATCGCAAGACTACAGTAACCCGTAAAACAGTATCAAAAATTGGAAGCTACCGTACCAGCAATAAAATTCAATAAATGTGTGGACTACCGTACCTATGAAGAAGCTGCGCTCGTGCCACTCCGCGATCTTCATCCTGCAACAATTAATCGATCAAACTAGGGTTACGGTATGCGGATAAAATCGATAGGACGTAGCAAAAACAGCAATCATAGGACGGTTACGGTAGAATTGATTGAATAGATTGATTTCGGAGAGGTGGAGTTACAAAAATAGAAGGCGGGGTTGCGTGAACCCGGAAATCATGTGACGATGAGAGGATATGGGTGCACGCGCGCGTTCACCGTTGAACGATCAAGGTATATCATCCTTCCCTGTCTCTCTCTCTCTCTCTCTCTCATTTTTCTCACCCACAAGGCCATCCCCGCCTCGAGATATGAGCAAAACGCGCAATTGTGAGGAGAACGTGACTCATTGCAAATAGTGGTTTAAATTGGATAACAATTTTAAAATGTTCGTTTGCCGTCATGGTAAGGAAGCCTAGCAAAAATAGCATATTATAGCTAGGGAGAAGCTATTTGTCCTATTGCAGGCGCTAGGTAAGATGAGAAGCGACTAGGCGAGATTCTTTGTTCAAAAAAATGTTTAAGCGGGTTTCTGATCGAAACACAGCAAAAATTTAAAAAAAAAAGAATATATTTTTCATAAAAACTATTAGTGCTCATCCAGAAGGAGATCCCATCTAGCGCCCCCTCCTACACAGCTCAAAAAATACAAAACAAACAGCTTTCTAACTCATAAATACACACCCTTCTCTCATCCTAAAGGCCATTCTTCCACTTCTTTAGCGCCGAATTCACCATTTTACTACCATCGATCAGGCGCTATTATGCCAAAATTCACGTAGTCAGGCGCTTTTCTTGAAAACAACACATTTCACTCGCACTATTATTCCACGGCCAATCTCCAGCAAGAGGTAATGCGGAAGAAAGCACGCAAAATGAGGCGTTCTCTCCTCTTCCCGCAGTCTCTCATCCCTAACCCCTTTCTGGAGGATGGACTGGGTATACCAATAGGACTCTGCAGCTGCTATAGTCTGGCTAGTGAATAGACGAGACACGGATGAGAGGATAAAGAAATAAAAAAGAGAACGAGCGCAGCAAAAAATGACGAGATAAAGGAGAGGAGAAATGAGAAGCGATCGGGCAGAAAAAGTGACGACAGACGAATGAGCTATAGTAATGAGGCGGATATACGAAGATGAGGTGAAGCCGCGATCTGCCAAGTGAACTCCGAGCATCATCTGGCCTAGCTCGGGTTACACGCAATGTGGCTAGTTAGTATGCCCGCTTCCCAGCCTCCAAAAATGAGCTGGGAAGGAGAGGGCATGGAAAAGTGAGAGAGGCCCTCTCGATTATGAACGCTCTCTCGCTCCTAACCCCTTTATGGAGGGTTTGACGGACTAAGGAATGTTAGGCTATTGGCACATCGCGAGTAGGCGCGTCACGTGTTGGTCGTCTATCTCTCTACTCTGCACACACACATGATTCCTAACCTTCAGAAATGGTTCCGGGATGTCTCTCTCACTTTCGCACACTCTCTCGCCGCCTGCCCCTTTTAGATTTTACTAGGAGGTGGAATGATGTTTTTTTTTATCTGGAAATCAGTGATGTGAGAATCAGGAAAAGAACAGAGCGATAATAGCGGAAAATGAATCGGTAAAGTAACGCTGACGTCGCTTTCAATGGTAGTCTATCATCATCACCGGATATCCGTCATTCCAAATGACAGAGAAAGTGTAAAGATAGACCAAATCAAAGTCGAAATAGAAGATAAAAATGATGGGGAAAACGCAATATCAACGGCGCAAAGAACAGCGAATGAGAGCAGACAAGAAAAGGGGATGAAGATAGTGCTCACTAATTTTCTCGAGCCAAAATGACAACAGATTAGTAGATAATCGGATGTGGAGACGCGGTGAATCATAGTCAAGTAGTCTAACCCCAGATTGTTCATTAATACCCGGCGAAACCTCAATCTCGGAAGATAAGGATCATCGAGATAAAATGACACCAGAGTGATAGTTTCGAACAACTGTTTGATAATATTTGTAACCTCAATATCAGACGGCTGGACCACCCATCACACCACACACCGAAGCCTTGTTCATAACAACCGTGCGAAACCGCCCATTCGCTGGTTTAAAAAACATTTCGATTTAGCAACAGAAGACATAATAGGGTAAAAAAGAATCGGTAAACTAACTCTGGCATCACTATCATCATCACCGGATATCCCTAATTGAGATTGGAGATGGAAAGTGTAAAGATAGATCAAATCAAAGTCGAAATAGAAAATAAAAATGATGAGAAAGAAACGCAATATCAACGGAGCAAAGAACAGCGAATGAGCGCAGACATTCGTCGACATTGATAGAAAGAAAGGGGATGAAAATAGTGCTCACTAATTTGCTCCATCCGAAATGACAACAGATTAGTAGACAATCGGATGTTTGAGGGAAAGAACAAAGGGTCTCGCTTTGGTATCAAGTAGTCTAACCCCAGATTTTTAATGAATACCGGGCGAAACAGTAATCTCGCAAGATCCGGATAGTCGAGAAAAAATGACACCAAAGCGAGAGTTTCGAATAACTGTTTGACAATATTTGTAATCTAAGACGAGAGGAGCACCGATCACACCACACCCTCGTTCATAAAAACCATGCGAATCCCCACTCTCGCAGGTCCGGTAACGCAACTGGCAGAATACAGACAAGCTCATTCCCCCGTGTGAACGCTGTGGCGGATAGGGAGAATCTAAAGATCCACTGATGGTTCAATACGGCCGTGTGAAACGCCACTCTTCCTAATATCCGACCAACAACAACCACTGATAGTGAGCAACAACGAAGCCTCCCCTTCATCCCCCCTATAATACGTTCCAAAATATTCCAAAACAATTCGGTAAAGTGTCTCAAAAAAAATCGACGATTCGTAGTATAGAGAAGCGAATCATAATCTACAACGTGATCAGCTCACGAACTACGGCTGGGCCAAGTACGCCGTGTGAAACGCCACTCTCCCTTATATTAGAAAGAACATAATATGAACCAGCGAAATCTAATCTCCCATTCATTCTCCCAATTTTATAAAAATCGCTATCAAAAATATTCCTAAATAATTTGGTTTCGCAGCTCAGAAGTGCCGACAATTCAAATTCGAGTGAAACGAAACAGCCCATACAATGGCGTGTCCACAAAATGCAGGGCCAAGAACGCCGTGTGAAACGCGACTCTTCCTGCCCTCGGAATTAGACGACGTACAGCACTGAGAACAGAACGAAACCCAATCCCCCCGCCTCCCTTCCTTGTCGTCGCGTTCCAAACAACGCCATTCAATTTAGTTTAACAACTCAAACAAGTTCCAACAAACCGAAATTCATATTCTAGTCTCCATAGAAGCGATGCAACACTGAGCGTAACGATATGTTCCGGTATGTAAATACTGAGCGAAACCTTTTAGCCAGGGGGAACAAGTGTAACACAGATAACAACAATTGAAACCCGTTTCCAAACTATACCATTGTTTTAGCGAACAAAAAATACGACCATGTCAACAATTCAAAGCCTAAAGTAATACTACAGCCTGACACAGAGTGATCTACCAGCAAACCGCTGCTGGTCTATGAACACCGCGCGAAACCCCGTTCTACCTAGTCTCAGAACTGCAGGAGAAAAAACAAAAAGCAAAACTCAACAACAACTATACCCAACGTCCCCTTTCCTACTCCCCCAGTAGGGCACCAGGCTGCTCAGGGGGTGCGTCACAAGTTGTAAACAAACGCGAAAATGCTGTTACAAGTTGTAAACAGGGCTGTTTTAACCTTGTTTTCCATCATTTGTTTACAAGTTGTAATCTGATTTGTTTACAACTTGTAATAGTGTCTACGAGCGAATTTCTTATGAATAGAGCGCGCGCACTACACGAGACGGGTTTGGAACGGCCACTTGTTTACAACTTGTAATCTCACTTGTTTACAACTTGTAATTGTGCGCTTGTTTACAACTTGTAATCTCACTTGTTTACAACTTGTAAAGTTCGTGTCTAACCCGTCTCGCGTATGACTCGGAAGTAGTGTAAAGGGAGAACCGTTTTTGAAGCGTTACAAGTTGTAAACAAATGGGAAAACAAGGTTAAAACAGCCCTGTTTACAACTTGTAACGGCTTTTTCGCGTTTGTTTACAACTTGTGACGCACCCCCTGAGTGCCTCAGTAGTCGTCACGTTTTAAATAGCGCCAAAAATACAGTGTGACACGTAATGGTATGAAATTCCGATAAATCATAGCCTACAGAATGGAAAAAGAAGACGAACCATCTGTTCACAAACTGTTGGCCCAAGAACACCGCGCGAAACCCCACTCCCCCTTGTCTGAGCACCGCGGGAAAAACAAAATGCAACACTGAACAACAATGAAACCCTATCCCCCCCTTTCCTCTCTCTCCCTTCTTTCCAGACTTCCCGTTCCAAACTATTCCTTATCGCTCTCCCATCACCGCAAACACCCATCCAAAACGCGTTCGCAAACCGGAACCACTTATCGCCCCTCAAGCTCTTTTTTCGGCCCGAACCGGAAACCGCTTTTCGCACACACCTGGAAACGCTTCGGGGCGAATGGGGTTCAAAAGTACAATTTCGAAACCGTTCGAGGGGGCAGAGACGCAGAGGAGACGGTGAAGCGAACACGAAAATGAAGCAAAAGCCGCGGAAAGGCGCGGGTGGGGGAAGAATTCACGTGCTGGCCGCTCTCTCGCTGTCTACTGCTCTCTTCCCTCCCTCTCCCTTCTCCGCCTGCACTCTACACCTCTTGACGTGCTCTCTCGTCGTCTGCCCTCCTCGTTTCGTGTGATCTCTCGTCAGGCCTCTCCGCGTCTACGCTCTCTCCATTAGCCACACTCCCTCTCGTCCACAGCCTTGTCTGCTTTAGTGTTAAAAAGTGAGTGCGCGCCAATTCTTCAGTCACATTTAGCTATCTCTCTCTCTCTCTCTTTGTTCGCTAGCCACGAAATTCACTTCCAGATGGCATGTGACCCTTTAGTTTCCATCATTTTCGTTCTCTCTCTCGCGTGAAATGGAATAAATCATCCACAACATCGGGTGATTTCGGTGCGAACGAGAAATACTCACACAGCAATGTAGGGGGAGCGAAGCAAGAGGGGAGGTTATTTAGGGGGCCATAAAGGGGTCAGCGGCGAGAGTGTGCGTAACAAACGTAAAATCTGTCAAGAGAATAGTATGGAACCAGGAGGAAAGTGGGAATATGCTCTCTCATTTACACGTACTCTCTCACCACAGGCCCCTTTCTGGAGGTTTCGAACCAGGTGAGGGTGGGGAGGGGATGATTCCAAATCACAGAAAACAAATATGACACAGCGTTATGAACGCTTCTTTTGCACATGGAAAACGACACGAATATTGTGAAATGGCTCTCAATTTCTTTATCTAAAAAGGAAGCGAACGTTCAATAACAATTCATAAGCAACAATGAACCCCGTAGCCTGCAACAACTTAGCAATCGGATAACGATGCACATGATTCCAAACCTACAGACCAGGGTTAGAGCGAGAGAGTATGCTACAGTGAGAGAGTCCCTCGATTTCACACGCTCCCTCTCACTCCAAAGGCCTTCCTGTAAGGTTGACAGGCCTGTGGAATGATGTGGATGTGATCATGTATAAGTAAACTCGAGCTAAACCAGGATACTCGTACACTCAAAATAAAAATATTCTTGCAAAGTGACCGCGGTGTATAACTTCAAGAATGTACAACAACCGAATACGACTTGCATAGTACACTTCAAAGATTTCTGAACGGATATTATGTCATTGAAACACGAGACACGCTGGTTGTAAAGCTACTATTCGCGGTCAGATGATCAGGGGGAGAGTGGGCAATCGTCTGATGCCCATCCTCATTTTTCAGTCACCGATAGCCACTGATAACGTATCAGCAACATCTACACAGTGATAAAAATTGGGCGCATGGGTTCTCGCTAATCCGATCGCTGGGGGGCAAAGTTCCTGAGAAAGCGAAAAGAAAATACAGCGCAGCACCAATTTGTGATTACAATCTGATTCTACAGTATACACCGCCTAACGGAACAAAGAGAGATCACGGGAACATACAGTATCGGAGATCTATTAAAGTATTTCAAAAGTATAGATCATAGATCAAATTAAAAACCTAAATGCAACAGGTCGGGGGAATATGGAAACAGGGGTCAGGGGCAAAGATCAGGCTCAAATATTCCTAAATGGGGATGTAGCAAGAGGTACGAGATATCAGGAGAGTACGAGAAATGAGGGATCACAGATAAAAGATCAAAGATCAGTCGACCAGTTCAGGGTCGTTCGCCCGCCGCATCGTGCGCTCCGCCAGCCGCGCCTCGCGTAGAGCGTGCGCCAATGATGCCTGCCTGCAATTAGCAATAATATTGTATTTTAATTATCATCGTTTCATTATGGATTACGGTAGGCGAAATCATCACCACCCTTGAGGGTAGCTGTTCGATAACTCAGATTGGTGAACAGTTTAAAGAATACTTATAAATTGCTAACGCTACTCCTATTGATCTACCTCACTTCGAATTCGAATTTGGAGAAACGCTGCGGCAAGGAACCGCCAAGACGCCGTATCAATCTTCTAGTTTAGCATTTAATTTTTTTTTGCGAAGCAGCAATGATGCAATCACGATTAATTAATTATAGAAGAGTTCTGGGCGAACATTAAGCTTATCACCCCCTACCGTGAACTTGGCCAAACGTGGCAACCAGAAACTTTCCAGAAACGAAAAAAATGATGCTCTCCCCTAGTCGCCCGTGTGGTTCTAACCAACATTGAACAACACGCAATCAACACTTGTGACGGCTAATAGAGCCAGACCAGTACACCATGCTCAACCCATGATTACATTTTCATAGCGCGTTATCTCATAATATCTAATCTTCAGATTGCCTGAGAATGACGCAATAATCACTCACTCTCGTTCCGCCTCCTTCTCCGACTGCTGCTTCTGCCGCAGCTGCCGCGCCACTTCCGTCTTCGTGATCACCTGAAAATGAGAAGAATTACGTCATAAATAGGCAATCCGATTTGATCTTCGCTCAGAGGTCTATGGTCTAGTGATCGTTAAAAGTAAGAGCTACGGTTTGACAACAAAGCACAAGCGGCGAATACAGTAAACATCCCAAATTTCACATAGCAGAGAAACCGCAACCACGTGGGGGACTGTTGCCATAGAAATGCGGTATTATTAAATAAATATAAACGCCAAAGCATATCATATTACTGACCTACTTCATTCATGTCCTAAAATATATCAGTGAAGCATGCATATTGCTGGCAATTTGTGGTTTCAGGCGATCAATTAAAGCGGAGGTTCTCCCCTGTCATTAATTGAAGGTAGGACCCAGAAGGCAACACAATTCGTCCATACTTGCTGCACCTCCCACGTCTCTGATTGTCGCTAGCTGCTGCGTTCTAAGAAAATTCAACCGATTTAGAGTTCACAATTAGCTCCTTGAAAGCGCTCAAAAATAGCCGCTCCATTTCCCTCAAGAGGTCAAAAACTAGACAACACCGAAATACTTCGCTCATATCATTTGGTGTAGTATACAACCTCGTCCAGCCTTTTTTTGAGAGCTTCTTGTGCCTTCGCTATACGAATACCGAATATGCATTCCCAGAGTCATTATAAATAAATAACCAACATCTTTATAGGCGGGCGGGTGGCGCATCCGCTGCCGAATCGCGCTGTCGATCGCCTGAAATTGTTCAAATTGTATCAACTCTCGACAAATCCTGATTGCCTAGTCATGGTGCAATCTCATCTTTCAAACAATAACGCCGTTGTCTACACAACGACAGCACACTCTACGAGATTTTCCAAGATACAGTAAAATTACTAAACGATACCATGGCGCAATCCCCCCTCACCTCCACCATCCTCTTCCGCCTCCTCTCACTCCACCATGGGTCGAAAGGTACGTAAAAAACGACGAAGCCAACCCGCATTTTCGGGGTTTCATGCCCAATTTTTGACAAAACCAACCCGCATTTTCGAGGTTGCATGTCCATTTCTGACAAACCCAACCCACATCTTCGCCTTGCCGTAACACACCCTTTCGACCTATGCACTCCACAATTTCAACCACACTGGGCTTGCGAGGGTACACCATAAATTGCCTAATGATGCCCCTTCTTACCTCCGCTACAACTCGCTCACGTCATCAAAAACGCAACATTCACAGGAGTGGATTCCATCTTACCTAGTAATGACGCAACTCCCCTGCCCCTCTCACCTCCATCATCCCCGCCCTCCTCCTCTCACTCCAACGCCGCCGCTGCTCCACCGCCAGGTCGTGTCGCAGATTGGACGCAGGCGTCGAGAAGAACTTGCCTGTGAGCGGAATAATAATATTATTATTTATAAAAATAAAAATAAATAGATCTTTAAATATTGAAAAACTACCAGCACTTTCATCATCTAGCAGGGGCCACATTCGCTCAAGGCGGATCAACGAAACACGCAAGCAACGGTTCGGTTCGAAGAAAAAGGGGGGGGGGGGGTGACATTTGAGCAACGGGTAATAACTCAGCTAGGAGTGAGCCTAGAACTATGGGAGTGGTACCATTGTGATCAGCATCAGGTAATTGAGATTTCATAATTAATTAATTAATATATCAATAATTATGCTAATTACTTAATTAATTATGAAATCTAATTTTTTCTGATGCTGATCACAATGGTACCACTCCCATAGCGCTAGGCTCACTCCTTGGTGAGTTATGGCCCGTTGCTCAAATGTCGGTTGCTCAAGTGTCCGTTGCTCAAATGTCGGTTGCTCAAATGTCACCCCCCCCCCCCCCGAAGAAAGTATGGGCCTAGAAACTCCCAATGCGCGAATCATTTTCAATTTACCTATACAGGAGTAAACCTATGAGCGTACAATTTACGCCCACTTCCTCTTGCAACGACGGAGAAACACACAAACAGCATGTGAGCAATCCCTAATCCTTCCCGCTTATTCTGAGGGGAATACGAATATAAGTTCACAAGTTTAGGCTACCGACCGACGACAATAAAAGTCCAAGGGTGCAGCTCCTCTGCCTCTGATCGAGGCGAATAGACATTTGAATTCAATTCTAAGAAAACAAATTCCACTGTTCATTAGCCGAGCCACCTCGATCCCCGCTTGAGACAAGTAATCGCAGCGCCGTATTCATAGGTCGAAAGGCGTGTAAAAAGACGAAGCCAACCCGCATTTTGTGAATTTTTGGTGTAAAAAATGAAAACCCAACCCGAATTTTCGACTTGCCGCAACGTACCCTTTCGACCTATGGTCGTATTACCATGCAGCAGAACAATTTGTTGAACGCCCTTGAAATTTCCCAGTGCTATACTAGTTACCAGAACTTTTCACCATTCTACTCCACTCTTACACTAGCCACTCCCATTCTACCTTATACATTACACAAGGACGGAAGAAACCTAAAATCGCAACAACTCTTTTTACAAATTTATACAACCCCAAATCACTAGGCTACCGAGAATTAACGCCCAATATTTTACGAACGAGAACCTCTGTGCTTCTATAAACCAATACTTCTTGTATTTTTGGAGTCATTTTCCTTTGCCTACCATACCCCCCCCCCCCCCTCACTTATATAGTCATAGGTCAAATGGGTTTCTCGCAAGTTCGCAATTAGCATAGGGCGGGGGATGTAGACAGAGACATTCATGTGTCTGTCCTGCACTCTCTCGCTAAGTTAATCCGGTTTATATGCAAAGTGCAGAAGTGACTATCTTCGCACGCGAAGACCTATTTGACCCATGTATATAGTATTCTCTCCCCTCCCTTACTGTATCCTCCGCTGTCTCACCTCTCCACTCCTCCTCTCCCATTCCCGCCTGCTCTTCGAACGCGATCGTGTGGTAGGCGAGCCAGTGACGGCCGTCCGCCGTCAGATGGAACCTGAATGTACGCATTTATTATAAATTCATATACTCGTTCAAAATAATAAAACGCTCCTAAACAACAGATGCGGCTTCGAGAGAGAATGACAAAGCAGGAGACATGCCGAGGTATAGAACGAGAGCACACTACAAGTAGTCCATTTCATGAACGTATCATTTTAAATTTGTAATATCTCATGAATACATCACATTGATATTAGGTGCGTTGCGCGGAAAAATAACGGCAATTAGACAAATATGGTCCCCCGTGAAACCGAGTTTCCCGGTTCGCTATTATCAACGCTCTGCATAGTGTGGACGATGGATCATCACTTGTCATTATATTTCATATAACAATAACAACCGATATAATAACAAAACCATAACCCATCAAGGAGCTCAACCCTGCTTGCAATTCCCCCGTGTGCATTCCCTTTTTACAGCCATTTTGAAAGCATGTTACACCGCCTAAAACAGTGGCGTTGATTGCCTCGATTCATAGTACACAAAACAAATATATCTTTCTATTCGATTCTAAAATTACAGTGAGAACGAATGCAAATGCTCCTATCCATTTTCCTTTCCATGTTTCTTCTCGTTTCACACGATTTTTCAACTACACCTAGTACTGAGACTTACAATCCAAGGCACATGCCGCCAATAGAGTATTAAAAAAGAACCATCCGGCCTACCTTAATTGAGCTGTCGGTGGTTCCCCGATTCGCCCTCCCCATAAATAACACCTCTTCTCTCACTCCAACCCTCCCCCTTCTTAATTCAATTCCAGGTTCCTCCGCGTTTCACGCGGTCGTCAAATATGGTTCCCTTGCGCGTCGTCATTGTCAAATTTTCCTCACCTAGCATAACCACCACCCTTTATCCTCGTTATCATTGTCAAAATCATTACACCGAACCCGGGGTTCCCCGTTTCACTCTGCACATATCATTTCCCCCTCGACTCACCACTCGTCGTCCTCCAGAAGCGCCGGCTTGAACAGCGGCGACACGCGCTGTAGCCGCGCCGCCCGCTCCACCTCGGGAAAGGAGCGGCAGTGGTCTCTGAAGAGAGAAAAAGAGGTCAAAAAATATTACGGTATCACCCCTTTAGATTGATTTAATTTTCATGCGCATTGAGGAGCGGTAGCGGCCACTGAATAGTGTTTAGCCGAATAGAGAAAAATGAATTTTCGAAAAAAAAGGAAAATAATGGCTTCGTCAAAGTGACAAATCAAAATCCTTGACTTTCTCGTTACAGCGGTTGCATTTAGTACCCATTTATTCGGCAACAATCGATAAAACATCGTGGGATTCTTCATAAAAAAAAAATATATATATATATATATAAACAAAAATAGCACCATAGTCTACGGTATACCTACCGTACCCTCTTCACCGTCCCACCTGTATTGATCGACACTGAGCACGATGCCCTCGGCCTGCGCCGCCAGGTCCAGCACGATGTAGTCGTCCGACACCGCGTCCAGACTGTTCGGCACGAACAGTAGACCGCGCTGGTTGAGGTACTGTAGCGAGAGATTATTGAATGATTACTAAATGCCCGTGGGGCATAGCTACGTCAATTGGAAGACAGAAATCAGCAAGACAGCTGCGCTACTTCAGGAGTATAGAGATGAAGTAGCGCTGATTAGACCCAACAAGAACTTATTAGCTACCGTATACGCTGGCGATGGTATTTCGGAAAATGGACATAACTCCATAAATCTCACAACATTAAAAAAATCCAAAGAGGTATACGTCTACCGTATCAAGAGCAGAATACAGAAAAACCGATAATTAGAACAATTGATCTACCTTGAGTATCTCCGCGTGCAGCATGAGCGTCGGCCGCAGGTAGCGCTGCGGGAGTACGGTAAGCACCTGGAAGAGGAGGAGATTATTGTAATCTCGACTACGGTAGATCAACAATTATCGATTGATCATGTACCCACCTCGAAATCATTGACCAGGAAGAAGCGGATCCAGGCCAGAATCGTCGATAGGTCGAGCCTGCGAAACTGCAGTTTCGTATCGATGTTATAGATGATATGAAATGCGCCTTGACAATAGGACGGCATCATGGTGCTATTGAAACAACAACCAGCTATTTTTTGTATTATTATATCCAACCTAGAATCATTTATAGCTCATGATACCTCATGTTTACATAATCAAACAAAACACGTTAAATAGTTCATCTCCCTGATCATACCATACGTGGGCACGGTCACCCGGGAGCACTCTTCATGCTCGGGAAAACTAGTTGTGGAGCACTATGCAAAAGTGCAAGAAATGAAAAAGTTGAAGGTTTGAGGAGTTGAGTAATGCTGGGGGCACTACCAAATCGTATGAAACCGGGGCGGGAGCACTATGCAAAAACAATCTATAATTTGCTGCCCACGTGTGGATCATACGCTTCCAGGCAGAAATCTTGATAAGAAGAGCCAGTAAGTCTACTAATTCCAAAAAAAATCAATATATTTTCTTGGTATTAGCTAGTAATAACGCAATATCGTATCCACTCACATCGGGTCGCGGTTCCTCATCGAGTAGGCGCTGCCGGTGTGCACGAGATTCGCGCCATCGATGACCACCCGACGGCGCACCTCCTGGAAGGTCAAATTGAGTCATCACTAGGCAAAATTTTTAAAACTTTTTTGCAACATCTCAGTTCATTTGTCGTTGCGTCACCACTAGGGAAGACCAACACACTGTTTACCATATGAATAACAGGAAAAAGGGGACATAACTGTGCAACCATAATCAACCACTTCGCCCAACTAAATAGAACCACCCATGCATCCCAGCATGCTTAAAGTTTCGCCCGTATTATCTACGGCATGGCTTGATTGCTCATCCAACAAACTGGATATACCCATCATAACTGCCTCTTTTTTCAGACAGCGCGTCAGCGCCCAATCATTGCGGCATGCACTACATCGCCTCGATCTCTTACATTTCCCACTCTAAAAAAACTAGCGTGCAATCTCGCTCACTACCACTCTCAACTAGCCACCCGCCATCCTCATCTTTCACACCCGTGACATATTGAATACCCCTCATTCCTAAGCGATTCGATGGTAATGCTATGTAGACCACTAAAACGCACTCGCATTATTTCCAATTGAAACCAGTCACTGGCAAGTTTCATCTTCATCTTATGTACTTGGAAATTTTCCACAGTGCAATCCAGAGTAGAATAGTAATTGCCACCAATTGTCATCACTACGCAATCGAGCGATTGAAAAGCCATGCCAGTCACTGTTTAGTTGTCTCATCTCCCTATGCACTTTTCAACTCGCTACATGCAATGCATCAACCGAGCATCCCTAATTCCCCTCAATCGTCATCACCCCCTCTCTCGGCGTCATCCATCCATCGTCGACGACACGACTGCACGTTCGGACGGCAGTCAGTCCAACCTCCGACACCTGGCGATATTGCGTCATCATGAGGTAATCGTTAGCCATTTTATATTACGTACAACTTGCTTTGTACTGGGGCCAAGTGCAAGTTTCAAAAGAGCATTGAACATTAAAATCAATCGAAAATAACTCATATACCGTACCTCTTCCTTGTCTGCACACTCCTCTTCACTACCGCACTCCTCATATTCTCCCTCTTCACTACCGTAATCCTCCTCATCCTCTTCGTCGCTGTCGTCGTACGAGTCCTGCAGCGATCGGTCGCTTACGGTATTCTTGACTAATTATCGATTTACCAACCTCTAAGGAGGCCACGTTGGACATGGGGATCTGAACAGGCCTACATACAACATCACAATTTACTGTAAATTTGCAGGTAACAGTTGTGACTGAAACACAAGACTGGTTGGACAAAAGAAAATATAATAAAACATTCCTTTATCACAATAAAGCTTCAGAAAACCTGAATATGGCAATATTTGCGTAGTTTAAATAAAATACCGTATCACAATAAACATGGATCAAAACTAGAGTAATAAACACAGTATATAGGTAAAACAATCTCTATACATCACTTCAGACGGAACCATCACAATCACAGGGGAAAAACAGCATTTCACTTCAATGAGGAGAGAAGGGGCGGGGTTAATAAAGTGATTGTCAAACCCGGCTGGAGTAAAACGGTCTAGTGCTAGACCTAGTGGAATCGGGGAGCCAGCTCGGGCACGTGCATCCGCTTCTCCGCCATAATCGGCACCATGCGCGCGAGCAGGTAGTCGAGCTCCTTCAGCACCTGGAATTATAATACTTATTATTTGTATTTTAAAGCATTATATCAATTATTACAAGAGAAAAAATAACCAACGGACCATGGGTAACTTTTGAAATCCTGAAATGTACCAGGATGACATATTCTCAAAAAAATGACCGCCAAATTCACGTTTCATTACAATCTCATAATCGCTACTAAACAATTCTCAACGCTAGCACAACTGTATATTCATTCATTCATTGATTGTTTATTCCGTCAGAATCATGTTCAAGAATTATAACTGTGAAATGGGGGGCAAGAGACGGATGTCCGTCGACGTCGTCGAATCGGTGGTTTTGGCTTTGGCAGCAAGGGTATTGGAGAGGGGGGGGGGAGGGGGAGGAGGATCAGAGCCAATTTTTAATAATTGATTCAGGGAAAAATGAGATGGGTTGAGAGCGAAGAAATTTGCGGAAAGTATCATGTGAGGTGAAAACTGATTTATAAGGGAGAGAGTTCCAGATTGTGAAAGTTCTAGAGGCAAAAGTGGAATGGGAATTGTGGGGGAGGAAGGGAAGTGAAATGCGGAAAAGATGGGAATTACGTATAAAACGAGTGAGAGGAGAGAGTAAGAAGAGAGGAATAATCAACTTCTTCAACTTCTCAACTTCTTCTCTTCTCAACTCAACGGAATACTTCTCAACGAATCAATTCTTTCTTTCCAATCGAATGAAATTTCCCGCCATGTCCATGTTTCACCACCATATCATACCCCACACCCTTATCACCATTCAATCTATGCCCAACGAACATTTAAAAAAAGACGAAATTTCAATGCTGCCATAAGCGTTCATGACTCTATCATTTTTGTGTGCTCTCTCATAATTGGTAAACACAGAAACTAGCAAATTGCCAGTTTGAATGTTCGTATTATTTTTTTCAACGAATCAATTGCTTTTCCCAACAAGTAACTTCCCGCCATGTCCACGTTTCACCACCATCTCATATTCCTTATCACCACCACTATTCAATACTCGTCCCGCAATGAGCAAATAAATAATATAACCAACAAACTAGTAACTAAAGTTCCCGCCATCTTCACGTTTCACCACCATCTTATACTACCCTCAAAACGGAAGAAAATGCACAGTGTCCGGGATTTTCCGGGAAAACTCCGGAAAGTCTGGCAAATCGTTGTTTCTCAATGAAATCGTCCAAATTTTGGAGAACGAAGGTTTCTCCGAAATTCAAGAAATCCGTTTGAAGAACTAAGAAATTTATTGATCGGAAGGTACTGTACCAGAAGTTGCGATTTACGTTGTGTGTCGTGTACCACATGCGATACGGTAGTGTATTGGTGTATATTCTTTTTTCTTTCAAAATGTTTTCTTTGTTTTCTTCTGTTTTGATAATATTCTTCATTATTTTGCTTTCTTCTCCTAATGAGAGTGTTCATGAAACAAAATAACGAGAAAATTGTATCAAAATAGAAGAGTACAAAGACAACGCTTTGAAAGAAAGAGGAATGTACACCAATACACTACCGTATCGTATGTGGTTCACGACACACAACGAAAATCGCAACTTCTGATACAGTGCCTTCCGATCAATAAATTTCTTAGTTCTTAAAACGGATTTCTTGAATTTCGGAGAAACCTTCGTTCTCCAAAATTTGGGCGATTTCATTGAGAAACAACGATTTGCCAGACTTTCCGGAGTTTTCCCGGAAAATCCCGGACACGGTGCATTTTCTTCCGTTTTGAGGGTACTCATCATCATCAGAACTCAATGACTGTCCTGCAAGTAGTGACTACTCACAGCCGCCTTCCTCTCCCGCCACGTCTCGTACTTCTGCTTGATCAGCTCGAAGCGGTGACCCGCGCGCGCCTCCGTCGCAAAGAACTTCTCTGTAGAGAAAACGGTAGTTTGTTACTACCGTAATATAGAGCATCATACTCTAGGCTCGCGTTATACCAAATCAATAATCATCCAACGACCATAAAGAAATTCTCATTCTTTACAACTGGTCTAACTGCAACATTGCACGATTAGCATACATCATATTACCGTAATCGTCGAGGCCGTAGCTCAGTTCACGATCCCTCACCACAATCTACAGTACTCCATCAACTCACTTCGCAGTTGCTCCGTGTGGCCGGCGAATCGCAGCAGATGGTCGACGACAAAGTGCCCGTTTCTGAACATATAAATTCAGTCATTGAGAAAAGTGCGCGGCATCGCGTTAAACACCTCCAAACTTCTGATAGAAATGATCATAGGTCAAAAGGATGCGTTGGGGGTAAATCGAAAATGTGGGTTGGGTTTTTCAAAAATGGGCATCATAGACCGAAAAGTTCGTTCTAGGGAACAAAACCAGACAGCTTTTGGACTTTTTGGGTGTGAAATTTCGAAAAATCAGACATCATTTCACGCCATCCAGGCGCGGCAAATTGAAACATCTGACATCATTTTCGATTTTTCACTCTAAAACCCTAAAACCAGACATCATTTGGGACTTTCGGGAACAAACTTTTTTGGTCTATGATGGGCATGAAACAATTCAATTTTTTTCTCAAAATTCAAAAAGTTGGGTTGGGTTTCTCAAAAATTAGCTTTGAAAATGCCAAAATGTGGGTTGGCTTCGTCGTTTTTTTACGTACCTTTTGACCTATGGAAATGATCGCATTTTCAGGAAACAAGTCCACGGCAACGTGTTGTCACGCCTCTCCCTCACCTCGACACCTTGCCCCAGTCGCTCTTCGGCAGGAAGTCCACCTTCTGCGCCGGGTACTTGGGCGAGACCTGGAAAATTAATATTTCTAGAAAATTAAACGCCTTGCCTTCAGGAACAAGAGCATCGCAGTTTCACCGCCCACCGAAATCTTGCGCGAGTGGACTTTTTCAATATGGCCTTGCAAGTTCGATTTAATCGTAAAATAAATAAATAAAAAAGTATAGTTGATTAATTAATTAAATTACCCGAATCTCGAGCGCCCGCCTTGCGTCAGGCGTGTCCAGCATGCCCCGCTCGCGTTCCTTCCTGCGATGCAAAGTATTTGTAAACAGCTTACGATCTGCATAATTCTAAAAGATTATAGTAGTCCGCAACAATAGAAAATTAAATTAACGAACGTGCGAATAGAGAAGTCTGGAAAAATAGACAGTGGATTTATGTATTCAACATACAAGTATGCTCACAGCACTTATAACTTCGCACCCGACTTAAGACTATCCACTGCCACGCAAAATCCGCAGGCAAACTTGCAAAAGAGAAAACAAGATCGCTGTGTGAACTATTTTGAGGCTTCATAAACTGGGCGATGGTGGTGAAAATGATCATCTATTAAAGTATATTTTTTTTAAAAATAAATAATATGTATTCCATGTCACCCACTTGAACTGATCCTCGGTTAGGATGACGGCGTCGAACTCGCCCGCCACTGCGAAGAACACCTGCGAAATTGGGCAAACAATTAATTACTTTAAAATAGAAATTAAAAAAAATGTTTTATAACAATAATATTCGAAACGACTCATGCGTAATTATTCTTTCAAGCCCATTGCTAATTTAGAACATGGTCGCAACTAGAAACCGCCTGGTAGAGCCAACGCATCGTTAATCTTTCGTCTATTGGTATTTTCCAACGGAAAATTTTGAAGAATGCAGCGATGTATTAAAAAAAATTGATACGATAACAATACCCGCTATTTCGCTTCCTAGTCTAAAATTTTTTCCCTTATCAAAATACAATATTCTGCTGAGAGAAAATCAATTAGCACGAGTAGTTATACCATAGCTCTAAAAGTGGATTGAATTCGACCTCACAGATTCGGGTATAAGGCGATTACCTAGAGCCGAGATACCCACACTGTTTTGTAGCTACCATTGCCCCAATCAATTAAAAACCTGAGGCGAATTGTGAAAATCTGCGGCACTCGGAAATAAACCTGCCCGACTGTAAAAAATGCATTTCCTATTGCAAATTTATTTCGCGAAAAAAACGTGCCCTCCCGTGCAGCGACCCAGTAAGCGATATTTTTGTTAGAAAGAGGACCATCAGAGGAATCGAAAAAGCTAAAGACCGGCACGAAAAAGCTAAAGACCGGTAGTAAAAATAATTTAAATCCGTCAATTTGACTTTTTGACCTATGAGTTATACGAGCAGTAACAGGTTTTTTCCAAGTTTCAGGCTTCACGTATCAAGCCTGTGGTAAGTATCAATTTGATTATTCATCGATTCGTAATCAGCACTGACTATGAGCTCACCAAATCGTCGTATGTGTTGTCCATGAGCAGTATCATGCCGAGCCGATGGAGCGACTGCAATCATTACAGTAACCTCAGAGACAATCAATAAGCTACCGTAATCCACAGGTCACCCATTGATCACAATACTACTACAGTATCCTGACTAACTATCGCATTTTTGAGAAAATCAAAATACCGTATTCCAAAGAACTTGCGCTATTTAGCAACCTATACCGTAATAAGCTCACCTCGAGGATGAAATAGTTCTCCGTTACCTCCTTCTTCATGTACTTGTGGTGCGTGACGACGACGCACTGTATTTTTTTTTAAAGTTAGTTCGGTGTTAACGAGGAATACAATGGAATAATTACATAGTTCGAAAGGGTTCGTAGCGGCAAGTAGAAAATGCGGGTTGGGTTTGTCGAAAATAGGCATCAAAAATCGAAAATGCGGGTTGGGTTTGTCAAAAATGGCCATGAAAACTCGAAAATGCGGGTTGGGTTTTCATTTTTTCACCAAAAATTCTCAAAATGCGGGTTGGCTTCGTCGTATTTTACGTACCTTTCGACTAGAGACCGCCAAACCTATATCATTCCTATAGATATACGTATAGATATAGGATTGGGCTCATTTAAATACAGGATTGGCCAATCATATATCGGTCATTTACATCATTTTGGGAGCAAATTGAGCGGTCTCTTTTTGTGAACGGAAGGATAGTGATACCTACTAAGGGTCGATCTTGTTTCCAAGCAAAGTTCATTAGTCTCAGGACTAAGGGATGACGATCAAAAATTTATAACGGATATAGTTTTGGAGGTCTCTACTTTCGACCTATGAATAATTACAATTAAGAGCAGTTGACTTCGCTTTGAAACGTTGATCTGCTAAGATTCCTTTTTATGCTCATTTTCCTAACTTATTGTTCTCTTTGCATTATAATCGTCATTTTCTGTATTGCATAATCGCCGCTCAATCAATCAATAAATCACCTCAATTCCCTTCGAGACGAAGATTCGGACGAGCGAGAGGATGTAGGCGGCGTCCACCTTGTCCGTCTCCCACGACCGCGCCGAGTCCCTGACAAGCAATCGACAACAGTTCCAATTAATCGATTGAAAACGTTGTACCTTCGAAAATTCATATTGCCGCATTCACAAAATAAGGTTCCTGCAAGTTATCTATGAGCTTATCATATGTCCTGGTTTTATAGGGTTTCAGGCACTGATTGTATGCTGGGAGTCCCAAACTTGACGATATGTAGAGCGATCCTTGTTCTAACGTCGTATAATTTAGATGAGAAACAGCGTAAAAAGCACAAATTCGACAATAGCGTCGTGCGCAATCATCGGACAGAAAATCGATAAAGCTACCGTACTCGACGCTGACGGGCGTCCATCCGTGCAGGACGTTGGCGGCGTCGATGACGACCATGCGAGGAATGGCCTTGAACATAATTAATAATAGGATAAGTGAATAAAAAAGTGGAATAGCAATGTTATATGCATTTACTGTTCAGAATTGACTGGAATCAGCACCCGATCACTCAAGAGGGACGATCACGGTACTACCGGGTTTCAGCAACTAATGAAATTCCATGAAATTGTAGCGCAGGAATTCGTAGCAATGGAAATAAGCCAAACAATTAGAATTTATATAATAAATAATTAAATATTAGTAATTACTTAATTAAATAATCACTGACATCAGGTTCGTCGTCGCTCGGGACGAGGAAGGAGTCGTCCACCTCTAGGTCGACGACCACCATGCGATACTTGCCGATGTACTCGACTCTGCAAAAAATCAGATTAATAATAATAATGATTTAGTGATATTACGAATACTGTTTACGACTATTATCAACGCTGGCAATCGTAAAGAGCACACAGCGCTCTACAACTACTCGAGTATCCCAATGAATGTAATTTGAAACTCCATCTGTACATCAATGAGAATTGCACCTCGACTCTAAATTGCACAATTGCCTTTGTATTTTTATGCTCATTAACCCGGCCCAGCTACTGTCAATACGACTGCTTGGTTGAAAAAGGTCAGTATAATACACTGTCGCCGAAACACAAATGCGCATACCTATCGAGCCCTATAATAATCATGTGACGCGACTTTCAACAGGCCATACATTCGATTTATTTAATTAGAGAATCGATAATTAAGGTTCACTAATTACCTCAGATTCTGGGGGTCATCGTAGAGGTTGTTCACATCGACTTCTTCTCCTTCCTCCTCCTCACTCGCTCCTTCAGTCTCATCCTCTCCATCATCAAACTGCCCGAATTGCTGTGCAGCCTCGTTCTGCTCCTCGGTGAACTGAAAATAATAAAACACGTCGATAATTATATTTAGACCAGCAACTACGTTGAAAACACACCACAATAGAACACATTGAGTAAAGATGAAGCAGAAGTTTCAATCAATGCTTTTTCTCTTCAAAAAGAGAGAGTGAACACTATTTCATGCGGGTTAGGCAGCTCAGTGCTTCTGGGGGTATAGCTACTGCAGGCAGGGGGTATAGCTAAATACTTGAGCTAGAAGACAGAAATCAGCTAGGAAGTAGCTCTGCTTTCTTGCTTCGGCTGATTTCTTTCTTCTAGCTGAAGTAGCTATACCCCACGAGCACTGAGAGTGCTACCCAAAGAAATGTGCATGGTTTAGAAATAATTTTAACCGTGATCACGCTGAATAAATGCGGCTGGCAACGGCTGAGGGCGCTAAAACATTGGAGTGTCAGATTTAGCGCATTACGTTCAAGATAGAGCTTCTAGGTGTACACCAAATCACTTTGTCGCCACGTTGCTGCAACGCACACATCATGTATTTACACACTCACCATGTACACTCAATCACTGTAAAATTACACGTTTCCTATTTGTCGTGATAAATTATTATTATTATTATTATTATTATTACTCGCCTCGCGGTCGTCCTCGAACTGCTCCTGCTCGTCCTCGTCCCCCGCATCGCTGTCGTAAGGGCGCTCTTGAAACGATTCACGGTCATCCGCGTGAGTTTCCGAGGCGGAAGGCGCAGCGCCGTAGCTGCCGTCGTCATCGCCAAAGTCGATAAGCAGCGGCGCGTTAGTCGTCATCTTTCTGACACGAAAATTATTTTAAAACGAATCAAATTACAAGAATAAAGTAATACAAACTAAAAATATTTTCAAAACATAAAGAAAAAACGCAGTTTGCGATTCGACGAATTCACTACGATAGGTTAGAGCTAGAGCAGAGACTGGGACAGAACAATATTCTCTTTAATTTCACGTTTTGTAAAAATCTATTTTTTTGTGTTTCGAATTAATTCTCTTGAATATTCCAAAAATGTGCATATTAATATATAATTACGAAAATATGACGTCATTTGTCGGACAGCGCATACCCAATCAAAGAGAAGGGGGATTCGGAGATAATAATCTAAATTTACGCGACATTTTCCGCGCAGGTTCCCGACTGCGCTTTTCTTTTCGTCCCTCGCGCTCGCTCGAAACGTGGAAGATCGATTCACCTGCTCGCTCCAAGCATTAATCGATTAACCCTACCGTAACCTTCTTTCGCTACCGTAACCTGCCTGCGCTACCGTACTCAATGATCAACCGCGCGCGGATACGGCTGCTCCATTTCAACATGGGCAAGATGAACATGTGCGATGTGGTGGGTTGTATGTTTGGCACAGCTCTCTCTCCCGTTGACCTACCGTAACGACCGTAATCCTTTATAGATGTTCAAACTCGCACTGATCCTTGCCGCCTCGATTACGGGAGCTGCTCTGTGGCACCGTACCATCAACATGTGGACGATGAAGAACCTGGGCGACGCCTTCCTCACCAAAGACGTCGGTGGGTACGGTAGCCTATCACCAACTGACCGAACACTGTGAATAGTTTATCTACCGTATCCGCAGGCTCTCGCATGATAGTGCTGGGAACCTTCTTCCGTGAGAAGTCGGAGCAAAATGTGATGGGCAAGTATGCGGTAAGTAATTTATCTACAGGCTTTTATTGGATTTTTTCGCGATTCCTCCAGAAAGGGGTCGGGCGACTGAAAGTGGGATCGACTCTATCACTTTCACCCACTCTCTCGTTCCCTGACCCCTATCTGGAGATTTTGGATGATGTGGTTCGTCTAGAACTTATACAAGCATACAGGTTTCTAAATGCAACTCAAACAGTGTGTACCATATACTGTTTCGACTATCTGTCTTACTAAATGATGAAGAAGCCATGTCAAACCCGGCTCGGGTATTTCCCTCACCCACTTCATCTCTCAGATCGTCCACTTCCTCGGGGATTCACGAGAGGTGCACGACATCTTCTGTCATTCTACAAGGGCGAATGGACAGCCAATGACGACGAGGGCGTACATACAGCGAATACATCAGGGTGAGACCACCAGAAAGGGGTCGGCAACGAGAGAGTGTGTGAAAGTGAGAGGGCTCCCCTACCATTGCACACGTTCTCCTCAAACAATTTTAATATAATAGTTGTAATAGTAAACTGTGACTTTTGAGGCCCTGGACGGTTGTGAAAGGACAGATGACATTTGGGATATAATTTGAATGAAACACGAACTCGCGTTGTGACAGAATATTGCACATTTTCACACCGAGAGGATTTTTCGAGGCATGCGCTCTCTTCATGCAAATCGCTAGGAACAATTAAACTCAGTGGAGAACTCTAATGGCGACCCAGTTGACCTAACATCCACATCAGCTGATAAAGTTGTTCAAATGTAAAAATATAAATGCGCGAATTGTGATTGTAAAAATGGACCAGGTAGCACAAATAATAATTTCTCCGGCTACATATCTTACAAATTTTAATTCAAAAATAAATACCGTAATCCCAGGCAAGCGCGCGGCCAACGACATCTGCGCCTGGGCCGGCCACATTGCTGAGTGTGAGGTGTCCGAGTCGACGAATGGCTCCTTCAGGTAAACGGTATCACACTTTGGCATATCGTAGATTGGCAGAATTCACACTACCGTAGCCCATCACATAGTTGTATTGCTTCCAAAAGAGCTATGAGTATGCGGGCTACAATCATGGCTCCATTATTGAGGTTTAACTGGGCGAGGAGATACGCTATCCCTTGTGGTGTGCCCGATTCTTACCTTTCCCAATTCGCAGAATCAGTGTGACTCGCGATGCCTCCGATGCGCTCGTCGTCATACCGGAAGTGCCTAAAGAGAAGAAACAGCACGATCTCGCAGTCTGCGTAGCGCCCATGTACATCTACACGGACTGGGAGATTATGCTCACTGGTGGGACCGAGATTTGGATGAGAATCTTCATGAATGTAGCCAGAAAAAAATCGAATATGGTCGTATTCTATCCAATTCTATTATAGAATTTGGAGATTGATCACACAGGTAGGAAGTAAATATCATAATCATGAAAAGAACAAATTAGAGTCGCTCAAACTCACTACATTTTCTCCGCTTTGATAGAAAAGTAAATGAAAACGGACAAATATCTTCTCACCCCAACTTCCATTCCCAGGAATCGAAACATGGTTGGCAATGGGCGCTACAAAGATCATCGTGCCCATTCAGTCCGCCTCGGAGACCACTTACAAGATCCTTCAGGAGTACGAGAAACAAGGTTACGCATTTCTTTTCTAATTTATTAGGTTACTTTTGCCCCTTCGGGCTTGCAAAAATTGCATGTGACACCCATATTTCAGGGGCTACAGCGGGCAATTGGGAAAAGTTTTCAACCAGCAATAAACGCAACTCGGCTAAGCCTCATTGTTCACGTTATCGCCTCTGCGCAAAGCTGAGGAGGCAGGGAAGGGGCGAGAATGTGTAGAGAGCGCGCGCGTTACACGAGACGGGTACGAGCGCGAGAGGGAGGCGAGGGGGAGAAGGCGAGAGAGTGCCACTCTCTGATTCTCTAACCGGCTGTCAGATTAGAGGGGCTCGCATTCCTTTCCTCGCGTGTTTACGAAGATGCCTAATGCTATTCTGCTCCGGTTTTTTTTTCAAAATTTTAATTTTATTTATTTTTATATTATAATTTCCACCGCGCCAAATTGTTTAGTATGAAGATCAAACCTCAAGTTTTCATCTTCCCCCATCTCTAGGCTAGTCTGAGGGGGAAGAGGTTCACGCTGCTGTTTTCGAATGTTTCCGAATTCCCCCCTTTCCAAGCAAACTTCAAGGGAGGTCGAAATGGCGAGGACTAAACTACAAACTACAGAGATCAAAGATCGTGATTTCAGGCATCGTCGATATCCGACACTGGCCGAAATGGCCGGTGCTGTCGGACTCCAACCCGAACGGGATGGTGCTGAGCAGGGGCATCGAGGAGAGCCATGTAAACTGCCTGTTCTACGCGAAATCATTCGCTGACATGGTGAGATCACACTACACACTACAATTATCAGACAACAAACTCCTCATTTTCCCCAACAGTCAGAAAGGTGTTTGGAGCGAGAGAGTGTGCAAACGTGAGAGAGCCATAGCACGCTTGCAGGTTGGGCCGGTCGTGTGGCGAGGGTGAAATTTGGGATAAAAAGATCAAAGATCAAACTACAAACTGTACAGATCGTCTTCACCGACATTGACGACATGTTGCTGCCGGTGCATCCGGAGCAGGTGAAGGCGGGCGGCAACGTGGAGATTCTCAGGGTGAGTTGCGGTTTCAGCAGTCCTGTATGAACCTAATGTGAACCCCAAGTTAATTGTCAAGGCACATGATTCCAAACCTACAGACCAGGGTCAGAGCGAGAGAGTGTGCAAAAGTGAGAGGGTCTCTCTCGATTTTACACGCTCTCTCACTCCAAAGGCCTTTCTGTAAGGTTGACCGGGCGGTGGAATGATGTGAAGGAATCGAAGTGTGATAAACACCATTTCGTTTGAATAGCGTATTGAAAACCGGCTTGCTATTTTTAAAGAAGGCGTAACACGAATGATTGAAACTTGTATTTTCCCCGATGTTCGAGGATTCATTTCTGTTATCAGTAGTTGGTGAAACACAAATGCAGCGCGCGTTTCTCTCGCACAACCTCCTCGTTTTCCCTTATCTCCTTTTCCACAAAATGCCAACTCCCACCGCGAAAAGATTGCAGGTTCAATGTGAGATACTGTAAGAATTCTGGTCGTTTTGGACTGTTTATTAAACATAACTTTCTTCAAACTAAAAATTGAAACATGCGATTTTCGAGGCTCTCATCGGGTATTCGATCTCCATTGCCCAACAGTGAGAACTCAGTTGACCAAATATTCGTGGGACACCTTCTTTAATGGGACCAGGCCAATAGTAAAGTGATATCAAAAGATAATTATACGTTGCGTAACACACTATGGCTACACTTCTCATCACAGTAATTACCAAATTGCGTCATGACTAGGCAATTTCAGAGTATCTTCGCCGACCATCCACAGGCGGGTTCATTGCTTTTCGAACACAGAGACACGCAGGTGAGGGTTGCGTCATCACTACAAAATCTGCGAGATACCTATTGCGATACTAATTCTAAAATAAATATATCTAAAAAAATGCGTGAATAAATTAATCGTACGAATCTGTCCCTCTCTCTTCGTGTCAAAGTGATTTTTTTATTGCTATGGGTAATCGACAAGCGATTGCCAATTGTAGATGCGTCTCCCGCAAGTTTCCCCCTCCTCACTCTCCTCATTCAACTTTGATTTCCTGCACGAGTCCAAGTCGAAGCAGAACTGCCAGGTATTTAGCGGAAGGAGCCGAACCAAGTTTAGAATTTCTGAGACTAAATTGCGTCATAATCACGTAATACCAATTTGATTGATCATACATTTCCTATTTACAGGTCTGGCGAATGAAGACGCGCGTCGCCGTCAAGGCAGGTACGTGCTTCATCCTTGTTATGTATCCACACGGGCAAGCCATTTTCAGTCATCTTCCCTTCCACTCAACACCAACAAATTGTTTTAAAACATATCGTAGAAACGCTGTTATTTGCCGATCCACTTTATTTTTGCATCATTTTCCTGCTTTTAATTGACTTCACTCTAATGGGACTGCTTGAACAGTGCGATACTAATTTGTGTAGTAAAAAAACGAGATTTCGTAGTGATGACGCAATAATCTTTGCAGGTCGCGTTGACTCTGTGAACATGCACGAGACGGGCATCCACCGCTTCGGATACGTCCAGACCCGAGTGCCGTGCAGGTCAGATTGCGTCATCACTAGGCAATCTCAGCATCACCCATGACCAGTATATTTAGTTCCACATTGCGGGACGAGTATTGAATGGTGATTATCATATGAGATGGTGGTGAAACGCGCATCTGGCGGGAAGATCACTAATACGTAGAAAAAAAAGCGTACATTGAAACTCACCTCACAAAGCGATATCAAAGCAATATCGCTAGTGGTGGACGCTTTTATTTCTAGATATTGCAATTAAACGTAAATATGGCGACTTGGATCTCCTTTTTTTAGCACACGCCACATTAGTCAGTTGACGCTCAATATCTGGGCGTGATGACGTTTGTTTAGTATGAAGAAAATATTTGCATAGTGATGACGCAATCATTCCTTACAGAATCGGTCATTTCTACCATTTGCGACACTCGCACAGCTCCGTAGCCGATTCAACACCCATCCAACTCGGCAATCTCGCGACTATCCTTAATAAGTACGTAATGGCCTAGTAATTCCTTGTTTCACTCGATTCACAAAGGACAATTTTCCAATGATCTGCAGTTCTTTCGATATTCTTTGTCCACAAATGAGATTTTTCCTGAGCAATTTTCAATGATGAAAATTGACTATTGTGTAGACGAAGCAATCGATAGTAAGCTATTCAAACTGAAACCTCTATTGCGTCATCACTACGCAATTGCAGCAACTGGCAGAAGAGGCTGGAGTCGACGTTCTCCTCGCTGCTCAACGAGACTCTGATCAGATCCGAAACCGACTCGTTTAGGGTGAGAGAGATTGCATCATCCATAGGCAATTCTTCTCTTACCCGGAAAAAATAATAAACCACAATTTATTTATCTTTTGAGACTGCACTTTGATCTCTGTAATTGATCTATGAGCTATAAATTTGATCTTTAATCTCTAGAACTGATCTTTGATCCCTTCTCAGGACTTCGATCGCTGCATGGGTGCCATCAACGAGGAGCACTGGACGTTGCACGTCTCCCGGTGTCTCACACCCCACGTGTGCTACAGTAGACTGAGGAGGCGAGTATTGCATTCATACACAGAGAGAAAACATACTAGGAATACGACATCAAGTTGGCACGCCTACTAATATATAAGTAGTAGGGCCTACTAATCGCCTACTTATATATTAGTAGGCCTTACTTATATATTAGTAGACGTGCCAACTTGATGTCGTATTCCTAGGTTCCACAACGTCCGCCCACTTATTGCGCACCCGGATTCGACAAAAAATGAGAATTTGAGAGCACAAGCGTAATTCGAAACGATATGAGTCTTATTATAGCTTGTTTTGGAGGTCTTGAAGAGTGCAATCGATTGCGCCTATATCAGGGTTGATCGGAGAACGTTGAGGTGTCGAAAAAGTGAAATTTAATTTCGAAATCGTCGAAGTTGGGCTTATCACTGAACTCACAACTCCTGATAGACCCGCATTCTATTCTCTTGATTTTTCAAGGAATATTACAAGAGAAAAAGAAATCAAAAACGGCGATCCTGAATTGTGCTCTCGATTGCAAAAATAGTGCGAGAATACGAGTACGACAGTATCGACATTCCGTTTTACTGTAAATAGCAACGGTTTTCGCAAAAGGGGAATTGAACTTGCGAGTTTGCGATCACTAGGCAAACGCTCAACTCACTGCGCCATACAGGCAGTTGCATCCTCTCTGCAAATGCGTGCTATGCTCCTCCACTCCCGCAGCTCTTTGACATGTTCAATCCTCTAAATTGAGACGCCAATGTGCTCTCCATACCTTCACAAACTACTTATCTTCTGACACAACATCAAAATATCTCCAATTAAGCGCGCTATGCCCCTGGAAAGAAGGGCGAATAGGCTCCGACTCCCCCTCTCCCCATCGCGACTTTCCCCCCTCTCACAACAGTCGAAGCGCGCGTGGTTTTGGAGGTGTAGCTCGGTTCAGAGACAAGATATCGAGCCAAATCCAAAAGATTCATCTTAATCAGACATGTAGGGACATGTTGACACAAAATTTCACCCCACCTAGTCAATTCCGCTGACCACGTTGTGGCCCCTACGTATTCCTAGTATGTTTTCTCTGTGAGTAGGCAATTTCAAGAGTAATCACCGCTGGAATCATTTTTACAGTTAGATATTTTTATTTTTGCGTTATAATCTTTCCGATATTTATACGAGCAGTGAATGCAAAATATTCACATTTTGCATTCAGTGGAGTGATAATGGTATATGTTTCAAGGAATTCTTTTTATTACTATTCATCGTCTGACCACACTGGTTTGTCCAATTGCGATTTAAAATTTAAAATAAAGAGCGTCATAGTTTTCCCTTAGGTGTATTTTGTTCTCAGTTTCCGCGAAGACACTCGCTAGACAAAATAATTTTTATCACAAATTCATAAATAGGTACACTTCCAAAATAATAAAGCTGATGCTGCTAAATAAATAAATGGCGAGAGAGCATGACGTAGTAAGATACATGTCGAGTTATAGAAAGAGGGCATACGCACCAGTTGTTCACTTAATGAACACATAATTTTCAAATTGTAATTATATAAATTTAGGGACATGGCGTGTGTCGCCTCAACGACCGACTACCAATTTGTACGATCAGGCTCGGGATATCTAATCGGACAGGATAAGCAGCGGTGAGTGATTGCGCAGTTTCTATGCAATCTCATGACTCTATAGGATTCAGGGCGAGAGATTGTGTACAGTCCGGTCAGATCCCCACGTGAAAACGGGGCGCCCGGGGGCGCCCGGGGCGACCCGAAGCGACCCATTGACTTTCACAGCAAGGAGAATGAGAAATTCACGTTGAATTAAAGTGCGCTGTGTTCTCGAGGTCATTACCGAACGTTTAATGTATTTCACATAATTTTTTAAAAGTACATTAATTATAAATTAAATATTTAAATCGGTTCAATTTAGGAATCATAAGCGCACCCGAGCCGGACTACCGTAGTTAAGAGCATTCTTTTTTACGGACCTGGTCTTGGTGTGCTCTTCACTACGGTAGTCCGGCTCGGGTGCACTTATTATTCCTAAATTGAACTGTTTTAAATAATTTATTTATAATTAATGTACTTTTAAAAATGTATGTGAAATACATTAAAAGTTCGGTAATGACCTCGAGAACACAGCGCACTTTAATTCAACGTGAATTTCTCATTCTCCTTGCTGTGAAAGTCAATGGGTCGCTTCGGGTCGCCCCGGGCGCCCCCGGGCGCCCCGTTTTCACGTGGGGATCTGACCGGACTGTATAACTGAGATAGTCCTTCTCGATTTTACACGCTTTCTCACTCCCAACCCCTTGTTGTAAAGTTGGCGCACCTCCAGGTGCTTTACAGCTACAATCATCTTGAAAATGAAAATATACACAGAGGTATTTCGATGGGGGGGGTGACATTTGAGCAACGGACATTTGAGCAACCGACATTTGAGCAACGGGTAATAACTCAGCTAGGAGTGAGCCTAGAGCTATGGGAGTGGTACCATTGTGACCAGCATCAGAAAAAAATAGATTTCGTAATTAATTAATTAATTAGCATAATTAATGAGATATTAATTAATTAATTAATTAATTATGAAATCTCAATTACCTGGTAATCTATTTTTTTCTGATGCTGGTCACAATGGTACCACTCCCATAGCGCTAGGCTCACTCGTTGGTGAGTTATGGCTCGTTGCTCAAATGTCGGTTGCTCAAGTGTCGGTTGCTCAAATGTCGGTTGCTCAAATGTCACCCCCCCCATTTCGATGAAACAGGATTCCATTGAAAATACCATTCGTTACTTATTTTCGGAGCCTAACCATTACTAATGGGAACAAATTCGTTACAGATTCATTCCCGCCCAAACCAATTGCGAGGCGCACGTGCCCGTGTTCACCGACGGCAATCACTACTTCGCCCCGTGATGCGCCCCGCCGATCCACCGTACTCCGAGAAATAATCACAATCAAAAGAAAATATGAAAAAAGTTTCCTGATTTTTCTCAATGCGTACTTCTGCTCATTTCCTCGCAATAACCGTACTACGGGTGTAGTGTACTTTCCTCTTCGTCTGTCCTTTTCTCTGTGTGATAAAGTGTTTACATGTTATTCAACGACGATATTATGTATAGTATCGCATATTCCCGCACCCCAGTTTTTTTCTACCAAGTGATGAGATAATGTACAAAACTGACAGGGGGTGCTCTCCAATGGATAAAAATGCTGGTGATTCATTCTGGTGATTTAACCTTAATTATTCCATAAATCGTTGGTTGATCGTCGTTTATTGAGTAAATGTCCGCAATTCGTCACACATGATTCCAAACCTACAGACCAGGGTTAGAGCGAGAGAGTGTGCAAAAGTGAGAGAGCCCCTCTCGATTTCACACGCTCTCTCACTCCAAAGGCCTTTCTGGATGGTTGACCGGCTTGTGGAATGATGTGGTCATGTGAGATCGGAGAAGGAAGAGACGACCGCTCGACGCCGCGAGTAAAAGGACGAGATGAGGTGAGAGGGAATGAGAGGGTTTGTCGCGTTTTCGAACTGCCTTTTCTGAGACAAAATATATTGCATCTATTCCAGATCTCCTCATGACGACATCTCAACCTGCATCGATGACACCGCCTCCGAAAGAGTAACAGCGAGATCAAGTTAGAGAAAGAGGAAATCATCGAGAGAGTGCGCGAAACGAGAGAGTCAGACAACGAAAGACGTTCTTGGCATGGTGCCAACTCGATGCTGTGGATGAATATTCCTGAGCGAGAGAAGCACGACAGAATAACATCAACGAGCGAAAGAAGATACTTCCCTAACTTAGTTTTCATCCCGAACAAACTAGATAAAATTTTGTAATACAAACAAGCTGGAAAGTGGACTAACATAAAATGATAACAGCGAAAAATAAAAAAAAATAAAAAAGAAACATCGAAATATCGTGTTAGATCAAAATCTAAACGTTCTTCTCTTTATCTGAAAAAAACGATGAAGCGAGCGTATTAGAGCGTATTAGACCCATCCTCAAGCGTATTAGACCCATCTTGCTCCATGATATTGCATATTACTGCAATTCAATCAAACGTTGGCATGATAAATGATTGATTGAAGGTACGCTTCTTCTCCAAACTCCGAAGAAAGTTTCATATCAAACATGAGAACATCGAAGATTTCTGATTCAAATGCATCGTATTTCTTGTTTGGAGTAGTTCCTTTTAGTATAACATCATTGTACTTATTATCGACAGGAGAGAACACTCAAGGGCGAGGCTTACGAACGTAACCTCGCCTGTGGTAAGATCCGTTTCGTAGTGAGAAACCTCGAGATCGTGAAACTTCGAGAGGATCGAGATCTCCCTCCCGAAATTGGCAAAAACTGTGAGTGAGAGAGCAGCATCGAAAGAGAATCCTCAGTCTCTTTCTGACTCTCTGTCCTTCCTCAATACAATATCCCTGTTCCAGCCATGCGTGGCCGTTCTCTCACTCGTCGTGGAAGTGGTGCTCGAGGTCGAGCCTCGTGGTCTCATTCTTCTACTCGTTCTCAATCTTCTTCCCGTGGCGGTGGTGGGCAAGGACGTGGAGGAACCATCCGTCGTTCCTCATCCGGAGATCTACCCGGTGAACCAAAGACTAAAATGCACGCTCTTTCCCCTGTGCACGAATCCCCCATCACTCTGCATGACTCGCCCGTTCCGACCTCCTCCCAATCGACTCTCACACCCAACCCCTCGACAAAGGGTCACTCTCTGCTCGACTAGGATCAACCGCTAGGGGCACCAACCTGTAGTTTACCTTTCCGTTTCCCCAATTCTACCCCTCCTCCCCTAAGACCCCAGCCTATTCTTCCCCCCACTCCCTCATCCATCCATGTCTCTCATCGCTCTCCCAACTTTATCGATTGTGCGCTCATCAATGCACGATCTACTCTGAACAAACTACCAATGATAGAACAATACTGTTCATCATCCAGCCTATCACTTGTAGCCATTACCGAAACATGGGCAACTCCTCTTACTGTTACTGACTCCATGATTGGTTTCGATAATTATACAGTGTATCGATCGGACCGAGACTCCTCAGTCACGGGTGGAGGTGTTGCACTCCTTGTGAGTAAGCACCTCCCGTCCACTGCCATAGCTTCTCTTTCTTTCTCACCATACTGCCAGCTCATTTCCTGTCGGATATCTCGCACTCCGTCAACTACTATCGTAGTTGTCTCTGTTTACCGTAGTCCCTCATGCTCACTAGAATCTTTCGAGGAATGCTTAGACTGGATTTATAACCTTAGCTGCTCCGAAATCTCTCCCCTCGTAGTATTAGGAGATTTCAACTGTAAAGAGATTAATTGGGAAACCCTCAGTCTCTCCTCTCCCTCCCCTCACTCTCGGTCTCTCCTCGATCACTCACGCTCCATTCCTCTCACACAAATGGTGCGCGAACCCACTCGTAACTCGTACCTGCTCGATCTCGTGCTCACTTCCGACATCTCTTTCATAGAGAAATGTGTCGTTGAACCTCCTCTCCCCTCACTCGATCATTCCATTGTAAAATTCTCTATGCCCATATCGATCTTATCACCCAAATCGATTAGTCTTCGTGACTACAGCAAAGTTGACTGGAATCTAGTTTGTTCCGAGATCGACTCGTTCGATTGGTCATCCCTTCTCTCTTGCTCTAGCGATGCTGATCACCTGTACTCTATTTTCCTCGAGATATTGCACTCGATAATCGATAGGCATGTCCCCTACCGTACTCTCAAGCAAAAAAATATTCGTTTCTCTCCGCCGATTCCCTACGTCATTTGCGCAGATGCCGCACCAGTTATAAACGACGTGCTTTTTCCCGCTATTTCAATTCTTGCTCAATTCTAAAAAAATTCTAAAAAAAATGCTCAGCACTCAAGAAATCTATTAAACTCACTGCTAAGAAAAGAGAGAACGAGCTAGCAAAATCTCGTAATCTTCGCTCCTTTTGGTCATACGCCAGTACAAGGATAAAAGATAATTCGCACTCTATCCCTACGCTTATTTCGCCCAGTGGTACTCTCTGTATTTCTGGTACTGCGAAAGCGCGCGAATTCGCCCGTCATTTCTCGGACTCGTATAGTACCGCAACACTGCCTATACCGTCCAACTGCTCTCTTACCACCCAAAGTTCTATTGATTTCATAGATATCTCACCTATATCTATCTGTAAAATTCTGTCTCGTCTTCCACCCCGAAATTCAACTTCCCCCGATTGCATTCCCTACATATTCCTCAAACGCACTGCTGCACATATATCAATACCGCTTACAATCCTTTTCAACTCTTTTCTCTTGCATGGCACATCACCTACAATCTGGAAAAGTGCACACGTAAAGGCTATCTATAAGCGTAAAGGTCCCAAAAAAGACTCATCCTCATATCGCCCCATCTCTCTGACCTGCTCTATATCCAAGGTTATGGAACGGCTTATCGTTGACTGTCTCTGGAAATATCTTTCGGAGCACAATCTCATCTCTTCATACCAACATGGTTTCCGACCCAGCAGATCTTGCACAACCGCACTACTCAATAGTTTCGCCCAATGGCATGCTGCGATCAACAAAAAACATTACATTTCTGTCGCGTTCATTGATTTCTCACGCGCGTTCGACACGATACCTATTGATCTATTCTTGCACAAGTGTTATCTGCTTGGTATCCGTGGATCTTTACTTGCATGGCTTCGCTCTTTTCTTCAAAACAGGACACAATCAGTTGTGATAGAAGACTCTTTCTCCCCCTCATACTCTGTCCCTTCTGGTGTTCCTCAAGGTTCATGCCTTGGACCACTCCTCTTCTCTCTTTACATCAGTGATCTACCCTCAATACTCCCTCCTAATGTACACTGTGTTCTCTATGCTGATGATGTCAAACTATGGACATATTCTGATCCTGCCTCTTTGCAATCTGCCCTTGATCTCCTTGACACTTGGTCTACTGACTGGGGACTTACAGTATCCCTCTCTAAAACAGAGACCATGCTCATTGGCTCTTCTCATCCTCCTGTCCAATTCTCTATGAACAAAACAAAACTGCCTGTTGTGACCGAATTTAAAGACCTAGGTATAACCTACACCAATACACTAGACTTCTCCCCCATATTAGCCTAAAGATATCTAAAGCACGTGCTCGCTGTTCATACATACTCCGCACCTTTCTCACCAAAAACCCCCTTCTCTACGCTCGACTTTTCGCAGCTTACGTCCGTCCTGTGCTCGAATCCTGTTCCGAACTATGGTCACCCCATGATAGAAAAACGTGCTTCGAAATCGAAAAAGTTCTCCGTAATTATTCTGAGCGAGTGCTTTATAAATGTGGTATCGAGTACCGATTGTATCCCGATAGGTTACAACTACTCAGTTTAGAGCCTCTAGAATATCGTCGAAATTTGATTGACCTTGCTTTCATATATAAAGTTGTACATAATGATGTAGACATTGGATTGCCCTCGTTTCTCTGTATAGCTCCTCCCCGTGCAAGACGTAACAATATGTTTCAATTGCGTAAGCACCGTTCCTCCTCTTCTTTTTTCACCTTTTCCTTCCAAATCGTATTGTAAAAACTTGGAATAGTATCCCCCACAACATAGTTATCTCACAGAATCGAGACTTATTTATGATGAGATGCCGTGTTCATATTCCTATTGATTACTATCCGTATTATTAAAATAGCTTAACTTAAGAATTTAGATTTTTTTTCTCACTTTGTCACCCTGTTGTGACATCGTACACATATCGTGTTCACTTACCCTTGCTCACATATTATATATATTTTCAATCAACGACTTTTGGCATGATAAATGATTGATTAATACATAACTCGATAAATATATTATTATTATTATTATTTTGTTGTATTTCTCACATCCACAATTATGATTGTTGTAATGTCTCATATCAAGAAAATTCGTTAAATGGAAATAGCAGATGCTCCTCCTTTGAAGATTGTTTTTGTGCTTCGGGTCCCTAATTTATTAGAGTTGCAAACGTTTGAAATTCTGTTTCGATGTGCTTCACGGCATTGTGCTTTGCGACAATACAATAATTGAGGAGCTGCTTCGCATGATTAATGCCGAGTCTCGCTTAAATTATTTTTCAACGGCCCTATCAATTTGCAATGTGTCTCCTCTAAGGGGGGGGCGATCTCTGAGAGTTATTCTTGGATGATTTTTTTTACAACCCCCCCCCCTCCTTCCTCCCCTCTTTGCCCATCTCTTCCTCCCCTCCCTTGTCAACCATCACCTCTTCCCCCTTCCACCACCTCCCCACCCCCTATCTCTCTCCTCCCCTCCTTCTCCCCCATTCCTCCTTCCTTCTCCTTCCTCCCCATGTGCTGCTCCCCAGAGGGTCTTTCTCAGCCTTTTTGCGGCCACTCGACGAAACGGCCAGTAAAAAGCGCAGCCGCGCAAGAGAGAGAGAGAGGAGAAGAGAGGGAGAGAGAGAGACGGGTAGATCAAGCCGACGTTTTTACGTCGCCTGTCGAGCTTTCGAAACAAGGATTTTGCAGAAGCGGATTGCGCGGGTTTTACGTGATCCGATCACACGTATAATCAGAAGCAGTGGCTGCGTATTCAGATACAGCGTCGTGGCCACAGACTTATATTTGCGTCCTCATTTGTGAGACGGTTGCATCAGCAGTGAATAATTATGCTGAACCAAATTGTAGGGTAGTTCAACACCCACTGCACGCAACATCAACAGATTCAAGGCCTTACAATTAGATGCAGTGAGATTTACTGCATTGAGGGTGCAGTAAATGTGAATGTAATGCACTTTCGTTTGTTATTGAAATTATATCAAGAATAGATAAGCGCCTAAACAATCACTCTTTCGTACTTTAAATGCGTCTGAAACATATCTGAATGTACGGATTAGTTCCTTCGCGGCACCTGCGAGCACCGCCCGCGGTATTTCGGGGTTGTACCTCTTATCGTGTGCCGCGAATGGGGGACATTAATTAACATGCGCTATAAAATAATATTTCTCAGTGTGCGTACTCACGCAGCGATTGTACGTCGTCTCGTCCACGTCCTTCTCCTTCACATGATTCCAAACCTACAGTCCAGGGTTAGGGCGAGAGAGTGTGCAAAAGTGAGAGAGTCCCTCTCGATTTCACACGCTCTCTCACTCCAAAGGGCTTCCTGGAAGATTGACCGGCCTGTGGAATGATGTGCCTTCATTCCGCCCCTAATGTATCTAGGGCATTCAGACGGTAGTAGCTCATGTGCCGCCACAGGGGGCATTATTTTTCAAAATATTTCAAAAAAATGTATTTTGATGTATACAGTGTCCTTCATCTCTTCCCTGTCCTCCTCCTTCACTCTCGCCCTCTGATAAAGCCTATTTCCTCCCAGTTGCAAGCGCTTCCTGCAGACGAGAGAGACGTGTTTCGTAGACAACAGAAAGACTTTACTCTTTAGTCCTCTGATCTCCGCTCTGCAGGCAAAATGCTAAAAAATCGTTGTGCTTTTTTTTATTTTTTTCCCGTTTTCGTACTGTATTTCGTATACAGAATAGTTTCCCTTCGACCATCTTTGAACTTTTTTAAAAATTTATTTTTATTTTTTTTATTTACAAACGCGACAGTTTCGTTGGGCAGCATCGACGCTGATGTATTTTCATTTTCTGTTTGCTGCGCCATCCGAATGCACATTACCTTCTCGCAATGTTTTGCACTTACGCAATTGGAGTGAAACATATTTAAAAAATCAATGATAAGGTGATACGGTTTCATTTTTTCTTCGCACTATTCAAAAACTGATTCAATGAGCGATTTCGTCGGTTTGACGGCCAGTGTAGACTTTTTTTCTGCAAGTATCCGTTTTTTTGATACATTTCTGGAGACCCTCTGCGTGGCGTGATTGCATCAGACGCACATTTATAGCATGCTTAATTAATTTTTAGCTTTCAAATACCACCTAGACTTCGGGTTCAAAAAAGTGATGGATGTCTTCGAAATTTTCCAAATACCCGCTATCTCTCATAACCCCTTCATTTATCCCTTGTCTTTTTTCCTTCTTTCTCTTTCTGCCCAAGTCTGCGACATCTCGGCACGACTTCTCTTCCCTCATATCAGACTCTTTGTGACGAGAGAGATCACGCGAGACGAGGAGAGACGTTGCGCATCCTCCAAAAATGTGTATCTCTCTCTCTCTCTCTCTCCCTCTTTCCGCCCTTCGAAGGGATCCCTCCCCGACGACCAGCTTCTCCCAGAGGAGACCCTCCCCGCCCAAGCTCTGCACATACAACCAAAGAGAGGAGGAGAAGAAGAGAAGCGGGATCGATGGCTCTCTCTCTCTCTCTCTCTCTCTCTCGACCGGGTTTACTCTATCTGACTCTATCTCAAGCCCGCCGGCGTCTCCTCCCCCAAACTCGAGACAATGCCCGGGGCAATTGATGCAATTTGTCTGGGAACGCTGAGTGGATGCATTTCAGTTACTTGGAGCCGGCGATTACGCGTTTCAATTTTGCTATTTAGCACCGCGCATTCATCGGCGATGATCCATTCTCGTTGATCGTGACATTAAACTTTAAATTTGTCCTTTGTATCTCATTTTTTTCTCTCGCCCAGAAAGCACTTTTTTGTTTGTAGATTTTATCATTTCAACATGCTTGCCCGATGATTGCGTGTTCCTCACTTTCCATTTCACTGTTCTCACTTGTTGGATTGAATTCACTGAACTTGTATTTTTCGTGCATCGCAATATTATATCACGACGCTTTAAAAATCTGACTTTGCGAAGGAAAAATCTTTTTCATTATTGAAAATGAATTTTAGTCAATTTGATGTGAGCCACGTATCTTTTGAGATTGCACGCTTCATTAATGTGATGTTCAACAATATGCATTGGTCCGTAGTATCCAACCATCCCATTAGCTTCATTTTCCAAGTTATTGTCGCGATATTGGTGGATATATTTTAAAAAAAACTTTAAAAAAACTATTTTAGCCAAATTGATGGGCGTGGACTGATCTGCGACGAGCTCTTGCCGTAGGATAGAGCCATTCGATCGTTACCGAGTGTCTTACCAACAAATAACCTTAGAGATTCAGGTAGTGCACCGTAATTATTACCTAATGATGACGTCATTGTGCAAACTTTGAGAATGCAGAGGCTCCATGTCCCATTCTGCGATTTTTGTTGTTTTTTTAAAGACCTTCATTGGGAGCCTCAAATCACCATCCCGGTTCTATCAATTCCTATCACGAATTGCTGAAACTCAATCCCTTTCCACGAATGAGTGGAGTGTTCTGAGGAGGAAATTTTTCACAAAAAAGACCGTTATGAAAGACAATCACTAGATAAAATCAATCGACATTTAACGGTTATTGTCAGCATGCCTTATTGTGCCAATCAAACGCGAAATGGAAATTAATCGATATTTATCGGGTCCGACTAATCGATATCTTCCAGTCCCAGCATGCCTGGTTGACCTACCGGGCTGCTCATTTCTACCCTTGATCGACGATGCGCGACGAGGTCCGCTCGTGCTGTCTACGCACGACCAATGGAATACGAAGGGTGGGTGGGATTACCTAGTGATGACGTCATATTTGAATCACTTAGTGATGTCACCACATTGATGATGTCATAGTGACATTGCCTAGAACGTCATAGTGCAGCGGAGCATTTGTTCGGTGGAATTCTAAAAGAGCACTTTTCGCCGACTAATAAGAACACATCTGTAAACATTCCCTCACATATTCTATCGATAATTTAATTATGTTTTATTTATTTATATTATATTTAAAAATTTCCTTCCTTTGAAGTTCACCGCCTTTGTCATCTCGCACGTCGGCCTCTGCTTCCTCGTTGCGATCTACGCCGTGCTCGGCGCACTCATGTTTCAGGTAATCGGGATAGGAGCAAATATGATTCATTTTCAATGTGTGCCATTTCCATATCATATATCATATCCTATATCCTGCACATCTTTTGACATGTACTAGTACTAGGCGCAGTCATCTTTCAGGTAAAGGTGATAAGAAAGCGAATATGATGCATTTTCAATCGTTCCTTAATATTCCTTCTCTATCCAGCACTTGCTTTGACAAACTCAATAATGGCGATAGGAACACTCATGTTTCAGGTAATGGAGAAAAGAAACCTGGTAGGATTCCTTCTCAATGTTCTTCACGTGAACGGAGAAATATTTTATATGCCAAAAATTTAATACTCTTGAGACATATATACTCACAAACAAGAGGGCTAGGCGGACTCATGTTTTAGGTACAACATAAAGGGAGTTTAACGTTTCAGATCGCCTAGAAATGTAGAGGAATACCCTCCCCGCTCAGTGTTACAGTTGTATTATAAACGTTAATTATGTTGTATTATAAACGTTAATTAAACGGTTTTCTGGTTGTGTGCAAAGAAATTGGTTATTTTTGTTTAGCCAGAGGGAATGAATCAACCTAACATTTCCTGTAAAACGTTTACTATATGGCATAACTATAGACACAATAGTTTCTTTCCCAGAGCGGCTCGGCTTTTCTCAAAACCCGGTAATCAAATCAGTTTCCCTGCATGAGCGACGCCCACACCCCGACCTTTCATGATCTCACTCTGTTATGCTATATTCGTTTCTCCTTCTATTTGTAACCGCGTTTCCATTGAACACGCATAAATATATATATATATATATATATATATATATATATATATATATATACATATATATATTTCTCCTGAATAATGAAAACGGAGTATTTTATTTTCATTGTATTTTAATTTAAATGTAAATTAAAATATATTTTTGCAGGCCATCGAATACCCGAACGAGCTCACCTTCCAAGGCCACATCAAGAACGACACGTGGATTGTGGGTTTCACACTCGACATAATGCTAGGAAATTTTTATAATGCACTAAGTCAACAAACGAAAACAAATCAATAATCGATATATCGATTATTTATTATACCTAATTTAAAAATTCCAGGTTGTCGACAAATTGTTCGAATTCGTCGGTACTAATGTCGTCATAGAAGAAGTCGAGGTAGCTGAATAGAACTTTCTAGATAATTGCTGAATATCGGGATTGAAATTGACCAACCACTGCAATTTAAGTGATTACAGAAATTTTGTGTTGGGAAATATCAAGCACGAATAGCCCTGTGCACAATCGATTACTAATTTTCAATTTTTTATTTCAGATTAAGAAAAAGGCTCACGAGCTGTTGAAAGACTTTGAGCAGCAACTAGTCAAAGCCGTCAACTTCGAAGGTATGATTGACTTATTTTTTTAAAAATTAAATTTACAATTTAGCTTAAAGGGACCAGGCAGTGAAAAAATAAGTTATTTTAAAATAAAAGATTGTAAAAAATGCTAAAATTTTAGTTTTTTCTTCATTTTTCGTTAGATCATAGTGAGCAAAACTCACTTAAAAATAATGAAAATTAAAAATGTGTTTTTGCACGCTGCCTGGTCCCTTTAAAACGTTAAGCTAAACTTAAAATATACTTAAAAATTCTTGTATATTCTCGCTTGTCAACAGAAAAACATTCAATCATTTTTCGTTACTATATATTAGAAAATGCTAACGTCTGTCTGTTTTTTTATTTGTTATTCCTTCCGTTGCAATTTTTTTTTCATTTTTCGCTATAAATCGCTTCAAAATTGCGCAATCTTCTCAGAACCTTTTGCATATGATAACTGATCAGAATTGCTTTAAAATTTTACAAAATTTAAATCACCAAATCCATGGCCAAATGGGTTATGCGCTTGACTAGCAATCCGAGCGACGCAGGTTCGACCCCCCGCCGTGGGCAAACCTTTTGCCGCATTTTTCGCGAGTGTCAGAAACCGTTCTAACACGTTTTTGAGTACCGTGAAACACGTTTTCCCCTGTTTTGCCGAATTTTAACGTGAAAAATCGAAAATTTCGAAAACTTCCAAAATGATTCAGAGAGCGTAGGGGATCACAGGAAAAGTGTTTTGCGATGTCAGAAACGTGTCTGAACGTGTTCGAACGCGATTTAAAGTGAAAAATCGAAAATTTCGAAAAGTTCCCAATTGGTTCGCAGAGCGTGAGGGATCACAGGAAAAGGGTTTTGCGATGTCAGAAACGTGTCTGAACGTGTTCCAACTTGGTTTAACTTGAAATATCGAACTTTTCGAATGTTTGCCAAACACATCGGGGAGTCTCGGGGGTTACAGGAACAAAATGTTTTGCAATAAAAAAGAAGGCTCCAGGTTCGGTCCCCTGGACCGAACATGGAGCCGGCTACCAAGCTCCCCCTGGAGCGAACCTGGAGCCGGCTACCAAGCTCCCCCTGGACCCAACCTGGAGCCGGCCACCGAGTCCCCCTGAACCGAAACTGGAGCCACCTACCGAGCTCCCCCTGGACCGAATCCGCACCCAGAACTATGCATAGAGCGTAGTGTGCGCATAGAGCGTAGTGCATTTAACCTCAATACAACCCCGCTAGTTAGATCATAGTGAGTAAAATTCACTTAAAAATAATGAAAATTAAAAATGTGTTTTTGCACGCTGCCTGGTTCCTTTAAAACGTTAAGCTAAACTTAAAATATACTTAAAAATTCTTGTATATTCTCTCTTGTCAACAGGAAAAGACTCAATCTCCGGAATGCCGAGAGGGAACCTAATGCATTTTCGTTGTTGTTCGACATTCTTTCCTCTCTTCTTCTCTTCCTCTTCCTCGTGAAAATAGGCCCGATATATATATATATATCGCAAATCGAGTGTTTAAAGCAAGAGAAGCGAGATAGTGTGTTAGTCGGAGAGAGTTTTCGAAAACCTAGTCATTTTCTTTACATGCCTACGAATACTAAAATACAGAAACATTTCCCAAAACCGGGCAAGAGATGGTGCAAATGAAGGAGAATTTTCGAAAATCTAGTCGCTTTCAACTCAGTATTGGATATTCTCGAATTATAGAGAGTTGTAATTCGAGGAGAGTTTTCAAAAAAAAACTTTTCCATGTAAGTTCCGACAAGAACTACTAAAACCGACAAGAGAGTGTGCAAATCGAGGAGACTTTTTGAAAATCTGGTTTTTTTTAAATGCAGGATTCGACGAGAACGATGACAATCGGGCGACGAGCAAGTACCAGTGGACGTTCTCCGGTGCTCTGCTCTACTCGATTACTGTCTTCACTACGATTGGTGAGCTTTTTCGTCAACATTCATGCCTTTTGCTATCTCAACCGTGGTATAATCTTACCGAATTGCTTATTTAACACGTTTGAGAAGTTGTCTTTTCTCCGCGCGCTCTTTCATTCTAATTTTCTTGCAATCTCATCGTTCACCGATTAGATCTGCGCGATAAGTGACAAGGGGAATACATGTTCACCAATCAGTTCATATTTTCATGAGAAATGGTACATGGTTCATGAGAAACAACCTTGCTTTCGCTCATCACTCTATTTCTCCATTTACAACTCTTGTTCACTCTATTCGTGTCTTGCTCATCTTATCTCACATTGTCCTTCCTGAGTCATTATTCTGCCGTAAATTTTCATCAACATGTATCTACTCTTTCCTTCGCATACTTTCCGGGTGGTGAAGAGAGAGCGAGTTTGTGAAATGAAGAGTGCATTTGATGTACATTGACGCGAGCATTGCTCAATGTGTCTTTATTCTCCATCATTACTTCCTCATCTCCTCTCGTTCCGCTTCACATTGTCTCCGTCTGAGTTCTTTTCGTTCGCAACTTCTCCTTTTTTCTTCCGTTTTCTTCCCCATCGTCTATCGCCGCTCATCCCTCGTCTCTCTCCCCACTCGGAATCAATGGCACCGCTTCCGCATTGTGCATAGAGGATCTCTCTCTCTCTCTCTCTCCCGCCTCTCAGACCCCAAAACCCTCCCCTACTCCTTCCAAATGTCTGCGAGCTATGACTGAGGAGGATCTCTTGTCTCAGAGAGATAGAGAGGAGAATAGGGAAAGAAGAGGGATGAAGAAGCGAGTCACGCATGAAAAGGGAGAGGCTGCGCACGCACTTATTTAGGGATTTCGACCAAAACAGGACTGACATTTTATTGGATGGGGGATAGATTTCGAAAACATTTGATCGACATCATTTGGACACTCTGTGCTTTTTTCTCACAGAGCTCTGTCTTAATATAATATTTGACTATTCAAATCGAATTATACCATCGCGTAGGGTGAAAGGTAAATGCGCTAGGTTTTCCTCCCACACGCTTAGTTTCGGGTGGATTGTTCTGCGCGGGGGCTGAACTCGCAATCAACCCGTGAATAGCATTCTAGCAACCACGGCGCTGTCTGTGCGGTTGCCGGGTACACACAAAAAAGGTCTTACATACGGCCCATAAGATATGGAGGTTCTTATCAAAAGGTCTTATATATAAGACATTTTGTTAAGAACCCCCAGGTCTTATGGGCCGTATGTAAGACCTTTTTTTCTGTGTGTAAAATATTGCTAGTTAAGGGATTTGTATGGTTGGGATATTCCGCACATTCTATCTGCTGCTGTTAGAGTAGTATCTATTTTTCGCCTCGCGCTTTATGAAAGACGCCCAAATGCTCAGACGAAAAGGAACAACACGAACACATCAACAAAAAGGCGCGCTGATTTTGACGTAGCTTCCGCTTTGGGCCTCAACTGCAAAACAAAGTCTCCCCGTCTATCTGTTCCATCCGCCTCGCATCAGATGTTACGTCACCCGAAACGCGCCATGATGCCAGCATACTGTTGTTGGTGCCTTAGCGATCCGGTTAGGGGGTACAAGGCATCCCCGGCCCTGCTAAACACCGGAACTGCGTCAGCAGGCTGCTGCTTCTCTCTTCCATCTCAAGTCATTGAGAGTCTTACTCCGCTCCTTTCTCTCTATCTCTCTCTCTCTCTCTCTCTCTCGCTCGCTCTCTCTCTCTCAGAGATAGGCAACGAACTCGAGAGCGTTTTTCATGCTATACGCATTCGAGAAAAGACATGAGAGACTCCCACTCTCCCCCGTTTAGTCCATACACCACCACTCGTTCGATAATGAGAGAAGACAAGGCAAGATGGAGGAGAGAGAGAATGAGGGAGACAGAGAGAGAGAGAGAGAGAGAGAGAGAGAATCGCCGCCCGATAAATGTCCCCATGAAATGCGTGCTGCCCCCTAGGGAGCTCCTCGCTGCACTTTGCATATACATAAAAAGAGATACGAAAACAGAAAGACGTCAAAATCGGGCGGAAATTTGGGCAAAACGCAGTCCGAAAGGGGCATATTTTGCACTATTGCTTTGTTTTCAGTGCACAAAGTCATGATGCGATTATGATGTGGGCGCGTTTTCGGGAATACCCATTGTTTTCGAGTGTCCATAGGCCCGATGTCGTAGTGTTTTCTGAGAAAACAGGGACCGATTTGTCAAGAAGATGGTCGTCTGAGTGACGTAGGAAGGAGAGGCGAACGAGGGAGGATTTATGGTTATGATGGGGGCGGACTATAGTTCGAGCAAAAGTGTCTGGAGGTTGGTGTTCTAATATGCGATCGTCCTTCTATGACTGTCTAATTGTAAGCATAGATCAAAAACGATTGAATACTAAGCTAGTTATGAAAAGTGAGCAAAAACTCGAGGAAAATAATCTACATTTATAATAAAACGGCAAACTTCTTTCTTATTGTACAAGATTGAGTTTCCACGACAGAAATGCACATTGGCGTGTGTTTCAGTTATAGCATCTAACTAGAAATGCGCGCAAGCTACAATCTCCACTAACTTCCTCGTTTAAAAAAAACATAATCCCGAAACAGTTCAACGAATAATGTGAATGTTGCTCAAAATCGTTTATAAAATAAAAAAATAGTCCTATAAATATAATGATTAACAGAATGTGTATTGACGTCTTTCTTCATGCTGAGCTCGGCAAGACGAATTTGTGTTGCAACACAGTTATGTAGGGATGAAGAGTTAAAAGCGCCAGTGGTAGTTTTGTCCAATATATTTTCCACAAAAATACTTATCGCACATCTATCTATTCCCTGAGTGCGCCACTTTGTTTTTTTTGTGGCACTATGATTCAGTAGTACGTAACCGGAAATTAGACAGGGTGACATTAAAAAAAAGTTAAATGTACCGAAATACTACGGTACCATTGTCCTACTTGCAGGTTACGGTCACATCTGTCCAAAGACGGTTCTGGGTCGTCTCATGACAATCTTCTACGCGATGGTCGGCATCCCTCTCATGCTGCTCTGCCTTGCGAACATCGCCGAGAGTCTGGCGTCGGTGAGCACTAGAACTTGAAATATGACAGGATCACATGATTACAAACCTACAGAACAGGGTTATGGCGAGAGAGTGTGGAAAAGTGAGAGATTCCCTCTCGATTTCACACGCTCTCTCACTCCAAAACCCTTTCTGGCTGACCGGCCTGTGGAACGATGTAGAATGATTGACCAATCATCTTGATTTTGTACACAATCTCTTCTTCGGTCGATTGAAAAAAGGTCAATACAAAAAAAATGTATTTTTCGTCCTTGACCTGGGCTCACCGTAGAAGAATACTGTTTGCGCCGCTCTAATGGCATGATTTTAAATTGAAAATGTTGGAATTATATTTTGGCACTCTTAACATAATTTTAGTTTTTGTATGTCTACAGCTTGCTAATAAATGTTCATAGGAGGATAGAGATTGAATACAAACTGAAGCTGGGAACTTGCAGGTGTTCACGTACCTCTACTTCAAAGTGTGCTGTGCGTACTGTCGATGGCAGAAGAATCGAAGGAGGATCCGGCGGGCCGCCCTCTCCTTCCGATACCATCCCAATGCGGCCATGAACATTCGAAGGGGTATAATCATTTATGTTTATTTATTTAATACTTTTTAAAAAGTACCCGTATTAGCGCTGTTTTTTTGTTGTTTAATCACAAAGACGGTAGCTCAATATTATCGAATTGAATCTGCATAAAGTATAGATGCGGTGAAACACAAATCGACCGTGCGGGCGAATCGCGAATGAAAAACGCAGGTGCTCCTTACGCGATGGGCATCTTAATGCAATAGCCGTTCAGTATTCTTTATTGAGTCATGAGGCAAAAGATCTGCGAGATTGTCTGGTATGTGAATCGGCGATGCAAGTCAGTCGCGTTTCAAACGTGTAGAAACCACGCAGAATTGAACACGCGGAAGGATTTTTTTGTCTAACTTCATAGTTAGTCTTGAATTAGCGTCGTCTTGTGAGACTGGCCATGCACTTACATTCTTGCTGACTTGATTACGGTCAAGTGTTGGCGTGTTTAGGGTGTGTTAACCTTTTGCATGCTTAGTTTGCAAATCGCATTAGTCAGCAGAAATTTCAGACTAAACTATGATTTAAAAAAAATCATTCGTAAGATTGCCGCAAAATCCCTATGTGAAGAGTAGTCGGCACAAAAATAGTTGAGGTGCGTTTTCGAATTCAAACTCCTGCCGATTCCCGTTTTCATGGCGCAGATAAACACCCTTGACTGCGTACCGACATTAGTTCGATATCGGTGCAAGTTGGAAAAAACATGTCTCTCTTCATCAGTATCTACTGATACGCTCTCATGACTCGTCGAGATTTAAATTATTTTCAATATTAGTACAAATATGCAAATTTGCAGTGCAATAGGTATTTTTGCAGCACAATAGATTTTTGCAGCTCAATCAAATATTGCAGCACAATAGATTTTTGCAGCGCAATCGCAGCGGACGGCGCAGCGCTACAACACGGTGAGAAGGAACGCGTCCCTCAACAGAAGCAAGAACTCACGATTCAATGCTGACACGAAGAGTGTGAGATCGTTCGGAAGGTGGGCCTTCTTTAAGATTACTTGTAAAATTGTTTCGTTACTATAGCGATAACCACCTTATGAGAAACTAGGGCATTCTCTGCGTCATCCATTTACTACGCTGATGAAACGTGGATCTGTCAAGTCAAAGACTGTCCAGATCCGCGTTCCATCATTTTAACACTCTTCGACTTGTGACATTCACGGTTCTGTCGAACAATATGAATTAAGTGCTAAGAAATAAGTACTAAGTCTTAAGTGTTAAGTAACCTTCACAGGTACGAGAACAATCGGTTCGACCGTGTGGACACGATGAGTCTGCCGGGCAAGCGGAAGATCAGCCAGACGAGTAGGAGTCCCAATGGAACCATGAGAGCGACTTTTGGGAGGAGGTGATTTGGAATTTTTGTGTTTAGTAGCGGATTATAATCAACGGAACGTTTTCTGATGTCGGTCGAGTAAATTTCGACAAATTCAAATCAGAAAAAATAAAACGAATAACGGAAGCATAAAATGGCATTGTTTGATCATGATAGAAGCCGATATTGTCGAGAACAGAGAACAGCGAATTTAAATAACGGGGAGGGGAAGATAGGGATACTCTTTCCTTCCAGACTTTTAAATATGTTTCACGTTCCTATTATCAGAGCGGTCATCGGCGCTCCGACTACTGAGTGGTGATCTTTCAGAAAAAAAAGATAATTTAAAAAATTCAATCGATAATTAATCAGATGAAATTATTTTTTCGCAGGCCACCGCATCTGCAAAAGTCAAGTACGGCGCTCAACATGGACACGCACATGGAGACTGTGCTGGACGAGAGGAAAGAGCGGAGGAGGGGATTCAGCCAGAGGGCAACCGCGTCCCAGAGTCCTGCCAGGGAGTACAAATGTGGGTTGAAAAATATCGACTAGAGAGTACATTCTTGAGTTGTATGGTATAAAATTGGCTATGCATAATGAAAAGGAGGGAAACAATGTCAAATAAATATTTAAAATGAAGTATTCCTTTGATGGTGGTGACCGCGTATCAGAGTCCCGCCAGGAAGTACAAATGTGATTTTTAACTCGTTCGGAGTGTAACACTCTGGAAAAAAGGAAACATTTATTTGAAAGTACCCTACGTTCACAGCAATGCACATGGAACTTTGACAGAGGGGTTCTACCTAGATTGAAACAGCAATTGGCAAGAACAAAAAAGTAGGAGATTGTATGGCTAACTGAATGCATTAGACGTTTATTTTCGTCTAGTCTTATCTTATTTAATTTCCATTATTTTAAAATTTAAAATTTAGACAACCGCGGCACATTACACGACGATGGTCTCATCGACGTGCGCACGTACCCCTCCTTCCACGAGGTCGTCCACGCTCACGAAACACGGTACGACAACGCTTCTTTTCACTTTTTCGTCAGTCCAAGGCTCAATCTAACCGCCAGAAAGGCGTCTGGAGTAAGATGGTTTGTATTTTCGAGCAGAACTCTCGCACTCTTTCTCTCGTTTCTGTTACGAAATGGCGTTCCCCAAAAATTTCTTACATCTTGGTATACTGCCGTTTCACGGATTCGTTACTTTTGTGGGTGATTTTGCTTGTGCATTCGGGTCTTGATTATCGCCTTGAAGTCTATTAAAACAATTTATTGCTTTAAACTCTTGAATAGTCCTAGTCAATGCTGTCACTATTACACTCTGCTCCCGCAATTGACTATTCTCAATTAATAGTTGTATTCTACAGCGCGAGTGTAAAAAGAAAGGGCACGATGACATCATATCGCTTGCTTATGTGGTGTTAGTTTTCGGGAAAAGGAAACGGAAAAAGGCCAAGATTTGAATTCCCGCAATTTCATATCTAAGTTCTCCGTGGAGCAATCGACTCAAGAATTGGAATATAACATTTTTCGACCCTTTTCCACCTATAAACGAAATTTTGAGTCGATTGCTCCACGTAGAACTGAGTTAAGAAATTGCGAGAATTCAAATCTTGGCCTTTTTCCGAAAACTAACACCACATTATTCACCGACGAACTGATGATAGCGTAGTCCGACTCACAGCATTTCGAGAGCGGCCAAATGCCAGACGACGAGAGAAAAAGCGAGAGACAACAACGCTATGAAGAGACTCGTGCGTTGCGGTCGCGTTGCGTGCCCCTCTCTCCACTGTTCAAATTCAAATTCTGGAATTGTGCCAAAAAGTGTGTGGCCGCCTCGCTGTACACCTGAATCGCTGTGTTGTTTACTGTGCGCGCCATCAATGTTGTCATTAGTTTTCTGCGGTGGTCTTTAATCACGATATGAGAGGGTCGAGTTGATCGCAAAGAATTCTAATATCGTATTCAATGAGTTTCTCGGAGTCGTCAAATAAGCGACAGGTGTCGCTTGCCCATTATCTTTGACATACCGTATTAGTCCCAATCAATATCAATATGTCTTTGCTACAGTGGTCGGGCGGGTCGTCGCGGCAACGGGCACGGGCCGGGTGCGGGCGGCGTGCCGAACGTGGTCATCTCGCGCCCGCGTCACGCGGCGTCGGCGCAGCGTGCGGCGGAGGAGAAGGAGCGCAAGGCGAGCAGCGATGCGGAGAAGGAGGACACGAGTGCACAGGTGAGGTGCATTTACCAAAATAGGTCAAAGGACTGTAAAAAAAACGCTAACAAAATCGCACAATTTTCGATTCTTGAAAAAGTGATTGGAAATGGGTGTTGGTGATAACGATAAATTTGGAATCTCTTTGCTTTACTCACGTTGTTGATGGCGGTAAAGCAATTTCGGATGATTGTGTACAGATCGAAGAGGCATCATTACTTTGCATTGCAAAGCGGAAAGAATTAGCCATGAAGCACGTAATCACAGGCGCAACGTCTGCTGTCTCTTGTTGCACACTGATACAATATTAAAACGTGTCAAACTAATTTGTCTAAGGGGTAGCTGCAGTTTTGAAAAAGTGGTGCCTCTCCAAACCACTAAAACAATTAATTTACATTTTTGAGGGCAGAAGCATAAATGCTGTGATTATAAGCAAAATAGAGGTGCTATTTTTCATGAATTGTATTTTTGTTTTTGATGATTTTTTAACTTTTAAAATTGTGTTTTGCCATTATTTTGTTTTGTTCTTGCGAAAATTTAAATAAGGATGCCACGTTCTATTTTATCTATTTATCATAATTTAATTGAAAATGACAGTGGAAAGGAAGTGGAATTATCTTCGTTTGTTTGGTTTTCTTTATCAAGATGTTCTTGGTCTTCAATCGTCTTCAATCGAATTCTTGTCTGAAATAAATACATTGCTACGAAGGACACCTGTGGTGGAGGTGTGAAATGACAAGAATTTGCACTGCAAAATCTTGTCATTCTGGCCATTCCCCCCTCTCTGAGTGGATGGGTCGGTCGAAATGACAAGAATTTGCACTGCAAAATCTTGTCATTCTGGCCATTCCCCCCTCTCTGAGTGGATGGGTCGGTCGAAATGACAAGAATTTGCACTGCAAAATATTGTCATTCCATTTCGTCTCTCTACGCTTTAGAAATAACAATAGATACAGTATTTTGAGCGAACATGGATCCCGTCCTTGAAGACTGATGGGAATACCATAAGTAACAAGTAGATAATTATAGAAACGATCACCTTTGCGCTCGGTAGTTGCTAATTCGTTGGACACGTCATCATTATAAATCGTTCGAATTCCAGAAACATGAAAGAGTGTGTCAAATATGTGTAACATAGATTTTTGTAAATGAGTACTCACCTTGACTATATTGGTGAAAGAGTCACGAACGACCGCGCACGAAGAAGAAAGATGGACAAAGTGAGGGTGATTGCAATTGATTGTCTCTCATTTCACTCATCTTTCTCAATCGTGCACGGTCCATTGCTCCATTTCACCTCAATCGTTCGGCATCGTACCTCTTGGACCCAACATAATCAAGGTGAGTACTTATTTACACAAGTCTATGTTACACTCATTTGACAAACACTTTCATGTTTCTGGAATTCGAACGATTTATAATGATGACGTGTCCAACGAATTAGCAACTACCGAGCGCAAAGGTGATCGTTTCTATAATTACTTGCTTATGGTATTCCCATCAGTCTTCAAGGACGGGATCCCACGTTCGCTCAAAATACTGTATCTATTGTTATTTGGCGTAGAGAGACGAAATGGAATGACAATATTTTGCAGTGCAAATTCTTGTCATTTCGACCGACCCATCCACTCAGAGTGGGGGGAATGGCCAGAATGACAATATTTTGCAGTGCAAATTCTTGTCATTTCGACCGACCCATGTGGCGGGAATGGCCAGAATGACAAGATTTTGCAGTGCAAATTCTTGTCATTTCACACCTCCACCACAGGTGTCCTTCGTAGCAATGTATTTATTTCAGACAAGAATTCGATTGAAGACGATTGAAGACCAAGAACATCTTGATAAAGAAGACCAAATAAACGAAGATAACTCCATTTCCTTATCATTATGTTATCCACTGTGATAAAGTTATAAATACAACTTGTGCTTCCATTTTTCCAACATACATAAGAAAATACATTTCGTTTTATACAAAATGTCTGAATATGTTCATCTAAAGAATGAAAACAAAATATCGATAAAATATCAAAATATCCTGCCACAATATTTCACAAAAAACGAACAAGTCGCATCTTGAAAGAAATGCAGATAAATAACGTCAAAATGCTCCCATCAGCTCAGCAGTTTGATAAAACAGCGCCTACTCCTCGGACAAATTAGTTTGACCCCTTTTATATCATTGCAGAACAAAAACAATCATCGTGACAAATGTAATAATGAGCGATTTTGACAAATATGCAATATGAAATGCTTTGGTTAATAAATAGATCCCACATAATTAGCCAATTGATGGTCCGCCATGGATGGTGGAATCTGTTTCTTTCGCCCGAAAAAGCAGATAGTCTACCACAATTTTAAAATAATTTTAGTGTTTCGGATGATTTTGTGTTTGCATTGCATATTCCTCCTACCCACGCTAATTCTAGTTTCAATATCAGTACAACATCATAGGTGTGGCCTTTCATCGTTCATAGTGGCTTTTCTTCCGCATAGAATTTCCGAATAATAGTGCATGTATTGTATCTGCTATATCATTTCCCTGCACTGCAGTTATTCACTTGTGTGACACAAGTGAATAACTGCGCAAGGTAGGGATGAAGTTTAAAAGCTTCAAAAATATATGAATAATTATCGCGTTTGCTTTTCTCTTCGAATTATTACTCCTCACCAACTCACTTTCTCAGACGGGACAAAACGAGTGCCCATGTGAGCTGGAGTTGCAGTGCCCATACGTAAAACTTGTTTATCTTGGAAAATTAATGGTTGTTGGTTCCCACTGGAAAAAAATTATACGAGATTCGAATATCCCATGATACTAACGAAATACAGAACACATGAAAGCGCGAAGTAGAAAAAAAGTCGCGATTATTGCCAATACTTGTTTTCTACAATACCTTTTTATTGAATTATCTCACTTATCTCTTGTTCTCCCAATAATGAGATTCTCGTGTTTTAAGACTACATCGAATCAAGCAAATACTTAAATGATGGTAGAATATTTGGCGAAATAGGCTGGAACTTCGCCATCATCGGTACAAAATAATAAAAATACGATTTTATTATTCTCAGTTCTCGTTCTCTATCTTTTCTGTCATTTCAAATGATTATTCAGATTTCTTTTTTTTATACACATGATAAACGTATTATTATTTTTAAAATCATTATTATAAGTATTAACAAAAAACTGCAAATATATTATATTCAGCTCTCCTTCTCGGACGACGACGATAATTTCGAGCGGAAAGGTCGATTGACGCCCTCAAAGATGGACAAAATGGAGAGGGAAAGGGAGAGGGAGAGGATGGAGAAGCTGGATAAGATTGTGAAGGTGGGGCACTAGCAATGCGAGGCCAAGGTTCCTTCATTTCGCACACTCTCTCATCCAGAAGAGAGTGCACGAAATGAAGAGACCGTGGCTTTCGCACGCTAGTGAGCACAACACCTCCAGAAAGAGGTCGCGGGTTAGAGAGTGTGCGAAAGTGAGATGGATCATAGCGTTAACTTCCTCGTTTTTCTCATAATTCTGTAGATTGCCGGGAGCGCGCATCCCCTTTTCTACTTTTCATAAATAAAAATACTTTTCTCAATAGGTGATAGCTTGTGCAATACAAATACATTTTGAAAACGGGGAAATGCAGAAGTTGGCCAAAATTGCAAAAGTTTGCGCGGCGTGTAATTTACACGCGTGTTAATTAATTAATTAATTAAGTAATTAATTTACGTGTGTAATTTATAGGCTTGATTTACTGTAGAACATTTGGAGCTTGCCTTATTGACATGTCATTGTGTTGGTTGCAACCACTCTCGATCATTGGCTAAGCCCATGTGCGGAAACCGCAGGGCGCACGCTTCTTCTGTTCTCTCAAAGAAATAGCCTTAGCCGTTCTCAACTTAGTTTAGAAAATTAATAGATTTATGTATATTTCACTTATCGATTGGCCATATCAGTGCGTTCGCGTAAGAACCGCATAAATTGACCTCAAATCCGTACAGCAAAAAGTGACTAGATGAGTATTTCACAGATTCTGGTAGCTATTGGTGTGGTCAACCAAATTCCGTTACACTCATGACCTGAAGTGTCAAATTTGCATAATTACAGGAGGTCAAAGTTAAGCTGTATTCATAGTTTTTCGATTGCAGCTCTTCAGGGAGTTGAGTTACGACTTTACTCAAAGAACAGAGAATGGTCGCCAAAATATGGCGCATCTTTCTGTGTCATTTGTTTATTCAAATTTTTATTTTTAATAATTTCCGGAAAATTTGAACTCAAATTTCTCGAAAACCAGGCCGAGTCCAGTCACCAAATTTCGATATGTTGTACTTCTGAACATGTTCTATCCGAATATCATAGTAGGGGGGTTTGGTGTATTTCAGGTAATTTTGTAATGAAAATTGCGACCGTAAGCGGCCCTCGATACATTATGTGATTGTGATATTCGGATAGAACATGATCAGAAGTACAACATATCGAAATTTGGTGACTGGACTCGGCCTGCTTTTCGAGAAATTTGAGTTCAAATTTTCCGGAAATTATTAAAAATAAAAATTTGAATAAACAAATGACACAGAAAGATGCGCCATATTTTGGCGACCATTATATGTTCTTTGAGTAAAGTCGTAACTCAACTCCCTGAAGAGCTGCACTCGAAAAAACTATGAATACAGCATAACGTTGACACCTGTAATTATGCAAATTTGATAGTTCAGGTCATGAGGAAAACGGAAATTGGTTGACCACACAAATAGCTACCAAAATCTGTGAAATACACATCTAGTCACTTTTCGCTGTACGACGGGTGTTGCGATTCTTACGCTAACGCACTGATATCCTTCATTTATTCATTGCCTATCGTATCCGACATTTGTCGACCACCTACCGTACCCTGTTCCAGTTGGAGCGTTTCGAGCGAGCGCTGGAGCTGCGCGAGATGCAGCCCTCGACGAGCACCCACCAGCAACTGTCGAACGCGGCGGATCGCCTGCCCCGCAAGCAGCCCAGTCTCGACAGCAGCATATCACGACGGTGAGTTTATTGATTATAGAAAATTACCATTCAAACATTCCTAGCTTATATATCCCCTAGTAAAAGGGCGCCACTTACTCGGCTAACTCGAATGAGTCTCTACGAAATATTATATGAAAAAAATCACGTTTTTAAAAGTTGAAATTAGATTTAAATTTGAGCCCATTATTTGTATTAATCAGACTAGCAAACAGGGTCCCAACGCTCGAAAGTGGCAAAGTACATAATAGATACGACGTGAAACTCACTCAAGGATCGCAATCTCCTTAAAGAAGGCGTAAAACGAATGATTGAAACCTTATATTTTCCCGGATGTTCGAGGTTTCATTACCGTTATCAGTAGTTGGTGAAACACAAATTCAGCGAGCGTTTCCCTCGCGCACCCTCCTCGTTTTCCCTTATCTCTCTGCCTTTCTCTGACTTCTTCTCCACAGAATGCCAACTCCCACCGCGAAAAGATTGCAGGTTCAATGTGAGATACTGTGAGAATTCTGGTCGTTTTCGGCAGTTTATTAAACATAACTTTCTTCAAACTAAAAAGTGAAACATGCGATATTCGAAGCTCTCATCGGGTAATCGATCTCCATCGCCCCACAGTGAGAACTCAGTTGACTAAATATTCGTGGGACACCTTCTTTAACGTTGCACAAATCAGTTTTTTTTCTAGATTCCCAATTGAAGTCATTTAAAATTCGATGAGAAAATATGATGATACGAGAATAAAGTTCTCCGTTCTTAGTTTTTTTGGAATTATTTAATCAAGAGGCCGCAGCAAGATTATCGCTCGAACATGCGCACCAGATAATTATAATGAAGGCGTGAAGCTCAAAATCAGCTACAAGCACTGAGCGGAAACTTGACGGCACGAATAGAATCGAACTTTTCTGAAAGCATATTTAATTGTCTACTCAATTAATAATATAATAATTAATAATGTACTTATTAATTTCAGATTACGCGGCGAGTTGGACATTCGGTCGTATCGATCCGCTGGCTCGGAGCGGTCGGACGAACTGTCGTTGCACTCGCTGAAACGAGGGGTGAGAAAAGTAATTATTAATTATTTTTATAGAAAAAAATATTTGCAATCAATGTGCTGAGCCAAGGAACGGATTTTGTTATTGTAAAACTTTGTAATTTCACTAAATCAAAACCCATTACAAAATAATTTCCAAACATTTGGACCAAATTTTATTTATTTTATCTTACCCCAATACAAAGTTTATGAAATAATCCTGAAAACACAATTTCAGAACTACGGTCGTCCTTCATCGGAGAAAATGCCGGTCACTGTAGGCATATTCATCGTTTTCGCCTTTATCACAGGCGCGTTTGCATTTATTCCAACATCAACCCCTTATCCCTTATACTTCTACCCCCACCTCTCAAATTTGCAGAACTGCGGAGTGTGGCTTATTTCCCTACAATATCCCCCTAGACCTCGTTCTGGAGGTTCGAAGTCGTGACACATTAGACACACATCGAAACGCTAGTGCGAGGAGTCGAATTTCAGTCATGACGTAGTCCATTCGCCTACATCACGACGTATATTTGGTCTATTTTTTTCGCGCAGGATTCGCGATTTTCGCTTGTAGTTTGATTCATCTTCCATGTAGCGAATCAGCCTTATCTGAATCACAAATTGTATGCTAAGACACAAGCGGATTACTAATCACATGCATAGATACTGCATGTGTAGAGAATTCAGTCCAATTCAAGTATTTATCATGCAAAGCAACATTGCTCAGATGAAGATGGGTCGGAATTAGTGACATTCCACCATTGAGGCCCGATCGTGTAGAAATTAAAAAAAAAGATAAATAAAAAAAGAAAAAAAGATAAGAAGTATTTATATAATTATTTAAGGCGGCGCGATTCTCTTCTCCGTCTGGGAGAACTGGAACATCTTCGATGGCGCCTACTACTGCTTCATCACGTTGAGGTGGGGGTGGTTTTATGAATTTCTTTTTAATTTTCATAGTTCTATGAAATTCGCCTGGAAGTAAGCACTCCATTTCATTGGCGCTCAACATAGTATTTCGAGGACTGATTTTCTTGCGGAAACAATGCCTACACAGTCTGCGCACTTCATGTTTCATGCCCTCCTCGCCCCCTCGGTCCGCCGGAAATTTCCGTCCACCACCCTTTGCCGTCGTCCAATTTCCTTTTCGGCGCCGAAATGAACCCCTATTTCGCTATTCTACCCTCGCTCTCTTGACCTATCCGTCACGCACCAATCGGCAACCTTTGACGTGCGAAGATAGGAAGGGACAAACTGAATTAGCTTCTGAATAAGAATGAGGGGGGGGGGCGACAGCGCGTTCCTTTACTATCCGGCGATGAAGAAATAGTGTTCGTGTTTACGGAAGAAACAGGGAAATTGGGGGGAAAGGATGGCGGTAAAATGGTCGTGCAGAAGCACAACTCGTCAGACATTTACTCATGAAGAAACCTTTGCAGTTAGTTCAAATTAACTTCATTTAACTCTAATTCAACACAAATTGCAGCACAATCGGCTTCGGCGACATCGTTCCTGGCCAAGCGTTGGATGAGGGCTCCCAGGTAAGGCCACGAGTAGAGAACTCACTAGGTAACTCCTAGTGAGTTTCTCTTACAAAATACGTGAAAGCGGGCAATTTGAGGTTGCATCGATACTTTTAAAAATAGCCAAAACAAGCTTATTGTTATTTCTCCGTTTCATAGAATCAGCATTACAATAGATAATTATAGGTGGCTTGGTGTACCTATTGGGATGTGCCAACTCTCTTTTTGACGATGATCAATGCACAAGTCACCGCAAAATGATATTGTGAAGAGAAATTGGACAGTACTCTGGCAAGCATTCTTCATGTCACGTGAAAACTGAGAGCTGAAAAGAAGACAAAAATATGGATGTACAGTCATTATACTGATTTTTGTTGTTGATTTTTTCTAATTTTCAGGAGAAACTCGTCGTCTGCGCTCTCTACCTCCTCTTCGGGATGGCGCTCATCGCCATGTGCTTCAAGCTCATGCAAGACGACGTCGTGCAGAAGGCCCGATGGCTAGGCAGGAAGATCGGCATTCTGGGTATGCTAATTAGACTAATAGTTCGCTAATTAGCATAACTAGTAGTATGAGTAAAATTAGTGTACCACTCAATCAGATATGTTTCAGGTTGGTACCTAATAGGTTGCGCGAGTCTTCCAGATATTGGTAGTGTTGTATGAGACGACAAAAAACAGAAGACAAACTCAATCCCATAACTCTGTACCAGTTTATTAATTAGCATAGTTAGTAGTATGATTAAAAGTAAAACAGCTGTACGACTCAACGAGTCAAACAGATACGTTTCCGGTCGGTGCCTTATAGGTTTCACGATTCTTCCAGGTATTAATTTGGCGATCTGCGAGACACAGACAAAAGCAATTCAATAACTCCCTTTCGGCCAATTGCTGTTGTGTTGTTCGATAGAGAATTCTTGACTTGAGTCTATTTATGTCTGACCTTCACAAAAACTCATCATTACGCCGTCTAGGTCACTATCTTTGGGCATGCTCTGATTTGGGCTGTCATCATCGGCTGACCCGAACACATGACCTTTGAAGAACACATGACCATGCCTCGCGAACATGATCAACATATGATTATCATATTCTCGCTTCCGTTGCTTTCGTGCTTATTGGACTATGTGTTTTGTTGTCATGTACGCACATAGGAACATCTTCCTGTTTTAGTCCGAACAAGGAAATTAAAATGTACACCAATTTCCAGGAACTAATTAGTGGTGTTGAATACGTCCTTCGCTTCTTTAGATGCTTCATACTGTAGTGAATTGAGTGCACGTATTCGGGCAATTGTCCCCTAATTCAATTGTCCCCACTTTGAATTCACATAAATATATATAATTTCGCACACTCACTTGCTCGCCGACTTCTCAAGCAAAGTGTGAAGACCATTATCCGAATAGCGCACTCCGCAAGCTACTTTGAGCTCCTGATCACGAAAATTGCATGGCTTCTTTCCCCGCTGATCGCTGTCGCTTCCGCTTTCAGGCAAGCCGATCCTCCTGTCTCAAACCATCACCCGCTCGCTGTTCTTCTTCTTCGCCACTACTGGATCCATTTCGAACGCGCCTCCCGAACCTCCTCCCGAACTTGGCGACGATGAGGATGCTACTGATGACGACAAGGATGGCTTTGAGGACGAGGAGGATATGCTATTTATCGATCGGGAAAGGAGAAGGTAAGCCTCGGTGTGCTTTGCTTCAAGCTGGTAGTCAGTGCTGCAAAACACTTAGAGCTATTTTAATACGCGCTATGATTGCACAGGGAAGCTTGCTCGAAGCTTTACGTGATTATTGGAAGCTGTGCTTAAAGTAGTGCACTGAATACAAACGAAAATGCAAGGGCTATGATTATCCTTGGCAGAAGTCATAGCATAGATAGTACATGGCGTCATTACTGGGAAAGCGGTTAGCGGTTATGCACGGATTACTATTGGATATGCTCATCCTCACCGATTAGCAGCATTTCCTGTGTGCAAGTACTTATGACTAAGAAGAGGCTGAACTGAAATGCTTCCATTCCCGAAATAGTCGCGTAATCGCTGGGATGTACAAGCTCGCGTCACGCTCGAGTGCGGGGGAATCGCACCTGCCACTTAGGATATTGGCAGAGGAAGAATATGTCCCGGGTGGTCTTTATCGGTGTTTTGTGACGTAGAAGGGCGATGAGTAAGCTGAGAATTATAGAGACAAAGATGAAAGAGACACATTGGCCCGCAAACGAGTCGTTCATTTTTTGAGTAATAACTTTTGAGTAAAAGTGAGTGCCTAATGCGATGTTAAAAATTGATGAAAAGATCAGAGATGTGATCTTTTGCCTGTTAAAAATTCTAACCAAAAGATCGCAAAAGATCGAATATTTGAATTCCCGCACTTTCTGTTTTTATCGATCTCGGCTCCCAGAGAAGGTAGAGACTAAATTTTTGGATCATTTGTTCCAAATAGGAATGTCAGTCGTCAACAAACGTTTCACCATTCTAGCGTCACTGGGAATCGAGGTATACGCAAAAATCGGTAAATGCGGGAATTCAAATTTGAGATCTTTTCGATCTTTTGATCGTGCCTTTTTTTACAGGCAGATGTCAACATTTGGGATCTTTTCTAAGTTTTTTTAACGCCACATAAGACACCGATTGCGCTTTGATGCTTCTCAATCCGTAGGTGGGTGTTTTATGCAGATAATCCGTGTTTCATCCCGGGTGGTCGGCTAGCGTTTTGACGATGCTACGGATTTCCAGCTCCTTTTCATTTGTGATAATTAAAAACATCTTTTTTTGGGTGCAAAAGGAAATGCGGTTTTGCAATTCCACTTCTCCAGAAGTTGATCCCATCGACAGGGGGATAAATCATCGTTAATGCTGAAACTGGAGACGTCACGCCCTGCCAATGGCTGGCGAACATGTACAAGTGTATGTGAAAATATAGACCACTCCTGGGGCCGTCACTGACGAGCTCCCCCCAGTATTACTGTCTGACGCAAAGGGAGCGAAACAGTCATACCTGTAGTTTTAACCATATTTTACGTGTAGTACACTTGACGTAGCAACCGATATTGTAATCAAATGCAAATAGAATGTAAAAAAATAATTAATAAACGTATTAAAGTTCGCGAGGAGGAGATTAATTAAAAAATATTTATTAAAGTTCGCGAGGAGGAGGACAGCTCGTCCGAGTCGGATCTCGACGACGATATCGTCCTGGAGGAGGACGAGGAGGATGAACAACTGAGCGAAGAGAAGACGGATCCGGTGAGTTGTATAAGGATAATAATGATACGATCACAAAACGGAGTACGATGTATTACATTTATAAAATGATACGATCACACCAAAAAGTCAAATTACGGACTTCCGTTGTTTACCACACAGGCACGTACGCGACCCTCTCACTTTTGCCCGCTCTCTCGCTTTGGTAAACACAGGAAGTACCATTTTGATTTTTTGCGTGTTCGTATCATTTTATAAATGTAATACGTATGCACGCTTCTGTGCTTGAACACACAAAGCGATAACTCCTTTCAAATCCGATTTCATAACATTCCAGCTCCAGTACAAATTTATTTTGCTAAAAATGGTACTCCGCGAGTTGAAGTTTCACTCTACCATGTTAACCTCACGTCTAGAACAGGGAAACGTTGCCACCCCTTCAGGAGTACATGCAATTATATTTAGCTATAATTTTGCGAAGATCCATCATCGTTCAGCAGTGCTCACATGATTCCAAACCTACAGACCAGGGTGAGAGCGAGAGAGTGTACAAAAGTGAGAGAGTCCCTCTCGATTTCACACGCTCTCTCACTCCAAAGGCCTTTCTGGACGGTTGACCGGACTGTGGAATGATGTGCTTCACACTGACGCGCTAAGCCCTCTTACTTGCCACGAAACAGCACGCGAAAAGCTAATCCTTTTAGCTGCCCGCAAGACTCAGTAGCACTTTCCCATCATATCTCCCTCTCCATTCCTGGTAGATCTGACGCGATTCGCGCGAGATGAATTAGCGCACCCAGCGGCTTTGATGTTTCGTCTTTGGGTCAAATGAACTCTCGGGCAGACGCTCCCAATTTGTATAACGGCGGCTTGTAGATTTACCCCAACATTACTTGAGAAATTAGAAATGCAATGTGATTTTTTTGTATGTTTTCTGATCGATAACAGACGTTACTGTAATCCCTCTAATCGTTGCAGGACAAGCGCACGACCTCCTCCGGCTCTTCCAAGCGGGACGAGGAGCGCTACGGTCACCATCAGCGATCGCGACGATTACGACAACTCGTGTGATCCTACCATACCCCTATCTACCGTAACCCTTCTACCGTATCCCTACCTTTATCACTGACAAGCTCATCTGAAATGCGCTTGATTCGAGATCGCTCAATTTTCAATGGCATCAATAATTCCGTTTCATTGGGTGGATATCCCCCCCCCCCACTTTGATCCCGCCCACTCAGGTCTTGCGCGCGCACGCGAAAAAGGCACACATTCTTCAGCCTTCCAACTATCCACGTTGTATATCCCCCGTGCTCCCCATTCCTCCCTATTGATGATGACGTTTCCCGCCCTCTTGTGAGAAAACCACCTCGAGTCTTTCCGTATGATTCTCCAATTTTTCTGTGTGGATGTGCTCACCCCGTTACCGGTAATACTTAGTAATATTTAATACATGAACTTAATTTAAGTATTAAGTGCTAAGTATCTCGTTTCTATATAGGTCTCTTATCCGATCTTCCACCTCCTCCTCTCCCTGTCTGTCCTGTCATTCTCCATTACCGTCAGAGTGCACTGTCTGACTTCCTTTTCCCCGTTCTTCCCAATTTCCTCCACCCCCACCAGACTGTGACCGTAATACTGGTACGCACATGTCCTCTACTACCTTTGTCTCGTCTCCCCATTTTACTCAGAGCGCGAACTCTCTTAGTTGTGGACATTTAGATAGTCCAATTCTCGTGTGTTCAAGATACTTCACCCTCTACTCTCTCAAAATGAAATACTATATCGTCAAGATACTGAGTATCGTAAGGCTGACATCTTAGAGAGTTCGCGCTCTGTGAAGTACCCCCCCTCCTCATAATATACCGACGGCCTTATGTTTGCACTGCTCTCCAGCAGCTCTTGCACTAAATTCGCCCCTTTCTATAATTGGTAGTGGACTCGACCTATTAGTGATGCAAGGCGCAACCTATGATCCAATTTTCGCGCGCCCATATTTACTCCCTCAATCTGTTTTCCTCGTAATCACGTCATCTTTCGCATGTTTCTCCGATTTGATAAAGACCAGGACGATACAACTACGTTTTTCTTGCTAATGTCCCCATGTTGTCGGTGGTTGCGGAAATGCGATAATTCGAAAAATCTCGTGGCTCAATGTTTCTGCTCAAAAAATGACATCCGCAGATGATTCCTTTTGCCTAATTCGTTCACGCGTGCAAAAGCTTGGAAATGCTTACAGAATTTGTGTGAGATTTCAAGCGGTTGTTACTAAGCTGATCCTTGAACAGCGCTCACAAGACTTCCTCGTCTCAATAGCACTGGAAAAGCCAGAAATCAGGATTTAGTATTGAACGTCGCCACCTCGTCCAGCGTTATGCACAGGGAGCCCGAACTTCTCTCAAGTCGATATCAAAAGAACTCAACTCTCTTAGACAATTGGTGTGTTTAATAGAGTTGAACTCGAATTTTATTGGATATAACAGATTGAATTTGAACGGTGTCCAGATGACTGCATCTTAGAGAATTAGCGCGCTGTGCATGACTGTTGCAGAAAACACGAATTGTGTAAGAGTTTCCTAAGCTCCGGACTAGTACTCCTCCCTCAGGTACGAATGCCGTATTTGCTTCCTTTATTATCTGCTTAGCCTCCCAAGTGTTCCTTCAATTCGCACACAATATCTTATTATTCCATTCAACCACTTTTACCATTGCGGATTCGCGATCGCACAATGGGGCTCGCGTAGTCGTGGCACATTGGCTGGGCAGAGAACGCTATGCGCATTGTATACTGTGATGCCACAAGAGACACAACACACCCTTTATTATTATTAAGGTTTAAGGTACACATTAGTAAAATAATACAATCGTGGAGAGAAAGTCACGGATTCATGGAAATTTTCAATGCTTTGTCTAAAGCGCGCAGGAATTGTCCGTGTTTGATTTCCTTTTCTGAAAAAAATAAACTCGAGCATTCTCTTGACGAAATGGTCACGTACTCTTCGCCGAAATATTATTATTCAATTGTCTGCGGGATACTAATTAATCTATTTTCGATCTTTCATCTCTTGTGAGGAGGTGTCCTGGCTCATCGCACTGGCTCTGAAAAGGCGCCCTCACAGCATCCAGTTGGCACCATGCCAAGAACATCTCTCGTTGTCTGACCCTCTAGTTTGGTGCGCTCTCTCACCATCTCTCTCTTTCTCTAACCTGTTCTCGCCGACTCTGTCTCGAATGCTGTGGCCCTACGTGTAAAGAATGCATAAGTTTAGACACAGAGACCGCCAAGAACAAACAAACGAGCTATTCTAATTCTTTCGTCGGTAAAGGAACCGTTTTGCTTAACTTCCGCTCAGGAACTCGAAAAACACACTAATCTTCAGAATATCCCATACAAATGATGGGCACAATTATTTTCGGGTACGCGAATTCCAAAACACAACTTGCCATTTGGTGGTCCGCACGGAAAATATAGCTAGCTTGCGTACTCCTAATGTCTACCGGATGCGAGAATACGATTGTTGTGGACTATGTTGCTCCTTTCTTTATTTTGCATTGTTTGTCAAATAAACCCCTATTACGGAACTGGGAAATCAGATATTTTGATACTAACGAATGTATAGAACTAAAGTGGCCCCTTGTGTGAAGCGAATGTGTCGCAATCTCGTCTCATATTCCACAATGTATCTTTCATCAGCCGGAAGTATTATAGTCAAAAACAATAATAGAAAAAATGTAGTCTGCTGAATTTTTGCAGACACATTTTTCTCCATTTTCCGGCTTCGCTTGAACTGTGTAGTCGGGATTTTGCAGTAGTTTTTTTCGCATTTCCGTTTTCGCACGAGCATGTGTCAAATTTAGTCGATTTCTTTGGCTGCAGATTTCTTTTCGGTCAGGCTTTATTAATCAGCGCATAGTGTCTCCACCTTCCCATGCTGACTTCCCTGAATAGCCCGCATGATCTGCGATGTGGGGCTTTTCGGAGCGAACACACATACATCGCTGTATACTAGGGTTCGCCTGGCAAGAAATTGTCAATTTCAAGAAGTCGAATATTTTATCAGTCAGTTTAGTACGATCGATCGATGCTGAAAGTTGAGGAGATGTCGAGCTTGGAAATCGTTTCTCGAAAGAACACCTACCGGCAAATAGAGGCAAGTAGATATATGAAATTTCTTGGCAAGAAATAAGAAGTCCCCCCTTACTCATTTCTTGCGAGGAGAACCCTACTGTATACTGTGTCTACACGATGTAGCGATGCATAAGCATGCAAGAATGAGCATTTCTGTTGAATGACTGACATCCCCCACATCACCATCTTCCGGAACGCCGCGGTTGAAAGCATTGTTTGATGTATGGAACATGCTTACTCCAGCCATTTGTAAACCACTCTCTACAGTCGGGAATTCTGTAAATCTCCATCATTTCCGATCGTTAATCCACCGATTTCCACCTGAGCTTAGAGCAAAGGACATCGGCTATTTTCCGGCTCGCACATGCCTATTTCTGAAATTATAGATTTGTCAATCTAGAAATGGGTTCAATAAGCGCGAAAAACAGGTGCTTATCTCCGCAAATACTTGGTTATGGACGACCGGAAAGGCCTGGTGATGCTAGTCTTACCCTGTGGCGAGACGGTGTGGTGAGAGAGTGTAGGGAAATAAGAGAGCGCATTTGCATACCTCTTATTTCCACATGCTCTCTCGCCACCCCGCACCCCCGAGCTCCGTGGTAATTAATACGGGGGCTGGCGAACTGTTAGAGCCCGCCAGACACTGGGGATCAGCGTCCAGGTGCTAAAGCCGGGTGTTTTCATTGCCAGACAGTAGAGTGCGAAATGTGAGACCACGGTCCCCTCATTTCGCACACTCTCTCGCGTATCGACCGGTCTAGAGAGTGTGCGAAATGAAGAGAGCGTGGTCTCACATTTCGCACTCTTCCAGACAGGCTTCTGTATCGAACATCTCCATAAAAAGCCGCGCGCCCGAACATTGATCATCAATCGTTCGAAGTGCGTCCAGGTGAAAAGCATATGCATATATTAGATGGTGTTATTGGCCCGGACCCTCCTCCTCCCACAAGCTTTCTCCACTCTCCAAACTAGATATTCTGAAATTCGAACCGTCACGCCGCGTCATATCACGCTTTCTCCCACGTGCAAGTTTTTCCGACGCGAATCTGAGGCTTCCCCGGCAACATTCAGCGCTTGTCACATGGTTTCATACGTCTAGGTTACCCTGGATGCAACGTTTCCTAGACCTTGACCCCTTTCTGGAGATCTAACTGGGCGGGGAAAGGCTGTGTTACATGCATGCATCTGTATGTGTGTTGTCCGAAGGTGTGGGCGTTTCATCGGCTCCACTTCAGCTCCGCTCAAATTTCCGCTGCTTTCGCAGGTGTTTATTAATAATTATCAATTCTTTGAACAATTCTGACAAAACTGCAGGTTCAAAATCACTTGATTATAAAAATATTCAAAAACTACTGACATCCTGTCAGTTTGTAGTTGTTCCTCATGCGATTTCTCGGTCTTTTTCAAGGAAAAAAAGTGTTATTCGGCGCAATTGTGAAGGTATTTTGCGTAGAAATCCGCTTCAAAAGCCCCAAAGCTATGAGTTCTTGGCAGATTGTAGGATAAGCTAGACGATGTTCGAGTGGATTCCATACACGGTTTAGGCTACCGTATCTCCCATCTACCGTATATCCACATCTCTTGACTATACATCTTCTACCCCATTTCGCTTCTACTGCAAGCATGACGCCGCATCCATGATTGATCATTTCAATTCCGCATCTCTCTTACGCCCTTTCCAATTTCGATGCAAGATAATTTGTATTTCGAAATTGCCCTCTCATTCTGGCCCATTTTCTTCGTTGTTAGGTGAGTGCGAGAGAGTGTGTGAAATGAGGAGTGCCGCCTCGCGCATTTTCGATACGAACAGCCGTGCAGATGCGTCAGTGGGCGGTTGATCGATGTTTATGTCCGACTCCTCCTCTTTCCCATCTTAAGACAATAAAGGCCGAGACCTGCGGCCCGCATTTACAGTTTTACTGGGTTATAGCACGTCTTGCGATGTGAGTTTAGACCATAGTATCCAGGATATGTTTCAGCGCATGTAGAGTTTCGGGTTCTTTAGCTGATTGGTTAGCTGATTCGGGTTCCTTAGCTCCTCTTTTCCAGGCAAAGACATCAAGACAATAAAGACTGAGTCATGTCTTGCATGTCCTCCTGGACGACGTCACCTTTTTGATATTGTTTTTAGGTACCCGACCATATTTTTCAGAATATGTTTCAGAGCACTTATAGTTTCGGTTTCCTAAGTTCATTGCGCTCATTAGTATCCATTGGATATCGCAGTTCATCACGCCTCACACAAGAAACTCGGCTTAGAGTGACACAATTCTCGCACAGTTCCATTATGCCATTATTTGAACTATAAGAAATAATGAAACTACACTAAGGACCTGAACTCGTAGTCTGAAAAGGATCCATTTGTGTCTCTCAATGATCAATTTGCCCTTACCTACGACAGCACACGATTGTATTAGCGCAATAGCGGCACCTTTTCGGATCCAAACATCCAGTTTCAACTTGGTTACACGGATCACGCGTACTATCGCAGCGATCATACGACGTTTCCGAATCCTTTTCGAGCGGATAAATACTCCATGAGGTTCTAGTTTCGCACTGACTGCGCACGCTCACCCACTGAGATCAAATTTCCTAGGAAGTTCTTCAAGGTTTCCTTTCGTAGAGGACGGTTCTCCATTTCTCCTCTTTCCACGTCCTCTCTCGGTTTGGTGAGCATACGAGAGAGAGAGCTAAGAAAGGAAACCCCGGAGAGCTGTTTTCCAAACATATTTCTCCTCTGTAGTTTTCAAAATAGTTTTCAACGACATTCCCCAGACATTATTCGTCTTCTCATTCCCTATTCCTGCACCGAATCGGGAACAAAGAGAGTGTTCCCCAGAGTGACCGGGAACCCCTGGGAACAATGACTGTCTCGAGGACGTCACTTCGTTGTGATATTTTTGAGACGGGTGCGAACCGAGGGTTCAGCAAGCTATCTTTCCCATTATCCGCTTCCTTTTAACAATTGTCTCTGGAAATTGCTGCGTTATTATATGCAAGAAGTCCTTAGTTTTTATTACGTTACTATTCCCACGAAACACCCATAGTAACGTTTACCTACCCTTTCCATTCAGCAAGAATCACGGAGCATTTGTGTGTCCCTGTGCGAGACCTATACTTTCGTCGACGCCTCTTTTAGCTTTCACCGATCGTAATACGTAGCTAAAAACGAGTGAGAGCCTCTTCATATCTCGCACTCTCTCGTCAACCGACCGGTTGAGAGAGTGTGTGAACTGAAGAGGTTTGCGCTGGTTCTGAAAAAGAGTTAGAGAGGGTGCGAAGTGAGGAGACGACATTTCCCGAATATCTCGGGCTATTCGCAACATATCATCATCTCTTGCGTCAAACTCCCGTAGACTCTGTCTAACCAACCTATTATCGTTCATGCTCTCACGCTCATGAACTAAGCCAATAGAGCTCGAAGTTCGAGTAATAATCTCTCTATTTTACTCACACCCAGTCAAAAATTACTTCTCTGCATGCATGAGTAATTAATTACTTCTGTGGAAAAAGGGTGGAACAGTAATCGAAGTAATGGATTACTTCAAACATGGTTATATTTCCACAGAAGTAATTAATTACTTCATGCATGCAGAGAAGTAACTTTTCTCTGAGTACACATTTTCTTAGCCATGGAGCGCGAAAATACAGAGATCCAGACTCGTATTGGAACTTTATAAATAGCTGCTCGCAACATCTTTCCCGTCATACTAATGTATTTCCGTAGTCGGCGTTAAATTATACTGAACTTAGATTTTCTGTTTTTGCTAAACAGGAGCGAAAAAGTCATACGTACAGCAGTTTTGACTATTGTTCACATACAGTAATCCACAACATTAGTGATAGATCGTAGTATACCAATTTACAACGCGAAAATACTCCCGAATAAATACGATCCAATTAATCCTGCTCCACTGTAGATGTATCTACATGACGCCTGTCTCCATTCCTGGTATTCTCATCTCTATCTTCATGTTCCTCATTATTCGCCTGAGCCAACAGTCATTCGTTGATTACCTCTTGTAGGATGCCTTCGCGTGTTCGCCATAATTTTCCCTGTATTTTTCGAGGAATGAAATTGCACACACTTCAGTGTTCACCAATTACATTGGTAGCGCGTCATTCCGCCGCCCGAACGCTCCTCCAGAAAGGGGCCAGGATTGAGAGCAGCTCTCACTCTGACCCCTTTCTGGAGATTTGCGTGAATCGTCCATAAACAGTAATTTATATTGTTAATTAGGTAAATAATGTCTCCGTCGACGCTAATCCTCCTCGCAGCGCTCGCCGTTTACTCCGCACAAGCAGTTCTCTTCGCCACTAAGGTTTGACTTAATCAAATACTTAAGCACTTAAAAAATTTAGGACTAAATAATAAGTAACTACCTTAATTGAAGGTAGTGCAGAACGATAACGAGCCGCTGCCGGCCAGCGTCCAGATGCCCAACCACATTAGACTGCGGAGGAGCGGAGCGGGTACGGTAGCTAATCGATAATAAATTAAATAATTGGACAAACAAGAAAGAATTGTCCTTGTCACAACTTTCTGCAAAACATCGATGCACGGTTATGGTATATGTTACATAAATAATCAGCGATTGATTTTTTTAAAAAACAAAACTGGTCGATTTCCCGTTTCAACAGCCCCTTCTATCATTTTGATTTCGTTATCTCATATTGAGTATTCGTTTGTCGTTAAAAACAACACAAAAATGAATTTAAAAAATATTATTTTGAAAATAATATTATTTTCAGGACTGACGCCCGTCAACTGCCACCGGGGCGCGATCGCGCGCAAGTGCAGCATGGAGGGGTACGTTTATCGAATGATCTTTGATCTTTTGTCTCTGATACCTCAAGGAATGTAAGGCAAACGAGCAACGAGTGTCTTTCCCTAATTGGGAAAAGGCGCCCAAGAGCCGCTGTTCGGCGCCTTTTCCCAATTAGGGAAACACACTACGTGGCCGCTTCCCTGACAATCCGAACATTGTGTGATCTTTCGTCTCTGATACCTCAAGACTTCGATCTCTGCGCCCCCAAGATTTATCTTTTATCTTTGGCATCCCGAGATTGTTTTTTGTTCTCTTTGATATTTGACCTCTGACACCCCTCAATGATATTTGATGCCCCAAGATTGATCTTTGATCTCTGCAGAGACAACGAGGCGTGCGTACGCGAGACGTGTGCAAACTGCATCGGCCAGTCAATGTTCAACCCCTTCGGTGGGTATATTCAATCAATAAATAATTCAAATAATCAATAAATCAATCACTTATCATGCCGAAAGTTGATTTATTTACAGTAAAATGTAATATTATGGAACAAAATGAGGTGACAAAGACAACGTGCGAGTGAGAAAAGCGTAGTCAGTGGGGAAAATATACAATGATTGTCTAGTGATGACGCAGTAATTGTATTACTTCATCTCTTCTTAGCGATCTTACCGGAAACACGCCTTTCAAAGCGTGTTGTTTCATCACGCTTTAGCGAGCTCTGATTTCTCGAATCCCTCAACTACAAAAGTAGTCTGATTCAGTGCGGTAAACACACCGAGTGTGATCTTCAGTAAATTCTTTAGTGAAATGAAAATATCATCACGCGGAAGTGAGTATATTAAATTGAGTAAATTGAAGCGAACGAGTGATCTCATGACATGTATGTTAATATTGCGTGGTCTGGAGCAGCCATCTCTGAATTTCAAAACGCAACAGGGAAGAGATGACCACGCGCGACTTAATTTCGCATCCGGATAATTTTTTTTTCTCGAATTTTAAATCTACAATAGAATTTACATGGGAAAAAACGAAAAAATGGCAAATAGTGTATGAAACATATTTTTTAATATGTGGTAGAAACTTTCTACGATGACGTCATAATAATCAAATTTCATTGCAGAAATGTACTGCATGCGGCTGACGGCCTGCGTGTGCACCATTATCAACGACCCGTCGTGCTACGCGGTCGTCGCTGCCGACTGCTACTGATTGCGTAGTAATGACGCAATTCGCGTTATTATTGCGTAGTGATGATGCAATTCGCGTTATTATTGCGTAGTGATGATGCAATTCGCGTTATTATTGCGTAGTGATGATGCAATTCGCGTTATTATTGCGTAGTGATGACGCAACAACAACCGATCAATGTGTAGTTTGCAACCCGCAACCCCCCTTCGATACCCCTGTACTGTATGCAAATGATATACTGGATAAAGGCTGACTGCTCCGTTTACATACACATCATTCCGAGCGAAAGGGACAGTGAAGTGTCCTGCCACGATTGACGTGATATAGGAAGAGAGAATGATTCGATGTGATTTTCATTTTGGAAACATTTTGAGAGTTCATAATGTTATCAATTGTATTTATTAAGATTTTTTTCGCCAAAGTTATATTGAACAATTGTTTTCAACTTAGTACCAGACTATGGTCTTTGTTTTCCGGAACTAGTCGTCGCCGGTACATGAGTCGACTGTTCCCTGTCAATCAATGAATAGATGCATATTAAAGGAAATTGGAATATAGCCTGAACTTGTGGTTCCATGAATAATCGAAATAGCGAATAACAGTCGTTGAAAAGTACTACGCCAAAATGAAGTCCAGGGAAGAGTAAATGGGTTGGAAAAGTAGGAATAAGAAAACTTGACGAATGCAATCTACAATAACTCGTGGTACTAAAATTAGTTAATTTAAAATTCGAGAGATTTTGAACGCATTCACATTTACAGCAAATGAACTTCATTTATTACGACGCAGGATGAATAAGTATGGTTCACTGATTAACGGATAATTTAAATTCATTTAAAAGTATCGAATGTTCGCTTATTATTAAAAATGCCGAGACTGTACTGGTAACCACGCTTCTCACTCATGTTTAACAACACGCTGAAACACATATCACCCTACTGACGACGGCGAATGAGTGAAACGCATTTTCGGCTTGGGAAGTTTCACATGTTTTACAGGTCGATAGTGAAAAAATTGAAGTATCGCAGGAAAGCAGGAACAAATATATTCACTGGGATCTGAGATACCCGATTGCCGGTATACAGATATGAATTGTCCACCTGTCAAGTTTGAATAGATAAATACCAAGCGCAAACCTAATCTGAAAGCATGGAAGAAATATTATTTTCATGTTGTAGATTAGATCAGACATTGCTGGAAAGATAACTGGATTTGCATCGTCAAAGGAATTCCAACTCCGTCCTTACAACCTTTGCTCCCCTAAACAAAAACCAATCGAGCACGAAACGCGCGGTCGTCTAATTCAACCTTCCGGCCATTCCAAAGGCAAGAGCGAGCGGGAATTCCAATTACGACCAGTGTTCTCGAGTGCTACTTCGAGTTTCCTCTACGAATTCAACACCAGAGTTTACACAGAATCGAGACCGGCCCTCCTCATTTTGCACATTCTCTATACAACTCGGCAATGAAATAGTGCGCGGTTAAAAAGAAAGTCGGTCCCTCTCCTCCTGTTCGGCTCGAGTTTGATTCAATTTCCTCAGCAACGCATTTAAAGAACAGCTTTGTTTCACCACCGACAAAAGTGCGTGAAAAAAATCAAAGTACACAGAGAATGAATATACTAAGATGAGACACCGAGTATATGATATACTCAATATTGAGTATATTCGCGCGTCGAGAGAGTGTGCGAAAACGAGAGAATATACTCAATATTGAGTATATCATATACTCGGTGTCATATCTCAGTATAGAATATACTCAATAGTAAGTATATTCATTCTGGGTGTAGATGCACTTCTTTTGTTTTTAAGATGAGTGACGAGCTCAAATCCAATAAATTCCAATAGGAGAACGTCTTGAGACTTTAGTTACGCGTTCTTTATTTTGATTGAATCGCTTCGTTATGTAACTTTCGAATAGAAATGACGTTTTCTGTCCTTTTCCCGACCATCTCATGAACCAACTCTATTCTTTATTTTGTTGACGCGTCTCCTCTTTCTGTCGTCAAATTCAGATTAGAACCGATGTTTTCGAAACCATTTCCTGAATATTTCATCAAATGAGCCAACCAAGAATCTCCAGTAAAAATGGTAAATATAACATATTAAAATGTTATTCGTGCTAATGTTATTCACACTTCCGTTCATGCGTCGTCGTGAAAAGTGCACACGAGTCACTGTTGTTTTCACATCTAACAGCCTTGGAAATTCGGAAAAATAATTGAATTAGTTCCCTTTATTTCAAACACTCTCTCGCCAATCGACCGGCGTGGAGAGAGAGAGAGTGCGAAATGAAGAGTGCTAATCCAATTATTTACCCGAATTTTTTCACTCTACATCTAGCCCCCTACTGAACCCTCGAACATTTCCGCATTACTACTCTGTTTTTTTTCGCTCTCACTAAGACGATTCATTACTGGATAAGTCACACACATGATTAGAATTCCTCGTATTTCTTATAGAACCATTTTCATCGGTCTAAAAAGACTCGTAGCTAATTCGGTTAGAACCCCCACAGCCATTTACTGTATATATTCGTGTGTCTGTGTCGGAAAACAGCTATCGGATTGGGGAAATTTGGATGATTACATCTCGTGAGCCGAAGGCCCGGGCGATAAATCGGATATTTCGAGGGAAATCTGGCGGTTCTCAGAAAGTCACTGCAACGAAACACACGATTTGTAGCTTCACAGCTTCCTTGTATAGGAGATTTGTCCGACCAAGCGGTGAAAGAAGTTGCGTGTCATTGTATAGCTTAAAAATATATTCGCTCAAAAACCCTTTGCCAGGCAATATATTTGGAATAGTTTTTTTTTTTACATTTTCGGTCCTTCGAGTGATGTGAGACCCTTGATTGTGAGAGGAATGTGAAACACGCTCACGCCTTAATTAATCTCTCGTTCACGTCGCTGAATTTTCGATTGAGTTTAGTCCGGAAAAAAACGAAGCTCATAATTCATTGAGTGAAAAGTACTAGCCAAGATCTCTTCATTTCCCACATTTATTGATCAAAAAATTTCCTGCCCAGATAAGGTGAAAATTTATATATTTTCAACGTTTGTCTTTTATTCTATAAAATTTTTAGTGAACAGCAATTCTTCTTTATATTCTGTTTTCGCACACCGTCGATCCTCCAGAGACACGGTATTTACGATCATCTCTGTATTTTTATGATGGGTTTCTTTGTTGGGTTTCTTTCTGCAATACACCCTCGCATACAATTCTCATAACATTTCAGTGATCGTACATCGTCGGAATCCCCTGTTTAGAATTGTACTGAAAATTATTTTAAAAGCTCTACCATACGCTGCGCAAAGACTTTTTCCACAACCCAATTGGAGAAACGGCGTTTCGCTCGAGCTCTGTATCCGAACATCTATTCGGAAACTTTCTACTTCCTCAAATTGAGCGTAAATTTTAAATGCTAGTTATCGTGGTCCGAGTTCACAATGCACATTTGTGAAAACTGTTTACAACTGTGAACACAATCGTTCACAATGGATTTGCTCCAAACTCAGCCATTTTGGCTATTTTTTCTTCTTTTCATTGTTTTCCTCGTGTGATTGCGAACACGTAGGAAAAAAAGTGGAGCTCAAATATTAATTTTCACGAAATTAGCAGCAGGGAAGACCAACAGCCCACAGTATCATGACTCTGACCAAAAGAGCGCATTAGCAAAACGTGGTGTGAATCAAGCGCGGGAGGTTCAAACGCTGTTTCAATGTTGGTCTCACGCGGAAAGTTAGCGTACTGTAGCTAGTCCTCCCCCAGTATCCAGGGGAATCCACTGAACAGCGATTCCGCAAGAATGGGGTGAGCTAAGTTGATCAGTGTCGCATCGGCCCACTTGGCTCAGAGGTAAGTTTCTACAGTGTTAATCTAGGGGACGGGGGTTCGACCCCCACCCCATGCAACTTCTCTTGCTGATTTTTGGGGAGGCTTTGCCTTTGTTTCAACCACTCTTTCGCGGCATACGGCACACCGTGTCAAGCGGGGGAAGAAAGCTCATTTGCGTGGCACGGACTTTCCTCTGCGTCTCTGCCCTAATCCGATTAGCATGACTGGAGGAGGCGGGAGGGGAGTGAGGGGTGATCAGAGAACTCTATGAAACATAAATGAACGGTGTATCAAAATAATTCTATTTCAGCCAGAAACATTTATCTATTTCATAATTGTATTGAATACAATATCCTTTTGTGTTTCTTTTCTCCAGGGCGCCTCTGCACCTTCTCTTCCAGGGGCTGTGCTCTAGTTGCCCAAGTATCCCTAGCAGTTTCCTTCTTCAGTACTACAAAAATCTTTTTACGCTACTCCTTGACTATCTCTACGATATCCCTAAACCAGACAATCGTATCGCACAGTATCCTCAAACGAGGAATACCGCATCACTACCGTATCTGAAACTGGAAAAAAGGGGTCGGGATCTGGTCCACCAAAACTAAATTGACCAATGGCGAGTTAACCAACTTGCCCGGCAACGAAAACAAACTACCGTATTGCATCCTATCGTAACAAGGATTATGAATTTGATAAAAGTTTACCGGGGTACGTTGCATGAGGTAATTAGTTCGGAAATTCAGTAAAAGTAATTCAGTATAGACTAGGGTGACCTGGTCCGGTCCGATTTTTGCGGTCCCGGAGTCGACCTGGTTCAGGGACCGACTCGCAAAGCGAGACTGTGGGCCCGTTTAGACCCGAGACTCGCGGTAAATGAGGGGGTCCAGACAACGAGAACAACAACGATAACAACGATTCCAACTTGGGAAACCTTTTGATGCCAAGTTCAGTAATTTCTATCTCGTTGTATGATTGTCTCATGTGACTCGCTCGTGTCAAATGATAATTGGAATAATAGGCTAATAGAAATGATCTACGCGTATTCCGCATAGTGTATCATTCTTCCTTAACCCGGAGAAAAGGCACCGAAAACGGAATAGGTATCGGGCTGGCCCGGTTTAGCTCACCCTAGTATACACTTCTTACATTGCGTAGTCGAGGATCTACCTCACGCAACGTACCCGGGTCAATTTGATCAATTCGACAAATCCGGGTTACGATACGATGGAATACGGTAGTTTGGGCCCCAGCTCTTGTGTTTAAAAAACGCCTGCGGATGACCTAGTGGTGTAAGGCACTGCTTGCCAGACGAAGGGTCTCGAGCTCGACCCACGTCCAGGTTCACCAAGCCTTCCCATCGCTGTCGGTAAAATTTGTAGCAACTTTGATTGCGAAAGGTAACGTGCCCCAGAAGCCTGATCAGCAGGGGATACGTAGATCTGTGCAACATCCGGCCTTAACGGTCGGCCCCGGCAGAGTGGTCGCTTGTCGACGTAAAGTCCTCTTGATTCCGGTAGCAGCATTACCTTTACCTTTATCTTTTGTTAACATTACCCAACGCCGACCCCATTTTGGGCCATGACTAGAGTGTTGAAAGTAAATGACTTTTTTGACAAAGTGTCTTATTAAAAAGTCGCTTTCCACCAATCAAGTGATTGATGACTTTTTGACAATGGGTGTTTCAACTTTTTCATTAGCATCAGACAGTCATTTTGAAACAAAAAGTCGATTCACTTCGACCAGCGCTAGTTATGGAGAGCGGTGGCAAGGAGAGTGGTGGAATTAGTAACAGACCGATTCGTATAATTGAGTTTTTAACAAAAGATGACTTTTTGAGAACGGCCTGCACGACCGCTTGTTAAAAAATGACTGTTTGAAATGAATTCTAAATGACTTTTTGATTTTGCTCAAAATGTCATTTTCGACACTCTAGCCATGACCATGAATGCACAGTGCGCTCCAATAATTCTCTTTGTGAGCACTGTGTATACATTGGTTATTAAAAATTTGAGGGACACCGAAAAGCCCGTGAAAAAAGGCAAAAATTGTCATTTCAAATACTCTAGGTCTATCAACTCATTGGAGATTTGAGATATGGGAATGGCATTTTCATAGAACGTTGGCAAAACCATTTGCCTACAATTGCTAGGAACTAAATTTTTTGATTTCGAATTCATAATTTTACAGTAATTTGAGGAACACCGAAACCCCCTTGAAAACAGGCAAAAACGTTCGTTTCACGCACTCTAGGTCTATCAACTCATTGGAGATTTGAGATATGGGAATGGAATTTTCATAGAACGTTGGCAAAACCATTTGCCTACAATTGCTAGGAACTACATTTTTCGATTTCGAATTCATAATTTTACAGTAATTAGAGGAACACCGAAACCCCCTTGAAAACAGGCAAAAACGTTCGTTTCACGCACTCTAGGTCTATCAACTCATTGGAGATTTGAGATATGGGAATGGAATTTTCATAGAACGTTGGCAAAACCATTTGCCCACAATTGCTAGGAACTACATTTTTCGATTTTGCCCCCAGTACTTTGAAATGATTAGAATAATAATATACTAAACGTGATATGAATTTACGAAAATACGTTGTAACTCAGCTATAAATGATCTGATCCATCCCATCTTTTGATATGATATGAGAGAGTAAATTCTCTATCAAATTCCGTTTTCACCTTGTCTTTAGCTGCTGTCATTTCTGAGTTATGAGCTTGCAACTGAATCTCAGAAATCCGACATGCAAATTAGCATCGATTTACTCTCGCCGCTCTCGCCGCTCACTAATCCACTAGACAGGCATGCCATGCTAATGGGCTTTCTTCCCCCGCTTGACACGGTGTGTACGGTAGAAAGGCACACCAAGGGCACACCACGCGTGCATGAAGTGCATTTCCTTCAATGCATTGGCCATAATACTGTGAGCCGTAAAACAAGCCGCTTGTCCGGGAAATAGAGTTAGAGTACGGTGGATTAGAGGAGCGGAGGGGAGAGACAGGGGAGGGACGTGAGTTGACCCCGAGGGGAGGAGGGTGATCCCTCTTCCTTTCTCTCTTCCTATCTCGTCTCTCTCTTTCTCGCGCTCTCTTCCTCTCATTTCGACTAAATCATTGACTTCCCTCCTCCCCTCCGCTCCTGTCATCCACCGTACTCAAACTCTAATTCCCGGACAAACGGCTTGTTTTACGGCTGTCGGTCTTCCCTGCTGCTAATTTCGTGAAAATCAATATGTGAGCTCCCCCTTTTTTCCTACGAATTCGCAATCACACGAGAAAACCAATGCAAAGAAGAAAAAATAGCCAAAATGGCTGAGTTTGGAGCAAATCCATTGTGAACGATTGTGTTCACAGTTGTAAACAGTTTTCACAAATGTGCATTGTGAACTCGGACCACGATACATCGTGCATTCACTTTGTTGTGCGTATATCAGATTCTGCTCTACTTTGTAATTGATCTCCTGAACGTTGTGTGCGCGCGGCCTCATTGTTATCTGATTCCTCTCTTCTTTTCCTCTTCGAATCCTCTCTAGATTAGTCCGAGAGATCCCATTTTCGCGTTTCGGGACGCATTTTCCGGATTTGTGCTACCCCAAATTCAGTCATGAACGACGTCCACGCATGGTCTGGCCCGTAGAGCAAAAAATAGTGCCAGTAGGGATGCCGGTTCGGAAATGGACATATTTCCCCTTTTTCATTCCCTTCTTTCTCGGATTCGGTTTGCCTGATGCGTCGTGGTACATATCTCTCGTCCAAAGGCCGTAGTTGCTAATACAGAACTTGTACCCTGATCCTGATTCACCATGAAAAAACTGCTCGATCCTGAGCCGAAGAATCCACCATCATGTCAAGATAACACTTATCACCCAAATCACCAATGGAGAATAAAGTATATTAAATTTATATTTCAGGTAGGGGTTATCCTAACTGCCAGTGGGTAAAACATCGTCTCTCGCCGATCTGGCAGAGCCGCATGTGTTGGTAATTCGATTCCGCTCTCCGAAGCATCTATTGAAAAACAGACACTCGAGCCCGTTGAGACTGTATGGGATGGGATAAAGACCTCTGCCTAACCGCGCCTCCCACATCGTAAAAAGACCCGCTCTTCTTACGAATATCATTGATCCATTTTCGGTTCGCCAATGTTAGTGTATAATTGTTATCACCTCTGCTCGGCCTGTTTGCGCTGATATATTTATTTATTGCAACGCGGCTCAGCCGAACTTTTGCAGGGCCTACTTTTTTGTTATACTCAAGCGAACTTGTCCTATTCTCTCCACTTCTTGACTGTATTTGCTGCTAATTCACCGCTTCCTTGTGACTCAATGCAAATTGAACGAGACAGTACGCTTGCACGCCATTTGTCTTTAATCGAATTCATGATCGACGTCGACATTCTGACAGTTCACACTAGTTATGGCTCCGAAAAAATGCCCTCATCACTCTGCACACTATCTCGTCGGCCAGACCGGTAAGAGAGAGTGTGCGCAATGAATTTCAAGCGAAGCTTCCCCAAGTTCACACTTTGGTCACCCATTTGCTGTGTTCTATGTACATCGTAGAGAGACTTTGCAAATTGAGACAGACCATTAGAGAACGCAAAATAGCGCGTTTTGCTTACTCGTTGCAGTGTATTCATTCAAAGCGAAGCGCTCAGAACGCCGTGGAAATTGGATTGCGCGGAGCGAACCTCTTGCAACGTTTCCGAAATAATTTTGTTAGAGTGCGCGCAACTTAAAGCAGTCGTTGGCACTTGCAGTGGTCTTTCACACCTACCTCCGTCATCTCAAGTAATATACAGAGAGCCCCCCCACATCTTCCACAAATTTCATGTCAAATTTTAAATCCCGTTGCGCCTCGGGCGTAGATAAATTATTATTATTGACTACGCACTTTTCGTCATGGAGCAGGCTTGTATATTCGAGACTTTTATCGCGTCTTAGGTCCGGTGATATTTCTTTCTGTGCGTGCTGCATTTACAGTTTCTGTTAATTCACATTGTCCTTAGTTGTCATCTGATTATCATAAGTCAAAATATATATTTTTTGCTATAAATTAGAAAAAAATCGCAAATTAAAAAAAATCACTTAGAAAATAGATCTTTGTCATGCTATTTTTGCACTCATGCGTGAAACGGAAAGATTATTCTCCAATTATTCCTGCGCGAATTTCGACCTTTAGTGCGTGAAATAGAACACCAAAACACAACACGAAATAGACACTCTCGCACTATTCTTCACCCCCGAATGCTAATTGTATTTTAATTATGTTTTTCGGCGCTTCAGAGTTCATAAAGTGATGTTCACACTTCGGTGCACTCAGAACGGATGCAAAACATTTCCCCCGCTTACCCGAAAACAAGTTTTGTATTTTCACAAAGCCAATTTATTTCTCGTTTGGAGCGTTGCGATTTTTGAATTACGAGCACTACAGTCTAGACTCTCGTTGGTTGCACACAATTACAATTACGCATTAATGCTGCGCAAATGTCAGGGGGTGCAAGGTGCACATCAGTTTTATGCACCCTTTCATAACTTTTTCCCTAGTGAAGCTACAACTTCCAAACTTGATACAGGGCCCAATTAAAAGGAAAATGTTCCAAACGTGGCTTGCAATCCCTGTCAAGTTTGGAAGTCGTAGCTTCACTAGGAAGAATGTTATGAAAGGGTGCATAAAACTTATGTGCACCCCATGAAATTAGCGCAGCATTAGATGCTTTCCATGATTTACATCAACCCGCATCGAGATGAAATTAGCACCAAGAAATCAGAGAACCATTTTCTTTCAAGCGCTGCGAAATGGTTGTTTGTCCCATAATTTTTTTAAACACTACTTTACCTCCGTTATCTCAAGTGAATTCCGGAGAGTTCCCCCAATGTTCCCCATATTTATTTCGCATGTCAAATTATTTTATCATAAACTAGTTCAATGCACGCTGATCGGATACTGACCCGCCAGCCTTCATTTATCTCTCACTTTTCCACAACTCGCAACGTCGGTGCAAACACCGAATACGGCTGCCGAAAATCCCACGGATTCCGCATCTTACAGTGGAATGCGCTTCTCTCCTCTCGTAAGAGATCGTGAGTCGTTGAAATAAGGAAGACGAAAGCGCTCGAGCGTGCGAAAAACCGATTTTCCATGCGCGAGCAGCAAAGGTTTTTCATGCACGCGCTTCGAGAGATAAAGCTGGTTGATCGGATGACTTGAATTTTTACAGTGAGAAATGTTCATTAAAAGTGAGCAATATTCATTAAAAGAGAGCAATTTTTGATTAAAAGTGAGCAATATTCAACATGCGCCTTGTCTGTCATGCGAAAAGACGACTTGTTACAACTTTCTCGATGAAAAATAACAACATTTTCGAGAGATCTCAGTTCTTGTTCAGAAAGAGCTTCGAATGCTGAGTGATACGATGCATTGAAGCAATTTGCTATTGTTTTTGCAACGAGATAGAAGTGACCATTGAAAATCAGCCAATCACGGCCTTCACGAAGGAAGATTGTTGACACATTTTTGTAGTAACAACATTTGCGAAAAAATGTGGATTGAAAAATAGGGTATGCCCGTAAACTTCGCCTTCTCGTAGTCGCCCAAATTAAAGGGAGTTTGCAGAAAAAAATCATTATTTTATATTATGTAAATTCTATTTTTATTCAAAAGAGAGAGAATAACTGCGACAACCACATATTTTTACCATTTCTTTGAAATTAAATATGAATTTAAAAAAAACAACAAATCTTAAAAAACAACAAAGCTGCAAAATTTTGAAAAGGCCTTAACAAAGTTTAAATATTTTTTTTGCAATTGATTCGACTATGGCGTGTATCCGTGCGGACAAATCAAAAGATTGAAACGCAAAAAATATTACGGCATAATCCCTTTTGAGATTCTACAGCCGCTAAACATCGTATGTCTTCGGATGCAAGAGCTACCGTATTTTTGTTGTTGCAAACATTGAAAATTCATAATTAATTTTTTTAAAACGTAAAAATATGAGGTTTTCGCAGTTATTGTTAGAATTTTCTGATTTTTATAATAAAAATAACTTATTTTTCGATGCGGTGTCCCTTTAAGGAACCTTTTCTGGAGGAGTTTTTTCTCTCTTTATAGAACTTACTGATAGTGAGCGGTACATCGTGCACGGCTTTACGTAAACTTCATGAAACATGAAAGAGCGCGGAGGTATGACACCGGTTTTCAGTACGCAGCTTGGTTCACTCACCTTCACAACTAGCTTGATTCTTATTTCTCATTTCTGAATTGCACCGGGATATGGTCTCTGTTTATTTTTCCGCGCTTGCCTTAGGGATACGGATTTACTTTTCGTATTTCCAACTTTTGAGCGAAAAAAAACTGATTCTCAGGACGTTATGAGATGAAGGTAGAGTTGGCCTAATGAAAAAAGAACAAAGGAATTCGAATTTCGAGATCTCGAAGTTCGTATCATTTTAAATTTATTTCTGACTGACGAGCGGTCAATTTGTCACACGGAAATTGAACTAGGTGCTTTTAAAAAGTAGCGAATCTGAATATATTTTCATTTAGCGTCCAAGTTCAATGGGAACTGAGATTCTTGACATCGATGAATTTCGAGATCTCGAAATTCTCTCTCACCAGGCCAACCCTAGGTGCAGGTGGGCAGAGTAAAGGAGAGTGAAAGAAGGAAATCACAACCCCAGAACGGCATTCCTCAGAACTCGCATTTCTACTCTGTGGATTTTATTTTATACAACGAATCTCTCCGAATAACTAGCCAATTCATTCTGCGCACTTACCAACTTCGCGAAACTCAAAAGTGAGTGGCTCTTCGACACGATTGAAATTTCGAGAGAGCAAGTCGAGAGACAGTGAAATGAAGCACCACAAATATATATGATTTTAGAATGGATTACACTATGGAGCGCCTACGATCCGATCTGAATTGTTGCATTTTCTTCTTATTGAATTCTTTCTTATTGACCAGTGCATTCGCCTTGGTAGTATGTCTTCCTCATGAAACGCAAACGTGACGGCTGTCCGATATGAGTGCACAGAGAAAAATCCTACTAAGAACAGGCACTCAAGTTGGCCCGCCTACTAATATGTAAGTAGGGCCTACTAATATATAAGCTGCGCATACTTACATATTATTAGGCGGGTCAACTTGAGTGCCTGTTCTTAGTAGGATTTCTCTGTGAGTGATATTATTATTGCGATCGGCTCTCGAAACACATATGTAATTGTCCCTTTCACTTCATTTCCGTTTCCACACCTCACCCACGTATTCTCTCGCTATTTTTAAACACTCATCTATGTGTGCTCCGGAAATTAGCGAAACGGGGGTTGAATTGCACATAAGTAGACTTTAAAAGGTAACTAAGCAACTACCCGCATAACAGGGAAATTGGCCGCTTTTTTAAAGAGAGATCGCGGGGAATGAAGATGGTGTAATTTCCCTCTTATGAGGGTAGTTGTATAGTTATCTTTCAAAGTCTACACACAAGTTCCGAGATGCTCCACCTTTCGCTTTCTCTTTACCGGTCCACATGATTCCAAACCTACGGAAAGGAAACTGGGTGAGAGGGCGCATCACTCTAAACCCCTTTCTGGAGGGTTGGCCTTCATTCGGAATGATGTGGTTCGACTGTAAGGAGAGAGTATGGATATTGTCCATTAGCGCACTCGGGGGTGGATCTTTCTCCATTTCGCCACTCTCTTCAATACGTTTATCTACAAATTTTTGCTATTTATAGCTGCACTGTCAACAGGTGCAGAATTTCTTTCTTAGATCCAACATTTTGCGCCAGCAATACAACACGCGGCAACTGCAGCATTCCCTGAGGAACAGTAGAGAGGGAGGGATACTGTAACCAATGAATAATTCCCGCTTCTCAGACCCCGATCTGGCAAACATTTCTCCATTCTACCAATTCTGGTTCTCGAAAATGCTGCCGGAGGCTCAGAGAGCACGACGCATTGTTCATGCGAGACGCATCATTCCGCGCAGGACGGACAACCCTGCAGAAAAGGGATTTTGTGTGGGAGAGCAAGTAAAATCCAGAGGGAGTCTCTCATTTTTGCACACACTCTCGCTCTGAAACCGGTCTGTAGGTTTGAAAGGATGTGGTGCAGAGTCTCGATATGGCTGAACGTGGGAGAGAGAACTGTCTGTCCTTCACGGGATTGAGAGTTCTCTCCATGACTGAGAGTCTAACCAGTTGTGGCAGTAACCGCCCACAGTTCGGGCAATCCCCGAAGAGGAAAAGGCGAACCTGCAATTGTCTGAATCCCCCTGGCCCCGTCGTTGTCCATTCACATCTCGCACCTAAACGCCCCGTCAAGTCTGACCTTTCGAACTTTCGGCACGCGGAAGTGTTTTGGTTCCTGTTGCGTTTTATGTTCTCTGACAATGACTCGTCCATTCAAGCAACCTCTCAAGGGGCATTTTTCTAGGCCAAAATGTGGCATTCAAGTCTCTCTCTCTCCTTCTCTTTTCTTTCTTTCGCCCATTGAAAACGAACGGCTTTTCGTCGCTCAGCACACACTCCAATTTACGCTCCAAGCGTTGTCTCTCTTTTTTCTTCTCCCTCTCTCCTCCTCTTTTTTACGACGACAAAGCTCTCAAAAAAACTTCCTGCATACACACACAGACACACTACTACTCATTCCCCGAACAGACCCGGTTCCCTATCCCCCGAAGAATTCTAAACTACTCCGGAAAGGGGTCATAGGCGAGAGTGCGTGCAAAAGCCGGAGAGTGCCTCTCAATCTTGCGCGCTCTCTAGCACCCGTTCCAGAATGTTGACTGATGACCCACCCTCCAAGTCAGACAGTCTTTGGGAGCCGAGCCTGGTAGTCGCACGCGATACCTCCGGCGCGTTTTCAGAACCGTTTTCCTGTTTTTTTGTGATCATTGAGCAGAATACAGCCGGGAACGGCGAGCTCCCGAAAACTCGGGTCGCGATAGAGTTCTGGAATAACAACTTTTTTGGTGGCCAAACCAACCCTCCTTAAAGGCTCATGTCCCTTTTCCTTTAAGGAGGTTTTACGCCTTGCTAATTTGTTATCTTCGAAGAAGGTCGTTGCAACGTCGTTAGCGCAGCAATAGGTTTCGGGTCGTTTATATCGCACCTGCGGCGCAAATGTGAGCGTGGCATGCTATATCTTATGAGCAACCTGCACGGGCGTGCAACGATTCCGCGAAATAGCCCACGCCCGAGAGCAAAGTAATGTCTGACCCTCTCAATTCTGCCTGCTCTCTCGCGCTGTCTGATCGATGAGAGAGCATACAGAATGAGGAGAGTCGGATCATTACTCCGAGAGCAGTTAGAGCTGTGCATGGGCGCTGTCTATAAACATGGTAATATCTCTTGTGTATAACTGCCGAACGCCTTTGACATGCACCGTGTAGAATAACATGCAGTATTCGCTCGACAGACGTATTAACATGCATTCAGAGTTTTCAATACGCGATCTTGTTTGGAGTGCTCCTTTTTTTCAAAAATCACCCACTTTCTCGTCTCTCATTTCCTGAGAGGAGGTGAAATCTGTTGAGGAAGAAGGCAGGAAACAAGAGGGGTATGTATGCTCTAGTCGGTCCCTGATTTGTGGTAAGCCGTTGTCCGTTGCAAATGCATGATGACTTATTTTATATTCGCTGATTATTTGAAATTATCCCTTCCTTTCGCACCCCCTCAGACCACACCTATCGCACACTGTTCTCGTGAAACACATACAAACAGAGAAAAATGTATAAATCCTGCCCCATCGCACATGAAAATGTATTACAAAAGTATAACATGTAATAAATTTTTCATATATTTGCATGTATAATGGGGCTGGATTTTAACATTTTTCTCTGTGTGTACTTGCTTAAAGGAACTTCCCCATCTGCCAGAACTACTTCCCGGTTCCTCCCGTTCATTAATTACAGTGAGCACATTTTGAGCTCTCGTTTCTCGTTAGTCGGCGAATGTTCCGAAATGCCTGGGGGAATTAGCAACAAGTCATCTTTCGTCCAACATCGAGACTACAATTGACAAAGGAAGCCATGCAAGATCCATTCCCTTACACAGAGAAAAATGTATGTCATATATAACATACTGTATGTTATATATGACATACAAACGCAGTTCAGGAGCCATATATGACAGACATTTCTCTGAGTGTAGTTCAGATGCCTCGAGTTTGAAGATCCCAATGATACCTCCTGCGGGCCCTTTTGTCTAGATGTCAGGATAAATCACATGATTCCAAACCTACAGAACAGGCTTAGAGCGAGAGAGTGTGCTAAAATGAGAGAGTCCCTCTCGATTTCACACGCTCTCTCACTCCAAAGGCCTTTCTGTAAGGTTGAACGGCCTGTGGAATTATGTGAAATGTCTATATGTCATCTTTTGTCCCTAAGAAAACGCGCGCGCTCGCTTAAAAATTCAGCGCGGGAGCATAAGGAAAGAGAGTGGGTTCTGCAACAGCAGGGTTCTATGCATGAACAATGCGCGCTGGTCGGCTGTAGAGTGCGCGAAATATGCCACCGCCGTCTCTTCATTTTGCACTCTCTCTTCGCCGATATCTAGATGACAGAAAAAAGTCTTATATCAGGCTCATGACCCTTTAAAAATATTATATATAAGACCTTAAATCTTAAATATTTGACTTTTCAGAGGGTCATGGGCCTCATATTAGACTTTTTTTCTGTGTGTGGAGCGAAGAGATCGCGGTCTCACGTTTGGCAGTCTAGTCGGTTACTCATTTCTCTGTTCAGTTAGATGCAATCTTCTGACGAGCATAGTTCGTACCAATCGCCTGCAGGAGATCGGTTCTCTAGAGTGCACCCTGCTCCCCAGTATTCTTTGCAAATTTGCTTCCCGTCATTCCTGGAAACTCCGTTCTGTTTTCGGTATCTGACAAATTCGTGCATAAACAACTCGTACTTCGGAGGCGATTGAAAGATTCTACGCGCTACAAGCTCATGCCTAGCATGCATTATTGTTTTGCTCCTCACCGTTCCTCTTTCTCTTCCTCCAAAACTCATCCCCTACAACCCACCCCTTACCCTGGAGTGTTCAATGTTCTCCCATTACCAGGAGAAGCTATCTCTCTCTCTCTCTCTCTCTCTCTCTCTCTCTTTCTCTCTATCTCTCTCGAGCTGGCGCTCATCAGTACTCGCCTCTCGACACTAATCACATTTTGCCCCCCTCTCCTACCACCGAAACTCGAGAGAGGAGCCCCACGTTCTTTTGGAAGAGGAGAGAGAGATTGAGAGAGAGAGAGAGAGAGAGAGGAGACCACAAGAACAAGAACGAAGTACCCAAAGTGCACTTGGGTATTCTCATGTTGCTTTTAAGTCCTTACTTCTTATTAGGTTAGCGCCGTTATCAAGCCGGAATGTGTATAATTGTTTATGTCAAGCTTTAGCCACACTCCCAGGCTCAGACTCGAAACAATACCACAAAATAGGTTGTGTCCAGGGTAAAACAACGCTTGAGTGAGAAACATTTTGGCTGAAGATTTGACGTCAGTTGTAGGTATTGATAGCGAAATTTATTGGGCCCTATGACGGTGCTCATTTGTCCCCACATTTCATCGGCCGCTATTTCATTGCTCTTTTTCTCTATTCTTGCACCCCTCTCGATTCTCATCATGGGCCGTCGCTCATTCGCGTTTTTTCTCGAAACATGGAACGTTTTTACGGGGAACTTTTCGAACTTTTCCATCCGGTTTACTTATTTAGGACATAAGTAATTCTAAAAAAAGTTCTGAAGTTTTACGTCCCCGATGGTCTACATAACTTTTCATTTGAGGATGTTTTTTTCACGCATAAGGCTCCCTGTAGCATCTGCGTTTCACTTGTTTTATTATTGCGCATGGCCACCCAGAGCCTCTCTCTTTCCCTCCGGAGAATTAATTCATCGCACCGCATTTCGTCGCAGTTTCATTGCGCTCGCGCGCGCGCCTTTGCTGCTCTCTCTCTCTCTCTCTCTCTCTCTCTCTCTCTCTCTCTTTCTCTCTCTCTCTCTCTCTTTCTGCTCGCTCTCTCTCTTCATATAATTCTTTTTCTTTTACCAAAGTCTCAATCTTCGCGATCGTTCAAGTATTTCTAATAAAACATAGATATGCTCTTTGAAACCTAAAACGCTTAGGAAAAATCCAGGAACATTTCCCTTCTTGTCTGTTTCTGCACCTCGGGATCATCCATTTCTTCTCCTAGCTCTCGCACCCTCACAGTCTTACTCCTTCCCTGCTCCTCCATTTCTTCTCCTGGTCTCTCTCTCTCTCCCTCTCTCTCTCTCCCTCTCTCTCTCTCTCTCTCTCTCTCTCTCTCTCTCATTTTCCGTCTGCTGGTCTGCGATATTTCGGCACTGAGGCGCACGCTCTTTTGCCACCCACTCGTCACTGTTTTAAGACCACATTATTTTTGCTTGCTAATAATTGCTTTAAAATGTCATCGGTGCATTGAGAATAGAGTGTTTATCAGTACATACATTATTTTTGAAACATCCTTGCCGCTACTAGAATCGGCTTCTTGTGAATACCATGAAATTTTGCCATTTTCAGACCGGACCGGCTGTGCTTTTACCTCGATTCCCAATTTCCGCTTTTCTTGTGAAACACATTCTAGCGCCACATTTCGAGACATTCATGTGGTGGCATCAGCTCATTTTCGATTTCCTTCTTCCTCTTAAAATGCAGATTACGTTTCTCCTCATTCCCGCTTCGGTATAAATTATAGTCAAACTGTGCAACCTAGTGCACTTGAATTAGCAATCGATATTGTAATCATATTCAACTAGAGGAGAGCAATGCGTTCTATTCGGAAATATAAAAAAGTGTATCTTTTCATCGCCTTATCAATTATGTAGTGCACGTTTTCTGAGTTTGAATTGGAAAAAGGATGAGATTTGATTTCCCGCAATTTCTTATTTCGGTTCCCGATTTGCAATCGATTCAAAACTTGGTTTTGAGATGAAAACAAAAAGAATAGAGACGAAAACCACTAAAACAAAATTTAAACTCAATTGATCGACAGAGAACCGAAATAAGAAATTGCGGGAATTTAGATCGTGGTTTGTCCGGTTCCATAAAAGAAAGCTAATTCCACATTAGTAATTGAAAAAAATAAGCCATGAATGGGTTAGGAAGGAACGAGAGAGCGTACGAATACTTTTAATATTTTTTACAATTTCGATTACGCTGGAACTATAAATTGAAATGTGTTCGTTCCTTTGATTATTTGGTGAAACGAAAATACACAGGTACACTATATATGAAATTTCGGCAAAACACTATTATTGCACGTACGTGCCATTTTAGAGATGTACTGCTACTCCATCAGTTAGACAGTGCACCGAATCAACGTCGAAAACAATTTACTGGAATTGTGAAACAGACAAATGTTGTTTACCGTCCCGGAAGCGTCCCGGCCAAACGCACTTTCACTATGAAGGCAATTTAATTATAAATTTACGTGGTGTTTGTTAATATAGTTCATTTTCAGTATGGTTTCATATGCTACCCAAGCGAGAGCATTGTACACTTACTTAGTAATTAGTGTGCACTTAGTAATTCAAAAACCTACATGAATTGGGGTCTAAATGAGAGAGAGTGTAAAATTTTTATTGATATTTTTAAAAATAATTTTGCTCTCACGACTCCACTGGTACTAGAAATTAAGATAGCATCGCTCCTTTGCCTATATGATGAAACGAATATCCGCATGATTAATGCTGCAATTTTCATGGGGTTTTTTTGTGCGCAAATTTCATGGGTGGAAAGTGGAAAGCCGTTTTGTCCACCTTTGCATAACTTCTTTCCTAGTAAAGCTACAGTTCCCAAATTTGATACAGGGATAGTAAATCACGTTTGGAACATTTTCCTTTTTGAGTGGAGAGATTTCGTTCAGTTTGAGCTGAGTTACACGAGTTTTTCACCCTTTGACGGGGAAATTTCCCAGAAGAAATTAGCGCAGCATTAGGCTACGCAGGCAATGTTGGAAAGGAGATTAACTTCGTTTTGCTTAATTCAGCCCTATCGCTGACACTAGAGGTGTCATTCTCTTATTTGGCGGGTGATGCTGTGCAAATTTCATGGGTGGAATTTCACCCCCTGAGGGTGTAAAACTCGTGTAACTCAGCTCAACTGAACGAAATCTCTCCAATCAAAAAGGAAAATGTTCCAAACGTGGCTTGCAATCCCTGTATCAAGTTTGGAAGTTGTAGCTTCACTAGATAAAAAGTTATGAAAGGGTTCATAAAACTGTTTTGCACCTTGCACCCCATGAAATTAGCGCAGCATCAAACGCATATCCACACAGCGATCTCGGCTAGTCTTCAGCGATCATAGCCCGGTTTTTTTCATTATGTCTTACAGTCTGGCGCGCTCGCGAGAATGGTCATGGCTAGACTTTGAAAGGTAACTAAACAACTACCCGCATAACAGGGAAATTGACCGCTTTTTTAAAGATAGATCGCGGGGAATGAAGAGTGTGGGGGTGTAATTTCCCTCTTATGCGGGTAGTTATATAGTTACATCTACTCACGAGAATAGCCACGGATAATTAATTCTCTCTTTTTCGAAACGAGTCCTTTTGTCTACGAGCATCGCTCACAGCGCAGAATAGACTATGAAAATTAGGATATTATTTGTTGCGAAACGGATATCACATCATTCCACAGGCCGGTCAACCATCCAGAAAGGCCTTTGGAGTGAGAGAGCGTGTGAAATCGAGAGGGACTCTCTCACTTTTGCACACTCTCTAGCTCTAACCCTGCTCTGTGGGTTTGGAATCATGTGATATGTGATGTAGGCGCCGCAAGTGGAAAGCTAAAACCTACTGTATCACTGTAGAACAGCATCATTTAAATAAATAATACAATTGTGTTAATGGTGAACGGGCTTTTGGCCGGGACTGTACCGGGAACAACATTTATGTGTTTCAGCCAATTGTTTAGCCCGTTGATTAGAGTGCACTGCCCACTCATTAGAGTGCGAAATGTGAGACCACGCTCTCTTCATTTCGCACACTCTCTAGACCTGTCGACAGGCTACCACTCATTACAACTATAAAATGGTACGTACATGAAGCACTGTCTCATTAATCTCATTCCATACCTTAACGGGTCACTTATTTGTTGTGATCTGTCGACCATCATTTATGCATTAATCAGGGGCTCGTTTTATTATTTGGGACGAGTGTTTATGAATTTATAATAGGCACAAGCCGAGCACAAGCTGTTCACGAAACTACAGTCTAGATGCGCGTATTGATAACTTCGAATACGAATTTGCTTACATTCCTTTCCCAGGAGACACACACCTCACGAGACGAGTTGTTTGAGAGCGCGAGCTGAGAGTGATCTATAGAGGAACGGGATCCGCAACCGTACTGCATCCATATCCATACACGCAGAATGAATATACTTACTATTGAGTATATTCTATACTGACATGGGAATGACCTGAACTCACATTTCCCGATCTTTATAAAAATTTTATGGTAGATTCAGCATACAATTCTAACCATGAAACTATTTTCAAAAGTTGCGGAATGTTTTTTTTAAATAATAGTTTTTAATTTTCATAATTTTCGAAAAATATAAAAATAAATTATTTAAACATTTTACGGCAGCATTCGACTTCAAAAGTCGTAGACTGTATATCTCAATCGAGATATCCATTTTGGGTTTCTAATTTTGCTTATTTATTAATTATTTATTAATTTTGTTATGGATGACGAAATTTCAAAAAAACATTCCGCAACTTTTGAAAATAGTTTTATGGTTAGAATTTTATGCTGAATCTACCATAAAAATTTTGAAAAGATCGGGAAATGTGAGTTCAGGTCATTCCCATGTGAGATGTGACACCGAGTATATGAGAGACTTTCTGAGTCGATCGAGATACGGTCGTACAAGGAAAAACTAACCTATGCTGAAAAGTTGCTCTTAGGGTAAACATTGGCCGTAGAAACCGAAAATGGCCATAAGAAGTTCCATAGATCAAACCCGGCTGAGATATGTTTCATCACATGTCCAAAAGTAAAATTTTCAACTTTGGTTAAACGCATCCAAACCCCCTACATAGCTATATTTTCTGAAAGCTCGTGCAATATGGAACATTTTTCTTGTTTTAAGTGAGTTTCTATCTCGCACTACAAAAAAGTTATATTTTTTTGAAAACTCAAAATAAAAATTTCGATATTTCATCATTGCCCATTGCACTTATAAGTAATTTCATTCGATTGCGCGTGCAAATTTACCCCCGTACGCTTAAAATAAGCAAAATCGGGGTGTATGTCCATGGTGAATTTCGTGAATGAACATGCGCCGCCGCGCCTATACGCGACGCAACACGCGACGCGTGCCTCAACGGCGTAAACAATCAGTGTTTTCGGTGCCAAAATTAATTATTAATTGTAAAAACATTTATACTCATCAAGATTCACTAGAAGTTTGCCTAGAACGTTGATGTTTCAACAAATTCCGAAAATTAGGATTTTTTTAAATTTAAAGTCTCTTTTCAATATAAAAAGCTCAGGAAACGCATGCTATCCATATGTATCTTATCGAAGATGCACTTGGCAACTTTTACCAACTTTATTTACCAAAGTAGTGAAAAAATATTGCACGAAAATATCGCGCCTATATTTTCTTAGTGTCGATGAATATCCTATTAATAAAAAAAACTTCCAAATCATTTTATTCGAGTTTCAAGAACTTCGGTAAGCGTGGCGAGGAACTTTTTCGTACTTTCTACGATTCAAATGCGAATATTGAATTGTACAGGCGATTCCACCCAATATTTTAATCCCCAAATCTCGCCTACGAAAATGCGAAGACACATCAGTGAATTTTTTTTTCTTCGAAAACCACAAGCATGTTAAGCGTGTATATCATGCTCACTACGATCTAAAATAATTTTCTGATACTGCTGTGTGTGGAAAACTTAAAAAAAAACAAAAAAAAATAGTGTGGAAAACTTAGTCTGGTTCGGTTGTAAAGTATGGAATCTAACCCAATTGAGATGAGTGAAATTGCGTTTTCAAGTTTTTAAAAATGCTCCCATTTCGTTTCACACAGTATCAGAAAAATATTTTAGATCGTAGTGAGCATGATATACACGCTTAACATGCTGGTGGTTTTCGTAGAAAAAAAATTCACTGCTGTGTCTTCGCATTTTCGTAGGCGAGATTTGGGGATTAAAATATTGGGTGGTATCGCCTGTACAATTCAACATTCGCATTTGAATCGTAGAAAGTACGAAAAAGTTCCTCGCCACGCTTACCGAAGTTCTTGAAACTCGAATAAACATGATTTGGAAGTTTTTTTTATTAATAGGATATTCATCGACACTAAGAATATATATGCGCGATATTTTCGTGCAATATTTATTCACTTCTTTGGTAAATAAAGTTGGTAAAAGTTGCCAAGTGCATCTTCGATAAGATACATATGGATAGCATGCGTTTCCTGAGCTTTTTATATTGAAAAGAGACTTTAAATTAAAAAAATTCCTAATTTTCGGAATTTGTTGAAACATCAACGTTCTAGATGAAACATATCTCAGCCGGGTTTGATCTATGGAACTTCTTATGGCCATTTTCGGTTTCTACGGCCAAAGTTTACCCTAGGAGCAACTTTTCAGCATAGGTTAGCTTTCCCTTGTACGGCCCCCGTTGAGAGAATCTCAATCGACTCAGAAAATCTCTCATATGATATACTCAATATTGAGTATATCATATAGTCGGTGTCTCATCTTAGTATATTCATTCTCTGTGTAGCTGTGGCTGCTGTGCCCTTTCAATAATCCCTGAGATGTGGACATCTAGACAGTTCCCTTCTCTGGAAAGGAACTTTTCACGTCAATTGCGTGGTCGTGTGTGAAGTCGATAGCGAAATATGCTGCGTAGTTATCGCACCTCAGTTGATAGATGTATTCCTGTAGGCCCACCAAACTATCTCGTCAAAATAGTGGTTCTCCAAATTTCGACATCCAAGAAAGTTCGTGCCCTGCACATTCATGAATTGTTCGCAAGCGATTGGTTCACTAAATGCCGTCATCTAAGCGCAGGCAGCTCGTTCCTCAATCGCGCAGAAGTCTATCGATACTGTCTTCCTCTGTTTTCTCTCAATACTACATATTCAGTAAAAGTTCTCTACTTTTTTATTTTTGTATTACGCAATTTATTATTATTTATTACTTTTTTATTACGAAAAGATTTTGATATCTACGAGAACTCGCGCTCTGTATTACATATAAAAATGATACGAACACACAAAAAGTCAAAATAGTACTTCCTGTGTTTACCAAAGCGAGAGAGCGGGCAAAAGTGAGAGGGTCGCGTACGTGCCTGTGTGGTAAACAACGGAAGTCCGTCATTTGACTTTTTGGTGTGATCTTATCATTTTATAAATGTAATGCACGTCAAGCGAGTTGCTCGCCATCTACGCAAAGTCGAATTCAGCGTTCCACAAATGCCCCAAAGCCTTTATTCACTTTATTCCTCCGCATACTCACACTGCTATCTCAAGATAGTGGTCATCTTGATGCCGTCAGAGTTCATGTATTCGCGTCGTGCGAGTGGTTCTGTAGAAGTCGACATATAAGTGAGCTTACCGTGGTAGCCCGTTCCTCAATTGCCCCGAGGCACTGCATTCCTCTGCATTCTCACCATAATATCTCGTCGAGATAGTTGCTCTCCAGATGTCGACATCCAAGTGTGTGCGCGCCCCCGTCATATAACAGACATGGTTTGGATTTGGCGTGGTAAGCGTAGATAACTCTCGTTCCTGCATTGCCCCGCGGGCCTATTGACGCTGTATTCTTCCGCACGTCCCATTCTCATTGTGCGTGCGGGACCTAACAGGAAGCGAAGTGCTCTCGCCTTCAAGGAAACTGACAATACCTTCACGATTTCAGTTCCGGTAATCTTGCAGCCATCAGTTCCTGGTCTGAGCCTGGCCGCAGACGCTACGGTAAACATACCGTATCCTCGTCTAATTTGTTTTTATTATGTGCGCATTTCGAACAAAGGACATAGCGAGCGTAACTGCAGTATTTTGCAGCTCTAAATTCTGCAAAGATGCTACGTCATCTCTCGTATGCATACGGTAACCGCCACACGCAGCATTTTGTTCATTCCTGAACATTTGCAGTACGCTCCTAGACAAAGCTGACAGATCTTGCAGCAGTACCTGCTTTACACTGTGCGCATTACCGAACGCCTCCGGGTAAACAGACCATGTCCTTCATATCTTGAGCATCTATATTTTGTGAACACTCATGTATACCTTGTGCGCACACGCTGATATTGCTTGTGGTAAGCATATTATAGCCTGATTATTGTGCATCTGAACATTTTTTTATACATACAACAACCATGGCAATTCGTAGCTCGCTCACGCCAGCAGCAGTTCCTGGTTGTATATATATACCTGTTGTTGTTGTTGTTGTTGGTTGTATGTATACCAGGGCTGTGCAAAAATTTCTCACATTCCTGATTTCGCGAAATCTCTCGCCGATTAGAGAGCACAAGAGAGCTTGCAAAATCGAGAGTGCGGCAGAGAGTACCGTAACCTCCGCATTTTGCAACTCTCTATCTTGCACCTCACAAATTTCTAAGCATACCGTAGTGCTATCTTTCTGTATCTCTAAATTTTTACCGTATATGATATGATTGTTTCTTTGCTCGCATCGGAAGTACAGTATGCTCGTTGACGAAGTTGGCTGTCCTTATACACGAGTTCCTGGTTGGAGCTGCATCGGGTCATTTAATGACAGGCTACTGTAAATACACCGTCGTGCAATTTCAACGAAATATCCCGTCCGCACCACCTATAATTTGCTCCAGTACGCGCAGGAGGGCAGCATACCCCCAAATCGGCACCAGTATTATTTTGAACTTCTTGGAAATAGACCCAACCTAAATCCATCGCATCTAAATAGATACTGGAAGTGAATAACGACTATTGCTGGGTGACTTTCCGATATATTATCAGTCACTTATTATCCAACTAATAACCTATTCAATGTTAATAATAACTTAATTAATTTAACAACCAATCATCACTGTCATTCTCTAGCGTTTTTATACCAATGCTTTTTTCTACTCACTTGCGTTTCTCATGTTCGTTGTATACTTTCTTCACTCTTTTCTCGGTATCGCATTCTTGGGTCGTTCTGTTATTTCCGAGTCAACCCTCTATTATTCCTTGATACATTACCCGGTCTTTTGTTCGCCGAGCAGCATAGTTAGTGATGTATAGCGCACTATTAGGAGCCAAATATCGGTTGCAAAGACAGGGACAACGTCTGCTATTTTCCCAGCGGTAGGTCACATAAGCGTAACTAACAGTCCCGTGTTGTGCCCTGTTCGGACCCAACGTTCGGGTTTTCCCCGGAAGGAGCCGGTCTCGACATCGAACACTTTTTTTTCTGGAATGGCCTTTGTTTCTTGGGGGGATGAACGCACTGTGGAAAATGTAATCATGCCCTTTTTTGTAGAAAAAATTTCTGCATTCAAATGCGACATTTTACGTGTGCTGTGCGTTTTCAGTTGATTTATACTGTTGCTACATGCATCGACTTGCGAGTCTCTCAGACATCCATGCTGTATTTCATTATGTAGATCATTTGTTAAAAGTATCGCTATCAGGCTCGTCAATAAGACACACATTACTTGTTATGTGCGTTTGGATTTGATTTATACTATTGATGTATGCATCTGGTTTGAATCCTTCTCAAACGTGTATTTCATTCAGTAAATCATTTTTTTATCAGAAAAAAACGTTCTGTTATCGTCGTATAGTGAGTGTGTTATGCGGCGCGCGTTTCGCGTTGATTTATGTTGCTGCTTGCCTCCTCCTGCCGCTGGAGCAAGTGTCTGGCTCTCCCCATTTCACATGATCTCTCGCACTGTCTGACCGATGATAGAGCGTGTATAATGAGGAGAGTTTGCTCTCTCCTCGTGCCGGTGGTGGGTAATAATCCCCGCCCACACATCATTGACCATCCTTACTAGACACAAAACCGGAGAGTACCCAGAAAACACTACCACATACTCTCTTCTTTTCGCGCGCGTGTGATATATCAGGTTTCATATACACACAGCTTCACAACTTCAGCGCAGATTTATGATGAACTGGGGAAAGATTCTAGTCATTGGTCAGCGATACTTTTCGACGTTTTTACATTTGAGGTAGGCGGCGAGCGTTTTGAAGTAGTCACTTCAGTTTCAAGGAAGTAGGGCTCCTGAACTTTTCCGCTGAGCTATTATGCTCCCGACACACTTCCTCTTTAGTATAACCAATTGCCCGACAAAACTAATCTACGCTGTTAGCAAGCGCTTAGGCTGATCAAAGATTGCGGCAATCAACCAATATCTCATCTGGAAAGCGTTGACATTTCACTAGACATCAGCAAATGTCTTCATTACCTTAGATACTCACGTGATTCCGCCGTTGAACGAAGGATAAGAACCTCGTTTACAGCAGTTACCTACACAGAGAAAAATGTATGTCATATATGGCTCCTGAACTGCGTTTGTATGTTATATATAACATACTGTATGTTATATATGACATACAAACGCAGTTAAGGAGCCATATATGACATACATTTCTCTGAGTGTAGATCCGATGCTTCAACAGGATGGTGATAGCTAAAAAGTGAAATAGACTTCCTTCTCTTTTAGTCATTGTGCGAACGTTTCATTTGACCTACTGAATGATGTGTCACGTTTTCCATTAGCTATTCTTATTTTCTTGAACCCACCCAAGCATTAAGCCGATTAAGCCCCTCTTCTCTTGCAAAAAAATATGAGACCAGGAAGAAGGGTCCTCCCCCCTTTTTAGCCGCATCTCTATAGCCTAAATTGATGCTCTATTTCCATATATTTTATTTATACATTACTTCAACCTTCAATAAATGGTTGATAATACCGGCGAAGATGCTGTTGGTTACTAGCAAAGGCAGTAATGGCTTTGATGAGACGAGAGGTTGTCCTTCCTTTCCTACCCCGGCCCGTTTTAGTAATGGCATCTCTCTAGCCTGACACCCTCCGCCCCTGTCCCTCAGGCCCGTCTACTAAAGGTTCCAGGCTCGTGCGCGCGCGTAATTATTCTGGGTGGGAGAGGGCGTGAACGAAAAATACATTTCGCCCCAAGCTCCGCCCCCTATTTTTAGCGCCTACACTTCGCATGTTTTTCAAAGTTGTCGTATAAGACATCACGCTTGACATACCGTTCTCCGAATCCTGTAATGAGATATTCTAGATACTATGTAGGAACTTGGAAACATGTTTTTCCTCGTTTTCGTTGAAATAGTATACAAATATCTATGGCTTTTTGGGAAGTAGTTATTTATGAGGGAAAAAACTGTTGATGGTAAGATCTAATTTTCTGTTTCACGTTGTGTTTCGTAATCTTGCTTTCACATACAATCAGAAGTTTCCTCAGGAAAAGTTTAGGACCGACCGATTCTGCATTTTCGTTCTGAACTGGGTGTTCTTTTGTTCCATATTCGTCAAAAGCGCACTCAGAAATTCAAAGTCGAACTTTACCTTGCCCGCTCATGAATGCATGCGATTGTCTGCCGGTCTGCGCTCTTCTAATAAAGAGTTCGCGGTGGTCTCCAGACTCAATATCGGGGCAGATTTGAGGACATTGGGTACTCATTCTCTCAAAGAAAAAACACTAATCCTGATATGTCGAGACGGAGAGTTTGAAACTCTAATGTTAGAGAGCGTTGGAAAATGAGAGAATGCGTCTCTCGATTTCGTGCACTCTCTCGAAAATTAGTGTTTCAAACTCTCCTTCTCGACATGTGGTGTTTCAAACTCTAAGTTTTTTCTCTGTGAGTTTAGTACCTTTGGCATGTAAAAGGGGCTTTCTAATTTTTTTTCAGCCATTTCAAGCTGTTCATTATTTTTACCCACGAACAGTTTTGGTATCATTCGGTGGAAATAACCGAAGTCTTGGGGAATATAATTGAATCAGTAGAGCCTATTTTTCGATGTCTAGGGAGCGCTCCGTCTTTTCCGTTACCGTTGTTTCTATGGATCTATCAATTCCGATTTCTGTTGCTGTGTTATTTCTTTGTTGAGTCTTCGTTCAACATTTTTGCTATCAAGATCTCTCTGGCCGATGATTTAAGGAAAGCATTGTACGCGCCGGAAAGGCATATCGGCGTGGCCATGAGCGGCATAGCTCAGTGGTAGATCCCTGCTCTAGCTAGCTAAAAGTAGGAGGTTCCACTCCTCTTGCTTCCAGCTCATTTTGCCCGCTGCTCTGACGCAGAACAACATGGGTTTGGCAAACCCCTACTGCATGTGGCTGTTCATGGGAACGCCTCGCGACCGCTTTCTGGTGGTCTCATAACCCCTTCTCTCTGTCATAAGCCGAGCAATTGCGCATGACGTTGATGGAGCACCAACGCGCGGGAACAGCATAACAACCCGCAAGGACAAAGGGCCCAGCAGAGAGTTCATTACTGCTCCATATGCCCCATCAATCTGGCGGTGATTATACGCTCCGCGTGATTGCTCACATGATGATCCATGCTCGCCTACGCGCGAGTTGTTCTATGGCCCAGATGGCTTTCTGCTCTAGTCCTCCTCTTAGATTGTTGACGAACAAAGCTCAGTGCTGTGAGTTCAGTGCCTCCGCAGCTCCCTAAATAAATAAATCTATTTTTTCTCTCGTTTGATTGCCTGTATTCGCCCGCGTTCTTGTTCTTTGGCGCAGATGATTTTGTGTTATGGCCGTTGAACTCCTTTAAGAACCCCCACTCAGAATCTAATTATGCGTAAAAGTATCCGAGAACAGACTCGACCTTCATTATAGTTATGCCTCTTGAGACTCGATGGTTCGCAGACCCATTTACCCCCCTCAGCCATTTCCTAAGATTGCTTGCGAGCCCTACCGTATTGCTCCGAATCTCCTAGCTGTTTTGCTCGCCTCGACCATTGAAAATCTTCAGGCCCTCCCTCGTTCTCAAGTTTCCACGAACGGAAATTCCTTAGATCGCGCGCGATATTTACGCCGTTGCGCTAGTTCTAATTGCGTTTCGAGTGCACGGCGGGGTTTTGTTCGTTCTGGGGAGGAGGGGGTGTTTTCGTTGGGGGCCGCAAAATAGGGCAAATACCGGTCTGCCGTAGTTAGGACCGGCAGTTAGGCGTCTGCTACTGATTGCATCGCGCCAACACCAGTGCACAGAGTGCGATGAGCAGTTTGTTTGTGGTGGTGCGCACCACGTATCCGCTTTCACAGCCCACCCTTCTCCCTCTTTTTCTCTCCCATCTTTACGCACCGAATCCTCAACCCACTCCTCTTTCGGGCGCCTATGACGTTGTTATAATTCCTACAGTAATTACCGTAATTGTGTTGCCCTATGTCAGACTTGTGTTTTTCGCGGACGCATAATGCATTGATCGTTTTTGCCTCTTCCGTTTCCGGTTTCAGTGCACTCGTGTTTTCGACACCTGATCTTAGTTCTAATCTTGGTTTCGCACGGAAAGCTCTGTCATAAATCTACCGTCGTCGGGATTACTGTATCGTGTGATTACCAAATTCCCTCCTGCCTCATGTTTACCGTCGCGTACACAAGTACGTATTGCGTGCACTCTATAAATATAATATTATTTCAGTATATCACAAAAAGTCTCATCATGATTGAGCGGACAATCGTCTTGCTTCTGCTAACTTTATCACTAAGGTTCGTTTTTTTTGAAAATATGTCAACTCATATCTTAGACAATCCATTTGCAAGGACGCCATTAATTTTTCTAAGAAAAAGCCCTTTGATCAGGACACCAAGTGAAGATCTTTACCTGGTGACCGGATCCTAGCAACTTTTCTTACTGTGTGTGTTGCATTTCAGCCTTCGAGCGGACTTTATCGGCGAACATCCAATCTACAGAGAGATGAACAACAAGCCCATGCCCGCACAGCGACCGCTCCAAGTATATTTCAATATATTTTAAAACATAAAAAAAAATGCACTCAGGTCAACTTTGGCTTCTACATCGAGTCGCTGGGCAACTTTCGGTCGACCGAAATGGTGAGTTAAAAGCCCAAATTGCTACCGAGATCGAGAAAAGCGAGAAAGAGACTAAGGAGAACTCAGTTGCTTTTCGATGTTACCCTTTGCTTTCCTGAACCGCAAAACGGCTCTCAAGCGCCTGACCCCTTTCTGGAGGGGATTGACTGTGGAGGAGGGGGCAAAAAGCCATGATATTTAAAATAGTCGTTCTTTTTACTGTTTTTCAATCTGCTGTGGGCCACATGGTAGAATGCCCCTACCCAAGCACCAAGCAGTGCTATATTGACCATGTGTGGATGTTCCCAGGAACATGCGTTAATGGAACGAGTGAAGCCGGAATGTATCTCTCTGATTACCGTCTTTATCTGAATGCAGGGGGGCAAAATGATGTTTGGAGGTTTGGCTGCAATAGCTGGGTGTTCCGTTGCTTGTTTGAGAGCAACAGCAATAAATGCGACTTTTTATGATTGCTAGCGGGAAAATTACAAAAAAAGATAATTAAAATAAAATGACGGAGAAGACGCGACAACATTTGCGTCGTATGATGTGAGAGAGGAATAGAGAGAGAGAGAGAGAGAGAGAGAGACAGCAATCAAGGTTTATATGAATTTCTCTAGATGCGCGGGAGAAAAACAAGACTATTTCAAGTGGTTGCAAAACGGGGAAAAGTGCACCGCGATATGGCCTCTCAAGTTGTTTTTGAAGAGCCTAGAATGCACCTAGAACGCGATTTTTCGCGATTTCTTTTGCTCATTCTGAAAAATGTCCGAGAAATATCGATAAGAAGAGTATGCGCTTGCTCTCATTGCACATTGACTTCGGGAAATGATTCCAAAATGACAAACCAAAGATGAGATACACGACAGACATAACTAATTATGAATAATTTGCGTAATAATACTAATTTGCCCGTGCGATGATGTTTCACCAAGCAAACATCTGCCACGTGCGCGCGCAATTAGCATATGTGGATCTATATTCGTATTGCTCCACAACACTGTGATGGCTCCAGAAAGGGGACAGGGGCAATATAGTCACTCTCTAGAGGTTTTATACCACTTAGTAACTAAATATGTTGTTTGTCGATGCTTAGCCCTCGAAGTGTACATCCTAGCCGAAATTCAACCCGCTGGACCGGCCAAAGCGCACGCTTGCTTTGTCGGTGCATCTCATCTCACAGCGCGATTGCTTTCTTTGCCTTTTCAGATCAGAGATTTGCGTCATTACCGCCTCTCCATTAGCCACAGTCTCTCACCGGTTAGAGCACACGAGAGAGCGGGCGAACGGAAGAGAGCACAGAGAGATGAGAAAAGCGATAAACCGCGTATCTCTGGGGACCGGAAATGCAATGAGTCGTTGGGCTGCAGAAAAAAATGGGCCCTAAGAATGCTTCGAGTTTTGGAGCGAACGGGGAAAACATAACAAATGCGGTTGATTGTCAGCGAAAACTGTATTTGAAAAAAAAACAAGTGGATGTATTCGAATGAATGTATAGCGGAAATAATATTGCGGTTTTATCAAAGTGTTTAAATGCTATCTCATCAGCAGTCCATGTATCAATCGAAGCGTTAAGACGTATGACTTATTTGAATAGCGAGCGAAACTCTAATGCGAAGGGCTGGAACAAAATCATTTTCCCCTTTAATTTTTACTATTCCAGACCTTCGACGTCGACATGTACCTCTACATGAGCTGGCTCGATGTGTCGTACAAACACAACGAAAGCGACTACATACTAATTAGTGGTAATTAATTAAAATTTCTCAATTAAACGCTTATGTCAGCCATTTTCTGTTCACTCACTGTGTTAAAGTTCTAGTGATTGCAATTTTCGGTCCTGATCTTTGCAAGCCAGCTGCAATTTTCAGCGCCGAATAGCATTAGTGGATTGGTTCTAGCGATTCTAGGTAAATGAAAGTCAGAAAAAATTGAGGCATCAAGTGTAGGTGTCGATCTTGCTGTGAATTTACCTTGAGAATTTGAATGAAGCTTGAATGACGTGAAGTTTTCAAAGAGTCAAAATGTGGAATACAGTTGAATGTCTTGTATAGATGATCTTCATTTACAATTATTAATTGCAGACAAATCGATCCTGGACAAGATGTGGTTGCCGGGACTGTACTTTGCCAATGCCCGAACAGCTTATTTTCATGATGTGAGCATTTTTTTGACATAAAACCTATTTAAATATTATCAGAAAGGGAAAATATTATTCAGGTAACCGTTCACAACTTCAACTTGTTCATCGCGCCTGACGGTACGATCGCTTACGGAACGAGGTTCGACCATTCAAAATAATTAAATAAGAGATATGAATGCATTATTGCTATTCGAGCGAAACAATGACATGAAGTGCTTTGTGTGAAGCACATTTGAAAACGATACACTCCGAACGTGCACCATCTAACTATATCACTCAGGAGTTTGGTGTGCACTTGTAGCTCATTTCGTCGAACCTGCTGTACAATTTTAGCACAAACAGGTCATTGAACAGCAGGTGTAATAGTGCCTAGGCCACCCTGTCAACATGATCAGTGATCAAATCCATATCATAAAGGTTCAAAAGGTGCAGCGAATAACAAATGCAAGCTCGTGCACTTAACTGTCGTGCCGTGTAGTGTTTCTGCTTTGTACCTGGTTATGCACATGAACAACCCGGGTACGACCATCTGAGAAAGAGGGGACAATTCTCATCTCGGAAAATGCAGATCATACCTCTCGAGAAATTCCTAGGAACATTATAAATTTTAACTATTTACGAAAAAAGTGACGACGTGAAATTGATAATCAAGTAATAATCTTAGCGTGTTTCTTAGTGATGACGTAATCCCTTTCCAGAGTAACGCTCAACGTCGCGTGCAATCTCTTCCTGCAGGACTACCCGCTGGACCGGCAGATTTGCGGCATCAAAGTGCTCAGCTGTGAGTACAGTTTTAATTTTCATATTTTATAATTTATTTAAAATATTAAAATGCATATTCTGTCACAGAGTGCATACCTAATCTGCTCATGTTTTGTGCATGCGCATATAGGAGCGGTTCTCTGGCTATTTTCGCACTATTTTGTTGTGAAAGAGTACACAAAGAACCATTTCAGCCTAGTGTAAACTTCTTTTTTATTCTCCTCGGACGAGCAGAGTTCTCACCTAATCCAATTTTCCCGAGCTTCCTGAATGGAGCGAAAATGTGTAGAAAATCTCTTGCACATGCGCATTTCCGAGCGGTTCTCTGGCTGTTTTCGACACTTTTTTGTGCTAACGAGGAACTGTACTTTAGGAGCGGATTCAATTGTCGTGTTTACCAGCCTTCTCTTAAATACACGAGTGTTTACAAAAGATTTCACGTTAAAAAAGAAGTGTTAACGACTGACGACCCTTATAATCCGTCAGAAGTTCGCGAAATTTTCACGCATCTTTTCTTGCTCGTTTTAGGCTATTTTCTTTATAATTTGCGTTAGGTCATTAGAGACGCATAAGAAACTCCTAATGCCGAAGAAATTAACCAAAAATATAAACTAGGGAATTAGCCGCACCTCTTAGAAGGTCGCGGAATTCTGCGAGCTGGAAACGAGGAGAGGGAAAAGTAAGCAATGTTGTTGTTGTATTTCTGCGCTCTCTCGATTCACGTGCTCTCTCGTCACTGTCTAGCTGCGTGAAAACAGCTCGCAGAATTCCGCGACCTTCTAAGAGGTGCGGCTAATTCCCTAGTTTATATTTTTGGTTAATTTCTTCGGCATTAGTAGTTTCTTAAGCGTCTCTAATGACCTAACGCAAATTATAAAGAAAATAGCCTAAAACGAGCAAGAAAAGATGCGTGAAAAGTTCGCGAACTTCTGACGGATTGTAAGGGTCGTGAATGTTTCTTTGGTTGTTTTCGACGCCGCGTTGTGCTAACGAGGAACTGTACTGTACGAAGTCTCCCAGACACGAAATTCAATAACCGAGTTTACCAGCCTTCTCATAAATACACGTGTACTTACAAAAACAATTTTTGAAAAAAAATCGCGCCGAAAAGTTTCTTTTGTTGTATTCGACTAACGAGGAACTGTACTGTGGTAACGAATTGAATATGCGCGTTGTTGACCGCCCTTTACATCATTATACTCCTTTATCGCTCTCTATGTAGTCCTTGTTTGAGTGTACTGCCCTCCGAATCTGAATAAAACGCCGAATACATGGTAAATGGCACGTAGCTCCCGTCTAGATTTGATTGACAGTATTCAATGGCGAAAAAAACAAACTTCCTAAACTAATTTCCTCCTTTTTTGAGTGCGAAAAACAGTTGTGTGTCATGCCGCACTTTCGTGTAGAAAACAGGGGTCGTGAATTGTATTGTCCCTAACAATAAGGGACTGGATCGTTTCCAAAAGTGCTTTTAGGAAGCTTGCAAAAATGCTCTAAATTCTTCACAATATTCTATCGGCCACTTACTATGACATGACTTCTAAAACTTTTAGCTAAGAAATTCGAAAAAAAAATCTCGTTTATTCAGATGCCCATGTGAAGGAGGAGATGAATGTGACGTGGTTCTCCGATGGGCCGATACGATTTAACCCTGCGGTAGGTAATTTTATCTATTATTTTTTAAATGTAATTAATGCTGCGCAAATTTCATGAGTGGAAAGTGGAAAGCCGTTTTTGTCCACCTTTGCATAACTTTTTTTCCTAGTCAAGCTACAGATTCCGAATTTGATACAGGGATGGAAAAACACGTTTGGAACATTTTCCATTTTGATTGGATAGATTTCGTTCAGTTTGTGCTGAGTTACACGAGTTTTCCACCCTTTGATGGGGAAATTTCCCCGATGACATTAAATTAGAAATCGCTGCTACTAAGGAGCTTCACGAAACATTAGCACGTTGGATTCTTCATTTATCCATAAAGATATCATACAAAAATACGTGAAAATATTGATATTGGGGAATGTTATAGTGGTGATCAAGATGTGAACGAGCTTTCTTGAGAATTAAAGGAAAATAATCATCCTTTTTTTCGTGCAGATTAATCTGCCCGAGTTCCACATCACCGCGCTGGAGAGCGACTACTGCGACGGCCTCTTCCATTACACTATCACCAAGAACAGCTCACGAATTGGTGAGTAGTATTTGGAAAGCGCCGAGGGGGAACCGAACCAGGGAGATCATGCATGCGAAGCGAATTCGTTACCGACTGCGCCATGATCGCTGCTCTTGCAGGCGACTTCAGTTGTCTCATCGGCATGCTGCGGTTGCAGCGCGCGATCGGGTTCCATCTAGTGCAGAGGTACGATTGCGTAATGATGATGCAACCATCAATCAGTAACGAAAACAACCAATCAACATATATAATTGCATAGTGGTGCCGAATTCTCCAAGAATATTGTATCTATCGTACAACACACAACGGGGATGACAGCATGTACAGTGCTATTGTTTGTGTTGCATAGCGATGGCGCAATCGCTAATCAATCGATAATCATATTTCAGTTACATTCCCACGGGTCTCATCGTGGCCATCTCGTGGGTGTCGTTCTGGATCGATCGGAGAGCGGTGCCTGCTCGAGTCTCCCTCTCCTTCACCACTCTCCTCACGCTGTCCACACAGGTTCGCTTGGCTCTTCTACGAAAACAATTTTACTTTTTTGTATGTCTGTGTGTCTATGTGTGCGCGTGATGATTCAATTTCTTGTTATATCTTAATTTCACGTTGATTTCTATGCAATTCGACATAGCACATAAGTGCCGGAGTATCTAACGGACGCACACTGGATCTATGAATAAGCTCCCGAAACTTTGTCAGGAATAGACTTTGAAAAGTAACGGTTCAACTAGTTGCATAATAGGGAAATCGACCGATTTTGTGAGAAAGAGCGCGAGAAATGAGGAGTGTGTGAAGAAAAGCAACTAGTTTCATCGTTACTTTTCAAAGTCTAGTCAGGAAAGATTGACGTGTCAAACGCGCAAATAGACTATGCATTTCTTGGACGTGCGAGCTACATTCTCTCAAAATACTCGTAAGAATTCGCACGCTTGGAAGACTGAAAAGGGCTTGATACATTTATACAAATTTGTATAAAAATTTAACAAAATATATAAATATATTCAGGGTAACGGAATTCGCTACGCGCTCCCTCCTGTTTCCTACGCCAAAGCGATCGATTACTTCTATGGAGGTAAACTATTGTTTTAATGAAAGTATTTACTAAAAAGTATACCTCAAACTGGTACAAACCGCTCTTTGGTGGGAAACATTGCCCACATTTTTAGTTATAACCGTGACACGAGGAAACAAGGGACAAGGAAGTTGAAATTGCTCAAATGTTTTCCTGAAAACATTCCCGCAAATATGTATGTTATTGCAGTCTGCATGCTCTTCATTTTCGGGGTTCTGTTGGAATTCGCACTGGTTAATTCGTATATGAGAAGGTGAGTTTCATTTTCCAGTTATAGATATGAAGAGAGGCAGTCCCTTGTTCCAATTGAGACGAAATTGTGGTTAGAAACCTAAAGATAGAATAAATTTTTTTTCTGGTTTTCAGCATAATTTTGGCTCTTGAATAAGACAAAATTATGAGAAATTGTGATAAGCATGCATACCCAAGAATAAATGATCGTCTCGAATATGGACCAGTTGTGTTTTAGTTTTAAAAGGTAACTAAAAAGTCAGCTATCGCAAATATTGTCAATATGCTTTCGTAGCGTCTACAATTTAAAAAAAAATCATAAATATCAATAATTAATTTTCAGAGCCAACAAGTACTCGCACATGGCGGATAAGCTTCGGTCGAGCAACTACGCATGCGCCACCCCAGGTAAATCGCAGATTACATAATGATGACGCAATCATTCTTTTCATTAAGAAACTTTTCATATTTTCGCTTGCCACCAATCTCTCAATTTATGGATTATTTCTATATATATTCATTTTTTTCAGTACTTGGCGAGTTCGATTCCGATTTTGACGAGGTGAAGCCGAACGGCAATCTCTACTACGGACGACTGAAGAACATGAAGAATGGAGGTAATTTTTCTTGCCATTTTACCTACTCAGAGCGGGAAGTTTCCAACTTTCCTTACTCTGGAGATGTTGTCTCCATGTGAGAGAGCATGAGAAATCGAGAGGTGGAGACATCACTTCTCCTAATAATTGGAGATGTGAACACTCCAGAGTAAGGAAAGCTGGAGACTTCGCTCTCTGAGTAATGATGACGCAATCTATCCAGAATGCTGTGCCTTGTGATCACTCAATTCGTCCTTAAATGCTTCCCTTCCCTTACAATTTTCCCTTTCCTCTTTCCCTTTGTTAGAAATTTTTTCAACTGTGCATGGTAATTGCCGATGGATGATGTAACAAGTAGTTTTTCAGAAAATGGCACGCCTCATCTCAACCCGGCGCATATGATGTACGAGGCGCTGAGATACTCGCGAAAAGCATTGTCAGTGGATAAAACGAGTCGAATTGTCTTTCCATGTAAGTTTAAGTTGATTATTAAATTTCGATTACACAACTTTCTCATAACATTACTACAGCTCCATTGTACGTAGCAACTAATGAGCAAAATACTTACAGTAACCTTCTCCCTTTTCAACGCCGTCTACTGGCTGTACTATCTGAATCGGTCGGACGGCGATATCCGCTTTGCTGCTTGATTTTTACATATGAAATAAGCACTTCCGGTTCAATTTCCGGTTCAAATAATTGAATTCAAAGCTGTGATACTAGCCAAACATTTCCGCCATTTATCGATTGATTTCTACCTCATAGTGACCATAATGAGCTTTTTCATTGATCTCATCACACCTAGGACGAGTATTAATGCCCATTTCCGACTAATTTATCTTCGATTGTTGTGGATAAAGATGTGACCCGCGGATTTTCTTCGATTTATGGGTTTTTTCTTCCCAGATTTGATAAGGAAAACGAATCTCTTGCTCCGAATGGAGATCACAGTGTCCACTGGAACTGAAAGTGCGATTCTCGTTTTACGAAAGACATTCTGCAGAGAATGAGGAAGAGAGGAAAATCAGTGAAAATATGTTTCCCGTCTGATCTAATCGATAGAAAGTGGAACAGGAGGGAAAGAAAAAAATGAAAGAGTTTGTGCGCTGGAACTTCTTTCAGCACGGAAATGCAAAAAAAAATTATTTGCGCCAAAACGCCGAAGAAGAAATTCCCAGAGGATACTCACAAAGAAAAAACTCGACGAGTTTGAAACTCCATATGCCCAGAGCGAGGGTTTGAAACTCTAATTTTCGAGAGAGTGCACGAAATCGAGAGACGCGCCCTCTCATTTCCGCACGTTCTCTAACATTAGAGTTTCAAACCCTCGCTCTGGGCATATCAAGATTAGAGTTTTTTCTTTGTGAGTAAGCACAATACCGAACCGCTCCATTCCTGTGTCCAATCTGCTGATGCTGTTTCTTGTCTATTCACCCCAATGCAACAATCACCCTCATAAGCTGCGCTCACATTTAGCTGCCCAGTGAACCTTTCCACTGCACTATAGAAATTGTGTGTTTCACTCTCCCTTTATGTTTTTTTCGCATTGTGAGCTCGATTGCTAGATCGTACGTCGTCTTTTGCACTCAAATCATCTATCCTTCAGTTCAGAGTTACACATGATTTCAAATGCCCGGCGATCTTATGGTTCACCCTTTCGATAAAATACTTGATGATCATGGGTGTCCTGATCTATCCAATCCCTCTTCAGTCGACCGTCCAACCGGCACATGTACTTGATGAAACTTTTCAATTGAACAATGGCACTAGATCAAAGCTCATAGGAAATTGCCCAGGTTTCGTCTACTTGCTATGCAATTCAGAATTCGTTTGATAGAAGCACGGACGCAGCGAGAGATTAAGAAAAAATGTACATTTTCAGATTCCTGAACTGTGATTTTTTTCGTTTGGCACATCTACCAATACGTTTATTAACAATATCAAAAGATTCTTTGCAATAGTTACGCTTTTCTTGCCTCCGCTGATTTCGTGTCTCACGTATATTTTAAATAATATGACAGCGCTCGCTCATCGCTCCTTAGGGTATTCCGTACCGTCTCCAATCAATAATCACAGTTCGCTAACTCTATTTATTCCGATAATTGATGGTATTTTCGATCACAAACCCCTTTCCACCCTGCAACCCCTCTTATTGCAAATTCACAAACACTCGTCAGAATACTAAAACGTTCCGCGGTTTAAGGCGAATTCCGCTGGCGAGAGAGCATGGCAAAGCGAGTGACACGCCGAGGTATAGAAAGAGCGTACACGTACCAGTAGTCCATTTCATTAACGTATCTTTTTAAAATTGTAATATCCGCCTACTATATCTCTCTAACACTCTCTCGTCAGTGCCCCAGAAGCGACAGAATTCTGATTTTGCATTTCACCACGCATGTAAGTTTTTTTTAATACGATAGGCTGCGTTTCGTTACAGGACCGAATTACATTCATTATAATTAATCCTATTACAATATTAAAATGATACGTTTATGCAATGGACTACTGGTGGTGTACTCTTTTTCTATATCTCGACGTGTCTCTCATTTTGCCATGCTCTCTCGCAGCCGTATCTGTTGTTTAGCACAGATTATCAACGGAACGTTTTATTATTTCGGACGAGTGCTCGTAAATTTGTAATACCGCAACACGGGCGAGTCGTTTGAAAAAAAGAGGTGCTGGAAAAATAATTACGTCGCACAGTCTCGTCCAAGTTTCAATAGCATGTTCATTTTGCGTTTCATTCTGTCCTAAAATCTTTTCGATTTCCAGTTATTTGGTTGTATTTCTCAAGCATAAAAGCAAATTCTATTAATTATCACCCCTTAATAATCGCGCCATTTCCAAGATGTGCCAGAAAAATGCTGATTGTGAGTCGTTAAAGTTACCGGGAATCCACGGAATAATTTTGAATTCGCGGTATTTCCTGATGATCAATGGCGAGCGTCGCGTGTCGCGTCGCGGATTCTTTGAAAGCTCTTTTTCTCATTCGATGTTTTCGTTACATAAATTCTAATACGACAATACATTTCAATAAATAATGAGGCATTGAAGTATGCAAAAAAAAAGAAGCGAAAAAAGGCTGGAGCGCCGACAGCCTTTCTTTTACGGCAATTGTCTATTCGATTCCGTCGTAAGATCAGACACCAAAAATGTGGATTCCCGGTAACTTTAAAGTCACTTCATAATTAAATTTTGACAGTATTTTCGATCGCGTCCTCTATTTCTATTCCTTTATTTCTCTCGGCAGCCCGCACTCTTTATTCCGTTACAAATCTGATCCACCCCGAGAGTCGGCGTTTTTGATATTCCCACGCCTCCCTTGCTGGGGGGGGGCCTGACCGATTTATTGGTGGTATCTGTGACAATGTGATATTGTATGCGACTGACCACGATGAAAAATGTGTGAAATCGGAGTATAGTATCACATTTTACACTTGGTTTATATTATATGTGAAAGATAAGAGAAAGATGTACTCAATTTTTCGGATTGCATGGAAACTCAATGATTTAATGTTTCACATTTACATTACAATGTTTCGAATTCGAGCAGAAGGCGCTTTGATCGTATGCAGTTCATGAAAATATTCGTATTGTAAAGTGTTTTACCTGATCTATGTGACTGGTTTCAGTGATATTCTTGCACATTTTCATACCGACGTAAAAATGTGAAAAATCGGATTTCACTATCTCTCCCTTTTCATCATGTTCAATCACTAACTATTTTTAAAATTTCAGTGATGGTGAATAATACGCATCACTCCACAAGCACAACCGTTCAACTTTCCAGAAAATAGTGGTAGTGAGAGGGCGTGTCATATCGAGAAGCACTCTCTCATTTTATCACACTATCTCGCCCATGACCACTTTCTGCTATGTTGGAATAATTTTAACCGTGGTGATCTTCGCGCCCCTTTTCACAAATGAAATAAGGCGAAATGTCGTATTTCCCTCCCACTTTCGTTTTCGTGTTTCACGCTCCTATCAACTGTTTGCAAATTGAGATCGCTGACAATTGCTTCTTTGATACGTGGACTCTCAATATATTCTTCAGCTCTTTGAACGCTAGATCAAATCAATCGGTTTTGAGCGCTGTGCACATTATGCATTTTTCGTTTCATCGTTTTGCCTACCAGATACTTCCACGTCGTGAATGTGAGTGTGCACTGCACACAACTACGTTGACAATTACACTCACGGTTGAGCTTTTTTTTTTGAATTAATTTTCCATGTCCGGTGATGTTGTGCCCTCACTTTCAAGTCTGTCACCTTTATAAATCTGGCCACGACAATCTTCCAGAAACGGGTCAAAAGGTAAGAAAATTCGGGAAAGTGAGAGAGAGGCAGTCTATTTGACGAAAAACGCTTTTCCCAAAATTGTAAGCAATCTGCCAGATTTTTTCCGATGCAAACTTATTCTATCTTTCATCCGCATTCAACAAGACTTTCATCGATCGAATCAGATCAATAACGTTATTCACTCTGTTTATCGAATTTTAGATTTTCTTCAATATTATACCTTTTTTGAGCGTTTAATCGCTAATTTATCGCCTAGTTTTCATGCTAATTGGCCAATTGCGCGCAAGTTTTTTTCACTTCCCGCACTCTCTCATCTCAACACAACCTCTCACTCACTATATTTCTCTAGCACGTTCTCGCCTTTCCACACTCTCACGTCCGTTCCAAATCGGATCCTTGCTGAGAGCCGGTGGTTGCTTACGAGGGTTCTCTTATTGGAATCAAATGGAATTGTCAAATTGGGAGAACAAAGGAATTCTGGCCGCAACGTGTGCGAGAGAGTGAGATAAATGGAGAGGGTAGTGATGCGTTCAATTCCAAATTGTTTCAAGAAGAGAACCCTATTGCTTACCCTTGTTATCGTACCGCAAGAGAGTTAAAATTGCAAAAATATATATATATAAGAAAACCGTCCGAAATGCGCGGCAACTCATTGATGTAACGTTTCATACTCCCTTGAAACAGTATCTTTTCAGGGAATGGGCGATCGTGCGATTGATTATTCGTAATACATAATAGTCGTACTGAAAGTATTTCGTTGATGACTGTAGAATATTTCGTTCCAATCTGAAAATGCGTCCCCTGTTTGTGCGGTCCCTTTACATTTGCATTTCAACTTCCCTTAAACACTTTCAGATCGTTGACACAGATATACATTAGGTTTTTTTTCGAATTTCAAACTCTATCTCCAAAAGAAGGCTAGCCGAACGACACAATATTTACGCAATTGCTATGTCACCTGACCGGCGATTCGGCGTTTCTCTTGCTAACTCTCAATTTGGGTGCCGACTCCTATCGTACGTTCCAATTTTTAGTTTGAAGAAAGTTAAGTCTAATAATCTGTCCAAAACGACCAGAATTCTTATAGTATCTCACATTGAACCTGCAATCTTTTCGCGGTGGGAGATGGCATATTGTGGAGATAAGTAAGAAAAAGGCAGAGAGATAAGGGGAAACGAGGAGGGTGCGCGAGAGAAAAGCGCGCTGCATTTGTGTTTCACCAAATACTGATAACAGAAATGAAACCTCGAACATCGGGGGAAAATAAACGGTTTCAAGCATTCGTATTACGCCTTCTTTAAGCCCATCTTCTATTTCAATCCACATTTTTTCTCCTTCAGACAGGGCTAGGGGGAGAAAGAGTTAGCTCAGTGATTTTGCGTTTCACAATCTCTTAGAGTTTAAAAAGTGACACTACCCGACACTTCGGGTACCCGACTGCGCAAAATGAGAGGGCGAAAAGAGTCGGGGAATAAGTGATTCCACTCCATTACCCGACACCGACCAATTTCAATGTTCACGTGAGTTTCTCGCCTCATTTTCACTGAATTCTGATGATATGAATGGTCGATCGACAAATTCTCACGTCGGAAGCCCCCTAATTCACAGATAAGTTTATTTATTTGCTTAATATTGATGATGTTGATCACGAGATTTTTGTATTGGCCAAACGCTGTCACTCTCACTTCTCAAATGACCAAGTAGAACTAATTAAATCACCATATCTCTATTCTTAAGGGCCCTTCATCACTGTTGATAAGAACTCGACTGGACTCGATCAATCAAAGGTTTCTCATCTCTCCGATTGTTACGGTAGGATCATCAAATTAGAAATAACAACGATCTCTCTGTATCTCCCCTCCTTGCTTGTGGACTCGGTCCATCTTTCAAGTAAGCAACTCTTCCCGCACGCAGCCTTTGGCAGACTATACCTATATTATCACCAGCAAGCGTTACCTGTAAGCCAATCTAAATACTATGGGAAACTTATGACAACTTTGCTGCTTTCTATTTCAGCGGCCAAGAGAGAACACGAAAAAAATCAACCTTCAGCTGATAAACACGCTGAGGTTTGTTTTCTTTCTATCAGTACGGAAAGGGTGAAAACCGGCTATATTAATTTGTAACAGTTTTGAGTTGAGCCTTCTTTCGTTTTCTAATAGCTTTTTGAATGTTGCCATTTCAAAGTTTTCATCAGATTCCATATGAGTTTTTCAGGTTACGTGCAGTGGGACGACGACTGAACGCCTGTTAGACATACATGATTACCATTAAATTTGTATATTTATACAGAAATCTACAATAAGATATCTGTTTATAGCAGTTTTAAGATCAACCCTGGCCGATTTGGGTGTCGGGTAATGATTCCTTTCTGACTCCGAGTGTCGGGTCCATTCATTTCTCGAAATTGAGGCAAAAGAACCGTTGAGACCCGAATTACCCGACCCGAATTACAAACGACCCTTATAATCCGTCAGAAGTTCGCGAACTTTTCACGCATCTTTTCTTGCTCGTTTTAGGCTATTTTCTTTATAATTTGCGTTAGGTCATTAGAGACGCATAAGAAACTCCTAATGCCGAAGAAATTAACCAAAAATATAAACTAGGGAATTAGCCGCACCTCTTAGAAGGTCGCGGAATTCTGCGAGCTGGAAACGAGGAGAGGGAAAAGTAAGCAATGTTGTTGTTGTATTTCTGCGCTCTCTCGATTCACGTGCTCTCTCGTCACTGTCTAGCTGCGTGAAAACAGCTCGCAGAATTCCGCGACCTTCTAAGAGGTGCGGCTAATTCCCTAGTTTATATTTTTGGCTAATTTCTTCGGCATTAGTAGTTTCTTATGCGTCTCTAATGACCTAACGCAAATTATAAAGAAAATAGCCTAAAACGAGCAAGAAAAGATGCGTGAAAAGTTCGCGAACTTCTGACGGATTATAAGGGTCGAAACTCTACAATCTCTTGAAAGAAATTCATTTCAGTGAAATGGGCGATTAGTTATACTTTGTAGACGTAAATCGCATTCTAAAGAATTTTAAAATGTGCGGAAAATGTGTAGTTTACTCCCTCATTTCGCACTCTCTTATCTTACGCTGAAGGAAAAATAGCAAACGCAAAAAAATAGCCCCAGTCTTGATACGTCGTGACAAATAATTGAATCTCTTGTGTTCGCGCGCTCTGTCACACATTTGATCTGTACACTCACCTTCTCTACATACTCATAGTTTTTTTTAGATCTGAAAAGAAATGGAAGGGTGAATGTTTTCAATTTGAGTGCGTCAATGTTCCACCGCATTATGTGTTTCACGCTCCTCTAAAGTGTTTGCAACTCGTAAAAGTGGAGATCGTACTGCTGTAGAGTGCGAAATGTGAGACCACGGTCTCTTCATTTCACACACTCTCTCATCAATCGACCGGTCGAGAGATAATATAAATATAATATATTTTTCCTGAAGAGACCGTGGTCTCACATTTCGCACTCTATACTGCTGACTCTTCATTGGCTCTCAATTATTTCCTTTCCATTAACACGCTAGCTATCCAATTTGTGCGCTGTACTCTGTATTTATTTTTTGTTTCACTCCCCCTTTACGTTCGTTCGATTTGTGGATATCAGTGTTAATTTGAACATTGTGTACTCGAGCCATCCACCCCCCCCCCCCTAAGAGTTGCTCATGGATGCAATCGCCCCGGTTCGTGGTTCACCCTCCCTTTAGACGCTTGGCGAAAACGGACGATTTATTCTTCATTTCTCATCACCGAACCACCAATCCGTAAAAAATATACCGAATTTTTCGGCAACGCGATCTTTCAGTATTCAAAGCCTACAACATCGCGGGCGCAATGAGAGAAAAAGCAAAAGCTACCATGCAAAAAAAATGTAGTGACCACTAAAATATAATATAAATATAATATATTTTTCCATTTTTATGTGTCCCACCAGCGTCGGCTCGCAGGGTCATCGTAGCCGTCCTGTCGTTTTCTCTTTAATGCTCTCTTCAATTAATCTCAACATCCAAAACGATAATATTTATTTGACATTTGGACGATGAATAAATTCCTGCCGTCAATGAACACGCCAGCGCTAAGTTATCCGATTTGTACACACTGCGCTTTTTGCACAGCGTGATTTTGCGTTTCCCTCTCCTGTCAAATCGGGCCAGCTAATAACAAGTGGCTCCTGAGTGTCAATGATATTTTTCTGTTTCCAAACATAAAACGCGCATTCTATTTATAATATATTCTGAGCAAATTGAGCGCCGAGCAACCGGTGGACTTTTATCAAGTTTCCCTCCCACTTGAAACTCCTTCCACTCTGGATTTCTCAATTTTGAACTCTAAAAATCACAAAAAAATAGTATCTCCTATGTTTCAATGGCGCGGTCGCACTCTCCTCGTTCCCCCTTATGCCTCCCTGTCCTTTTTGAATCCCTGCGCGTCAGGGTCAGTTTGGCATAGAGCCAAACGCGAATAACTATGTTCAAACTTATCGGTTGAACATGCGGTTTTCGGGGCTCTTATCAGGAAATCGATTACCATAACCCGCCAGCGAGAACTCAGTTGACCAAAAGTTCGTGGGACACCACCTGGTGTTTCTTTCGTAGCACCCATAATTCAAATTGTTTCCAAACAATGAAGAAGTTTATTCTTAAGCCAAAACTTGCTTATTTCTGCCAATTTTGGGTGCTTGCTCACTCTTTCAATTTCCATATCTCCGCGCATGATTGCAAACCCCACCAGAAAGGGGTTAAGAATTGAGAGACTGCGCTATAGCAAGAGAGTCTCTCTTTCACACCTCTGATAACTTTCTGGATCAAGGCTGTGAGGCAAGGCCCTTGCCGAAATTTTTTTCTAATTTTGGAGGCAACGGCAAAACAATATTTGGGAAATCTTTATTACAATTTTGAAATGATACGTTCATGAAATGGACTACTGGTGGTGTGCTCTCTTTCTATACCTCGGCGCGTCTCTCGCTTTCTCATGCTCTCTCGCAGCCGTATCTGTTGTTCAGTACGGATTATCAACGGAACGTTTTATTATTTTTGATGAGTGTTTGTGAATTTGTAATATCTGTGTTCTCATTCACCTCAAATGTTCTAGATTCGAACAAACAGCGCTAGTTCGCAGTATGACATAGTTTTCAATCAAATATTGCACTGCGTGGGTGAGAAACGTGCGAAAACTACACTAAAAGTAAACTAATAATTTGTTTTCGCGCACTCTATAACGAATTTGATCTCTAAAGCTTTTCCCCGGACGTTTGACTATGAGAGAAAAAATATGACTGCGCAATTTTTAGCGGTGATTATATGTTTCACGCTCCTACCAAATGTGTACATATAGGGAGAGCGGGCGATCGTTCCTGTCGACATCGTTCCATTCCGATAGAAAAGGATCGGAATTTACTTTACTAGTGCAGCTCCATTTGGCCATAGTTTCACTGGGGCGACAATAGGAGAGAGCGCACGGTGGTCATGGGAACGCACACTTTACATGAGACGGGGTTTACAAGCACTGGAGAGGGGACCCTGTCAACCCCGTCTCGAGTAACGTGCAGCTATCAATCACCTTGCTACAGTAGATTTGGTGGTGTAGACAGCACATAATATGGTAGATTGGGAAATCAACCCCATTCTGGATGCCATAACGGGGGATGGAACGATGTGTGTCGTTACTGCTCATTATTGACTCTCAATTATTTTCGCTGCTATTTAAACTCGGTAGATCGACGATATTCGATTTGTTTTTCTTCTTCTGCACAACACACCGATTCGCAGCCCGATATTTTGATTTGCATTTATTTTTTGTTATTGAGCGAATATGCAAATTTTCTAGAGAAATTGTTCGTCTTGGGTATGAAGAAGACAATAATTCGTCTGTTTCGAGTTCACCACCCCAGGTGATTTTACGTCGCATCCTTACTGTAAGTTTCTTTCAAATCGAGTAAGCAGACGTTGCCTTAACCGTGTTATTGTACAACACATGTTTGCTATAATTTAGAATGAAAATTCGTTCTTTGTCTTTTTATTATTATCGCCATCTTTTCCACAGCCCAATGTGATGTTGTACCCCTACTGCAAATCCTTTTTTTTGGATCATTCATGTTAGGGCCAACTTTGTCATTGACCGTCCATATTTCCAGAAACAAGCTCAATTTTTCATTCCCCACTTCTTTGGAGTTTTCCTTGACCTTTCAAGAACTCCTGGCCTTGGAAATGGACGATAACGTACGACACTCGCGCAAAAATCACACTAGGTAAAACACAATTAGGACGAGTAAAACTTTCCACTTCTCAATTTGTTTCATTCCAGACTAAAGTAATTTTATCTTCGATTGTTGATAGTGTCAACTTGACACTCAACAAACTCCACTAAGCCTTTTCGCTAGGGTTCATGAGCTGTGGAATTATAAATTCCTATTCCCTCCTTCCTCTCGCTTCTTTCACCTTTTTGGACATAGCCTAGTGATCTTGCATTGCGCTGTGACTTCAACCGCTGTCGAACCTCGCAGTCTCCGATTTCCGAATTTCTTCTTCAATATGCAATAGTTAGTGATTTGTTAAAATAATAACCGAAAATTGCGCTTAGCAGCCGCAGATCTTGCGTCGCACCCTCGCGTCGAGTACTTGAAACCTCAAAAGCATGACATCGTACACCTTTTCCTTTCCCAATAATCTCGCCAGCTCTTTGCTGATATTGAGTTTCACTCTTGCTTTCAACTTCTTCGCATTCTTGGCATATCTTTGTTCTTCTGCACGATAGTTCCCCTTATAATAATTATCGCGGCAGCTAATCTGAAATTCGGGTAAATAATTAGATTAGCTCTCTCCATTTCGCGTGGCGTAGAGGTGTAAGGCACTGCTTGTCAGACGAAGTGTCACGAGTTCGACCCCCGCCCAGGTTCACCAAGCCTTCCATCGCCTCGTTGTCGGTAAAATTGGTAGCAACTTTGATTGCGAAAGATAACGTGCCCCAGAAGCCTGATCAGCAGGGGATACGTAGATCTGTGCAGCAACCGGCCTTATGTGATGTTAAAAATCCAGGAAAAGATCAGAGATGTGATCTTTTGCCTGTTAAAAATTCCAACCAAAAGATCGACAAGAGATCGAATATTTGAATTCCCGCACTTTCTGTTTTATCGATTACCAGAGAAGGTACAGACTCAATTTTTGGATCACGTGTTCCAAATAGGAGTGTCGATGGTCACCCAAAGTTTCAACATTCTAGCCCCACTGGGAATCAAGATATGCGCAAAAATCGATAAATGCGGGAATTCAAATTTGAGATCTTTTCGATCTTTTGGTCGTGAATTTTTTAACAGGCAGATGTCAACATTTGAGATCTTTTCGAAGATTTTTAAAGCCACATTACCGGTCGGCCCCGGCAGAGTAGTCGCTTGTCGACGTAAAGTCCTCTTGATTCCGGTAGCAACTCTACTCTCTCTACCTCTCCATTTCGCACACTCTCTACGCACGTCGATTGGTGAGAGAGTGTGCGAAATGAAGAGAGCTAATCCAATTATTTACCCGAATTTCAAACTCTACGATCTATCCGTGCCCGCTCTGTTCATCGACGCTCTCGTGCTTCCGTGGATTCCTTTTTTTAAAATTTTCTCTTTGTCTAGTGTTTTTTTGTTCGCATCTTTGCCTTGTTGCAATCTGGGAATGCAGATTTTACGGGGATCCAGACGGGCAATATACGCCAGAGATCCGCAAAAATCACAGTCGTGTTAATTGCCTAGTGATCTTGCGCTGCACCCTTGATTCAACTGTTCTCAAATCCCGAAGCAGGTGATCCGGTCTCTAATCACAGCAAATGTTTTCTTTCTTTCTTCGGGCCACATCATTCAAAACCTCCGGAAATAGGATCGAGAAAGTATGGGAAAGAGGGAGAGCATCATTATCGATTTTATTATCTGATTCGCTGCAGATCTATTTCTGGAGGTGATCGTGTGCTCTATTATCGTATGAGAAAGAAAACTACATCCTCATTTTGAGCATTTTGAAAGAAGATTAATTGGGCGAACCGAATACGGCAAGTGGAAGGACTACGCTGGTCTCGAGCGCTCACTACTTGGATTCCTTATAATCGTTCTCGCCCTGTTGGTCATCCTCGAATGCGATGGAGAGAAGAACTGAGTCGATCAATAGGGAACGATTGGTGGTCGATTACGCAAGGAGAATATATGTCACGAAGAGATCAGCATGCATTATAACCATCGAACCGCATGATACTGATAAATGATTCTGATTTTGAGCTCGTCCCCAGTCATTTTGCGTTTCACCCTCACTACAAGTCCGACCAAATCGTGAAAGTAAACGCTATGTTCACTTCGTTTGGACATCACACGTTCGCTAACATACTTGCAAAAAGATAAGTGTATCATTGGACTCTTTGAACTCTCTCGCAGTTATTTATGTTCACTCAATGCCCACCCTATGCAAGTCGTTTTTCTGTATTTCTTCCAACCGTACGAAATTCGTGTCGAGACCATTGAAATTTGCGGGAATTCGACGGTGCCTTTACTGTCACTATAGTGTACAAAAAATTCCAATTCGTGTGTGTGGTTTTGTGTTTCGCTCTCACTTCTAATTATTGGCATCGTCAAAGATGGCGATCATAACCATTCAATTTTTCATTTCCCTTCTTCAATCGCCGATATCAGTTCCTTTTGGCCAATCATATCTTATTTTTATTTATTTATTGTACACTACAAGGGTGCGACGACATGTACAAAAACGAACGAGTAACAATGATATTTGAATATTGGCGTCGAGCTTCGAACGTGACCTAGTGCGATGAATAACTTCCCGAATGATAGTGAGCACTCGCATAAACAATGATGAATATTGAACTCCTGAATCGCAAATATTTCTCCTGCAAATTGCAGGTTCGAGCGTTTCTCGGAGAAAATTGCAGGGTGCATACATCGCGTAGCAAATGCGTCAGAATTTTTTTAATGCTGAAAATTGCCTATTACATATACTATAATTCCAGTAATTTTCTCGCTGTTCAACGCGTCTACTGGCTGTACTATCTGAATCGATCTGATGGCGAAATCAGCTTCGCCGCTTGATTTTTACATATGAAATAAGCACTTCCGGTTCAAATTCCGGTGAAAACCAGCGATTGTATTCAAATCCCTGTGATACTAGCCAACATTTCCGCCATTTATCGATTTATTTCTACCTCATAGTGACCATAATGAGCTTTTTCATTGATCTCATCACAATTAGAACGAGTATTAATTTCCATTTCTCAATTTCATTTATTCACGACTATAGTAAATTTATATTCGATTGTTGTGCATAAACGTGTGATTTCCGTGAATTTTCCTCTATTTATGGAATTGTTTTCTTCCCAGACATGAAAGGAGAAAAGATAAGAGAGAAGAGAAAAGATAAGGAGTGATAAGGCAAGATAAGGAGCGGCAATACGGAATATGAGAACGGTATCTATGGTGATATCAGTGTCTGAATGTGATAAACAACCGAGCCATCGTTCAGACGACCGCTTTTTATCACTCTACTTTTTTCGAAAACGCGCGTCAATAGCAGCTGTTTTCTCCCAAATCACAGCCTTCTGGCGTTTCTTAGCATTTCCAGTGCAATTAGTGGCACATTCGGCACAATTTTCACACATTGAGTCACGTGAAAGATATTCGCACGTTTTTCTCCTTCTCGCGACGTGGGCAAGCTCGTTAGCGCGATTATGCTGCACAGAGGCTTGGAAAATGTGTTACACTTGCCCGCGATCTTTATAGATTGCGCATTCAATTTTCTCGAACTTTTTTGCAGCTTTCATAAACTAATCAAATAGCTGTTCGTATTTATACTCATCGTCATATTCTTTTCAATGGTCACACCAGCTATCTGGAACCTCCACAGCACATCATTCCTCAGGCCGGCCAACCTTCCAGAAAGGCCTTTGGAGTGAGAGAGCGTGTGAAATCGAGAGGGACGCTCTCACTTTTGCACACTCTCTCGTCCTAACCCTGGTCTGTAGGTTTGGAATCCTGTGCACAGACGGCTCTCTCTCTTTTATGCAGTCTGGCGCTCCCATCCCCTTTCTGGGGGCGCTGAATTATGTGAGAGCGATGACGTAGGTGAAGTTCCGCGGATTAAAACACGTGTTTCTCCCTTATTTCTTCATGCACTCATTTGTTTTTGTCTTTGCTGAAAATCACCTGGAAAAAATGAAACGAAAGGTTTCGAAACGAAAATTTCTTTTGACAAAGCCTGCCATTAGTTCTGCTCGTTAGTTTTATGTTTTAACCGTGAACTAAATTCAGTCATCAATATTGTATAATCTCCGAATGATAGGTGAGCTAACTTTCTACGACATATCAATAAAACGTGCTTATTCTTGTTATTTCGTTCGTTTCTTGATTGAACCAAGCCAATAAATTAAACATTTATAGAACCTGCCATTCCACATACTCTTTCACCAATCGACCGGTGTAGAGAGTGTGCGAAATGAAGAGTGATAACCCAATTATTTACCTGAATTGCAGTCTGCACAGAGAATGAATATATGAGACACCGAGTATATGATATACTCAATATTGAGTATATTCGCGCGTCGAGAGAGCGTGAGAAAACGAGAAAATATACTCAATATTGAGTATATCATATACTCGATGTCATATCTCAGTATAGCATATACTCAATAGTAAGTATATTCATTCTGGGTGTGTGTCTAGATAACTGCAATCATGTGTTTTGTCACATGAAGGACTAGACAACCATTGCGAATCAAAATTTCAGTTCCTATTTACTTCATTCAGATCGCACATTTCCCACATGTTATTTCTTGCTTCATTCGTTCAATAATGTGGTGTTAGTTTTCGGAAAAAGGAAATGGAAAAAGGCCAATATTTGAATTCCCGCAATTTCTTATCTCCGTTCTCCGTGAAGCAATCGACTCGAAACTTCGTTTATAGGTGTAAAAGGGTCGGAAAATGTTATATTCGAAGTTTTGAGTCTATTGCTCCACGGAGAACTGAGATAAGAAATTGCGGGAATTCAAATGTTGGCCTTTTTCCATTTCCTTTTTCCGAAAACTAACACCACATAAATCTGTACTGATGGTGTAGAATGATACTGCTTTATTGGAATAGAGTGATAAAATTTTAATGAATAATATGTGAATTTCGTAAACAGCGAATATATTGTTTTTTTTTCTAAAAAAATGCTATGAGACCGCTCGGTTTGTTTCTTATTTCGCTCATTCTACATATTTTGCGACTTATATGCCAGCTATTTTTTTTGTTATCTTTTTTTTTGTTATCTTGTTTTTGTTATCAACAAATTCCACGATTTTTTGTTGTTTGCTGAAATTCACGGCCAACAAACCTTTTTGTTCTATCCGCGCCACACATGATCCGTTCACTATTTTTTGAAGAAGTCAACAAAATGTATTTTTAAAGTTATAAACGTATCTTTCTTTCTCAAAATATATTATACAGATAGCGAAACACTTTCCCATTCATATGTGTTTCAACGGTGGTACAAATTTGGCGTGGCTCAGAAATTTTATTCTGGTTCATCCATTCCGGCTCATTTACACAAAATATAATCACTTCTAACGTCAGTCACTAATTGGTAGGGACGGGAGCATTGCACACCGATGACCGAAATAAATTACAACAGTACCCTCTTTTTTTATCGCCCGTCTTGTCCCTCAGATGAATGATCCAAGCAAATTTGCTCATTATTGATTGCAGAAGTAGATTGACCGAATCTTCAAAATGAACTCCTACGAGCTTGAACGCTTACTGTAGTTCATGGGGAGCGCATTCATTACTATTTTTAAAAATTGATTTTCTAAAAAAAACCGCGGATTGTATTTTATTGAAATTTGCGCAAAACACAGAGAATATCCATGGTCACAATATATTTTTTAAACAGAAACATACACGTCGCGGTTTTTGAGATATTTTAAAGGTCGATTTTCTGTTACAAATTTACAATTTTCAGGAGCTTTTTTCTCAATCAATCGAATTGCGATGGCATTTTCCTTTTGATTACAATTTTTATTTGCGCGTAAGCTACATATGTATGGTAGAAAAAGGGGCCTGCAACTCTTTTTTTGAAAATCATGCTTTTTGTGACCCCCTGCTATCTTTATCGTCTTCATTGTTCGAATTTCTTCTTCGAGTGCTGCACTGCTCCATCTCTTTATCCTCATTACAAAAATATAAAATAATGCATAGTTATTCAAACAAATTCGTTTGAAAGTTTTCATTGAAAGATTACGGTATTTTGGCCTCAACCGCGTTGCAGGTAGTACGGCAATATCGCGTACTCAAAAAATCACACGCCCGTCCGTACTAATTGGTCGCAGTCTTATTGGAGGAAACATTCTGCCCATTGCCGACATCAACTGTGAACATCTCACCGTGGGGCACCGTAGGAAGTTATCTAGCCACATGATTCCAAATCTACAGACCAGGGTTAGAGCGAGAGAGTGTACAAAAGTGAGAGAGTCCCTCTCGATTTCACACGCTCTCTCACTCCAAAGCCCTTTCAGGATGGTTGACCGGCCTGTGGAATGATGTGTAGCCTTACATTAGACAGAAATTCCTTTTTTTGTGAATATCGTGTCCAATAGATACTTTTTGTTTGCTATAAATTTATCATCAAATATCAGGTCGCTAGTATTACTCGTCGAATTTTAATTCCAATCGATAAAATTCCCACTTTTCTCCGCCGGTCACCGATGATTGTTGTTCGAATATTGTCTCTGCGCGCTGACGCACGCAACCAGCTCATTTTCTCGCACGTATCTCTCTCTCTCTCTCTCTCTCCCCCAGAAACCAGTCAGAAACAAAGAAGGGAGAGGAGCGATCTCCACTCTTTCCCTCTGATCGACGCATATTTTCCCCTGCTGTCCGATCATTATTATTGTAATCCGTCGGTGAGAGAATTCCGTGTAGAACTCGCTCAATTTTATAGCCATTTGATCTCTGGTTTGAGGGCGCGAATAAACCGTTGGACGTTCGCTTTTCGTCTCGGCATAAAATGCGATAGATCATCTCCTCATTGTGTACACTCTCTGCACCCGCACAAGCGAGCGATAGAGTACTGGAAATAAAGAGAATACGCGAGAGAGCGTGCGAAAACGAGAGAGCGCCGGCGGGGAATTTTTCCATCGCGCTATTCATTGATTTGATTCAAAGACGAGCGTGGCATTAGATTGTTCATATTTGTCATCGATGACATTTGCTGCACGCTAGTCAAAAGTGATGAATAAAGATGAAATACCGGGGTTGCCCTTTTATACGGCGTTTCTTTATCATTTATTGACGTTTATTTTTAATTGAGAATTGCTTATCTATTCTTGTTTATCATTTTAAATCAGTGAAATCCTTGATAGGAGTGTAACTGTTTGCTGTTTGAGACTGATTATTTTGTCCTCTATTGTCTACCATTTTTAGTAATCAAGAACCAGTAAAGGAATGATCTGATTAGTGGTTACAGACGAACAGCAGACCGATTATGAAAAACCTTGGGCGAACGTTGAACAGATCCGTGCGCAACCCTTATCCACCAAGTCTGTCAGACAACAAAAGGCGTTTTCTAGTGACATTTATCCACTTTGTAACCCCCATTACTCACTTTTTCCGATTAATTGCACAAACCTTTTTTGAAACAACTTTCTTCAACTTTCAGAGATTTTTTCATTAAAAGTCAGAGTTCATATTTTTTTCAGTGCTCAATAATTTTCCTTGAGTTTGCGAAATTCCATCTCTTTACGATGTTTCTTCCCTTGTTATATTTTTTCGAAGGGTTCCTTGACTGATTTCTGAAATTTTATTGTTCACTACATTCTTTGCTCACTCAGAACGGCTCTTGGTGCGTAATTGTTTTTACTGTCTGAGAGTGATTATTTTGTCCTCCATTGTCTTCCATTTTCTGTAATCAACAATGAGTAGTGATGTGGTTTTATTACCCAAGCTGGAAAAGGCGTTTATCTTGTTTGTGCGAATTCCAAGCGTTTATCTTGTTTGTGCGGAACGCTGATTCACCTAGTTGTTGGAAACATAACGTCCTCAATTAGCTACATCAATACAATGTCGCTTCGCGATTCACCATACACGGAGCTACTTTCATTTCATGACAGGATCAGGGCTAAATTTTTCACTAGGTAACTTTGAAATTCTCCAATTCATCTCTCTCAGTTTTCATATTTATCCTAGTTGGATACTTTTTATATTACGTTTCTCTGTGCTCAATCATTTATATTCCGAAATTGCGAAATCTTTACGATGTATCGTCTCTCCTTTCTCTAAAGAAACGTTTCTTCCCCATTCCCTTCTTCATCTCTTAGACAGATGATTTCTCTTCTTGTCTGTATAATTTCTTTTCCGCTTTCTATGTTTTCTCCATTTTTATCCATATTTTTTTCCTCAATGTTGATTCAATGAAGACGCGTTGAAGGACTTCCAAATCTTTCTTTCCGATGTAAATTCTATTTTTGAAGAAATACAAATTTTCTAATCTGATTACTGTTTCCCATACAAAATTCTGTGTTTTTCGTGATATCAAATATATTTACATTTTCGACGGCTAATAGCCAAACGTCCATACTAATTGGCCAACTGCGCGCGCTTTTTTCTCCTCGCTCTCTCTCTTCTCCATGCACTCTCGCTTTCCTTTCTTTCTCTGACATTCTCTCGCTTGTCCACACTCCCTAACCGTTCCAAATCTGCAGGCACGAGCGCCGGTGGTGCAAGTGCTCCCCTTCACAATGTTCTGGTGCCTCAAGGAATGTAAGGCAAACGAGCAACGAGTGTCTTTCCCTAATTGGGAAAAGGCGCCCAAGAGCCGCTGTTCGGCGCTTTTTCCCAATTAGGGAAACATACTGCGTGGCCGCTTCCCTGACAATCCGAACATTGTGCCGCGCTTACCTCTCTCGATCAGAGTTCTGCCTCACCCGTGCTCACTACTGGTGCATTTGAATCCAAATGTCCAGAGATGGGTCAAGGGTGGGAGAGTATGAGAAGTTAGAGTCTGTCTCATTTCATAGCCCAGACCCCTTTCAGGACGCGAAGCAATCATTTGCAGTACAATTGCAAATTCAGTGTTGGTAGTCGAGTGGAAATTTTCGCGCAATTTGAATTATGGAACTGACATGTATGCCTCTTCCTATTTTTTTTTGCACTTTGTTATCGTGCGGAGAACGCTGGTCCGATTTGCGCGCGCACCAATCAGTGATGTTGCGTTTCGAACGCACTTCAAGTACCTTCACGTTTGTAAGTGCTCACTGAGAAACGCGCGCTAAATCGGTATCTCCATTTTGCATTTTTTTAAATCTTACTATGCCGCAGAGTCTATGTGAACGACCAATCACGCTATAAATGGATAATTGTGCTCATTTTTTTCTGATTGCGCGGGAACTTAGTGATTTAGAGTTTCACACAAAATCGAAACTGCTTCGAATTTATGTAGCGGTGCTTCGGTCGATTCCTACTTTTAATTTATAAAAAAATCGTAAACTCTCCTTTGATTTGGGTGTTTTCCACCTCTCCAACTACTGGGGAAATGTTTAAAATCGGAAAAAAATCCCTCCGTTTTCACGTTTAAAGGTGGTATCCCACGAACTTTTGGTCAACTGAGTTCTCACTGTCGGGTTATGGTAATCCGTTTCCAGATAAGAGCCCCGCAAATCGCATGTTCAACCGATAAGTTTGAACAAAGTTATTCGCGTTTGGCTCTGTGCCAAACTGACCCTGAATGCAGGAATTCAAAAATGATTGGGAGGTTACGCACAAGGGCCGTTCTTAGTTTGTGACCCCTATCAAAAATGATAGGGGTCACAAATGGACAGAGGGACGAAAATTCGTACTTCAGCCCTCATTTTTTCCTTACTCTATCATATTATACGGTAGGAAAGACCACGGCCGAAAAGTGTGTATTTTTATACCAAAAGGAAGTAATCTTTTTAAAAAACAGTGTTCACAAATGAGTAAAGTGGGCGGGGCCAACGGCGAAGAACGCGCGCTTTCTAGGAGTGCCGTGCCACATCATTCCACAGGCCGGTCAACCTTCCAGAAAGGCCTTTGGAGTGAGAGAGCGTGTGAAATCGAGAGAGACTCTCTCACTTTTGCATACTCTCTCGTCCTAACCCTGGTCTGTAGATTTGGAATCATGTGGTGCCAAAAAAACAGCCCGAACTCCAATATGCCGAGACAAATAGTATAATCACTTGTTTTGATGCACTCACGAATTTGAACTGTAAACTCAGCGTCCCTGCAGACGCATTGCGATGTTTGTCTTGCAGTGAGAGGAAAAAACAAACTTTTTAGCTGTGATTACGTGTTTCACGCTTATGTAAAATACTAGCAAGCTGTCAACACAGACAATCGACTCGAATCATAGAAGCTAAGCATTCAACATGAACGAAATTCAATTTATTTACTCCCAGTGCTTCTCGCGATCACATAATTTATTAGATTTCGCAATTTCTTTTGTGATTTTACCGTATAGCAGCCCAACGATTTTCTGTTTCACGATCTTCCGATAAAGAAATTCTGCAAACGGTCGAAATCTACTCCAGTTGGCCTCTGCCTCATGCGATCCGATTTGCGCGTGCGCATTTTTCGTCTGCGCACTGCGCTCATTTTGTGTTCCACTCTCAAAATGCTTCCGCGTTGTGAATTTGGGTGCCCACTAGAGCGCGAAATGTGAGACCACGGTCTCTCACTTTCGCACACTCTCTCGTCTATCGACCGGTCTAGAGGTCTAGAGACAGTGGTCTCAGATTTCGCACTCTACCACAAACGCAACTTACCACTAGCCCACAACTTTCCGACTATCGACATCCGGTCGGTGATTTTGTGCTATACTCATATTTTAGATACTTTAACAGGCGCATTTTTATTTCTTTCGTATTCTGGAAGTTTTCAATCGATATTCGGGATTTTTTCCTTTGAGTTCCCGTTCCCTGGATTTTCCCTTTTTAGCCTAGTGTGCACACAGAGCGCGAAGTCTCCATATTTGCTTATGTGGTGTTAGTTTTCGGAAAATGGAAATGGAAAAAGGCCGAAATTTGAATTCCCGCAATTTCTTATCTCAGTTGTCCGTGGATCAATCGACTCAAAACTTTGAATATAACATTGTTTGACCCTTTTAAAATCTCGGCCTTTTTCCGTTTCCTTTTTCTGAAAACTAACACCACATTGCTCAGGAGATGTTGTCTCCTGCTGAGAGAGTTTTTTACACTTGAGCTCACTAGAGTTACCAGTTCGGCGCCGGTTTCGGTAATACGGACCCCCCCTGGCGTCTCTTTTTCCTCTCGTTCTCTCCCCTTTATCAGTCGTATTACTGATCTCTCGCTGAGAGGATCGTTATACGAACACCGAACTTGCATCCCTAGAGCTCACTCCGAAGAGAATGGCATTCCTATTCCAATCTCTAGCACTCCGATGTACCTAGCGATCTGGCGTTGCACTCATGCTAAACTTGCTTACGACCATCGAACCAGTTCATGTCTCCCTCAATCTCCTCTTCAAAATTAGTTCTAGCTGATGTTCATAACCGCATAAAGTTCGTTAAACAGTAGCCGATTTTGCGTTGCGCCCTCGTTTCGGGTGTTTCAAACCTCAAAGCAGGAGATTCTCTTCTATATTTCTAATTACTTTTCCCAATAATCGCGCCATCTGATCGCGATTTGTTGATCAACATTCGCTTATAAGTGGTTCCAGAAATGGTTTCTTCCACTATTCTTCCATCCTCATGAATTGCGCTTAATATGGCTATTGTAATTTATTTCAAGTTTTTGGAACCTCGAAAGCGGGCGATTCTTGCATGGCAACTCACCATTTGATCGCAGTTAGTGCATTTCAACGACTTCTTCGCCTTCACGAGCACATAACACATCATTCCACAGACCGGTCAACCTTACGGAAAGGCCTTTGAAGTGAGAGAGTGTGTGAAATCGAGAGAGACCCTCTCACTTTTGCACACTCTCTCGCTCTAACCCTGGTGTGTAGGTTTGGAATCATGTGATAATTCGTATAATGACGGAACACGGGGGCTCAAAAATTCAGATCCTCTAAAAGAGAAATGAGGAGATAATGGTCACGAGCGCAATGCGTAAAATTTACATTGCTTACAACGGTATTGCGATGAAAATTGTGGACTACATCAAGCATTATACCGTAGTAAGCGCAGCTTATTCTCGGACCGCTTTTTTATCCGCCTTTGAGCCCCCGTGCGGAAGTACTAAGTTCACCAACCATGGATTGTGTGTTACACCCGTTCTATAAGTGCTTTCGAACCACGAGATCAGGTGATTTTCCCGAAAATTCGTGTCAATATCTTTTTGAATTTCATGCCTTAAAAGCTCATTGCAATAAAATATTCGTATCATGTTGATCATAACACATGATTCCAAACCTACAGACCAGGGTTAGGACGAGAGAGTATGCAAAAGTGAGAGAGTCCCTCTCGATTTCACACGCTCTCTCACTCAAAAGGCCTTTCTGTAAGGTTGACCGGTCTGTGGAATGATGTGATAAGCTATAGTAGCCGCCGGCGAGTTTGCGTTTCACACCTGCTTGATCATCTTTACGACCTCTGTTTATCAATTCTCATCTTCCTCTGGTTGGCATAAGAGCCCGTTTGCGTAAGAGTCAGACAATCTTCAACACGCTCCGTACAGTGATTTTGTAACAGTATAATATTACGACGGGCTTCAGTACATCTCGATAGGTAAGAGACAATGGTCAAATGCCCTGTCATGCAAATTTGATTGTAGGTCACAATAATTCCTTGAAGATACACCGTTTTCGCACTTTTTTGGTTATAACTAGAGAACCAATGGACTAAATGCCAAAGTCTAAAAAGAGACTCAGGCTTAATTTCTATTTAGATTCACATGATTCCATTGATCTGTTAAATATAATACCGGTAGTGAAAATAAAATTAGCATCTATCTTCCAAAGAAAGTGTAAGGTTATCGCTTAATAGAGATGAAGGGTACCACAGCCAGTGACCTACAAAAAAATTTTGGTGTAAAACAAACGCGACCCAACTGAGTCATGATTTATTTACCAAGTCTAAAATTGCCTTCCAACGCCGATTTGCCCAAGGAATAGTGCAATTTACATGAAACTTCACTCTCATCTCTCATTCAGGGGACTGCGCGGTGTGCGATAATCCGAAATGAGAGGGAGAATACATGTAAATTGCACTATTCCTTGGGCAAATCGGCGTTGGAAGGCAATTTTAGACTTGGTAAATAAATCATAACTCAGTTGGGTCGCGTTTGTTTTACACCAAATTTTTTTTGTAGGTCACTGGCTGTGCAAACGGCCTCATAATGATTATAATATCGCAAAGTTCGAGCATTCTCACAATCACATAGTGGCGCGCGATTCTACCGCTGATTTTGCGTTGTACTATTTCTTCAAGTGTTCCAAACCTTACAACAGGCGGTCATTTTCCATTTCTTGAATTGTCAATACTCAATGTGTATCTATCGCGCCAGTTTAAAATGGTTCGCCAATTCTCAAAATTTCAGGCCCTTTTAATTTTCACCCTTTCGAATATTTTTCGAGTCTCAATATCTAATTACTCCGCATGATCGGCCCTCGTAAATTCACCTAATCACATTTATTGTAAGTTTCGCTTACGATCCGTTTATTCCTAGCCAGATGCGTTCTTTTGATCGCCGCTTGTAATGCCCCTCACTAATGACTAGAGTTCGAAATTCGGGTAAATAATTGGATTTGATCTCTTCATTTCGCACACTCTCTCACCATTCGACCGGCATAGAGAGTGAGCGAAATGAAGAGAGGTAATCCAATTATTTACCCGAAGTTCAAACTCTACTAATGACGATGTTCAGCTGCGTTGACCCTGTAGAATGCCGTGCGTCCATTTTTCCGCAAAGGAAAGTATGCTTCCCGAGCTGCCCAATTGTTCCAATTCTCATGATCGCGCGAACGATTCTTGAACGTCCACGCCTTTATCTCAGAACGTAGTGCTAGCAGCCGGTGATCTTGCGTTCCACTCTCGCTTGAACCTCTGTCCCATCTCTCTCTCATTATTCTTCTCCTTACTGAACATATCTCGCAATGCCTCGTATGATCGTATGATCCACATTGTTTCATTTCATTATACAGTCCGGTCAGATCCCCATGTGAGAACGGGGCGCCCGGGGGCGCCCGGGGCGACCCGAAGCGACCCATTGACTTTCACAGCAAGGAGAATGAGAAATTCACGTTGAATTAAAGTGCGCTGTGTTCTAGAGGTCATTACCGAACTTTTCATGTATTTCACATAAATTTTAAAAATTACATTAATTATAAATAAATTATTTAAAATGGTTCAATTTACGAATCATAAGTGCGCCCAAGCCGGACTACCGTAGTTGAGAGCTTTTCTTTTCTACAGATCCTGGTCTTGGTGTGTTGCTTTCTTTAATTTAGTCCTCTTAACTACGGTATTCCAGCTCGGGCGCACTTATGATTCGTAAATTAAACCAGTTTAAATAATGTATTTATAATTAATGTAATTTTTTTAAATTTATGTGAAATACATGAAAAGTTCGGTAATGACCTCGAGAACGCAGCGCACTTTAATGCAACGTGAATTTCTCATTCTCCTTGCTGTGAAAGTCAATGCGTCGCTTTGGGTCGCCCCGGGCGCCCACGGGCGCCCCGTTTTCACATGGGGATCTGACCGGACTGTACAAGCCGGGCACCCCACAGAAAGGGGTTCAGGTGAATTCGAGAGGGACTTCTCACACTTTCTCACGCTGACCCCTCTCTGTAAGTTTGGAATCATGTGGTTTCTTTATCACTTATTGACGGATTTTAGACAAATTTCGTTTCGCACTCTCTTTTTCTTTCAATCAGAACAACCCTTGATTAGAGTCTAATTGTTTATTGTCTGAGAATGATTCTATTGTCTCCCTTTCCCTTTTTTGGAGTCAACAGTAGAGTGCGAAATGTGAGACCACGCTCTCTTCATTTCGCACACTCTCTCACCTACCGACCGGTCGAGAGAGAGTGTGTGAAATGAAGAGAACGTGGTCTCACATTTCGCACTCTAGTCAACAGCCAGTAAAGGAACGATCTAATTGGCCGAATGAATAGAGGAACAATAGTTAATAGACTGTTTCGTCGACTAGACACTTAACACATCTATGTCAATCGCCGATCCTCCAAGGCTGAACAACAATTTGTTTTATAATGGGACTTCTATCCAATTTCGAAATATGATTTGCATCGCTTGATCTGTTCCCTGTAATTTTGCATTAATTTTACAACAGCTTTCGTATATTAAAAAAAATTCTTACCCTCTCTTTCTCGTATTTTTCTATTATGCACCTATGTTGTCAATGCTCAATCATTTCTATTGCGAAATTGCGAAATCTTTACGATGTTTCGTTTCTCTCTTTTCTCTAAATAAAAACGTCCCTTCCCCATTTTCTTCTCTCTCATTTTTCCTCTTGTCTCTCTATTTTTTCTTCTTTTCCAAATGTTTTCTCTTTTTCTCCTCATTTTATTTTATTCTCAGGGTTGATCCAATCAAGACGCGCTGAAGGGCTTCCTAATTCTGATTTTCGCTACAAAATCAGTGTTACCAAAAAAACTTCTATCAATATATTTTTTTGCGATATTTATTACTATATTTTTGCTCGCTAATAGCCTCTCAATCACGCATCTCTCCCTCCTATTTCCATACTAATTGGCCCATTGCACACGTTTTTCTCTCTCATCTGCTCTCTCGCTTTAGCGCACTCTCTAATTTTCCCTTTCTTTCTCTTACAGTCTCTCGCCTGTCGACACTCTCTATCCGTTCCAAATCTGGTCCACGCGCGAGAGCCGGCGGTGCGCGTGCGCCCTCTCCTCCCTTGCGTACCCTCCTTTGATTTGGGTTCTGCCTCACTCACCCCACTATTGTTTGTCAATCGGACATGATTGAAAATTTCTAGAGGGGTGTCAAAAGTGAGGTAATCTCTCTCATTTTCGGTCAAATTTCTATGCTCGACCCATTCAGGAGCATTGAGATCACGTGTCATCCAACTACTGTTTGAGCGGTAATCTCTGTGCATTTTTTTCACATATCTAAATTAGGGACAGTAAAAAATAGGGAAGACGCCGTTTTAGCCGCCGCAAATTCAATCATAGGCGCGCACAGCGATTTTCTGTGTGTCCGTCATAAATTGGTGGGAAAAATAGCATTTCCCTCTCTCTTCGTTTCGCACTCTCTTCACATGATTCCAAACCTTCAGATCAGGGTTAGAGCGAGATAGTGTGCAAAAGTGAGAGACTCCCTCTCGATTTCACACGCTCTCTCACTCCAAAGGCCTTTCTGTAAGGTTGACCGGTCTGTGGAATGATGTGTCTCTTACGCGGATGGACACGCCGGTCCAAAATAACCCCCTAACTTATAACGTAGTCATTTATTTCCGTACACCCATCTCGAATTTTATATGTAAAGGCATCGTCTCTGCATATGTATAGAAATTTTTTCGTGCGGAGAGCAGCCACAAAACCATATTTGTATGTGCAAATATTTTGCGGTGATTATGTGTTTCATATGCAATTGAAATACATGCGAACTGTCAAGGTAAACAATCTCAGCAGTATCAATACAGAAAATTTAACATTTATTTCTGTCACAATTTTAACGCGTGAATGTTGCCTACGATTGAATAGTTGTCTTCAAAAGGACTCATCTGCACGAAGCGCGGCGTCACAATAGCCACATTCAACTTTGCACATATCTAAATTAGGGACAGTAAAAATAGGGAAGACGCCGTTTTAGCCGCCGCAAATTCAGTCATAGGCGCGCACAGCGATTTTCTGTTCCACAGTCTCTTCAAAAATATCACATAACGAAAAAGGGTGATGCAATTCTGAATCGTAAGCGCTCGACAACATCCTGTCCTCATTGAACACAGTATTACAATTTTAAAATGATACGTTCATGAAATGGACTACTGGTGGTGTACTTTTTTTCTATACCTCGACCTGTCTCTCACTTTGCCATACTCTCTCGCAGCCGTATCTGTTGTTTAGCACGGATTATCAACGGAACGTTTTATTATTTCGGACGAGTCCTCGTACATTTGTAATAACAGATATCCGATTTGCGTACGATCGTATTTTCATCTGCGCACAGTGTGCACCGCACGATTTTGCGTTTCACTCTCACTTTACGTACTTCCGCATTGGGAATGTGGGTGCTATCAACAGTGTGGTCCATCTGCACTCTAACAACCAATATTGTCAACTAACTGTTTGTTTAGTTCCCACTTTTACTTCAAAATAACCTTTGATCTGAGAGAGGCTCTACACGCCCAAAAATAGCTCAAACGATTCATTCCAGACACGTTTATTTTTCGCGCACTTTTTGTTTCCAGCTCTTTTATGTTCCCTTATCAATTAAAAAACTTCGGGAAAAAACTATCAGTTTTTGGAAGAATCTCGCCGAAATCCAATAATTGCAGCATCTCTTTTCACATCATTCCACAGGCCCGCCAACCTTACAGAAAGGCCTTTGGAGTGAGAGAGCGTGTGAAATCGAGAGGCACTCTCTCACTTTTGCATACTCTCTCGTCCTAACCCTGGTCTGTAGGTTTGGAATTGTGTGTTTTTAACATCCTCCACATTGCCGTTTCACTCACATTCTAAGACCTTGAAATGCGAACCTTTGGCGATCCTGACTTCTTTTCTACATCGAATATATTTTGTCTGATGTTAATTCATGATCATTGCGGCGATTTAGTACCAAATGTGAGCAATATGAGTTTATGCGATTTACAATCACTTCTATTACACTTGTATAAGTGTGTGTGTGTGACACCACCTCCCCCATCCGCCCACCCAAGGGAATGCTCTTATTCTTGATACAATACTGAAACATATCGATGTTTCTCTCTGTTCGTCTCTCTCGCTCTTCCCTCCCCCTCACTCTGTGTGTGTCTGGGGGTTGTGCGGTCGGCGCTGGGAATGGGTGCCCGGCTGTGAGTGTGTGGCTGTGAGGCTGTGGCTGTGAGCTGTGAGTGATACGATCTATTGGGGCGCGCAGTCTCTTTTTATACACACAGAAAAAAGTCTTATATTAGGCCCATGACCTTTTCAAAAGCCTTATATATAAGAACTTAAGTCTTAAATATAAGACTTTCTAGAGGGTCATGGGCCTCATATAAGATTTTTTTCTGTGTGTACCTCGTCGGGTTTCTCTCTTTCTCATGCTCTCTCGCCTGCGGAAAGTGTGATTAGCAGCGGAATGTTTTATTATTTTGGACGAGTGTTTGTGAAATTGTAATAGTCACATCATCATTTCACAGGACGGTACATTTTACAGATATGGATTTCGAATGAGAGGACGTTTCACATGATTCCAAACCTACAGACCAGGGTTAGAGCGAGAGAGTGTACAAAAGTGAGAGAGTCCCTCTCGATTTCACATGCTCTCTCACTCCAAAGGCCTTTCTGGATGGTTGACCGTCCTGTGGAATGATGTGGTTTAAAAATACTCTCACGCTCGTTACTTCTGTCTGTAAGATTGAAATCATGTGTATGACTACAAAACAGGCGTTACGTTTCCCATGTTCTCCTTTTGTTTTGAGCTGAGGTTTTGATGTTTTCTAGTGCGCAGTGCCTGAACAGTGAGAAAGCGAGATTCGATATGAGTTTAAAGCGAGACAAAAATACAAGATCACCGGTTGCTAGGTGCCAAATTTTCCTTTTAGATGAAGACGATAATTGAAATAACATTAATTTGTCAATACCAAGAATGTCGCAACCCCCAGTCCATTATATTAGTGAGAAATTTTGTCACCGGTGAGCTTGCGTTTCACTCTCGATTGAACCCTTGCCCATACTTAAACTTCCATTAGTCCTCCGATAATCGTAATGCCAGGAATGACCACAATCAACGGTCTTAAATTATCATTATCACAGAGGGTTGTGCTTAGCAGCCGCTGATCTTTCGTTGCGCCCTCACTTCAAGTGCTCTCAAACAATGTACCGCATGATCTCTTCCATTAGTATTCCAGGCACACTCAAGAATCGTGCCAGCTCGTCTACGCTGTGTTCATAGTTTTCTCTCATCTAGATACATTAGGTACATCCACAACAACAGAAAATAAGCAGCCTCTGATGACGTCTGTCAATCTTGATTGAACCTCTCTCCAACTCGATTTCTCTTTATTCTCCCGGCTAAATGATCCTAATCACACCAGCTTTTCATCGCTCATTAATACGTGATTGCATAAGGTTGCTCTTGACAAGCCCGCGATTCCGCGTTTCACCCTTGCGTGAAGTACTCGCAAACCTCGTAGCAGGCGATCCATAGAACATTTTCACTTTCCCCTCAATAATCGTTCCAGCTGATAGGCGCGTCACATGATTCCAAACCAACAGACAAGGGTCAGTACGAGAGAGTATACAAAAGTGAGAGAGTCCCTCTCGATTTCACACGCTCTTTCACTCCAAAGGCCTTTCTGGAAGGTTAACCGGTCTGTGGAATGATGTGGCGTGTGTTACCTTCGTCAACTAGATCTATTTCATCCGTAATCTGTGTGGCACCCAGCAGCCGCTAATTTTCAATCTCACTCTCATCTTGTTTCCTTTTTTTCTTGATTAACCAATAGGGTTCTCTTATTGGAATCAAATGGAATTGTGAAATTTGGAGAACAAAGGAATGCAGACCGAAACGCGTGCGAGAGAGTGTGTGAAATCGAGAGACGAGTGATGAGTTCAATTCCAATAAGTTCCATTAAGAGAACCCTATTAACCAATGATCATCATCAGCGGTCGTCAATTCTCAGTAAATATCAGAAGCCTTTCTTATTTTCGTTTACCGTTTATTTTCGTTTATTTTCGTTTTTTTTTTAGTGATTTCAAACGTCGAATTTCAAACAAGTGATTCCATTCGTTTCCTTTTCCGAATGTTTTCCTTAACTCCCATCCCTTTAATTTAATCTCTTTAATTTGCATACATTTCATCCATAATCTCAAAAAGTTTGGTGGCTAGCAATTTTGTGTTTCAATCTCGCCTCAACTGCTTCCTAATCTGCCTTTTCTCATTCTCCTTCATCTCCTCCTTCATGAGTTTGCAATAATCATGACCAGCTCAGCTCGCAATTTCTCACAGTCACCAAAAGTTGGGCCTTGTCCAGCCGCTTATCTCGCGTTGCTCATTAGGTTCAAGTTTTCTCAAACCTGCATTGAATAGTGTTCTACACTCAACTATCGCGATAATTCTTTTTTTTTTGAAATACACGCAACTTTGCGCTTTCCAGCCGCTGATATTGCGTTGCACCACGTAATCAAGAGTTTTCAAACTTCGAAGGAAGTGATCCTTCTCCTACTCTTGCGAATGTAGTCCCAATATGTGCGCTTTTCCTCTCTGTTGAAGCTTGCATGCTTCTCCTCACTCAGCACTTCAATTTTTTTCTTTTTTCGTTTTCTTTTTTTTTGAAATTCTTGGCTACGCAGTGATAATGTGTTTCACCCACGCTTCTAATGCTTTCAAACATGGCGAAACAGGCGATTCTTTATCTGTATTCATTCCATTATCTTCATTACGCGGATAATCGCGCCTAGCGACCACAGCTCATGAAATCTCAAAATCACAGATTGTTGCGCTGAATGTGAGAAGTCGCTGATCTTGCGTTGCGTCCTCCGCTTAAGCGCACTCAAAGCTCGAGCAAGTCACATGATTCCAAACCTACAGATCAGGGTTAGAGCGAGAGAGTGTAAGAAAGTGAGAGAGAGTCCCTCTCGATTTCACACGCTCTCTCACTCCAAAGGCCTTTCTGGAAGGTTGGCCGGTCTGTGGAATGATGTGAAGTGATGTTGCTCCTCTAACCTCTCCACAATAATTTCGCCGGCTGACGGCTCCTCGTGAATTCAAATACACACCGGCAAAAATTACTTCACCATGCAAGCGAGTTAATGAGAAGAGAGAGAGCGTGGAATGTGCGGAGAGCTTAACTAATTTAATCCCTATCTCGCATTATGGGGTTTGTAATTTTTCTCTGAGTTTAGAAAGTTTCCCTAACCAGCCACGCATTCTGCGCATGACTCTCACTTTCTCACTCTTCTTCACCTTCTTGGCTCTCACGATGCCCCGTACACGGCATCGAGTTGGCACCATGCCAAGACCCTCTCTCGTTGTCTGTCTCTCTCGTTTGGCGCGTTATCTCGCCATCTCTCTCTTTCTCTGACTCGTTCTCGCCGACTCTGTTTCGAATGCTGTGCCGTATGATCATAATCGGCGCTAGCTGATCGGCGGCGCAATAACCACTCGATTGATCGACGCTTTCCTGCTTCAATTTCCAGTATTTAGTCTCCACAATAATCACTTTGTTTAGTTGCGTTAATTCTCCCAAGCCCAGTGAATATGCGTTTCACTGTTTCTTCAAGTGATATCGCCCATCGAAGCAGGCGATTTTCTCGAGCAGTTCTTGAATTTTCTTATTTACATAAATTTGCGTCCACAATCATAATTTATCGCGCAAGCTGAACATCGGTCTCAAAATTTGAGAAGCCTTGCTGATTCTGTGTTGCACGCTCGCTTCATGTTCCTTCCAATCTCGAGGGCAGACGATATCCTGCTCTTTGTTTGTCCTGCTCAATAATTGCGCCAACTCCTCGTCCCTCGTCAACGACCACAATCACAGAAAGTTTCGCTTATCACACCGCTTTCTCATGCTTGTTCCTCTTCTCCTTGGATATCGCTATTACAAATTCACAAACATTCATCCGAAAATAATACAACGTTCCGCTGGTACATGCATCTTCCGCTTGCGAGAGATCATAGCAAAGTAAGAGAGACGTCGAGGTATAGAAAGAAAGTACACATGTCAGTAGTCCATTTAATGAGCTTATCATTTTAAAATTGTAATACGTTCATAATCGTTGCAGCCTCTCTCTCTGTTGCTCGACGTGTGCATATTTCCCATTGCCCTACATTGCCTCCCACAATAATCACGATGTTCATAATTCTCGCCTACCAAGTGATACTGCGTTTCACCCTTGCTTCAAGTGCTCTAAATCCGGGACGGAGGTGATCTCGGTGGGATTTTTTTCCGAATCACTCATCTATTTATCGCGCCAGCTCGCTGCGGCTCGTGAACTGCAATGCCATCTTAGTGAAAAATTCGTGTAACTCAGCTCAAACTGAACGAATTCTCTCCAATCAAAAAGGAAAATGTTCCAAACGTAGCTGTACTAGGAAAATAGTTATGAAAGGGTGCATAAAACTGATGTGCACCTTGCACCCCATGAAATTTGCGCAGCATTATCCTTCTTATATCAAACACCCATCACACTCATATTCTCAGAAACTTTGGCGCATAGCATCCGCTGATTTTGCGTTATACCCGCGTTTCAAGTGCTTGCAAACCACGAAAGCGGGTGATAAGTCTCTAGAGACTATTATACTAGAGTGGTACTACACACATTAGATTGAATACATTTTTATGGACTAGGTTCCTCTCCTCGTCCATGGCATGTATTAAAAGTAACACATATTTTTCTGTGTGTAATAGTACCAGATGATCTAAACTCGTGAACGTAAACGCTTTTTTACATCTTTATCACAAAATTTAGCTCGCGAATACACACTAAGTCGGAAGGTCGGAAAAACTCTCTAACTTGTCGACATCTAGAAACTCCAAGTATCGTGCATTCAAGATATTTCACTCTCTACGCTCTTGAATACTTTCACTGTTTCGCCAATTTTTTATGAGATTTGAATTCTCTAGATGACGACAAGTTATTACAAATATACGAGCACTCGTCCGAAATAAGAAAACGTTCCGTTGATAATCCGTGCTAAACAACAGATACGGCTGCGAGAGAGCATGGCAGAGTGAGAGACACGTCGAGGTATAGAAAGAGAGTACACCACCAGTAGTCCATTTCATGAACGTATCATTTTAAAATTGTAATAGAGAGTTCTCGCTGAATGTTTGGTGCTCAGAATTCGCTGTTTTTCACCCTCACTTGATGTGCTTTCAAACCTTGAGACAGATGATCTCTCGTTACACACAGAAGAAAAGGTCTTACATACGGCCCATAAGACCGGGGGGTTCTTAACAAAAGGTCTTATATATAAGACATTTTGTTAAGAACCCCCATATCTTATGGGCCGTATGTAAGACCTTTTTTTCTGTGTGTAGGCTCGTCCCCATCGAATAATAATAATAAAAACTTTACTGAGGCAAATGTATGAGGAGAAATAATAAGTTAGTCTAAAAATAAACGGCAAACAAAACGGAATCTGAGTATTTCGATAGGCAATCCGCTAAAAGCTAATAATCGCGCCTGGCAAAAGCGCTGATCTAGCAGCCGCTAAATTTGCGTTTCACACTCACTCCAAGAGCATGCCATACGAACCGTTCGACGATCTGACAGGAATGTGCACCTTCCGAAATACTACCCGGTGATCAGTCGCGGTTCTTGTGTGGTAGAATACGTGTGTGCACTCTGACGTCATAAAATTTACTCATTTGTGCGATTCACGCCTATTTGTAATTCACTTGAGGGGGGCGGGTTGGAAATCAAGAGAGAGAGAGAGAGAGATTCGTTCAAAATTGTCCACGCCTGCCTCTCTCACCTTTACAATCAGTCAATGGGGCCTCGTCCTCTTTCCTTTTTTTCGTTCCTGATTCTACGCTCAATATGCATCGTACATTAACGCAATCACACAAGTCTTTCGTTGATTTTTCGTTGCATCGTCGTGTCAAGTGCTCCGTGATAATGTGTTTCGCCCGCGCTTCAAGTACTTTCGCACATCAAAGCAGGTGATCCGAGCAGGTTTCGAAGTTCACTAAATTGTAATCACGCCACACACGATTCCAAACCGACAAACAGTGGTCTGGGCGAGAGAGTGTACAAAAATGAGAGAGTCTTTCTCGATTTTACACGCTCTCTCTCACTCCAAAAGCCTTTCTGTAACTAGGGTTAGCCGGCCTTTGGAATGAAGTGGCCAATAGACCACCGCGTGTATAATAAGCAGCATAATAATGAGCATAAATATGCGGTTGCTTATTTATTTATAATAAGCAGTAGCATATTTCATATTTCTGCTCGGTCTATTATTATCTTGCCTTTTCATTCTCCTGGGTCGCATATGATCATGCGTTCCTGGTTCCCCCCCCCCCCCTGAACATGTTCCGTCCATGTCGGCCCCTAGCGGCCCCTGACAATTTGTGGCTCGAGCTGAGATAAATCAAGTTAGCAGCTGGAGCAGTAGCACATCATCGAATTGGCACCATGCCAAGAAAGTCTCTCGTTGTCTGACTCTCTCAATTTGCGCATTCTCTCGGCGATTCTCTCTTTCTCTAACTCGATCTCGCTGTTACTCTTTCGGAGGCTGTGAGTAGTCATATCGCTAGAATCGCCGGTGGTCGGTCCAGTAGCATGTTTCGGCCGACCGCGGGGTCGCCGATACATGCTATTACAACTTTACGAACACTCGTCCGAAATAATAAAACGTTCCGTTGATAATCCGTGCTAAACAACAGATACGGCTGCGAGAGAGCATGGCAGAGTGAGAGACACGTCGAGGTATAGAAAGAGAGTACACCACCAGTAGGCCATTTCATGAACGTACCATTTTAAAATTGTAATACGGGACCGACCACTCGCGATTCTAGAGATTCACCAATTTTGTGCTTACCAACCGCTGATTTCGTGTATCACTCGCGTTTCAAGTGCTTTCAAACCTCGAAAACAGGTAATTCTTCCTGGTTTTTTGCGTTGCAGTCAATAATAATGAGATCATCATTGCTCGTTCATTCCTTCAATCATCGAATGAAGTGCACAGAGAATGAATATACTAAGATGAGACACCGAGTATATGATATACTCAATATTGAGTATATTCGCGCGTCGAGAGAGCGTGCGAAAACGAGAGAATATACTCAATATTGAGTATAGAATATACTCGGTGTCATATCTCAGTATAGAATATACTCAATAGTAAGTATATTCATTCTGGGTGTGTTTAAAGAAGGAGTATTACGATCTCGCGCTCCCTCATTCCTCATCTCCTAAGTTCCAATGACGCGGTCGCACTCTCCTCTTTTCTCTTCTCATTATTATTTTGAAATTTTTGAATCCCTGCGCGTCAGGGTCAGTTTGGCACAGAGCCAAACTCGAATAACTCTGCTCAAACTTACCGGTTGAACGTGCGGTTTGCGGTGCTCTTACCGGGGAACCGAGCGTGATAACCCCGCAGTGAGAACTCAGTTCACGTCATTCCACAGGCCGGTCAACCATCCAGAAAGGCCTTTGGAGTGAGAGAGCGTGTGAAATCGAGAGGGACTCTCTCACTTTTGCACACTCTCTCGCTCCAACCCTGGTCTGTAGGTTTGGAATCATGTGAGTTGACCAAAAGTTCGTTGTACACCACCTTTAACAGCCGCTTATTCTGCCTTGCACTCTCCACAGAACGCAAATTTCTTAGGAGAACGGCTCTCGAACCACCACATCCACGCTCTCTCTCTCTCTCTGAGTAATGATCAGACTCTCCTCATTCTACCTGCTCTCTCATCGATCAGACAGCGCGAGAGACCATGCAGAATTGAGAGGGTCAGACCATTACTCCGCTCTCTCCTTTGCTCACCGAAATGAGAGAAGGGCAAGGAGAGTGGGACAGCCGTTTTGTATATCACGCGACGCACGAGACACATGATTCCAAACCTACAGACCAGGGTTAGAGCGAGAGAGTGTGCAAAAGTGAGAGAGTCCCTCTCGATTTCACACGCTCTCTCACTCCAAAGGCCTTTCTGGAAGGTTGATCGGCCTGTGGAATGATGTGGAGAGGTTCGACTCATTAGCGACAAAATTCTGGCACAGACTCTGGATGTCGAAATCGTGTTTTTGGAATTTTCGGGGATCACTAGGACCACCTAATTGTAAGACCCCCATGTCAAATTTGATCCCAGCGGCGCTTCGAGTGCTTTCAAACCTCAACAGCCGACGATGCTTGTCTCGTTCCAAATTTCAAACCTACAGAGATGGGTCTGGGTGAGAGACTGTGCAAAAGTGAGAGAGAGACTCCCTCTCGATTTTGCACGTTCTCTCGCGCCAAACCCCTTTCCTTTCTGTTGGGTTGAGCGGCCATTCCTCGCAATTATCCTGCACAGTTGGACTCTGTTGATAGCCTCTCTCAAGCATCCCATTGCCCTATTTAGTCACCTCCATATTCAAAGCGTTCATTTGCGTAAATTGTTGTCTCCTCAGTGTAGGGTTGGCTTGTCAAGGAAAATGACCGATATTTTTCTCGGATAAAGTGAAATGATCTCGGTGAGAAATGAGGCGAATTGATTCCTTGTTTAGATCTCGGATAGATCGAGAAATTGTCGAGAATTCGAGATCTCGAAGTTATTGATTTTTTCTTCAACAAACACCTTTATTTACAGTACTTTTTCGTGGTCTGGTAAACGACAGAGTCACTTTATTAGAAGTGGCAACTTGGGGAAGTGATATTTGGGATACAAAATGCGCAGCCGACCGACCGTAGCAGCAAATAAGGGTGGAAATGGATGGCTAGTCACGTTTTCAAAATAGTAATCACTGAAACCATCATGTAAATCAGGTCGATCGATATGATCTTTTGAAACACTTCAGACATCCCATTCCTTGGCAAGGAACAAGGCCTTGAAATAATTTTCACTATTCTCGCAAGGAGTGAGATAATTGAATTATTTCATTTCGAGATCTCGAGACCTTACTTGCCGGGCCAACCCTACCTCAGTGATTATGAGTTTCACCCTTCCTTGAAGAGCTTTCAAACATCGAACGCAAGTGATTTTGGCAGGATTGTTTTATAGGAACCAAATATGTATCGCGCCAGCTAATCTTGTTAATTCTCACAATCACTGAAAATTGTTTCACCCTCTGTTCAAGTGCTTTCAAACGTCGAATCAGGGGTTTCTTTCGAAATGTTCATTGCACAATCAATATCCAGCCCATCATCGCTCGTAAGTTCCCTCATTCGCTGAAATGCGCGCTAAACAGCCGCTGATCTTGAGTTGCACCCTCGCTTCTAGTGCTTTCAAAACTCCCAAGCCGGTGATCACTCTCTCTCTTTACAATCCTCCCTCCCAATAATCGCCACAGCTTCCAGGCACTGTTGATCTCTGTTGATCGACTCTCTCATTCTTTCTATTCCCCCAATTTAACCTCCTCAATATTCAATGTTTATAATATTTCCACCTCAATTTCATTCATTTACGTTATCCTCTCATGGCCGGTGATAGTGCGTTTCATCAATGCGTAAAGTACTTTCAAACGTCGAAGTAGATGGTGGATTCCAATTTTTCATCTATCACACAACAAATCGCGCTAGCTTATTGCGACTTGTGAATTCTCGCAATCACAGAAAGTTGCAATTTGTCAGCCGATGATTTTGCGTTTTACCCGTGCTTCATGAGCTCTGAAACATTGGATGCACGTTATCGTTCCCTCCGCCTTTATCTATTGATTATTCTAATAGATTCTACACACAGAGAAAACATACTAGGAATACGACGTCAAGTTGGCACGCCTACTAATATATAAGTAGGGCCTACTATTAGTAGGCGTGCCAACTTGATGTCGTATTCCTAGTGTGTTTTCTCTGTGTGTAATAGATTCTATTCCCTCTCAAGAATCGTGTCTGCTGACCGTGGACTGTTGCTTCATCTAATAGTCGTATTTAAACCATGCTCACCAAAGGTTTCACCCTCCTCGCTTCAAGTACCTACGGATGCATGTTATCCTGCGGTGGTTTCGAGTGTACACTAAATATTAATCGCGCCAGCTGATCGGCGCGCGTGTCCTCTCTCTCTCTCTCTCTCTCTCTGTTGATCGCTGCCCGAGATAAGCCTCCCCGACTTATTGGCACAATTGGAAGAGGGGCGTAGAATGTGATCCTGCTCGAGATACCCGGAACCGGGTCAGATCGATCGGCACCTGGTTCCTAGTCTCTGGGTCAGGGGCGAGAGAACGTTTGAAACTGATGCTGCGCTAATTTCTTCGGGGAAATTTCCCCATCAAAAGGTGGGAAACTTGTGTAACTCAGCTCAAACTGAACCAAATCTCTCCAATAAAAAAGGAAAATGTTCCAAACGTGGCTTGCAATATCTGTATCAAGTTTGGAAGTTGTAGCTTCACTAGGAAAAAGTTATGAAAGGGTGCATAAAACTGTTTTGCACCTTGCACCCCATGAAATTTGCGCAGCATAACTAGTTATTATTACTCGATTTCATGCACTCTCTCACTTCTAACCATGTATGTTTTTGCTATTTAGGAGTTCCAATCTCCGTGTCATCCCTATCAATTGTTGAGATCTTTCTGTCGTGTAAGATCCCAAGAAATTTTCTTTTTCTATTTTATCATGAACTTGACTATTATCATCTGCCCGTCTTTGTTCCTAAGGTAGAGCAGTGATGGAAATAGAAGAGTCAGAGATCAGAGACAATGGAATGGTCACTTCTCCATTGTCTTAGCAGGTGCTCATCCCCTTAGTCCACAAAACCTCTCTCTCTCTCTCTCTCTCTCTCTCTCTCTCTCTTTCCCTATCTCCTAATTTCGCCGTGATCCTCATGAATTCCTGTGCTTTTTCGGCGTATGTTGTGCTGTACACTGGTTACAAACAAAAAAAAAACTAACTAATTGTAGCGATCTTATTTTGGATTTTATGTATAAAGTGGAGATTTGAAACAAAGCATTGCCATATGATTTGTGAGAGTTTTTATTGACACTTTGAGACATACAATCACTGGGCGCAAATTGCTCAAGGTGCAAAATCCCCCTCACTGGCGACCATTAAATACACCCCTAATTAGTCAGCAGTCATTAGGATCCTATTTTTAGAATTGGTCATTGAGTATTCCCCATTCCAGTCTCTCTTGTGCTATTTATTGGTTGTTCCCGACCCACGCGGCGTTATTAGGTCAAGAAGGGTTTGCGTTGCGCTTAAGGATAAGTGCTTAACGAGTAGCGCTTAAGGATTACCGCATTAGGATTAGCACAAAAGAAGAGAGCGAAAGTTGTTGTGGGGGTAAGGAAACCGAGCGGCTTGTCTACAGGCACAAAAACGCGTTTCAAGGACGGCTCCCTCTCTACCGATCGCCCGCTCGATCTCTCATTGTTCAATCGATTTTCCTGCGCTTTTCGATTTTCAGCAGGGCATCGATTGCGTAGTCATGATGAAATCTTTGAAGGAATTGCTTGTTAGAATTTAATACTTTTTTCTCATCACACCCTATACCACAACACAACCTTTAATTTAATACTTTTTTCTCATCACACCCTATACCACAACACAACCTTGAACGTGCGTTCAGCACAGGGCTAACCCAGTTTCGCGCAATTGACAGTTCCATCCTTTTCTTCCCCTTTTGTTACGCACTTTTCCTCTTTCTCGTTTCCTGATTCACTGATTGAGCCATTGTCTGGCGGTAGTAGATCACTCCCCCGCGGAGATTTCGCTTATCGTTTTCGCGGAAGAATTTAGAGCACACATCTGGTCGATTTCAATTTCCCAGACAATTTACGCATTTCCTCACCACATTTTCCTCTCGCTTGAAATCGGGTGGATTCTTCCTGCGAGATGTTTACTATTCCCACCACTTGCGTGTAAACTGCCCGCGTCTTCACATGATTTTAAGCTCCCAGAACGGCGTCATGGGGTCTCTCACTTTACCCCTCCCACTCTCGTTCGTAAGCACTTTCTGGGCGTTTCGCTTGTTTCATATTTACTACGTGATTAGTGCTTATTCTCACCATCGTCCAAAGTGTAAACTCTCCACTTTTCTATCCTGCAGAACTAGAAAATTGACCTTGGTGGTTAATCCTTTTTAGCGTGTGTTTTTCTAGCGGGGAGTTGATTGACTGTTGCATCGCAAATCAATAGTGTCGACCATTTGGAGGAAGGAGAGAGAGAGAGAGAGAGAGAGAGAGAGAGACGAAAGAAAAACGCAACCAATCAAGTTCTTCACGCAGCGAAGTAACTTCGCAGTGAGAGAGTGAGTGGTCTGATCTATTCGTTTGACGCATATTGTTGTGAAAGTGTGCGAAATTTTGAACAAAAATGAGTAGTTGTACTTCACCCAATTGTCTTCTTTTCGCCTTAACCCTCTCACAGAATACGTGATTCTTTTCATATATGTGTAGAACTTCTATTTCGTAATTATAACGTTCGTACGATATTTTCAATCCGATCTATCTATTCCTTAGGAAGAATTCGTATCGGAAAATATCTACGCTATTCGTTCCCTATTCATCTCTGAATGCGTCAAGAACACTCTATACGCCTATACGTTTTTGCATTTCCTCAAGCATGTTGTGAGTCACGCGCTTTACGTTCTTCAATATCACCCTGTTTTCAATATTTTCTCGCATTTGTCTATCAATTTCTCCTCGTTTTCCTTCTTATCGAAAGCATTTTCTCACTCTTCTTATCAACAATTATCCTGGTTTATTTCCTATTCATTTCACATTTTTTTTCTAGCACAATTTCCCCAGTTTCCTTCTTTTTTTACAAATTGTATCAACAATTCCGCCATAAAATAAGCTCACTCCATTGCGTTCCCATGGTTTTGCTGCGTTCTTCGATATCTCTGAGTTTTTTTCTCTTATTTCACAGTTTATCTATCGAATTCACAGCGATTCAGCAACACGGCACTTCCGGCCAGAGAGATCTTGGCACAATTCCAGAATAATTTTGAATTTGAATGTATTGGCGGGCATGTACGGTAGCTCGCAGTATTGATCGAGCGCGCGTAGCTTATATAGAGTATTGAGAAAGCGGTCCTGACGCGAGCCGGGTTTGACGGCGGGGAGAAAGCCGATGTCTCGCCCCGCCCCCTCTCTCTAGAGCGTCTCCGAGAGGGAGCGGGCTGAGGAAGCTCGAGTCTCCGCCCCTTTTCCACCGCGAAACTGTTCCACCCCGTCTCGTGTAAGGCGCGCCTTTCCGATATAAAACGACACGTTCTTTTGCCTCGCGGTCTGGCGTCTCTCTTCAGTGAACGCTCTCTAGCTTTTGTCTAGTCGTCTAACCCCTGTGGCCGCTCTCGAAACGCTGTGCGAATTCTCCACGTTTCCCTTCTTTTCGATCATTTTTCCACCTTTTTTATAACAATTCCGCCATAAAATATGTTCCATTTCGTTCCCATAGTTTTTCTGCTCTCGTTCATCTCCTCAAACAAATCGCTATCGCTTTTTATCACCGTGCAAAGAGGTGGGAATGTGTTGGGACTCGCATGATTTCATATCTTGACAGAGGGGTCAGAGTGAGAGATCGTGCAATAGTGACTCGGGGGTGCGTCACAAGTTGTAAACAAAGGCGAAAATGCCGTTACAAGTTGTAAACAGGGCTGTTTTAACCTTGTTTTCCATCATTTGTTTACAAGTTGTAATCTGATTTGATTACAACTTGTCATAGTGTCTACGAGCGAATTTCTTATGAATAGAGCGCGCGCACTACACGAGATGGGTTTGGAACGGCCACTTGTTTACAACTTGTAATCTCACTTGTTTACAACTTGTAATTGTGCGCTTGTTTACAACTTGTAATCTCACTTGTTTACAACTTGTAAAGTTCGTGTCTAACCCGTCTCGCGTATGATTCGGAAGTAGTGTAAAGGGAGAACCGTTTTTGAAGCGTTACAAGTTGTAAACAAGTGGGAAAACAAGGTTAAAACAGCCCTGTTTACAACTTGTAACGGCTTTTTCGCGTTTGTTTACAACTTGTGACGCACCCCCTGAGGAGAGAGTTATGTAGTGTTTACCGGCCTGTGGAAGGTGTTAGGGCTACGCTCAGGCATCGCCTCATAGTACTTTGCAAAAAAACCCTCGAACGATCCAGTTTGTGTGTGTTTCAACAGCCTTTGATAGGATAATGCGCGAATGTGTCATCAATGAGATAGAAACAACAATTGTAGAGTATTTCCAATTCGTTTAGATACCTCAATGTAATCTTTTACCGGCTAGCTTAATTTCATTTTCTATTCCTGGTTTCGTTTTATCATGGTCATCACTATTTAATAGATACCAGACAGATCGAGAGTATTCTCTATTGGATTTGTGTGCGGCGTCCTTGGTCCTTGAGTAGACTTGAGTAGCCGGCCGGTTAGACAGCGGCGAGAGAGCAGGCGGAATGGAGAGAGCGCAGACATTCTCGAAAGTCGTTGTTGAAAGTGTGTGAGCCCTCCTTCCGGTCGGAATTGAATCTTCCCGAAAAGGATAGAAGGTAATTGACGAGAGAGGCATAGAGTGTATCGCTCACATGGTCTCAGAAACCTCCGGAATGGGGTCGGGAGCACTCGCTCGTTCCCTCTTCTGGAGGGAAAGATGAGAAAAGTATAGTTTGAATTTTTGGTAAATAATTGGAATAGATCTCTTCGCGTAGATATAAAGTGCTAATCCAATTAGTTGCACAATTTCAAAATCTAGATAAAAAGGTGGAGTGACGTGGTATTTAGTGTACAACTGACATTTCTCTCAACGTAATCTGATCGTTGCCCGAATACTATAGAGATCAATGTGATAAAGCGGGATTGCGTCATCGCTAGGCAATAGGCACCAGCTAGCGCGAGAATATTCTCTATTGGATTTGTGCGCGGCGTCCTTGGTCCTTGAATAGTTTCACTGCCGTTTATTGTAGGAACGTTGTAGTCTCCGGGTGATTTCGATTGCTCACAGAAATTACTGATCGTTGCGCGAATATACAATAGAGATCAATTCACTGCCGTTTACACATCATTCCACAGGCCGGTCAACCTTCCAGAAAGGACTTTGGAGTGAGAGAGTGTGTGAAATCGAGAGGGACTCTCTCACTTTTGCATACTCTCTCGTCCAAACCCTGGTCTGTAGGTTTAGAATCATGTGGTTTAGTGTAGGGAAGTCGTGGTCTCCGGGTGATTTATATTGCACACCGAAAAAAGTCTTATATGAGACCCTTAACCCCTTCAAAAAGTCTTATATATAAGTCAAAAAGTCTACAATATAATGCTTTTTTCAGGGTTAGGGCCCCATATAAGACTTTTTTCCGGTGTGTGCTCACTAGACTTTGAAAGGTAACTAAACAACTACCCTCATAATAGGGAAATTGACCGCTTTTCTGAAGAGAGAGTGCGAAGAATGAAGATGGTGGGGATGTATTTTCCCTAGGGACGGGCGAGTGATTTTTTGAGTACGCGATTTAGCAGTACTACCTTCGAAGCCGTTGGGTTGAAAATACCGTATACCACAGTTGTCAATTTCGCAATCACTTTTCTCGTATTTCGGCAGTCTATTTCGAAAACTTATCAATGTTATTGGATCGAGGATCATCAAAAGAATGGACAAAGCACGCATAAATAAACGACTTCGAATATTGATGAATTTCAATTTTTTTTTTCGTTTATTTATTCACGGAACACTCTACAGAAACATAAATAAACGACTTCGAATATTGATGAATTTCAATTTATCGAGTTGAAGGCTAATTTCATCAGGATCGGTAGAGTTCGCAGTGAAAAAAATGCAAATCAAATCAGAAAATCGATTGGAGCTGCCGATTTCGAGAAAGAGTTCGACAAAGTTTCGCATTTTATAACGGGAAATTCGCTTTTCTCGCATTTTCTCAAAATCCGCGGCGTGTTTACTCGAATACTTTTATTCTGATGTGATTTATCGAATGTTTGAGCAATGTTGAGAAAACAAACAGTGAACACGCCGCGGATTTCGAGTAATCGATCTTCGAAAATAGCTAAATGGAGGGTTACTGTAGCTCAGTTCAATCAATCAATATTTATTCGGTCTGCGACTTTTGATAGCGTACCTCTTCTTTACATAATTTATTTTCCATTTATTAAAACACACTGAATGCAGAAATAAGCAAATAAAACTGTTCATAACAAGTAAACTGTTTTTCAGTTTGCGATAGACGTGATAAAAACGTGACACAGTCACTGCTCCACTTGAACCAATGACATCGCGCAAGTTGTCACTCTTTTCAACCATTTTTCGTATTAATTAGACTTAATTAGCTAAAATGAAGTTGATAAGTCGAAATGCGGTAGAATAAGCTATCGAATGATCATACTCTTGTAATTTATTTCATTCATTGATGTGCAACCCGCCCGTCCCTAATTTTCCCTCTTATGCGGGTAGTTGTTTAGTTACCTTTCAAAGTCTAGTGCTCACAGTTAGCATGTCGCGTTTCAATCCAGGCGATTGCGCGTTTCTCACTGCAACCATTATCAACGCCGAAATTGCAAGTCTAATGCGTATGAGGCAGCATACATAAAATCTGATTTCATATTAATGTGTGTAAATGTGTGTTCTAAGCCGGGGCGTGTCTCTTGCTGCGCCATGCTCTCTCGCCCATCATTTCTGTGTTTAGCAGCGGAACGTTTTATGAGGTGTTTGTGAATTTGTCATACCTCCATGCCCGTGGGCTAGGCGGTTCCCACCATCTCCCCACCCTCACTCACAACTCACTATTTGTATGTGCCAGGGAAGGAGGTGTGATGTAGTCTTCTTGTGCTATAGATGCGCTATTTGCAGAGTGACCTGGTCTCTCTCTCTCTCTCTCTCTCTCTCTCTCTTTCCACCATCAGGGATTGTTCCCTCCTTCCCGATCCCCTCAGGCGGGGTGAATAGGATGGAAGAGACTGTCTGGCCCTCTCGTATTCGCGCGCTCTCTCACCACTGTATGACCGCTCTCGAACGGACTCTGTGTATAGAATTGATGTACCACTCGAACGCACTTTTCTATACCGACATAGTCAGTGTCACGAGGTTGCACAGAGCAGTAGTGATGTCCCCACTAGGTGATATTCGAGCCCTCTGGAAAATTTACTTTTTTACTGACTTTGTGGCGCATTTCATCTCAATCGCAATGTAATAAGTGTGCAAAGTGAGCAGTTCCCTCTAAGTTCTCTCGATTTTACACGCTCTCTCTCTCTCCAAATCTTTGTGTGATTGAACATCCTGATCTCTACAGAAACTGCCCAACATTTTGGTGATTCACTAAGACAAAATTCGCTAATTTACCCTTACATTTTTGGGGCATGGCTATGATTATCTTCCGTGTGAGAAGAATTTTGCGTAGACATTCTCCTAGCTGATTTATTACCTGCCACATCTCATTCCCGTAACCTTGTTTCTTCATTTCCCTCCTCCAAAGATGAATTGTTATCATCACAACTTGTTTCTCATCTTCTTTTAGTCGAGTCGCGCCCAAATTCATCGCTTTTGTCTTTTTTCGAGAAGGAATTATGATTTCGCACATTATTTGCCACCAGACAATCAATGACGTAGAGAAACCCCTTCATTTTGTCTCACATCGAAAAGGAAATTGCCATCTGCGCGCGTTTGATGAATCCCGTTTTTCGATCTGCGAAGCCTTACTCATTTTCTTGTTCATACTGCGACAGCAGGTGAAGACTGGCTACTGCGCTCACTTTACTCTCCACCGTTGCTCTATTAAATGTTGAGATATAGAGAGCTTAATTTCTCAAGTAATTGACAAGATAGTGAGCGAATTTGAGAGCGTAGAGGCTGGAGTATGTGAGAGAGTTGAATTTTCTAAATATCGAGATCTAAAATAGCGCCCTGTATTCTGTGTCATGTCATTCGTTAGTACTCCTCCTGCAAACCTACGCATCCCGCTTGCTAATTTCCGGTCCCGTCCGGAGTAGACAGTTAGCCATGCAAATCCGGACTACTTTCCATCCTTTCTGCTCCATTTCTTTCCATTTAGCTTTCTGTTGCCAGCTACAAACTCTCACCACAATTTTGTGTCTTTTCTTGATTTCACTCCAAAATACCATGGATACCCGACCGCCGCTTACTCTTTTTGCCGGCTTTCTTCATTTATACGGCTGTTAGTTCCTCATTCTCCTTTATTCCTCTATTTTTCGCTCTTCATCAATTCATGATTCCTCACTATAGTTTCATAAATGCGAATTCATTTCACTGTAATGTTTTTTGTACTACTATCGTACATGATTAGCATATTACAAGAATTGATTTTATTATTATTTCAGATTCAAAACTTGTTAAACCAACAGTACAATGCGCGAGCACGCCATCGGGTCGGAACAAGTAAATTATTTTTAAATTAAAATTTAATTAATTTGGTTTAAATAATTTGAAATTTCAGATTCACGAAGCCTCTACTTCCGCGGGAACCGAATCTAATGACTCCATAGGCGGCTCGTCAACGGCAACACTCGAGAGGTATCGCAAAGCACATGATTCCAAACCTACAGACCAGGGTTAGAGCGAGAGAGTGTGCAAAAGTGAGAAAGTCCCTCTTGATTTCACACGCTCTCTCACTCCAAAGGCCTTTCTGGAAGGTTGACCGGCCTGTGGAATGATGTGAAAGTGATGATGCAATTTATTTTTTCTCACTGGCACATGATTAAAAAGCGTCCAGAAAGGGGTCAAGGGGGCGTAAAAGTCCGCGGGGTTCTCTTACTTTTGCACTTGCTTCTGACCCCTTTCAGTCGTAAGAGTTAAAAATAGTGTATTCTAGCATATAGAAAATGAAAATGGGAAAATAGTTGGTCCAGTTATGTGCCCGATATCAATCAGAAGGTGTTGAGTGTAATATTCACGTCTTATTACTTCCCGACTACACTTTGCACCCTTCTCTCGATCTTGTTATGGCCGGTGTTTACGCCTTCATACTATACTCCCGATAACTGAGTTACCCCGACTCTCACCCCCACCTACCCCGATAAATTAGCGACGTATCTATTTTGATGCCGGTCAATCGATAGTCGCAATTAGAGTCGTCGGTCGATATTGCCAATTACAGTAGTTTCTCTTCATTGCACTGATCGATAGTTACCGTACTCTTTCAGGGACTTTTCCGATTCCTCAACGTCGACGCTGTCGATGGACGTGTGCTACGACAATCCAGTGCTGTCCATGGATGATGACGTATCTGCGCGGGGCGTACGGTGGGTCAACGTCATGAATAATTGGGTCGAGTAATGAAAAGTCTGCGAAAAGACTCATTCATTTTCTTTTTTTAGTAAATTTCCCCCCTCCCGAAAATCATGACCGACGTAATCATAACTAGAGTTTTTAAATTTCGGTAAATAGCAAGATCACGCCTCTTCTTCTTTTCTCTTCTCTGCTGAGAGGGTAATAAAGAGAGTGCAATTGCGTTAAAGACTAATTGGACTATTGATCCGGATCAATCGATTAATTATTAATTCCAGTCCTGGCCCCTTCACCATCTCCGCGTGCTCTTCCGCCGCTAATTCGCTGCCCTCAACGAGTCGATCGATCGACGTCAATCAGAATGACCTACCGAGAGCGGAGAGACAGACGAGAAAGTGAGAATTTGCATTGAACAAAATTGGAATTTAGACCAGGAAACATAGTTTTCGCTTTTCATAAACATTCAACGACAATGTGAAGTAAACGAGTAAATTCCGGGGAAAAAAACTAAAATTTGCAAGGGACTAGTAAAGTAGAGCAGAACCGGATAATGTAAGTAACCAGTAAGTAAATGCAATTATTTTTTTTCAGACTGGACCGAATTCCGTGGATCGCGGCGCTCGCGTCTGCAGTCGACACTGATCCACTGACGAGTCCACTCGAACTGGAAAAGCGACCGAGTTGTGTACCGGTAAGCACTATTTTCAATACTTCCTATTTTATGAGCTAAGCAAGGCTATGCTACGGCTATCGTTATTAAGAAACATGTAGAGCATGTTCGTGTTTTTCTATTTTTTTCGAGAATTGATATCCAATATAGCGCTGGACGCTGGCTAGACGCTTTATAAAAACATGATGAAACACAAATCGACGGGTGCATACAACAGCTTACAAAAAGGCCTATTTCGGATGTATTCCGAAGGGCAGAAGTAGTCGCGATAACAGTTTCGAAACATAAAGCGCGGAAAATAATTGTCTTGCCAAAGATCAAAGATCAATCTCCCCTAATTCAGGCCTACATCGCCATCTTCGTCCTCCTCTTCATCGTACTCGCTGTTGGCGGCGTCACGACAATCTACGATGTGCGACCGGCGTTTCTCTTCGGGAAGCCGTTAAATAGCAGTCTGCATCTGCCGGTCGACGATTTCCCGGCTCTCCACAACAACAGTACTCTACTAGGATTGTAACTTTTGTATAAATTAGCGCGCAAACATGATACGGTTTCCCTCGGTGCTTCAACGATCCAACTGGCATAACTTTTCCCCTTGATATAATAGTAACTTACGATACGATTCGAGTTTTCCCATATCAGTTCTTTCTTCGAAAAAAGTGTCACTTCACTTTTAAGTAAACCATTTGTAAGAATTTCACTTGCCGAGTGAATAAAGATTTCGTCGATATTTGTATTGTTCACACAGAGAAAAATTACTTCGCCATGCATGCGAGTTTATGATTGAATTACTTAAAGGGACAGTAAAGGCACCGTTGAATTCCCGCAAATTCCCGCTGGGTTTTGAACCAGCGACCTCACGATCGCTAGGCAAGCGTTTTACCGCTGCTCCATTTGGGCTGATATCGGATATGGTGCACACTATCTCTATCCCTTCGTCGCTCGTGGAAATTGGATCAAATGAACAAGAATTTGTGTGTTTACTGTCCCTTTAAAGTTTCAGCACTTTCCACGCTCTCTCTGCAAAAACTAAGTATTTTTTTGCTGAGTCTCATGTATGACGAAGTAATTATTCTCTGAGTGTTGACCACATCTCACATTTCACTTTTTAAAATCAATTCAACAACTTTTCATCCTATTTTTCTCATATTGCCCGTCTTCTTACACATGTGCGGTTCTCCAAGGTTTCCTTTCTTGGAAAACCATTTTTCAACAATCGTTGGCTCCAACAATTGATCATTTTGGGCATTTTCAGGAGAGAGAAAATTAATCGTTTGCCGGCCCACTCAAGGGCGGAAAAATACGAGTTGCGCACCATTTCTTTCTCATCTTTTTGAGAGTAATATTTCTTTCTCATCTTTTTGAGAGTAATAGCTTCGGAGTTTAACAATACATTACCCCTTTCTTTCAAAATCTCGTATCACAAAACATGATTTATTAGTCGGGAATGAGCAGTAACACTTGGGGCGAGTTTTCGGGAATCTTTTTTCTTTTCGGGAATCCATGAACCTTCTCCTCACTTTCCGAGTACTCCCATGAGAGCAGATTTGAGACCAATTTTGTCACGAAGTACTAACTGAATATCGGCTTGAACGGCGATGATAAAGAGAAGAGCGAGAAGGAAATACTTGAACATTGGGAATTGAATCGATTGAGGGAGAAGAAAAGACCTGAATATGTAAGAAAGTTACCGGAAGTTGTGGGAGTTCGATATGTGAAACTGCAATCTCTTCATTTTCCACTCTCTTTCTTCAATCAATGGGCGAAAAGAGTGTGCGAAATGAAGAAATCGTGGTCTCACATTTCTCAAACTCTAGTAACTACAGTAACACTGTAAAACCTGGCTTTTACGAATGAGAGCTCGTTTATATATGCTGTTTGAAACGTTTTTGGCGCTGTTTATGCCCCGTGATTACTCGTAAAAAGACGATGAACGGAAAAAAATTCATTTTTTTGGTCACATTCGATGGGAGATGTGCAATGTTAAAAATCCCACTTTCATGTGAAAAGTGAAATTCATTCTAGAAGAACGGAAAAAAAACGAGAAAAAAAGGGGAGAAACGGGAAAAAGTGAGGAAAAAAGTGAAAAATGGGTGTGTTATGCTGCGCAAATTTCAGGGGTGCATATGCACCCTCTGACAATGAGAGTGGAAAATTCGTGTAACTCAGTTCAAACTGATCGAAATCTCTCCGACCAAAAAGGAAAATGTTCCAAACGTGGCCTGTATCACGTTTAAAAGTTGTAACTTTACTAGGGCACAAGTTATGAAAGGGTGCATAAAGTTGTTTTGCACCTTGCACCCCATGAAATTTGCGCAGCATTAGTTTGTTGCACTGTTTTTACTTCGATGAAGTTAAATTTCATTATCACACTTTATAATTATAGTGCAAGCGCAGAACGTGTACAAGCAGAAACACTAGAGTGAGCATGGCTGATCAAGCTGTAATAGCGCACTGCAAATTAACGATTTAAATCTCAGAAAGAAGATAGTGGCGATCACTCAAAACGGTAGAAACGAACATTTTTAAATCTTCTTTCTTTTCGAAAATATTTAACTGTCGGAGAGGGAGCATCATCAATAGTCAATAACGTTAGTTCCTTGAGCAATCGGTCGTACGACTGAGATGTGTGGGGCCGACTAAATGGAACAAACTTTAAAGGCTGTGATCTGGAATATTCATGGTAGAATCATTAGCAGTAGCCTTCACGACGAAGTATTGCTATTCACAATATTGCATTTTTTTATCTTATCAGTGAAACTCAAAACTCACGTGATCGGCGCAAATCTCGACGACATCGGCGGGCATTTCCATAGTGTCTCTTGAAGAAGGACCCCTGTCCAAAATTCCACAGTCAGATCGACCTTTGATAAAGTAAGGATGATGAAATGGTGACAGTAGGCCTGCCATTTCCAAGAAAAATAGCCAGCAAAGTACATAGAAGATAGTTTATCAATTGGAAATCACGGTTAACATTGGTTCAGACACCACGGGAAAGAATCAGTCAGCCGTTAGATAGTGTCCTCACTTTCCGAATCCGAGTCCTCCAGTGAGTCCACCGGTGAGACCACCGCGACGCGCGCGAATCCTGGTTTCAAATTATTTTATTGATTTATTTGAACTCGAAGGTTCTCTTCCAACTGCCTAGCAAGATAGTACGGGACAATAGTGGGTTACCATTTATGAGGTGCATGAAAATCACTCACTGAATGTCCGCCTGAATGGCGACGATATAGAGAAGAGCGAGAAGGAAATACTTGAACATTGCGAATTCAGAGGATTTGAAGAGAACTTCGCACCTGAAGATTTTTGGGGAAGTTTTTAGGAAACACTAGAGCGTGAAATGTGAGACCGCGAAATCTACATTTCGCACATTCTTTCAACCACCATTCGGCGAAGAGAGTGTGCAAAAGGAAGAGATTATGGTATAACAGTTTAAAAACTATAGAAACTATATCAGAACTGTGAAATATGTGCAGGTCACATAGAGAAACGCGTTTATATATGCCGTTTGCAACGTTTTTAGCGCTGTTTTTCCCCCGATATTGCTCGTAAAAAAAGAGATGAAAGAATGCACATATGAAATTTGATTTTTTACCCAATATCGAGGATACCACATGGTATTGGCCTTGTTAATATTGTAGATCAAGGGCAGAATATGATAGAGAAAGTGAATATCGGGCATAGATCAATCATGCGGAATAAAATTTTCCTTTTTCATATTTTCATCTTTTCCTTTTTACGATCAATATCGGAGCATAAACGGCTCTAAAAACTTTTCAAACGGAATATATAAACGCGCATCGCCATGTGAGAGCTACTTGCACATATTCTGCAGTTCTACCTTAATTGTTAGATCCTCGAATTTTCTAAAAGTGAGCCCAATCTCATAATTTCGCACACTTCTCCGATTGAACGACGGTTACGAGAGTGTGCGAAGTGAAGAGATCGTGGTATCACATTTCGCACTCCAGTCTATCAGCAGAGATGAAAGAATGCACATATGAAATTTGATTTTTTACCCAATATCGAGGATACCACATGGTATTGGCCTTGTTAATATTGTAGATCAAGGGCAGAATATGATAGAGAAAGTGAATATCGGGCATAGATCAATCATGCGGAATAAAATTTTCCTTTTTCATATTTTCATCTTTTCCTTTTTACGATCAATATCGGAGCATAAACGGCTCTAAAAACTTTTCAAACGGAGTATATAAACGCGCATCGCCATGTGAGAGCTACTTGCACATATTCTGCAGTTCTACCTTAATTGTTAGATCCTCGAATTTTCTAAAAGTGAGCCCAATCTCATAATTTCGCACACTTCTCCGATTGAACGACGGTTACGAGAGTGTGCGAAGTGAAGAGATCGTGGTATCACATTTCGCACTCCAGTCTATCAGCTTCCAGTGACTTTCTCATATCTTCAGGAGTGAAGTTCTCTTCTCCCTCAATCTTCTGAATTCCCAATGTTCAAGTATTTCCTTCTCGTTCTTCTCTTTATCATCGCCGTTCAGGCGGATATTCAGTGAGTATTCATTTTTATGCAAAACTCTTTCTTAAATGAAAACAGTGTTCGTTTCCGAACTATTTTGCTAGAGAGATGCCTAAGGCAGCTTGAGGAGAATTATCGAACTTCCGGTTAAAAAAGTATTAAATTAAATAAATAAATAAAAAATTTCAAATAAATAAATAAATAAAAAATTGTAAATCAGGATTCGCTCGCGTCGCGGTGGTCTAACCGGTGGACTCACTGGAGGACTCGGATTTGGAAAGTGAGGAGACGATGATGAGCTGATGAATGTGATTATTGTCTGAGCCCATCTTGATTCCCAACTGATAAATACTCTTGTGCAAACTTTGTAAACCATGGAAATCACATGATTCCAGCCCTACAGAATTGGGTCTCGGTGGGAGAGATTGGGTAAAAGTGGCAGAGTACCTCCCGATATTACACACTCTCTTACTGTACTAGAGTGAACAGGGGAACTGAAGCGACAATTCAAAACGTTGAAAATGAAAAGAATGATTTTTCTCTTTTTTTAATTTGTGGAAGAGGAACCAAAACAACATTTTTTTGCAGCAATTGCTGCAGCGATTGGTCATACGGCTGAGATGGTGGACCGATTTAATTTTACTGACCATGCTGCGATCTGGAATAGTCGTAGTCTATTCATTGCGATGGGACAACGAAGATGGATTGCTATTCACAATGTTTCATTTTCTTTATCTCGTCAGTGAAACTCAAAACTCACGTGATCGGCGCAAATCTTGACCACATCGGTGGACATTTAAATCGTGTTTCTTGAAGAAGCCGCACCGCCCAACACTTCCACAGTCAGAACGGCCTTTGCTAGATTATGGATGGTGACGGCATCAAATTCCTCCAATACTATGTAGGAAATTGAAATGTCTGTCTGTTGGTTTTTTTTCCTTCCGCGTGACGGAAATTTTTTCGTCGTTTTTTCACTATAAATCGTTTCAAACTCAATCAATCTTCTCAGATCCTTTTACATATGATAACCCATCTGAAAACATTTCAAAATTTGTTTACCAAAAATCGATAATTTCATGGTCAAGTCGGTAGCGAGCTCGAATTCAAATCCGAGGGTCTCAGGTTCGATCCCCGCCGGTGCATAGTCTTTTGTCGCATTTTTTGCAAGCGTGAAAAGTGGTCCAAACACGTTTTTTAAGTAATGAGATTCACATTTGAGCATCTTTTGCCGTTTTTCGAAGTGAATATCGATTGATTTCACTTGATTTCACACGATTCCACGAAATTTTCGTACATTTCGCTCGGAATCATTCAACATGCCGGCAAACCTCGCGGGTAGGAGTTTGAAACGAGAGAGCAAGGGGGATCGAGAGGTACTCTCTCACTTTGGCACACTCTCTCGCCCCTGACCCCTTCCTGGAGGCTCGGAATCGCGTATCGGGAAGCTTTATAAATTGCAAAAAAATCTTCTCGGACTCTTTTGCATACGACAACAGACCAAAATCCCTTTCAAATTGAAAAAAATTGATCAAATCCATAGCCAAGTGGGTTACGCGCTTGACTTTCAATCCGAGACCCCCATGTTCGAATCCCGCCGCGGGCAAAACGTTTGCCGCATTATTCGCAAGTCTCAGATGCCCTTCTAGCACGTTCTTGAGTAACATGAAACACGTTTTCACCTGTTTTGCCGAGTTTTAACATAAAAAATCGAAAATTTCGAAAAGTTGCTAATTGATTCGCAGAGCGTGGGGGGCCATAGGAAAAGTGTTTTGCGATGTCGGAAACGTGTCTGAACGTTTTATAACACGTTTTAACATGAAAAATCCAAAATTTCGAAAAGTTTCCACATGATTCAGAGACGGGATCGGTAAAACTCGACCACCCCCCGGACGTGGCCGCCCAAAATAAGAGCTGGGTGCCCATACTCGGGTGGGTGGAGGGTCCCCACCCCGGATTGCACAAAACACTACTTATTTCTATTTGCCGGCTCTGGACTTGGAGAAATATGGTTTTGAGTGAAAAATGGTCGAAAAATCAAAATTTCTCAAACTGAAAATATGAACTTTATTTATTATTTGCGTTATGTTTAGGGTGCCCAAACACTGTAAAACGCATGTTCAGATCGAATTTCGATTGATTCTGATACCACTTTTTGGACTCGAAATTTTGGATTTTCGAGAAAAGTTGGCCATTTTTCGAGCCGAAGCCAATAGTTTCTATGCATACGTTGTAGCCTGGCACCATATGCAACTATATTGACCATACCCAGGTCCACCCTGATTGACGAAGTTTCCGAAATTTTCACTCGAATATCCGTTATCGACGAAGTCGGTGTCGACCTTTCTTATTTCCTTCCAATAAATATTCTGGTACATGCAATATTTACTTGTAATATTACTACAATATCATCAACATGATTGAAAGACCATTTTAAAGAGTCAATATACTATTTGGCGATCGTGGTTTTTGAAATTTTTTCAGAAAACGTTGTTTTTGAAAATACGCCCAATTTTATCACACATATCTCAGAAATCTGGATCTCTACCAAACCCTGGTGCAGGTCAAATTGTTTGGAGAGTTTTACTAACTAATTTTGTTGTTGATAGTATTCAAATCCATGGGTGATTTGACCTGGAAAAAATCGAAGACTCAAAAGTGCCCAAATTTCTAAACAAAAAAATTAATTCTGGGAATATTTGAAACGGTTCTTCCGAAATATTGCCCACATTCATGTTCATATACCATAAGAACAACTATGAAACTGATAACTTAAACTTATCAACAAAAAAATTATTTTGAAAAATACCATGAACCCGGGTTCATGGTGAAAAATTATTTTTGGACCATGACCCCGGGTTCATGGAATTTTTCAAAAAAATATTTTTTTCATAAGTTTAAGTTATTAGTTTCACAGTTCTTTTTTAGGTATATGAAAATGAATGTGGGCAATATTTCACTAGAACCGTTTCAAATATCCTCAGAATTAATGTTTTTGTTGAGAAATTTGAGCACTTTTGAGACTTCGATTTTTTTCGAGGTCAAATCACTCATGGATCTGAATACTATCAACAACAAAATTACTCAGTACAACTCTCCAAACAAATTGACATACGCCAGGATTTGATAGAATATCAGATATCTGAGATATGGGTGATAAAATTGGACGTATTTACAAAAACAACGTTTTATGAACAAATTTCAAAAACCACTATCGCCAAATAGTATATTGGATCTTTAAAATGGTCATTCAATCATGTTGATGATATTGTATTAATATTACAAGTAAATATTGTATATACCAAAAGATTTATTGGAAGGAAATGAGAAAGGTCGATACCGACTTCCTCGAGAACAGATATTCGAGTGAAAATTTCGGAAACTTCGTCAATCAGGGTGGACCTGGCTATGGTCAATATAGTTGCATATGGTGCCAGGCTACAATGTATGCATAAAAACTATTAGCTTCGGCTCGAAAAATGGCAAACTTTTCTCGAAAATCCAAAATTTCGAGTCCAAAAAGTGGTATCAGAATCAATCGAAATTCGATCTGAATATGCAGTGTTGGGGCACCCTAAACATAACGCAAATAATAAATAAAGTTCATATTTTCAGTTTGAGAAATTTTTCATTTTTCGACCATTTTTCACTCAAAACCATATTTCTCCAAGTCCAGAGCCGGCAAATAGAAATAAGTAGTGTTTTGTGCAATCCGGGGTGGACACCTTCCACCCAACCGAGTATGGGCACCCAGCTCTCATTTTGGGCGGCCACGTCCGGGAAGGGTCGAATATGGTCGAATCTTACCGATCCCCTCTCTTCAGAGAGCGTAGGGGATCAGAGGAAAAGTGTTTTGCGATGTCACAAACGTGTTCGAACACGCCAGGGAAATCAAACCACGGTATCCTGCGTTTCCGTTGAGAAAAGCTCGTGAGGCTGAGAGCGATCGAAAAAAAAGTTGCCACGGAGCCACGAAGTGGCGTAGTGGCAACTTTTTTCGATCGCACTCAGCCTCACGAGCCTTTTGCAACGGAATAAGCCAGTACTCTTTCTGGAGATGAACATTCCCCCAACATACTAAGCTCCCCCTGGACCGAACTTGGAGCCGGCTACTGAGTTCTCCTCCCTGGACCGACCCTCATCAAGCTACCGAACTCTCCCTGGACCGACCCTCATCAAGCTACCGAACTCCCCCTGGACCGAACCTGAAGGAGGCTACCGAGCTCCCTCTGGACCGAACCTGGAGCAGGCTACCGAGCTCCCCCTGGTCCGAACCTGGAGCAGGCTACTGAGGTGCCCCTGGACCGAACCTGAAGTAGGCTACCGAACTTCCCCTGGACCGAACCTGTAGTAAGCTTGCGAAATCCCCCTGGACCAAACCTGCACCCAGAACTATTCATAGAGCGTAGTGTATTTAACCTCAACACATCCCTGCTAGTTACAGTATTGTACAGTATACCTGTTGGACACCACAATGTTCACAGAAGAGTGTTTATCAAATTGGGTCAGGGTCAACATGTGTTCGTCAGCACGGGAATCACATTGGTCAGCTCATAATCGTGTCATCACTTTCCGAATCCGAGTCCTCCTGTCAGACCACCGGTGAGACCACCGCGACGCGCGCGAATCCTGATTTACAATTTTATTGATTTATTGTAGGTCGAATTTTCTCTTCAAACTGCATGAGAAAGTACGGAAGCGATAATGGGTTTGTGAGGTTATTCATGATAAAGAATACTCACTGAACGTCAGCCTGAACGGCGATGATAAAGAAAAGAGCGAGAAGGAAATACTTGAACATTGGGAATTGAGTAGGTTGAGGGAGAAGAAAACTTCCTGAAAAAGAAAGTTATTTAGAAATATGAGAGTGCGAAATGTGCGATCACGATCTTTTAATTTCGCACACTTCTCCACCTATAGGCAAAGAGAGTGTGAAAAATGAAGAAATTATAGTCTCAGTTTTTTTTAAATCTAGAAACAACGATTCAACTGAAAAATGTGTGCAAGTGGCTATCATATGGGGAAACGCGTTTATATATGCCGTTTGCAAAGGTTTTAGCGCTGTTTATTCCCCGAAATTGCTCGTAAAAAAGAGAGAGATGAATAGATGCAAAAGGGAAATTTGATTTCGGACGAATAATCAATAGCAAAGATATTACATGGTATTGGGAAATTTAATATTGTAGATCAAGAGCACACTATTAAAGGGAAAGTGAATATCGGGCGTAGATCAATCATGAGGAATAAAATTCCCCTTTTTCATATTATCATCTTCTCCTTTTTACGATCAATATCGTAGCATAAACGGCGCTAATAGCTTTGTAAACGGAATATATAAACGCGGTTTCCCATGTGCTAGTCACTTGTACATATTTCACTGTTCTATCCTAGTTTCTAGAGCAAAATGTGAGAATATATAAATATATAATCTTCATGTAGCACTCTCTCTTCGCCGATTGGTGGTTGAAAGAGTGTGGGAAAACAAGAGACCGTTGCCTCTCTCTCATTTCAAACTCTCGCAACTTCCAGTAACTTTCTCACTTTTTCAGGTCCCTCAATCTACTGAATTGCCAATGTTCAAGTATTTCCTTCTCGGTCTTCTCTTTATCATCGCCGTTCAGGCTGACATTCAGTGAGTATTCATTTTATAGAATATTTTTATAGAACTAGCGGGGATGTATTGAGGTTAAATGCACTACGCTCTATGCGTACACTACGCTCTATGCATAGTTCTGGGTGCGGGTTCGGTCTAGGAGGAGCTCGATAGGTGGCTCCAGGTACGGTCCAGGGGGCGCCCTGTAGCCGGCTCTAGGTACGGTCCAGGGGGCGCCCTGTAGCCGGCTCTAGGTACGGTCCAGGGGGCGCCCTGTGGCCGGCTCCAGGTTCGGTCCAGGGGGAGCTCGGAAGCCGGCTCCGGGCTACATTAAAGCTCGCAGTATGCTAGGGAGTGTTAATCGCTACCAAGAGTACTGGCTTATTCCGGTGGAAAAGGCTCGTGAGGCAGAGAGCGATCGAAAAAAGTTGCCACTACGCCACTTCGTGGCACCGTGGCAACTTTTTTCGATCGCTCTCTGCCTCACGAGCCTTTCACAACGGAAACGCAGGATACAGTGCGTTCAGAACTTTTAGAACACTTTCAGAGATGCTTCCTGTGATCCCCTCCGCTTTCTGAATCATTTTGGAACTTTCGAAATTTTCGATTTTTCACGTTAAAACGCGTTATGACACGTTTAGACACGTTTCCGACATCGCAAAACACTTTTCCTGTGATCCCCTACGCTTTCTGAATCATTTTGGTACTTTTCGAATTTTTCGATTTTTCATGTTAAAACTCGGCAAAACAGGTGAAAACGTGTTTCACGAAACTCAAAAACGTGTTAGAACGGTTTCTAACACTCGCGAAAAATGCGGCAAAAGGTTTGCCCGCGGCGGGGGTCGAACCTGCGTCGGTCGGATTGCTAGTCCAGCGCGTAACCCACTTGGCCATGGATTTGGTGATTTAAATTTTGTAAAATTTTAAAGCAATTCTGGTCTATTATCAAATGCAAACGGTTCTGAGAAGATAGCGCAATTTAGAAGCGAAATATAAGGAAAATGAGAAAAATGTGTGACGGACAGAAGGAAAAAAAAACGAACAGACAGACAGACAGACAGACAGACGTTAGCATTTTCTAATATATAGTAAAATTTATGATTATTCTTACTATCTGGCTCGCGAGACGCCTCAGACAATTTAGGATAATCATCGAACTGCCGATCAAAAATAAATCAATAAAATTGTAAATCAGGATTCGCGCGCGTCGCGGTGGTCTCACCGGTGGACTCACTGGAGGACTCGGATTCGGAAAGTGAGGACACTATCTAACGGCTGACTGATTCTTTCCCGTGGTGTCTGAACTCAAAACCCGTGATGTGCAATTGATAAACTATTTTCTGTGCACTTTGTTGGCTATTTTTCTTGGAAAGAAGAGGCTTACTGTAAAAATACGGTAGTCTGATGACGTCACCAATTGAATCATCCTTACCAAAAAAATCAAAGGTCGATCTGACTGTGGAATTTGTACAGAGGTAATTCTTCAAAAGACACTATGGAAAAAAAGGATGCCGTAAAGATTTGCGCAGATCAAGCGAGTTTTAAGTTTCACTGATGAGGTAAAGGGACTGAAACATCATAAACATCAATCTTTCGGGCTTTTCCTTTCATTACAAATTCATAAAAAAAAGTCTAATATATTACAACTTTCCGTTTGTATTCCACGCTAAGCGCAGAAATGATAGGCCTGTGCAAAGTCGATCCTCTCACATAATCTCTCTTAACTCGACTTTGGTGAGAGTGCACAAGTGCGCGCAAAAATTGTATCGTCAATTATATATAGAAAAAAAATCTGTCAAAAAATCTGTCACACAGAAAAAAAAATCTGTCATTTCTAAACAACAGACATCGCTGCGAGAGAGCATGACGAAATGAGAGACACATGTATCGGCCACAGCCGATAGGGATCCTATCCCCGCCCCTTCCCCCCCTCTGCCGATTTCCCCTTCATCCTATCAGTCGAGAGTTGTACATAGATCCGAGAGGTGGCTTGGAAGAGATGTGATAACGTGGCATAATCTATTCTCCTACACCGACACAACACACCTAAGTAAAGAGTACGCGCACCAGTAGTCCATTGCATGAGCGTATAATTTAAAATTGTAATAGTGTCCCAAGCAAACCGCGTAACTGAACTGGGTAAAGTGTAACTTTCTCGACAAATGCTTGCACATGATGTTTTTATTAGTTACGACAATGCGTGAAAAATAGTTAAGAATGTTTTAAAAAATTTGTTAAACTCTTAACTAAAAATTTAAAATTGTGAAAAATGCACTAAAATTCAGGCAGCTAAACGTTTGATGTGCCTATTATTCCTAACTATTGATTACATCATTACTTGCAGATAGCTGATCTCAAGGCCGGAAAAATCAATTCGGCCCCGCCCATCACAGTCGTACGACCGATTCCTGCAGCAGCCGCAGCAAGTATTCTACCTCTTCTCCTTACTGTAAGCACAGGATCCGCGACTATTACAGACTACAACACACACAAAAATGATTCTCAAATGGCTTTTTTTTCTCATTTCGCCGAATTACTTTTAATATATGCAGGTGACTATCACATAGAGAAAGGCGTTTATATATACCGTTTGCAAAGTTTTTAGCGCAGTTAATGCCTCGAAATTGCTCGTAAAAGAGAGAGATGAAAAGATGCAAAAAGGAAATTTTATTTCGGACGAAAAATCAAAAGAAAAATCATGTAATGGTATTGGGAAATTTAATTTTTTTTTTGGGAAATTTTTTTCTTCGCTTTTGATTATTCGTCCGAAAGATCAAGAGCAGAATATTAAATTTTGGGAAATTTAATTTTTTTTTTGGGAATTTTTTTTCTTCGCTTTTGATTATTCGTCCGAAAGATCAAGAGCAGAATATTAAAGGGAAAGTGAATATCGGGCGTAGATCAATCATGCGGAATAAAATTTCCCTTTTTCATATTTTCATCTTCTCCTTTTTACGATCAATATCGTAGCATAAACGGCGCTAAAAACTTTGCAAACGGGATATATAAACGCGGTTTCCCATGTGCTAGTCACTTGTACATATTTCACTGTTCTATCCTAGTTTCTAGAGTTTGCAAAATGTGAGAATATATAATCTTCATGTAGCACTCTCTCTTCGCCGATTGGTGGTTAAAAGTGGGAAATGAAGACACCGTTGTCTCTCTCTCATTTCAAACTCTCGCAACTTAAAGGTGGTGTCCAACGAACTTTTGGTCAACTGAGTTCTCATTGTGGGGTTATCACGCTCGCTTCCCCGGTAAGAACCCCGCAAACCGCACGTTCAACCGATAAGTTTGAACGGAGTTATTCGAGTTTGGCTCTGTGCCAAACTGACCCTGACGCGCAGGGATTCAAAAATGAGAAGGAGGGATAATGGGAAAAGAGGAGAGAGCGACCGCGCACATAGGAGATGAGGAGTTGGCACATAGGAGATGAGGAATGAGGGAGCGCGAGATCGTAATACTCCTTCTTTAACTTTCTCACTGTTTCAGGTCCCTCAATCTACTGAATTCCCAAATGTTCAAGTATTTCCTTCTCGCTCTTCTCTTTATCATCGCCGTTCAGGCTGACATTCAGTGAGTATTCATTTTTATAGAATATTTTTATAGAAAATTTCTGATTATTCTTACTATCTCGCTCGCGAGTAGGGTTGGCTTCGTGAGAAAAATTACCGCTCTTTTTCTCAAAATTGGAGAAATGGTCTCAAATGAGAAATGATAGGGCGCTAATCCTTTTTGAGATCTCAAAATGACTTGAGAATTAAAAAAAAATTGAGACACTCTGTAGAAATGGAAAAGAAAGTGAATAAAGAAAGTATGTGGTATCTCAAATCGATATGAGAATAGATCTAATTTTTTGACTGACACTCTGCAAGTGGAACGAAAATAAAATCATGAAGAAAAATCATCATGAAGTATATTGCTAAATCTTCTATGAATTTGCTACCGATTGCTCCAAACCGTAGGTTTCTATCTCAATTTTAAAATAAGTTATGACGATTTGAAATTTGGTGCCATACTTGTACGGTACTGTATCTGATCAAACACATGCTATGCCATTGACGGAATTTCAGGTCGCGCAGAGCGGTCGGTTTAAGTGAAATGGCTATACAGTACTTTGAACCCCCTCATTGAACCAATTCTCACTCGAGCCGAGCGGTCGGGACGAGGATGAAATGAGAAATGAAGGGGTCAAACTAGTCGAGAATCCCCCTCTCGACTAGTCTCAAATTTTATCTAGTATAGACCATTTTCTCGTCTACCCCAGACCATTTTTCAACTACACCAGACGTCTCTACTGGTCGTCTGGGGTAGTCATTTTGCGTCTCATTTTCAACTAGACCGGTGACACTAAATGCACCATAAGGATACCGGTCGTTCCCTCTATCGTCACTCATCAACGCACATTACGCGATAATTTGAAGACCGATCAGCACGCGGCGAAAAAGGAGAAATGAATCGAATTTTGAGAGCATTTTGAGAAATGAGATCTCAAAAGTCGAACAATGGTTCTCGAAAAGGAGAGATAATTGAATTATTTCTTTTTGAGATCTCAGTGTCTCTCTCACGAGGCCAACCCTACTGGCGAGACACCTCATGCAATTTAGGATAACCATCATACTTCCGGTTTAAACAAAAGTTATTAAATTTGAAATCAGGATTCGCGCGCGTCGCGGTGGTCTCACCGGTGGACTCACTGGAGGACTCGGATTTGGAAAGTGGAAAGTTTGGAAAGTGAAAGCGGATTTGGAAAGTGGAAAGATTGACCAACTGACGAATGTGATTGTCGTATTACCTGAGCCCGTCTTGATTCCCAACTGATAAATACTCTTGTGCAAACTTTGTAAACCATGGATCACATGAGTCCAGCCTAGCATAATTGGGTCGGTGAGTGGGTTGTAGTAGATGGAACACACTTTAAAAGCTGCGATCTGAAATTTTAATGGTGTGCTCATTGAGGGAAACGGTCGAATGATTGTTGCTCATGATGTTTCAGTCCCTTTACCTCATCATTGAAACTTAAAACTCGCTTAATCTGCGCAAATCTGTACGACATCCATTTTTGGGCATTTCCAGTGTCTTTTGAAAGTGGTCTACCAAGTCTGGTCCAAGTTGGTACTGGTGTTAAAACCAGGGGTAAAGGGCGGTGGTCGCCGTCTGGCAACTGAGTGGCTGATTATGCCGTATATGCCTAGGTTGCGTGCACACTGAAAAGCGCAATGTTTCGTGCATGAAAACATGCTGAAGACCGAACTGCCTTTACCATTACCTTTTTACCTTTTGAAGAAGGACCCTGTCGTCAGATCGACCTTTTGATAGAGTAAGGATGATGCAATCGGTGACGTCATCAGACTACAGGATTTTATAGTAGGTCTGTCCTTTCCAAGAAAATTAACCAACAAAGTACACAGAAGACAGTTTATCAATTTTAAGTCACGGTTAACATTGGTTCAGACACCACGGGAGAGAATCAGTCCGCCGTTAGATAGTGTCCTGTCTTTCCGAATCCGAGTCCTCCTGTGAGTCCACCGGTGAGACCACCGCGACGCGCGCGAATCCTGATTTCAAATTTTATTGATTTATTTTTGATCGACAGTTCGATGGTTCTCTTCAAACTGCCTGAGGCATCTCTCTAGCGAGATAGTACGGAACGATAAAGATTTACCATTTATGAGGTTAAGCGTAAAATGAATACTTACTGAATGTCCGCCTGAACGGCGATGATAAAGAAAAGAGCGAGAAGGAAATACTTGAACATTGGGAATTCAGAAGATTGAGGGAGAAGAGAACTTCACTCCTGAAAAAGGAAGAAACTTACTGGAATCTGCAGAACGTGAACAATGAGACCACGATCTCTTCATTTGGCACATCTTACACCTACCGTGGAAAAGAGTGTGCAAAATGATGAGTTCCTGGTCTCACATCTCAAAAACTATATAAACTATGATAGAACTGTAAAATATGTGTAGGTGACTATTAGAGTGTGAAATGTGAGACCACGGTCTCTTCATTTCGCACACTCTCTAGACCGATCGATAGACGAGAGAGTGTACGAAATGAAGGGAGCGTGGTTTCACATTTCGCACTCTAGTGACTATCACATAGAGGAAGGCGTTTATATATGCCGTTTGCAAAGTTTTTTAGCGCTTTTTATACCCCGATATTGCTCGTAAAAAGAGAGAAGATGAAAGGATGCAAAAAATTAAATTTGATTTAGGACGATTGATCAATTGCGAGGATATCACATGGTATCGACCATGTTAATATTGTAGATCAAGCGCAGAATGTGATTGAAAAAAAGAGTATCGACCGTAGATCAATCGTGCGAAATCAAATTTAACTTTTTTGCACCTTTTCATTTTCTAGTTTTTTACGAGCAATCTCGGGGGCATAAACAGCGCTAAAGCTTTGCATGTAGCGAATATATAAGCGCGACCGCAAATGTATAAACCAGATGCTCACATTTTACAGCTGTATCGAAGATTCTAGAGTTTGATAAATGTGAGACAATGGATTATTTATTTTGTACATTCTCATCACCGTTTGGTGAAGAGAGAGTGTGTGAAATGAAGAGATCTTGGCTCATATTTCGCGCTCTAATTTCAATTAACTTTCTCACATTCCCAGGTGTTCTCTCCCCTCACTAGGAATGGTCGCGAACTCTCACCGAGCTTTCCGGATGAGATATAGCACATTCGATAGAGCTCAGCGAGAATAGATCAGATTTCAATTTTTAGCTGCTTTCCCTGAAGGAGCTCCGAGTTATTGAGGTCCGAAGTTTGACCTATTTTTGCATATAATCAACGTGCGCAGTCGGGACGCGCATATCTAATGCACCACGCTCTCTCGTCTTCATCACCTCCTGATGTAGTGGTAGCATGCTTGTCTAGCTAACTTTTGCCCCTGGGTTCGGTCCCAACAAGACACATCCTCTTTTGCTCATTTTTAAAAGTGATTTCTAGTCTAATTTTCACTTTAATAACAAATTTTCATGCTATCTTTCAATTTTCATGCATGCACAAGCTTTTTTGGAGAATGACTTTTTTTGAACGCCTATTTCTGTGAAAGACTTTGAAAGACTTTCCACTATTTATCTTCCCGGCTGGAAATCGAGTAGGCGAGACAGATACAACGCTTAAAATGAAAGAAAGAGGTAGCAGGACGAATGAAGTCACAGGTGGGGACTACGTCTTTCGGTAACAGATATTGAGGAAATGTGGAGAAATGTGGCATCAATGAATCCGCATTTTGAATACATACTGATGAGAATGCCAGATGCTTTGTTGTCACGAAGTATCAGATTTGTGAATTACAATATTGAAAAAAAACTTATTTCCTCATATCGTTCGTAGTCTAGCCTAGTCGATGTCCACCCGGGAAGATCAATAGTCTTTCACAGAAATAGGCGTTCAAAAAAAGTCATTCTCCAAAAAAGCTTGTGCATGCATGAAAATTGAAAGATAGCATGAAAATTTGTTATTAAAGTGAAAAATAGATTAGAAATCACTTTTAAAAATGAGCAAAAGAGGATGTGTCTTGTTGGGACCGAACCCAGGGGCAAAAGTTAGCTAGACAAGCATGCTACCACTACATCAGGAGGTGATGAAGACGAGAGAGCGTGGTGCATTAGATATGCGCGTCCCGACTACGCACGTTGATTATATGCAAAAATAGGTCAAACTTCGGACATCAATAACTCGGAGCTCCTTCAGGGAAAGCAGCTAAAAATTGAAATCTGATCTAATCTCGCTGAGCTCTATCGAATGTGCTATATCTCATCCGGAAAGCTCGGTGAGAGTTCGCGACCATTCCTAGTCAATCTACTCAATTCCCAATGTTCAAGTATTTCCTTCTTGCTCTTCTCTTTATTATCGCCGTTCAGGCTGACGTTCAGTGAGTATTCATTTTTATAGAATATTTCTATAAAAATAATATATATTTTTTTAAATATATTTTTTATAGAATATTTTTACAGAAAATTATTGAATATTCTTAATATCTCGCTCGCGAGACGCCTCAGGCAATTTAGGATAATTATCGGACTTCCGGTTGAAAATAAATTTATTCGAATTTGAAATCAGGATTCGCGCGCGTCGCGGTGGTCTCACCGGTGGACTCACTGGAGGTCTCGGATTTGGAAAATGAGGACACTCTAACGACTGACTGATTATTTCCCGTGGTGTCTGAACCAATCTTGATTCCCAACTAATAAACTATCTTCTCTGAACTTGTGGGGCAGTGAGCTATGAAAATCAGTAAGAAACAAAGTATAAACAATCCGTGTGCAAATTGTCTTTTTTGGCCTTCCTGTTGTATTCCTGTATGCGTTTTTCTCGTTTCCACATGCATAAAATGATCGATTTTTGGGAGTCAACTCTTCACCGACTTTAGATCAGCCATGTTTTCGACAGTGTATAATATGTATGGTTGGGGTGGGAGATTGCACCAACCACGTGGACTTGAGTTTCAAGATTCTGTTAAGAGGAGTTGCAATTATTGAAAGCTAATGAGTAGGAGATAAGGAAAACGAATTATCTATCTAAAATATTATCGGATCCCCGTAATGCGAATTTCATAAAGAAAGTTTCATATAGCCAGCCGCGCATATTTTAGTAACACCATAATTACAAATACACAAACTGCGCAAATCTTGACAAAATCGGCATGCATTTCCATAGTGTCTCTTGAAGAAGGATCGCCATCCAAAACTTCCACTGTGAGAACGACCCGAAAGAGATTGAGTAGGGATGATGCGTTGACGTCATCTGTTTCCAGTAGCCTGCAGTATACCTGTATATCTGCTCAGTGCTGTGTTGTCGGCTTTTTTGTGGTTCTTTTGTGGCATTTTCTTAACTTTTTGGGGGCGGCTGGTCGAGTGGTGTAAGGCGCCGCTTGGTAAACGAAAGTTCATGAGTTCGATCCCCGCCCAGGTTCACCAAGCCTTCCACCCCCTTGGTGGCGGTAAAATTGGTAGCAACTTTGATTGCAAAAAGTAACATGCCCCAGAAGCCCGGTCAGCGGGGGTGACGTAGACCCAGTTAGAATACCGGCCTTACCGGTGAGCCCCGGTAGAGTAGTCGCATGTCGGCGTAAATTTCTCTTCATTCCGGTAAAAACTTCACCTTCACTTTTAAGCAAATCATCTGTGATAATTTCATCTGCTGGGTGAATAAATAATTCATCGATATTTGCATTCTTCACTACATGTCACAGATTATTGTTTTTTTAGAAAGATCTATTCGGCTCTCGAAAGTCATTTCTTCTGATAGCCCCAAGACAGAGCATGATTTCCTAGAGAGCGCGGATTTATAGATTTATCCTGACATCAAGGCAAATTGGGCCTGCTGGAAGGTGGCTCAGTGGTCAGAGGTGGTCAGGATCTTCGAATTCAGGGCAACAGGGTCAAGGGAATGGAGCATGCTTGGCTTCCTTGGTCAAATGAAGGGGAACACGGATAACAGCCACTATTTGGCGGAGGAATATTACAAATTTAAAATACTACGTTCCACTTCGAGAACTACCTGTGGTGTGCTTACTGTCTGATTCTCTCGCTTTCGTGTGCAATCTCTTCGTAGTTTCTGCTGTTTATAAGCGGAACGTTTTGTTATTTCGGACGAGTCCTTGTAAATTTGTAATACGACTTCTCAGATTAAGACCAAGGCTCCATTGCATATTTTTATCACAAATCTATACAGAATTTGAAAAATAAAATATTTGTTTCTATAGTAAAAGCTCGAGATAAAATTGCAAGGCAATTATAATATTCCAACAATAAAAGACGCGATCCAAAGCAAGCATTCAAAATGTACTAGAGGACGCGGCGTATTTAGAAGTCAGCGTGATTTCACTCATTCGCTTATATCTCGGCTCCCAATAAAGTTAGATATACAAAATTTTAACAGTATGTGCAGAACTATGTGTAAACCCTACTCTCCAAATTGGTAGGTCTACCTTCAATGGAAGCCGAGATATTACCGAAAAACGAAAGTGCGGGAATTCAAATTCTTATCTCGATCACGGGTTTGGGCCGGATTTTTTAACAGGCAAATTTCGATATTTCGTATCTTTTGGTGATTTTTAACGCCACATTATCGCACTAACTTTGCTCCTCTCAATTTTGTTGGTGAAAAGCCGGCTAGTGCTAGATGCGCAACTAACATTCACTCAGAGAAAACGCATGGGAGTTAGCAAATGAATTACTTACATTTTACTGTAGAGATCATGGGAAATAAGGAGGGCGTAAGTAATTTATTTACTAACTCGCATGCATGGCGAAGTAATTTTTCTCTGAGTGTTCAACAGTCTCGCTCAGATGGCACAGATGATCGATACAGCGCCTGGTACGCCGGGCTCCATACCCCGTCGCGAACCGAGGAGTTGCGAGAAGAGGTCTTCAAATGCATCATCGAGTGCGCCTCTTGCCAAATTGAAGCCTACTTCGGCTGGAATGTAAGATAATATATGTTCCAGACAAACAAGGTTTAAAGAAGGAGTGAAGGGAATATTTTCGTGAGTAAAGTGGCAACACACGTCGATTGCTCCCCTCAACGATAAGAGATCCCCGAAGTTTCAAATCTCTAGTTCGAAAACCAACGGAGATATGCGCGCGCAAAGTTTGCGTGATGATCAGGGGTTCCGTACGTGTGTCAGCCAACGGGCTGCAAAATCTCTAACTGAGCTGCATAATCCCTCGACTCTCGTTCGTTACCCCTGCGTTTACGATTTGCATGCACTCTTCAACTCTTCTCTCCCCCTGTCTCAACCCCGTCTCGTGTAATCAGCGCCCTCCCTAATTTACATGCCCCTGCGCTTATCCATTGTCTCCTTGGTGGTAGGGTAATCCTTGCCAGTCCTCCCTGGACACGTTCGAGTCTCTGAATTTACATTTTCTGTGTTTGGCGAGCTCTTACAGTACTGCTCATTGCAGTTACAGGGACTTCCAGCTGGGAACCTTTCCCTTCACTCCTTCTTTAATGGCGAATTTCAGCTGAACAGTTTACTCGATGCGATATTCATGTTGTATCATTTGCCGGATTTCGGCCATTGGATTACGGCTGAGAACATGACGAACGAAGAGAAGCGGGTAATCGATACCAAAACTGAACTTTCCCTTCCATAATGTACAATCTTCAGATCGTTACAAATAAGTTAGTGGAGTTACTCGACAGGTTTCTCCTCATCGACATCGACGACTGCTGGCCGGGATATAAGTAAGCGAAGTAGTGTTGACCAATCGAAAATTCGAAACCAAAAAGAACAAAACGCTTCTGGTTCCGTTTCGGAACAGTTCTTTTTTCCGTTGCTAATCTTCCTTGTTCTCGAGCAAAGGTTATTTCGAGTGGTCAACACTAGTAAGTGCGGTTACTGTATATATATAAAAATTAAGAATATAAAATAAAAATTTCAAATTCAAAAACTTTTTATTCTACAGGAACGATATCTCTGGCATTTTTATACTTCGCACTCATTTGCTTCCAATTTTTCGATGATAATTGCTTATGGGTACATTGAATTTGCGTTGTGTATATTAATTACATTGAAGCTTTACAGATCACGAACTCTATTATGGTTCAGAAACCCTACTAGGATTCCTCTGAATACTTCTATGACAATAATGAGTAGGCCATTAGGAAAATGCACAATTGCGCAAACATACAAACATATATTTTTCATCATATTTTCCTAGTGGTTTCCTAGTAGAATTTTAAAGTAGAATCCTAGTAGGATTTCTAAACCAGATTAGCAGGTAAACTCAGGTAAACTACAATGTTCGGTTGGATCAATGGGAGAAAGAGATGAAGTCACTATTATGCAAGTTCAATGCGGAAGGCACTTTCGTGAGTCTTTACGCTACCCATTGCGCATACACTGAGAGAACTCTTACTTTTATAGGAATAGGGCTGCCTACTAAGAACAGGCACTCAAGTTGACTATACAGATATATAAATAGGAGCCTACTTAGTATACTAACTCAGTTAGTAGGCTAACAGCCAAGAACGATTTCTATTAGTATGGAAAATGTCAGATTTAAGCAATCAGTTCTCTCGTTCAGGATTGTAACTATCCCTATCGCAAGCCAGAATGGTTTAAGGAACTCCATCCGTGGTGGAAACCCGATTACTTGGATAGTTCGGGAAGTGACCGTATTGAGGGCGAATACGATCTCTCAGATTAAGACAATGCGATCGTTCTCGACGTGTATGTACTTGGCTGAATAAAATAAATCGTTTTCTAATTTCAAAGCTTGAGATAGCATTGCAATGTTCAAAGAATACAGCACCGAAACAGACGCGACTCACACGAAAATTCAAAAATATATACAATGAGGACGCGGTGTACTACTACTGTACCTAGAAGCCGGCGTCATATTTTTCAGTGAGTCATAATTAAGTCACCGCTTAGTATCAGCTTTTTTAAAAATAAAACTAAAATTTTTTTTTACTATGTACACGAACGTCTTGATCAGCGAGCGAATTGACATGCCTCCAAGGAAACAACATTTCAATAAAACAGGGCACCCAACATTTTACATTTCGCATTGACATTTCTAGGATTAGTGAATCGACAAAAACAGTCCACGCGGGCCTTTGTTTTATTCTCTTTGTCTGCCATCTAAGTTAGAATGGGGTAATTGACCTTCATTCTCTAATCTATACCGATTACTTGGATAGTACGGAAAGTGACCGTATTGAGGGCGAATACGACCTCAATACGGTCACTTTCTTTCTCAGATTAAGGCAAAAGCCTCATTGCATGTTTTTGTCCGATGTCTTTCTCGTGGGATTTTTCTTCCCGGCGCAGTTCTTGTTCTCTCTCTTCTGTTCTGTTCTATGTTGTCTCTCTTCTCGCTCTTCAGTCAGCTTTTCCTCTCCCCACCCTTCCATCCTCTCTCCTCTCATCACGCACACAAAGACACAGATACACACATACCTCATTCGATCACACGCAGGGAGAAAAGTGCTACAAACGGCCAGTGGAACAGGGAGGGGGGGGGTCCAACATTCAAGACCCCACACTAGGGATGGCAAAACGGCATTCATGCTGGCAAGGGCGCACACAGGGCATACGGCGACTCTCTATTTAGTGACCTTGCAAGCCCCTCTAAGAACTCCAACCTAGCCTAGTGGTACGGGGCGCCGCCGCGTTCCTACCCGCGTTACTCTGGTTCGCTCCCTGCGGTAAACCGGCAAACGAAGTCCATCTATGAAGACACTGATCATCCTTGCTCTGCGAGTGGGGAGGGCGAAGCGCGGACGCACGGTGATTGTCGGAATCGCCGTGGACCGACCACGCGAAATGCCGCCTCCGATGAACATTATGGCCTCTGAGATGGACAAACACACTTTTGCCGGTTGTTTCTCAGGGATGCCTCGCACGTTCAACAATATTAAGTAGTGCTGAATGTGCGAGATATTGTAGAAATGGAGAGACACGAGATCACCGGGAAACTCGGGTGTACTTGGTAGTCCCCGAAATTGAGTGGGGAAAGAAAATCGCGGAAAATCGGAATCGTCGTAGATCGACCGCGCGGCATACCGCCTGCGATGAACATTATGGCCTCTGGGATGGACAAATACAGTTTTTTTTTCGGTGATGACATAGGGATGACACATTTAGTTGTTCTTAATGAATTCCGACTTATTAGGCAGTGATCACTGAGTAATGAGAGTTGGAGTAATTGTAGGAATGGTGTTACGCGAGAACACCGTGAAACATATATTTTTGAACAAATGAATGCCTTCCGCTTTATTCAAATTTTCTTACATTTCGAAATATTGACGGGACTCTCTCAATTTATCAGATTCGATGATTTTTGCTTGATCTTACGCGGTTCCTCCGAAAGTTGAACCAATTCCATCTAAAAAAGTAATTGATGCATCTACCGAATCATTTGAACACCCCACACAGCATCGAATTGGCAGCATGCCAAGAACTTCTTTCGTTGTCTGAGTCTCTCGTTTCCTGCACTCTCTCAATGATCTCCTCTTTCTCTAGCTTAATCTCGCCATTACTCTATCGGTGACTGTGCTCCACCTTTCGCTCCGCCCACTCCGCCGGTTCCGCGCTCACAAATATGATGAAGACGCCGTTGGAAAGAACAAGAACGATTATGAATCTGAAAAGTTTGATTGGAAATCATTCGATTTCGGCTGAATTGCTTTGCTTTCGGCCTTGCTCTGCGAGTGGGGAGGGCGAAACGTGGACGCACGGTGATTGTCGGAATCGCCGTGGACTGACCACGCGAAATGCCGCCTCCGATGAACATTATGGCCTCTGAGATGGACAAACACACTTTTGTTGCTTATTTCCGGATATTGCACAGTAAAGTCCGACTTATTGGGCAGTGATGAGAGTTGGACGAATTGTAGGAATAGTGTTACGCGCATACCCTACCACGGTCGGCACATTGGGAAGTGCCTACCAACTTTTTTGGTAGGCACTTCCCACCCATGACCCGGGGTTCATGGTGAAAATCGATATTTTCGATTATCGATTGATCAACCCAACCTATAGTGGGATGGTACCGTATGGTCTACAGTAACTCAAAATCGATATTCCGGGTTACTGTAGCTTTCGCTGCGGGACCACCATTTTGCGAAGTTGCGCCAAACGAGTCGCGATTGCTTGTATGAGTTGGTATTCGGTACGACATTGCTCGAAAGGTATACGGTAGCTCTGCTGCCGTACCCATGGGCGTGCTACGGTAGCTTTCGCTGCGGGACCACCATTTTTCAAAGTTGTTGGAATCGAGTCGCGATTGCTTGTTTGAGTTGGTAGACAGTACGAAATTGCTCGAAAGGTATACGGTAGCTCGGCTACCGTACCCATGGCTGCGCTACGGTAGCTTTCGCTGCGGGACCATCATTTTACGACGTTGCGCCAAACGAGTCGCGATTGCTTGCAAGAGTTGGTATTCGGTACGACAATGCTCGAAAGGTATACGGTAGCTCGGCTACTGTTCCGCGGGTTACTGTACCTTTCGTTTCGAGACCACCATTTTGCAAAGTTGTTCGAATCGTGTCGCGATTGCTTGTATGAGTTGGTATTCGGTACGACATTGTTCGAACGGTATACGGCACATCGCCTACTGTTCCGCGGGTTACTGTACCTTTCGTTTCGAGACCATCATTTTGCAAAGTTGTTCAAATTGAGTCGCGATTGCTTGTATGAGTTGGTAGACAGTACGAAATTGCTCGAAAGGTATACGGTAGCTCGGCTACCGTACCCATGGCTGCGCTACGGTAGCTTTCGCTGCGGGACCACCATTTTACGACGTTGCGCCAAACGAGTCGCGATTGCTTGTAAGAGTTGGTATTCGGTACGACATTGCTCGAACGGTATACGGCACATCGCCTACTGTTCCGCGGGTTACTGTACCTTTCGTTTCGAGACCATCATTTTAAAAAGTTGCGCCAAACGAGTCGCGTTTGATGTATGAGTGGGTATTCGGTACGGAATTAAAGGTATGCGGCACATTGCCTACTGTTCCGTGGGCTACTGTACCTTTAGTTTCGAACATCATTTTATGAAGTTGCGCCAAACGAGTCGCGTTTGATTTATGAGTTGGTATTCGGTACGGAATTAAAGGTATGCGGCACATTGCCTACTGTTCCGTGGGCTACTGTACCTTTAGTTTCGAACATCATTTTGTGAAGTTGCGGAAAATAGAAATTGCTGGTGAGAGGTGGAATGCGATGTGATATAAAAAAATGGTGGTCCCGAAACGAAAGGTACAGTAACCCGCGGAACAGTAGGCGATGTGCCGTAAACCGTTCGAGAAATGTCGTACTGAATACCAATTCGTACAAGCAATCGCGACTCGATTCGAACAACTTTGCAAAATGGTGGTCTCGAAACGAAAGGTACAGTAACCCGCGGAACAGTAGGCGATGTGCCGTATACCGTTCGAGCAATGTCGTACCGAATAACAACTCATACAAGCAATCGCGACACGATTCGAATAACTTTGCAAAATGGTGGTCTCGAAACGAAAGGTACAGTAATCCGCGGAACGGTAGCCGAGCTACCGTATACCTTTCGAGCAATGTTGTACCGAATACCAACTCTTACAAGCAATCGCGACTCGTTTGGCGCAACTTCGTAAAATGGTGGTCCCGCAGCGAAAGATACCGTAGCCCGCAGAACAGTAGGCGATGTGGTGTATACTTTTCGAGCAATTTCGTACTGACTACCAACTCATACAAGCAATCGCGGCTCAATTCGAACAACTTTCTAAAATGATGGTCCCGCAGCGAAAGCTACCGTAGCGCAGCCATGGGTACGGTAGCCGAGCTACCGTATACCTTTCGAGCAATTTCGTACTGTCTACCAACTCAAACAAGCAATCGCGACTCGATTCCAACAACTTTGAAAAATGGTGGTCCCGCAGCGAAAGCTACCGTAGCGCAGCCAAAGGTATACGGTAGCCGGACTACCGTATACCTTTCGAGCAATTTCGTACTGTCTACCAACTCATACAAGCAATCGCGACTCAATTCGAACAACTTTGAAAAATGGTGGTCCCGCAGCGAAAGTTACCGTAGCGCGCCCATGGATACGGTAGCCGAGCTACCGTATACCTTTCGAGCAATGTCGTGCCGAATGCCAACTTATAAAAGCAATCCCGGCTCATTTGGTGCAACTTTGCAAAACGGTGGTCCCGCAGCGAAAGCTACAGTAACCCGGAATATCGATTTTGAGTTACTGTAGACCATACGGTACCATCCCACTATAGGTTGGGTTGATCAATCGATAATCGAAAATATCGATTTTCACCACGAACCCCGGGTCATGGGTGGGAAGTGCCTACCAAAAAAAGTTGGTAGGCACTTCCCATGCGTCGACGCATGGTAGGGTATGGTTACGCGTGATCACCGGGAAACATACATTATTGAACAAAAAATGCCAAGCATCTTCCGCTTTATTCAAATTTTTCTACATTTTGAGATATTGACGGGACTCTCTAATTTTGCAGAGTCGATGGTTTTTGCTTGATATTACGCGGTTCCTTCGAGAGTTGAACGAGTTCTATCTGGAAAAGACATCTACCGAATATATTCATTTCTGAGTAATCGACTCTTTGCCGAATAGGCTCAAAGAACTTGATCATTGCAAGGCAAAAAAAGCACACAGGCGGGGATTCGAACGACGGGCCTTCCCCTTACCACTTACCGCGGGAGGCCCGTTGTTCGAATCCCTGTTTGTGTGCTAATCTTTTCTGTCTTGCATTGCTGAATCATTAGAATACCCCACCTTTCGCTCCGCCCACTCCGCCGGTTCCGCGCTCACAAATATGATGAAGATGCCGTTGGAAAGAACAAGAACGATTATGAATCTCAAAAGTATTCGATTGGAAATCACCCGATTTCGGCACAAACACACATTAGGAACACGATTTTCCACTGGTTAAACGTGTTGTCCGAAGTGAGCAGAGGGATGATAAATGTGCCTGTGAGGAGTGCGACCATTGTAAAAATCTGAAAGTGTAAATGATTGACACTCTCTAGAATCGCCGATGGACGGTCTAGTAGCAAATGGTGGACGGTCTAGTAGACGGATGGTCGGACTAGTAGCAAATGGTGGACGGTCTAGTAGACGGATGGTCGGACTAGTAGCAAATGGTGGACGGTCTAGTAGACGGATGGTCGGACTAGTAGCAAATGGTGGACGGTCTAGTAGACGGATGGTCGGACTAGTAGCAAATGGTGGACGGTCTAGTAGCCAAACTACTAGGGCACGCGGAAACGGTGGTCGGACTAGTGGTCGGATGGACGGACTAGTGGTCGGATAGGCGGACTAGTGGTCGGATGGGCGGACTAGTTGTCGGATGGACAGACTAGTAGCCAAGGGTGGTCAGGCGTTTAGGAATCCACCTAGGACCAGCAAATAAGTGAGCCGCATCCATTATTGATGCACCGACTAGTGGACTAGTGGGCTATTGTATAGATCTGTCATAATCTGTCGATGATAAATACGATGCGTTATTGACCTAACGTAACCAATAGATGACACGGCCGTAACCTACCGTAACCCGTCCAGGATAGATTACGATTCCTCTTTGGCCAACCATGACTCGCCGGTGAAAAAAACGATTCCACATGATCCTACCGTAATCCGCCGATGTGTGACAACTGTTACTCATCCGACTACCGTAACTCGCATATGTCAAAAACGATTTCATATGATCCAACCGTAAACGGCCGATGTGTGACCACGATCAGTTTTCGGCCTACCGTAACCAACCGTTGTGTTGCTTCGATACCGCATGAGCCTACCGTAACCCGGCGATGACACGATACGAATTCTTATTGAACTACACTAAGCGTGGAGTTACTTAAGTGTATTGTACGCTAGGAGATACACTTGTCTCGGGCAATACACTCAGTATTGCGTGTATTGCCAGAAACCGGCGCATTTCACCTGGAGGAACCTCACCCCGTTTCCTCATTTGAAAATGACCAAGTCTCATGATAGTTGGAGAAGGGGAGGGGGGTTCTCATGGGGATATCATATCATAAATAAAAAAAAGAATGTGCTATAGTTGGATGGGTGCAATATATACGATACTCTTGCCAACCATTTCCACACCAATTGTTGTACAATTGCTTTTATTTGTGTGAATTCCTATTTTTGATGTCCGGGCCAAGCATATCATGATATATTCGGAATCCGTCTTACTTGTATATTGTAACTAAATTAATTTATAAAAAAAATTATATAAAAAAAATAAACTACCTACAAAAATTTATGAGCACTGGATTACTGTAGGCGCCAAAACTTATGAACTCCCATCGCGATATCCGTGAATTTTATTAACCGTATACTGTAAGACTTTTCATTTACGAATTGATCGTTCGAAGGTTTATCGATTTTCTTCTCTTTCCTTGTGTTATTTCGTTTTTATTTTATGCTCAGTCTCTTGCCAGGTTCTATGATTGTTTTCTCGAGAGAGGTCAGGCTCGATTCGGCCAAGGAGTGGCGTAGTTATGGCTGAAGTAAGTTGCACATCGTTGATTTTCTTTCGTAGTTCCTGTTTTACTTGGGAACATTGCGCTCCAAGTTTTGTTTATTTCCGTTATCGTGTAGAAAAGGTTCAAATTGATTCCGGGATCGTACCGTTATTCGCTGCTGTGGTTGTGTGATGCTTGTTCCTTCCTTATTTTACGTCTTTTCACTTTTAATATATTCCTTCTCACAATTACAGTCATGTCTACCCTCGTCGAGGAGGAGAACATCGTGAACGCAGAGCAGCTCGAAATCAAGAAGGCGCGCATCGAGCCCGCCGAGTCAAAGGTATGCCACTGAATGACATGATTTCAAAAGTTGTGTTGCCGTCGTTTCTATTTCTCTCTTTCTTCTCTTGTAATCGCCTTCAACGCGAAATAATATTCATTGCAGATCTCCGTCTTCTTCGTCTGCATTCACGAGAAGCTCGCATGCCCGTGTACGGTTCTATTCACGCGGCCGGCGCGGATCTGCCCCGGTCGACGCGACCGTCGTTCCCGCCAAGGGCAAGGTAGGAGAAACGAAGTGGGAAATGTAGTGGCCAGTCTGGGTAGAATGGAACGGAAGCACACAGGTTCTCAATGAAACAACTATGTTTCTTTCAACAAACGCTCATTTGCATTACCCTTGTATGGCTTGAATGTAAATAGTTTTGGTTGTTTTTTTTTTTTTTAAATTTGGTTGTTTATAGAGTATTTGTCACCATATATCTCCTCTTCCAGGCTCTGATCACGACTGGTCTGACGATGAAACAGCCGGCCGATCACTATGACCGTGTCGCTCCTCGCTCCGGTCTCGCCGCGAAACACCATCGACGTCGGCGCGGGCGTCATCGACTCGGACTACCGTGGAGAACTCAGGGTAAGGGAGTTCGTTCGAGAGCAGACGTGATTTCAGCATGGTGATGAGGAGACCAGTGGTAGTGAGAGCAAGAACGTAATGCCATGCAGGTGCTCCTCTTCAACTTCTCTGACGTGGACTTCGAGGTGAAGGAGGGCGATCACATTGCTCAGCTCATCTATGAGAAGATCAGCCAGGTGCGGTACTCATTCGATACGGTAGTGGGTGTATGTGTCCGTCTGCTAGTATAAAATCGATGTAGTTATAATTACGGTACCTCAATTCTTATTTTAAATTGCTGTACTCATAATTCCGGTTGAGGTGGATTAGGAGTACAGGACCGCTTCAACCTCATGGATGAGCGAGTACCCAAGTATCGCCCGGCACTCGACATGATAATCGACCTCGAACCCGGTAAGTATGCTATTCATCTTAACGCTTATACGCAGATTAATGATGTGGCGTAGGGTTCCGTAACGGTACACGTGCCGATACACGATAACTCGATTATCATCACTGGCATCTTATTACCATGTACCTTTGGTGTATCAATGAGGGTATCGATACTGATTCTATTATGTACTCTATCATAATGATACACCGATAATTGATACACGTGCTATGCAAAATGTATTGTGCGCGTACATGTATTATTACGGAACTCTAGTGTGTCGTGCCTCAAGTGGTGTTTATTTGCTGAGATTTAATTGGAAAAGGGCTGAGGTTTGAATCTCCGTAATTTTTCTATTCTGCTGTGTTCAACAATTCCTGTATAAGTAGGGTCCACAACGTCCGCCCACTTATCGGGCACCCGGATTTGACAAAAAATGAAAATTGGAGTGCACAAGCGTAATTCGAAACGTTATGAGCCATATTATGGCTTGTTTTGGAGCTCTTTGCGAGCGCAATCGATTGCGCCTATATCAGAGTTGAGCAGAGGACGTTGAGGTATCGAAAAAGTGAAAATTAATTTCGAAATCGTCGAAATTGGGCTTAACAATGAACTCTCAACTTTTGATAGACCCGAATTCTATTCTCTTGATTTTTCTGTGAATATTACAAGAGAAAAAGAAATAAAAATCGGCGACTCCGAATTGTGCATTCGTTTGCAAAAATAGTGCGTGAAAATGGGGATTTTAAGAGTACGAGAGTATCAACATTACGTTTTACTGCAAATAGCACTAGTTTTCACAAAAGGGGAATTGAACCTGCGACATCCTGTTCACAAGGCAAACGCTCAACCCACTGCGCTATGCGAGCAGTTTCTTTGCTCTCAGCAATTGCGCGCTATGCTCCTGCACTCCCTCCGCGCTTTGGCACGTGCAATCCTCCAATTTGAGACGCTATTGTACTCTCCATACCCTCATTAACTACTTATCTTCAGTCATACCATCAAAATATCTCCAATTAAGCGCGCTATGCCCGTATAAAGATGTGGGAATAGGCTCCGCCCCTCCCCCCTCCCCCCCAAAAGATTTGTCTTAATGAGACGTGTAGGCACATTTTAACACTACATTCAACCCCAGTCAGTCAATTCCGCTGACCACGTTGTGGCCCCTATGTATAAGGACAAAATATACATTTCGGGATTCAAATCTCAGCCTTGTGCGAATCTCATTTAAGGAAACTGTCACCGCACTAACATCTATAGCGGAATTGAAGATACACATACATGGGTCTTGCTAGCAACATTACTCTTTGCTTTTTTTTGCTCTGACCCTCCCGCTTTTGTTCGAAATCTGCACATGTCAGAACATTAAACAGAACGCTTTTGAGTTCCCAGAAACCTGCCCATGTATGTTAGTACATTAGCCGAAATATTTGTGTATTGCTTGTTTTTCGTAGTGCGCTGTGCAGAGCTGATCATAGACCAAAAGGCATGTTCCTGGGAACATAGACTGGCAGCATTTGATTGGATGATGTGACATTTTGAAATATCACACAAAATGTTAGGATATAAAGGTCTAAAATTTGAAAAAATCAACGCAAATTTTAAAATTTTTCAGTAGGAAATCGAAAACTCAAGCAACATTTTCGACTGTTTGGTACATACCCTTTTGATCTATGGAGGTGATGTTATGAGTGTCTTCCACCAATTGCATATGTAATTCACACGCACATATTTAGTTTTCCGTAATCAAAGCACGCGGATACGATCTCGACAAAAATCTCAACATATCCGATTTGATGCAGGATGCGGCGGAGATGCTCTACGGCCTCATCCACGCCCGACACCTACTCATGAGCAGAAACATCCCAGATGGTCGACAAGGTACGGTAGTCGTTGAATATATGTGCTATTTTTTGGTTGTTGCCCGAATAATACATGAAATACGTTTCGTTGACCGTATTCCTACTACCTTGTCAATTTATTTTCAGCGTTTTGATGAAATTATTTCAATTTATAAGCAGGATTTTCATGGGCTGTAGATTTTTTAAAACAATATAATAATTTAGTGACGTGAGTATAACGTTGGCACGCGCCCGCACGTCTACTACGAGAATCAGCCGATTCTGCCGATCGGTGGGTGTACAGTATCCGTAAATACACAGCGCGCGAACTCTCTTAAATATAAGAGAGTCGTTCTCTGACATGTGACACTCATGTAAACTGGCTCTTATATATAAGAGAGTTGACTCTCTTATATTTAAGAGAGCCTTCTCTCGTTTTGTCCCGCTCTCGGGTTGCTCGCTGGCGCCCCTTCCTTCATTCACTCCCTTTGGCTACCGTAATCCAATTGAAATATTGATCTGTTGTGATGCTGTGTACAACAAGATACATTGATTTATAAGGAAAATATTTATATATCAGCACAAATCGTACAGTGAACAGCGATAAACCAGTGGAAAGGGGCCGCTTCATCATCGGCACGTTGCCTTCTGCTCCATCCGCGTTCTCGTCCGAGCGCACGCTGCGATTGCCCTCCTCCAGCCACTGCGTGCACATGCGCGTCTTGTATTTGGATGGCATCAGAGCGGGAATTTGGATTCCATTCTGGAACACCGAATCGGTTAGCTCGAGGAGACAGTTTTTTAAAGCAAAAAAAACTCGATTCTGCAGTATCCCCAAACTCTCAGACCACTACCGTATACCTGATTGGTAGGCGGGAGGGACACACGACGACGCAGCGACGTCACAGGTGTAGAGGGACGACGCTGCAGAAATGGGGATTACGGTAGGAAAAAAAACAAATGTTTTAGAACACAGCTACCAGTACAGATACAATAACCAGAGATCAGCCAACAACGTAACTACCGTAGTCCCCTATCAATTGCCCTACCTGTCCAAGGGGTGCTCCATGAACAAATTAGGCGATGATTGGTGAGAGCTTTGCGAGATATCGTCGAGGTTGGGAGGAATCATGTCCGGGTCAGCCGACATCATTCTGAAATTTGTCAATAATCGTTTGCTTGACCGCACCCCTTCCACACACCATGGCTGACCTATTGATGTGCTGCTGGTGTTGCATGTGCAGCGGATGCTGGTGCATCATTTAGCCATTGGTCGGAACATCATCGGCAGCATGGGTTGATGCAGCTGTCTCTCGTAGCCATTTGGAGCCATGCCGTAATGCTGTGACATCTGAAATGAGGCGACAATTACCACTCTGGGCAATCACCGGCGATTATGACCACTCTGACTTTGTTCTGGTTTTTCAGTGCAGCTTGTGCGCGCGATTCCAATTCCACAAGCTGCGCGCGGGATTTTGCCAGACGCGCGCCGCATTCTTCAAGCTGCGCGCCTTTCCGTTCGGGGCCTTTCAACAAAACGCGCGATGCGCGCACGATTGGTGTAGGGTGCGGCGCCTCGCGCGTCGAACCCTACACCAATCGCGCGCGCAAGCTGCGCTGAAAACCCGAAGTGCGACAATAGCACTGCGCAGCTGCGTGTACTTAGCCGATTTTCCCCCACACTCACCTGTATGTACATGACGTGCGTGGGATCATAGACGGATTGCAAGCGGTGAGTGCGGCCAGAGAGGCGGGCTCCTCGCTGGGAATCGGCGTCGAGGCGGCGCGAGGCTTAAATGGTGCAGATTACGGTAGGCACACCACGAAAACGGCAAGAGTTGAAATTTTCACTGCGTGCACATGGTCGAAGCTTCTCACCTGGCTGAAGCTGCCGTTGCTCGCAGTGCTGCTGGCGCCGGGTGTCTGTTGGCTGCTGCTGTTGCTACAGATGCAGCATGGTGTGGCCGGAGAGAGGCATGGCTGTGAACGCTGCCTCGGGCTGCAAACACATACTTTAGCCCAAATTTCCGTTGCGTGAGCCAGTTCGGCGTTCCATAAATCAGACAAATGATAACTCACCGGCTGGTAGTACATGGGCGCAGGGGCGTATGCGTAGTCACCTGCGGGGCAGCCGCCAGGAGGCCCAGCTGCGTAGTAGACCACCTGCTGGTGGGGCTGCATGGGCAGCACGTAGCCATTGGAGTCTCAGGCGGAGCCACAGTGCGCCTGCGCCTGGTAGGAGCCGGGCGCATACTGGGCGGCGGGCGCAGCGCCAGCAGGAGCGCCAGGCGCGTAGTTGTACTGAAATCAAGACTATTCAAAGCTAATTTGAAACCTAGTTCTTTAATAGCCTTTGGAACGGTATGAGGATGTGCGACGCGTATTTAGTGGCGGTCGCCGCGATAGGCTTATATTTAGCTGTGAACGGGGCGCATACCTAACGGCCAATGCAGTGCCGCTCGCGTATTAAGCGGCGAACGCGGCGCCGGGCACGTATTGATCGGCGAGCGCGGTGTGCACTAAACGAGGAACGCGCGGCGCACGCGTATGCGCGGGTCAGCCCTTTCCGCTCTTCCCACTAGTTTCGGTCGGCGAACATAATACAAGCTTGTACTGATCCCCTCCTAACAGGCAAACGATTAAGAAAATAAAAAAGCGAGCAAACCTTGCCGTCGATGTTTGGCGGCCTCCCACATCGTCTTCGTCTAGAGGGCGTCGTCTAGAGGGCGGAATGGCCGAGTGGTGTAAGCAACTGCTAGTCATTCGAAGGGTCACGAGTTCGATCCCCGCCCAGGCCAACCAAGCCTTCCATCCACCCCGGGGCGGTAAATTGGTAGCAACTTTGATTGCGAAAGGTAAACGTGCCCTAGATGCCTTGGGAAAGCTTGGGTTACGTAATCCCACGTTGCAGCTGGCTTACCGGCTTGCCCCATCTAGCGTGGTAGCTTGCTACTGTAAAATCGCTTGACATGGAACAACTTTACCTTTTACATCGTCTTCGCAGCATCTTCGTTGTCGCCGTCGCAGCTCAACACATCAGTTACAATATTAACGTCGATAGGTAACACAAATAACATGAAATGAGAGCAAGAAACCACTGAAAATTGAGTGAAAAGTAAAATTAGAATTTTTTTGAATAGCTACAGTATGACGACGACCAGTAAATGAAAAGCGGAAGCGACACAAACAATCGCGAACTGAATTTTCAAGAGAACGATTATCTTATATTCAAGAGAGTTGAATTCTCTTAGATATCAACTTGCTTATATTTGAGATAATTCCCTTTCTCTTAGAGAAGACTTCTCTAAGAGAATTGGACTAGAGAACGGTTCTCTTAGAGAGTTCGCGCTCTGTGTATATCGATCAGCGGTCATCTAGAGTACGGTTTCAACATCTTGCCTGTGACTGTGATTTATATTATTGATTTATCAGGTCTGTCGGGCGTTCCCGTCGAGGCGATGGTGATGCGGCACTACGCGCGATGCTGCTACGGCCGGTCGAGCAAGCACCAGCAAACTGACGGTACGGTAGCCGCATTATTTTGCTAGATTTATTTGGAAACTTTCGAGCACTGGGTGTCTCACGATGATGATTCATCATACGTGGGTACGGTAACCCGGGGCGGCTGCAAAAATAAAGCAGAATATTCAATACTTATATGATCTGCGAGGATTTACAGTTAATCATTTACTTTAGTAACAGAGCCATACGTATTGATTATATTTTTCTATTTATTATTTAGTACTTACTAATTCCTACCTATTCCTTAAAAATTTAAACTATGAACTAAATATAAGAAATTTCAGAATTTCCGGCAAATCTCCTCGCAGTCGCCCTGATTCACCAGCTAAAAAGAAGACAAAGATGAGAAGAAAAAGAGGAAGGTCAAAGAAGAGAAGTGAGAGGACTACGGTAGCATTGTTGTTTCTGCTCTGTATTGTTAAATGATCGCAATATTACTATTTCTAATAATTTTACTTTGCTTATACAATGTTTTAATTTAACATAACGTTCCTGTTAAAATCACCATGCCATATTCCTTGGTGTTCTTTGATCTCTAAAGCATTTAAATTTGTCGTTGTTTCATCTGTTTTTTACCCCAATTGTCATCAGATCTCGTTCATTATGTTGTGATTAATCTGTCAATCTTACATTGTATGTGAATTTTCAAATTACTCGATTGTCGCGATATCATTGTGCTATAATAAACCGTGAGTCACGGATCCCGGAGGAAGTACAAGAGAAAGGGGGGAGGGGTTAGTAGCAAATGGTGGACGGTCTAGTAGCAAATGGTGGACGGTCTAGTAGCAAGTGGTGGACGGACTAGTAGCAAGTGGTGGACGGACTAGTAGCAAGTGCTGATCGGTTAGTAGCAAGTGCTGATCGGCTAGTGGGCGCCCACTAACCGGTCAGCACTTGCTACTAACCGACCACCATTTGCTACTAGACCGTCCATCGGCGATTCTAGAGCTGGTGTTGACCACTCGAAATAACCTATGTTCTAAAACACAACGAAACAGATAAATGTGTCGAAACTAAGTCGAAACGTTTTGTTCTTTTCAGTTTCGACTTTTCGAGTGGTCTTCTCTAATTGACACTATTAAAATATAGCTTCCGTCGCATCGCTACAATGCATTGTGATATCAACAAAAGTAAAATGGGAAGCCTTGTGCCTCAGTTAATTTGGACACGAAGACTCAATATTTCCCGTTTTAAGTTGAATTGTTATATTTCTTTTATTAATAATATCACTATTATTATCACCAATATACTAATATATTATTATTAATATCACTGACGTGTATACCGCTGAAAATGGTGGGTGAGTGTTGTCGTGCGACGAGCAGGGCCGCCTTCTGGAAACCACCCGTCGTGAAGGAAATCACGATGAACGGAATCACTGCAATGTTATTGTAAACTCACAAACACTCGTCCGAAATATTAAAACGTTCCGCGCCTAAACAACACATAAGGCTGCGAGAGAGTATGCAAAAGCAAGAGACACGCCGAGGTATAGAAAGAGAGTACACCACCAGTAGTCCATTTCATGAACGTATCATTTTAAATGTGCAATATCCGTACTGATGAGTGCCGTTGCGGCGGTAGAATTGGCAGATGGCGGAATAAAAAGGACGAGAACGAAGAAGAAAGCGGCGAGATAAGAAGCGAGTGAATTGAAGAGACGCACCTTGGCAATCTGAAAGAAACTATGGCAAATTCACAAACACTCGTCCAAAATGTTAACAACGTTTCGCTCCTAAACAACGTACACGGCTGCGAGAGAGCTTGTCAGTAAGAGACACGCGGAGGTATAGAAACACCACCAGTAATCCATTTCATGAACGTATCGTTCAAAATTTGTAATAGGGAAACCATGAAAAATAACCAAAGACCGGCCTACACTCAGAGCGGAAAATATCAAACTTCCTTATTCTGGGGATTTTTTTCCTTATTCTAGAGCTGTGAGAGCATGCACAATCGTGAAATGATCTCACTGCCTTACAGGTTACCACACAGGTTTGTTTACCAATCTCACCTTTGTGTGCTTTCTGTAAACACAGGAAGTACAATTTTGACATTTTGTTCGATCATATCATTTCATGATAATAAGCACACCTCGGAAAGTACGGTAAGCCTATCCGATACGATTCCAGTGAGAAACTTGACGGGAAGAGCGGCTATAATGGGAATGATGGCGAGTGTGCCGGTGACTGTGGGAGAATACCCGAGAACGGATATGAAGTACCTCAATTGGTAGTACTCCGGAATGTCAGAAATTTTTGGGAAACGCCATTCCGTAAATTTTCCTTTCCATTTCTTTGTTAAACATTTTCCGGCCCATTCTTCAACAATTTGCAGAATGGCGTTTCCCAAAAATTTCTGACACTCCGGGGTACTACCCCTCAATTATCCAAAAAAAACTATATTTTTAATCAAAAAAATGCAAAATTGCAAAGACCGCGACACTGATATGGATCGATTTCATAACTCCTTTACTAGTTACCGTAGTCTTATTGAAAAGCGACATCAAAATAGCTTACTGTGGACTGAAGACGCCCAAGAATTGGCTGACAAAGACGGTTCCTGCAGCAGCTGTGAATATCGACCAGACGGCGGGAGAGGAGAGCAAAACGCAGTACGGAGGCTGCAAATAACCCCACATGATTCCAAACATACAGACCAGGGTTGGAGTGAGAGAGTGTGCAAAAGTGAGAGGGTCCCTCTCGATTTCACACGCTCTCTCACTCCAAAGCCCTTTTCTGTAAGGTTTGCCGGCCTGTGGCATTATGTGACTCCTCGTATCTTCTGTGTTTTGTATTTTCTGAGGCGGTATGTATGGCTTTCGGAAAACGGATTCCCATAAAGACGGTGTCCCACGAATATTTGGTCAACTGAGTCCTCACAGTGGGGAAATTAGGATCGAATACCCGATGTGAGCCTCGAAAACCGCACTTACGAAAATGATGTCACTTTTTTCCAGGAAAATCGTTTTCATACAATCAATTCATCTTGTCTTGGCGTTACGGTGTCATGTTCGGGGCGGACAAATTATGCATTCCAAGTATCCCCTTCAAACCCAGTGCACAAGTCTAGAGAAATTGGGCTACCGCTTTTTGACTGCGGACTACATAAATATTGGCTAGAAACGTGAATCAAAAACCCCACACTAGACGGCGTCGCATCGCTGTGATGTTTTCCCCGTTTGATCGTCTCTGCCTCCTTGACAGAAATCATCCAGTGGTCGGCTGGATTGTTCCTGTAAAGTACCATATTTTTCCAAATCATTTTTGTGAGATAGATATATTGTGCGTAAATTTTCCGTTCCGTCAATAACGAAACTACTGTGCAAAAGTCGGCGAAATGCTAACACGCAATATCAATATTTCCTCGATTTTATTATGTGGTTTCAATAGCAGTGGAATGCACGTTTTATGAAATAAGAATGAAATAATTTTAGAGAAGATGTCTGCCTTAGTAGGGAATATAATGTTCCGAAAGATGGACAAATTCGCACTAACGACCGTATCGCCAAAGTGGGCGGAGACTGCTAAGTTTTTGAACTGCACAATACTTGGCATTCACAGCAAGTACGAAACAAAATTGCGCTGGAGGGTACATCTGAACCTGTAGATCACGAGCCAAGCAGCAGTGAATAATGCACACAGTAGACCGTGAACGTAGAATACGGTGGGCCAATTGACTGAAAATTTTCCCATTGTTTTGCTCTTTTTTATAGGTTCATCTATATTTTGGATGCTTCATCCGCTTCTGGGGCCTCTGTAGAATTCATGCCAAGTGCAATTTAATAAATTTTTTAAACACATAGTACCTTTGAGGCCATCTGAGCGAAGATATTTCGAATTATTGATTACGGTAAAAAATCGACCGACCCTTCTCAGCGATTGTGGAAGCGACGGGAAGCGTGAATAATGACGCAATTTCCATTTGAGCAGAAAGAACACCGACAAAGAGGCCCTGCAGTTAAAGAAGGCGTCCCACGAATGATTACAACCTTTTATTTCCCCCGATGTTCGACGTTTCATTTCTCTTATCATAAGATGGTGAAACACAAATGCACGCGCGGTTTTTTTTATTCTGGTCGCTTTGGACAGTTTATTAAACATAACTTTCTTCAAACTAAAAACTGAAACATCCGATTTTCGAGGCTCTCATCGGGTATTCCATCACCATTGCCCCACAGTGAGAACTCAGTTGACCAAATATTCGTGGGACACCTTCTTTAACGTATTCTTTTATTAAGAGAATATTTTTGATTTGTAAGTTTAAAAACAAAAACCTTTTCATCAATAGTTGCCCAGTCTTCGATTATGGTTCCCATTACAGGGAAGAGCGGCGCTGTGATGAAGCCCTGCAACCATGGTTACTTCTGATAATGAATAACTTCACACTTTACTGTTAGTCAATTCTCGCATTGTCATCACATTAGTACATTAACATGGGTAAAAGAAAGGAAGTTCGATCAGGAAGATCGATTCGCTTCTTTGGCTTGGGCCTGAGACCTTTTAGAATTTGATACACTCAATATTGAGTGTATTCGCGCGTCGAGAGAGCGTGCGAAAACGAGAGATTTGTAAGTGTATCATACACTTGGGACCCTTACAATCCGTCAGAAGTTCGCGAACTTTTCACGCATCTTTTCTTGCTCGTTTTAGGCTATTTTCTTTATAATTTGCGTTAGGTCATTAGAGACGCATAAGAAACAACTAATGCCGAAGAATTTAACTTAAAATATAAACTAGGGAATTAGCCGCACCTCTTAGAAGGTCGCGGAATTCTGCGAGTTGTTTTCACGCAGCTAGACAGTGACGAGAGAGCACGCGGAACGAGGAGAGGGAAAAGTAAGCAATGTTGTTGTTGTATTTCTGCGCTCTCTCTGTTTACGTGCTCTCTCGTCACTGTCTAGCTGCGTGAAAACAGCTCGCAGAATTCCGCGACCTTCTAAGAGGTGCGGCTAATTTCCTAGTTTATATTTTTGGTTAATTTCTTCGGCATTAGTAGTTTCTTATGCGTCTCTAATGACCTAACATAAATTATAAGGCAAATAGCCTAAAACGAGCAAGAAAAGATGCGTGAAAAGTTCGCGAACTTCTGACGGATTGTAAGGGTCGTTGGTGTCCTATCTCAGTGTAGGATACACTCAATAGTAAGTGTATTCATTCTGAGTGCATACGAGCTTGTGGCACCACTGAGGCATGTTCATACCAATTTTATAAAAGTTCCCCGATTGACCTTTGAATACGTTAAAATTATCATCTAAGTCAGCGTTGATTTGCAATTTTTTATATCATTTTGCCGCTCCATGCTAAAGTCACTCAGAAGGAACGCTCATATCTCACCCCTAGTGTGAAAGGTGCTAGACTTGTAAACGAACTATGTTAAAATACCGATATGAATCGAAGTGCGACGAACAACTCGAACGATGCAGAAATCGACTGCGGAGTGAGGGCGCAGAGAAGGGAAGATATTGCACCGATAATGCACATTGTCTGTAATGTTGTGAACAGTGTACCCGACTACTCTGAAATGGTAATCTGAAATTGTTTCGCACGCTCTTTTATACTGCTTATGGATTGATGGGTGACTGCATAACAAGTTGTTAGACTTTAAAATTCTGGTAAACAATTTGAGTAGACCTCTGCACGTCATGCACCTCTCCACCGATCGGTTTATGAGATAGTTCTCAGATTGATGAAAGCGAGTCTCTACCTGAACCTGAAACACTCCACAAAATATCATTAATGCTATTCTGACTAAACTAATAAACATAAAGATCTAGAAAAAAAACTGTTGAATTTAATCGGCAACACATTTCTCTATCAAACGGAGATGGTCTAACGATTGCATCATTGAAGAAACAACTGTCATGTGCACACTGTGAAACTACAACCAACCATGTGTGCGCCCAGGCGTCGCAGTATGTACAGCATGGGAAACGTGCCAATTAGACCGCCAGCGAATGACGCTGGAACGGAAAAGAAGCTTATGATTGCACACAGATATAATGTAGTTACTTTTCACACGTGCCATGTCCATTAAAATGTATTAGGTTTCATAAATTTTAATGGACATGTATGCTATCCTCGTCCATGGCATATGAAAAGTAATACATTTGTGACCTCATGGCTACTGTTTTAACCTACGTATGTGTTTTTCTATGAAAGCTCTTGCTTTAACATATTAAAATCACGAAACTACGAGATATATATGGTATATCGATATACCTGCAAAGGAGAAGCTTCGCCGTACTGAGTTGAAGGGAAACCTTTGCAAAGCGATGGGCAGATAGCTGGGGGCCCACTCAAATTCAATCTGAGGTCAAACTCTGGTTTTTCTTCTTATGACTTATATTATTGATTTTCCTACTCCTTAAAGGATGATTATCAGCGGTGTTTCTCCCTCCAATCTCTCAATTGTGCGGTCGCGCTCTGATAATTTCCCTTTATCCCTGTACATTATTTTTGAATCCTGTGCGGCAGGGTCAGTTTCACACAGAGCCAACGCAGGTTTAAAGTCAGTCGGTTCAAAATCATGAGATGGAGAGAAACTAGTAGACTTAATGTTCCTGATACTTCTATTAAGTTGCACGATTCGGAAATTATCATCGTATCAGACCGTTGCCGATGTCGTCGATGTCGACATTATAGTCGCCGACCGATTCATCATTCTCCCATAGTCGCTGTACAGCGGGGAGGTTGTTGTATTGCACATAACTACGTAAGTCGTGTTGAAAGCCATAACACTGAAAATGTTTGAAAGAATATTACAGTGCAATATAAAATAAATGAGATCGATCGACGCTCAGTCCATCACTGCGTGGTAACTGATAGTTCCCACCGGGAAGTACGCAAGCATAAGAGAGGAATCGCGAGAGACGACTCGAGCACTTTGAGCTTGACCGGGAGAACCACCTCAGAGTGAAATAAGTCTACGACCTATGGGCTGGCCAGCGACGACTTTCAAAGTCTACTCCACTCGCTCCCCTGCCTCTATTAGACTTTGAAGTCTTCGCTGGCCAGCTTAGACTTATGAAGTCGTAGACTTATTTCCCTGTGAGCCATTCTATTGAGCTAGGTCGGAAATACCTCGGGCTAAACGTCCCGGCCAAGCTCGAGATCTCGCGATTCGTCTCATATACAAATACATTTGTAAAAAAAACAAAAAAAATGAACAAACCAGAAACTTACCTTGCTTGGACGAAGGAAAGGAATAACACAGACACAGTGAGAATAATGAAGCGAGCATAGTAAAATCCGTCTGGAAAATTAGTCATTTGATACACAATTCGGTAATACATTTATAAAATGATATCATACCATAAAGCCAAACACAGTACTTCCGTTGTTTACCAAACAGGATGCAATACTCTCAGTTTGCGTACTCTCCCGCTTGGGTAAACACGGGAAGTACCGCTTTTGCATTTTGTTTGATTTGTATCACGTTATAAATGTGCATTGGTAAGTAACTCAGCATTTAGTGGCATTGTCCATAAGACTTTCTCGAAAAAATTGAAATTCCATGCCTCTCTCGTCCCGTTACATGTACTCTTACAATAATAATGTAGTATCCAGGTGAATTGAATATGAAAAATGCATAGCTCACTTTTTTCGTGCTTCCCTGACGATTTCTCCATTCCTCGGTTTTAAACCTTGACAGAATATGGAAAAGCGAGGGAGCGAATGGCGCCCTAGAATATCGCGTAATGAAAGGAGCAACGGGAGAAGCCCAAAAGCAAATAGTTCCTTGTGTACCATCCATGCCGGGTACAAAAATGGAACATGATCATTGTTTCACTAGTACATTTCTGGGCCTTCTGTGACATCTTTTGGCTCACTTACCACTGCTGGTATTATACAGGACATCACTATGATGATTTAGTAAAAGAATGAGCGATCAATTTGAAATTGGTACATGAGTATTGCTGCGGTTCAACAACGGTTGTCTCTGAGGCGATGAGTCGCGTGCACGGATGAATGCCTAAAAAAAATTCAGAATTCATTAGCCTAATAATAGCTTACTGCTAACAACTCATTTATATCATTGTCAGCAATTCTGCACGATGTGGTAGACTGCAATCTGGCAAGAGTGGTCGTTGAATGCGTTTACCGGTTTGAAATGAATTTTTTAAAATAACAACGAAGTAAGAGGAGTGCACCCGGATGGCGTGGTTAGAAACGGCCATCTGATATCAGTTCGATGCACCAAAATACTGATATTGGTGTATTTCGTGGACTCGCGTAGTGAAGGTTAGGATCTGTTGTAGGCACCGTGTGAAGTTGTAGGCACCACCTGAAGAGAAAAATTGAAGAATATATCAAAATCATTAAGAATCATTTTAGAGAACGTTATTCGTTTTCTAAAATCATTGTATTGTATTGTATTCTTCTCTGATCCTATTTTAACTTCAGACGACAAACATGACCGCTTCTGCAAGATTCAGCATTCAAAAGTCGCCAATCAATGGTTTTTATCCCAATTTTTCGAGCTCAACCCAACTTCGGAATTTCCCTTCAAATCTTCGGACCTCAGTTCGCATGACTTGTTAGTTTGCAGTATTGCAAAAGGATGTATACTCTATAATCTCTCAAAATAAGGACTCGCTCTCGAAAGCCCTCGTAAACGATGATAATAGAGCAAGAAAACATACGGCCTTTCACCCAGTGGGCACCGGGTCAAACTATTAACGTCATGAAGGCCGACGACGATCAGATATGAGAAACTACATATTGTTATGACCGTATGACCTCAGGTAAATAACACGCCTAATTGTCTGAGCCTTCGTAAGACTCGAAAGAACTTATGCACTGATAACGAAAAACACGTCGATAATTGTTCCCGACGTACATACAGTACACTTCGCGAATTCCGCTCTGATTTATTTTTGAACTGTAAGAGGTTTCATGTGCAAACACTCTGCTCAAATGTGTTCACTGATGAAATAGTCAATCTCTCTGCTCACCTTCCCTGCTACCTCTCGCCTAGTATGCGGTACACTTCGCACTCTCATCGAGTTCGATACAGAAAAAATCGAACTGCACTTCACGTGAATATGAGTTGCTCGAATGCGTTTGCGATTACGCATCAAAGTCCATGTTCAGTTTTTCGAAATTGAATATTCGAATACAACGACTTGCAAATGGCAAAGTCGCCAGTTCCGTTTTGAAGAGAAGCTAAGAGGACTCTACACCTTACCCCAGTGTCAAGGGCATGGTTCTCCTCACCAGAGAGAGAGAATGTGATCTCTCACTCAACACATACGCGAGATGTCGCAGAAGAGAGAGAATCAAGACCTTAGATTAGAAACCAAGCCATTGTTTTTCAGATTATTGAAACAGAAAGATTTCGCTACACAATTTAGTATACACCCTGTTGCTTATGGGGCGAAGACACAAAATTGAACACTTTCATTATTAGAACTCCTTGCGCAAGTTTGCTAGTTACTTCAGGGTGGAGTCAAGACATTCCCCGAACATCGTAAATCTCAGATGTTTCAATTTCTTCTACCGATTGCGTAAGATATCCGGTTCAGCTGGTTTGTCTCGTGATAGGCGGGACAAACACCCAAATTCGTTCAGTAAACTGTAATCGCGAGGAGCATCGGCCAAATCGAGAGTCGGGGTTCGGTCGCGCAAGGAGGTGTCAAGGCCGGCCATTTTCAGAACACGCCCGAACCATTTGTCAACCATTAGTCAGCCATGTGAAAGTTCAATATGATCCTGCCACAAATGGCACGGACTGTCTGAAAGTTTTCAGAACCGCATTATCCTGACGGGATACTCTGAATGTGAATGCTCGCGGCGAAGTTTTTTGAACAAGAGTTGAACTTGTTGTCGACATCTAATAGAATCTGTGAGCGATATCAATAGCTATTCTAAGTGATGGCTCAGACTGCTATAGGCTGATTCGCTTCTTAATACACTGCACGCCTCCTGCACGTGATCGGTAAAGAGCGGAGAGAGCACAAAAAGGCAGAGCTGATGGAGATGCAGCTAAACAGTTTTCTGCTCACACTCTTAGCTGCGATAGTGTAGGCCACGCAGTCACGTAGGTCCAAACTGGACGTCACGGTAAATCAGTGATTCACGGTGAACAATTATATTCAAATTTTTTTAACGAAATGTTCAACGATTCGTCTGCTGATGATCAAAATTGTCTTAGCTCTACTCACATAATGGGCAGCTATTATTATGAGCGTTCACAGCGCATGAACATTGCAAGATTATAATCCATAACGATCTTGCGGAGATGTTGCGCACACACTCCTTCTCTCACTTAACGAGCGGCAGCCAAACTACTCCGCTTACCCGCATGACACACCTGCTCAGTTGGGCGTAAGCAATGATGTTTGTGCGATGCTTCCTCCTTATTTCAAGCACTCTCTCGCACAGCGATTCAGGTGTTCAGCGAGACGGCCACACATTTCTGGCAAAACTCCAGAATCTGAATTTGAACTGTGGAGAAAAGGGGCACGCAACGCGACCGCAACGCACGAATCTCTTCTTAGCATTGTTGCCTCTCGCTCTTTCTCTCGTCTTCTGGCATTTTGCCGCTCTCGAAATGCTGCGTCTTGCATATCATACTGCGAGAAGAGGAGTGATGATCAGACTCTCCTCATTCCATATGCTCTCTCATCGATCAGACAGAGCGAGAGAGAATTGAGAGGGTTAGACCTGCGAGAAGAGTGTACGTGAAATGAGAGACCATATTCCCCCGAACGGCGAAACAATAGGTTTCACTCTGCATAATAAAAGAACCAGACATTGCAAATGAAGATATTCCTGTTTATAACTTGTGACTCCGCTGTGAATCTCATTTTTTTCGTTGGAAAAATACGCTCTATACTTTCAACATTCCCGTATCCAGTAAATCTCAGTGCCTATGGTATAATAATTAATTGTGGGTTCTCAGTTGACCGCCTTACCTTGAACTTGGTTACGTGAAAGGCTGACCACGTATCCAGATCTGCATTTAGACAGGATACGCCCCCTATATTTATTCCATCGTGTGAGAACTACAGTTTCTATTTTTGGAATACCAAACAACTGGTTGCATCATTGTGGAACAATGTATTTCAATGATCGGCCGTTCGTGGGAACCAATCAATTGATGTGTATAAGCACGGTCTGATGATGTGCGCCATAGTGCCTTTTGAAATTATCTGATTTATAAACAACTAGCCGATTAGCGTTGTGAAAGAATTTCAAAACTATGAAATGGTGAATCTCTCGATCACTGCTTGTCACACTCGAGGAGTACGCAAAGATGCCATACAATACAGGCCTATACAGGACGATCCACTCGATCGTCTACCCAACGAGCGCCCCGCCGACTGGACACACTGAACAACACGCGCTCGAGACACGCGCATTTGGAAGAAGTGTGATCCACGCGGCTTCGCCGTTGAAGTTGGATCTACTAAGCAAATAAGTAAGTTTTGGTTCATGCACCTAACGCACTTGCGCAGTCGGCGAATACTGTTTCATTGCACTGCGAGTGCAAACCCACACTGTTTTCGGCCAACTAGGCGACAAATCGGTATTTGTTGAGACGAATTCGCCGAAACGACCTTCACCTCAGTTCCAGCATAACACTAGCGTATTGGGTGTCAACCTGAAACCGAATCGCAGTTGGGCAAAGCAGTTCTTAAATACGTATATAATGCGCCGCCTTGCTGACATCCGCAGCCTCATTTCGCTCTTCAGCCGAAATGAAGTACTTCCTTCTCCTTCTTGCATTCCTCGCCCTAACCGCCGTGCAGGCCGACGTCCTGTCAGTTATATTTACTGTTTTGGCTCTTTTTCGTCTTGAAATGTTCTTGCGCATGCAATTAAAAATAAGTAATTAGTACATAACGATAGCGTTGTTAGCGCATGACACCATGGAAGAAATCGAGAATAAGATGAGGGGATTAGATTTTTTTGAAGATGGATATATTTTAGGCGCGCGCGCCGTGCCTGTTCCATGTGCTCCAAGCTGGGAGAGGACGACGACGGCCAGTGAGTGGGCAACGATACAATAATTATCAGTAGGGTTGACCACTCGAAATATCCTTTGTTCGAGAACAAAGGAATATTAACAACGAAACAAAGAACTGTTCCGGAACGGAGTCGAAACGCTTTGTTTCGACTTTTCGAGTGGTCAACCCTAATTATCAGTGTCGCTTTTGGGGAGCTGATCAAGATGGGGTTTCATATTGGGTTTCAGACGTGGTCGATGGCCTTCTTTAGGATGAGCTTCGGAGTGCGTCAAGAAGCAACGATCGTCCCTATAACATTCATTTCGCCGTAACATCGTTAAAAAGTCAAATATGCAATGATTTGCGCAGCTCATGAGGACAGATTCCAGGTCTCGCGTTGTCAGAGCCGCTGAGGGAGACTCACCCGCCGAAGTAGACCCACCCGCCGAAGGAGACGCACCCGCCGAGGGAGATGCCCCCGCTGAGGGAGATGCCCCTGTCGAGGGAGACACACCCGACGGGGCCCGGTGAGTCGACTAATGGTTGAAATACAGTACATAGATAGTACTAATGCAGTCAGTAAATGATAGTTTTTTGCAGAGTTCGAAGAGCCGCTGAGGGAGACGCACCCGCTGAAGGAGACGCACCCGCTGAAGTAGACCCACCCGCCGAAGGAGACGCACCCGCCGAGGGAGATGCCCCCGCTGAGGGAGATGCCCCTGTCGAGGGAGACACACCCGACGGGGCCCGGTGAGTCGACTAATGGTTGAAATACAGTACATAGATAGTACTAATGCAGTCAGTAAATGATAGTTTTTTTGCAGAGTTCGAAGAGCCGCTGAGGGAGACGCACCCGCTGAAGGAGACGCACCCGCCGAAGTAGACCCACCCGCCGAAGGAGACGCACCCGCCGAGGGAGATGCCCCCGCTGAGGGAGATGCCCCTGTCGAGGGAGACACACCCGACGGGGCCCGGTGAGTCGACTAATGGTTGAAATATTCGAACCTTAACATACCGCATTTTCTACTGATCACAGTACATAGATAGTACTAATGCAGACAGTAAATGATCGTTTTTTGCAGAGTTCGAAGAGCCGCTGAGGGAGACGCACCCGCCGAAGTAGACCCACCCGCCGAAGGAGACGCACCCGCCGAGGGAGACGCACCCGCCGAGGGAGACGCACCCGCCGACAAGTAAACAATCGACACGATAACCCGGCAAATCGATTTGGTTTGCGAGTATCCCCGACATCAGCCCCCTGTTCAAATATTCTCACTAAAAATCATTGTTGTTCCTTTGTACATTAATAAAAGTGTATATTTCTATTATACATTTACGAGGTGTTACTTTACACTAAAACAGTTCATCATCACGGACCACTGGTTGAGCCCACTTGCTACTTATGAAAGATCTCAATGACAGCTCTCGCTATAGTACTTGGCTACTACGAAAATCGTAAAAAGTTTATTCTATTTTCCCAACAAGTGTTTTTTAAATCGCCTCTTTCAATGAATATAGTATGTCTACTATGTCGAGGAGGGTCTCACATTAATTTCCGTCATCTGGTTTACCAATCGTGCACTTGAGTCTACCAAATTGGAATCGTCAATCAAATTTGATATCAGCGATATCCTACACACAGAGAAAACATACTAGGAATACGACATCAAGTTGGCACGCCTACTAATATATAAGTAGGGCCTACTAATGCCCTACTTATATATTAGTAGGCCCTACTTATATATTAGTAGGCGTGCTAACTTGATGTCGTATTCCTAGTATGTTTTCTCTCTCTGTGTATTTGAGAAGCCAAAAGAAAACGGACTTGCCCATCATATGACGAAGGGACGAACCGATCTTGTCGAACAGCTGCATGGAGAACAGGGGGTGGGGATCCAAGGCTCTAAAGACTAATTCAATCAGAGGCAAATGAATACAGGTCATTAACGACGATCGACAGATGCACGTTGAGGAACTTAACTACCCACTATATTCATGTGGACTGTCCATTCAAATGCGACGATTCGATCTAACGAACATCATGACCTTCGCCATTGTTGTCAGACTAACATATTCACAATCGAGCAATGCTCAGACTCTCCTCATTGTGCATGTTCTCTCATCGATCAGACAGAGCGAGAGTGCATGTAGAATTGAGAGCGTCAGATCATTACTCTCACACTCGTTTGTCTACTGAGGAGGGTGAACATTGAATGCAATAAGTCTTTATGTCATTGATCAAGCTTGACATCAATAGCGAGCGTGTTGTGTGACTTGTGGCCCCAGTGGTTGAGACCATTGCGCTCCTGAAAGTACGTTTAGGTAGTATGATATTGACCAGAACATGGCATACCGCACTTTACTACTTATTGTACAATGTCACAGTTTCCGGCTCTTCAACAATGTTTGGTCCGTGCCCCAAATTATCCATGCCCGTCTTTCGTGAACCCCACCCTCCGCTGATCACCATTTCATTCTCGTTCCTTTCCATCCTCTTCTCGATCTCTTCTATGTCGTCCTTGCACAGCGCGTACACGAACCCGCAGCCGTACGCATCGCCGATGACATTAACTGCCGTTCGAAGACGGTCGCTGCAATTACATTATCACGTGACGTAGGTGGCTGCCACAGCCAGGCCAATATTTGGCAGGATGAATTCAACTTCTACTACCTTCACGCTGCTCTCCTATGAAGGCCGGTTTTGTTCTCGGAAATCCAAGTTACCTCAGCGACAAGATATAGATATTATATATAAGTGAACCAGTACAGCAGGAAATCGATGGTGAGAATGAGTGAAATGTCGTTGGATGGCAGACCGAGCGCGGTGAGCACGATAATCATCGTCACCAGACCTGCACATGGTTTGAAGTAGGGATGGCTAGTCAAACAAGATAGCAAGATCTTGTTGGGAAATTAGCTGTTGCAAGATTCTCATTTTTGACAAGAATCTTGCTTCCCTGCCATTTTCACAGATTTGTTTCTTTTTCTTTTTTTCGGTGTTTTCCAAGCAAGCATCTTGCCCGATTCAAGAATCTTGCTTAACACAAGATTCCCATATGACGCTGTTTACGTTAGGATCAACAAGGTCTCAACAGAGGTCAGGAACAGGCCAAAAATCGAAATCGCTCAAAACTTGGTCCTAGGGGTAACTTTCGACGCTGAACACGCTGGTGCCATCGATTTCGCAATCTGACCCCTCTGGGCGCCGGTATGGCGCCGCGCCTCTTTGGCGCCAAACTTGTTTTTCGAATAAAACTCGCTTCGGAGTGCCCGTAAAGGCACGAAATCTCGCGCATGTTAGCAGAATTTGATGCTCTATCTCATGGACTATGTGGCTGGTAGAAGCGATTTCTCGTTTTTGAGAAAATGCGATTTTTTGATCCAGAAAGTAGAAAGTGAATTTACGCACATATATGAAAGAGCTCGTCATACTGATCAATTTGATATATAGCACTAATAGGTTTAAGCCCTGCATCGAAAACTATTCAAGTGTTGCTGATTTTCGCGCGCGCGGAACGCGTGTGCACACGCGGCATCCGCATGGCCGATGCGGTTGTGGTCTAGAACTGCAATCCGAAGGTGACTGGTTCGATTCTAATTGGTTGCAAAAGCTTTTGCCGAATTTTTTTTTCATCGAATTTTCACCTCCTGACCATATTGGCACATTTTCTGAAATTTTGAAAAAGATTTTTTCGATGAAAAAAAAATTCGGCAAAAACTTTTGCAACCAATTGGAATCGAACCAGTGACTTTCGGATTGCAGTTCTAGACCACTACCGCATCGGCCATGCGGATGCCGCGTCTGCACACGCGTTCCGCGCGCGCGAAAATCAGCAAAACTTGAATAGTTTTCGATGCAGGGCTTCAACATATTAGTGTTATATATCAAATTGATCAGTATGACGAGCTCTTTCATATTTGTGCGTAAATTCACTTTCTACTCTCTGGATCAAAAAATCGCATTTACTCAAAAACAAGAAATCTCTTCTACCAGCCACCTAGTCCATGAGATAGAGCATCAAATTCTGCTGATATGCGCGAGATTTCGTGCCTCTACGGGCACTCCGAAGCGAGTTTTATTTGAAAAACAGTTTTGGCGCCAAAGAGGCGCGGCGCCATACCGGCGCCCAGAGGGGTCTGATTGCGAAATCGATGGCACCAGCGTGTTCAGCGTCGAAAGTTACCCCTAGGACCAAGTTTTGAGCGATTTCGATTTTTGACCTGTTCCAGCCACTTGTTGATCCTAACGTAAACAGCGTCATATTCATTTCCCTCTCATTCTCCTCCTTCGCAAGAAAGGAATCGGCCATTTTTCTTGCGAAGCCATCCCTAGTTTGAAGTTGGTGATACTTTACGTATTCTTCACGCTGGACTCGCAGGGATTAACTGCAAGTGATGAAATACTTACCGGCAGATGGAATCGACGCTGCGCCTATGGACGCCAACGTTGCCGTCACGCTGCAAAGCCACTACATGAGGGAAATATAAACGGAACACTTTTTATTAGATATTGGTAACACGAATTAAAATTTTAAGTATCCTGAATATCGAAAGAAGATCAATCCTTAGTCTGACCAGAGTCTAAATGATCCGTCTAAACCGGGAGAAAATCTGACGGTGACGTCTGTCATGACGCATATTGAGAGTGATGGAAACCAAAATCGAATCGAAAACGACGTACCTAACGGTAATGATCTGCCCGATGTTCATGTCCATGCCGTTCAACTGCGCGATGAAGATTGAACCGACGGCTTCGTAGAGCGCCGTGCCGTCCTAAATGGGATTGACATTGTGACAGTATCGCCTTATCCGACTACTCAATGTAATCAGAAGTGAGAGGAACACTAAATTGCAAGGCTCAAAATAATAGAGGCAACCTCGTTGTACTGTGATATAAGCTAATCGAGGCAATTGAATTCCGTTTTCCGATTTTGTCCCTAATTTAGATGCCCTCATTCGCCTCTCTCTACCCTCTTGGAGCACTTTCCTGATAAGTATCATGGTTCACATTGTGCAAAATGTCCCCAAGAAGCCTGGAGAGCAGGGTATGCATAGACTTCGAAAGGAGCCGGCCTTACCCCTGCAGCGGATGCTCCGGCATCATCTTCACTGTTTACCTTTTTATTCTGCATAGTGCTCCACAGTATCTATGTAGTTGGATCCATGCAATACAGTCTCTCGTTGTCTGACCCTCTTGTTTGGCGTGCTCTCTCATCATTTCTCCCTTTCTCTAGGCTTGTTCTCGCTGGCTATTTTTCGAATGTTATGCGCTCATCGCTTTCCGTGTTCCGACTTCGACATGCAAATCTGGTATGCGTCTCACCATGTTTATCATCGCTCCGACGGGCAGCACGAACTTGGTGATGCGCGTGTCGATGCCGAGCTGATTCAGGCACTGGAAGGTGACAGGGAGAGAGGCGGCGCTGTAAAACAGGAAAATATACATTATCTTTGAAACAAAAATGTGGCCTGAAAACAGCTTTAAACATAACTTAATTTAAACTTGATTAATTAAAGAAGATTTCTCACGAAGAAGAAGTGCCGAAAGCGGTCATTATTGCCGGTAGGAGACCCTGGAATAAACTGCTTGTCGAAGCTGTCTAAATTTTGGTGGAAAACTAATCACAGTTCTATTCAAAATCTGCCGGGAAAGTTGTTTCTATTTAATTTGACATACTTTCATGAATGTGTAGGGGTTGAGCCGTGACGATAGGTAGTAGATGAGAGGGAGAGTGATGAAGGCTTGGATCGACAGACCTATAGGGTTTTTTTTTCTCAGTGTGAAACTTTTTTTAAACAGACTATATTTCGTGGGTTAGTTAGAAATGTGAGACACACTCGTACCGGTAACGACCGTAACGATGAACATGCCGAGCACTTGCGCCGTCTTCGCCAGATCGTCTACCTGGCAAAGAATTTAACGTGAAGTTGAAACCGCAATAATCAGGCCAAATTTCACTGGTGAAGATGACGTTTAGTAACACAAGCCGATGCTATTGTTGTTATGTATTGCATGACTAGCACCTCTTTGAGGATTACTTGTACCAAGTATAAACTGAATAATTCGGAAAATGCATACGATGAACCTCGAGCATCTTCTCCATGACAAGAGAAGCGATGCCGATCGGACCGAACCTGTGAAAAAAATTAAACTATTTTCAATTTCCAGTCCTTTTCTCGTGTTTCCGTTATCGTCACTGCTGGAATGTAGCTTTAAAAAATTTTGTTAATCGAAAACACAGCATTCCACCCCCCACCGTTATGGCATCCAGATAAGGGTTGATTTCCCAATCTACCATGTTGTGTGCGGCAGACACCACAAAACCTACTGTAGATAGGCGGCTACACGTTACTCGAGACAGGGTTGACAGGGCCCACCACGGCCCATTCTCCCTTGAGTCTCAACCCCGTCTCATGTAAAGTGCGCGTTCCCATCACCACCCTGCCCGCTCTCCTATTGTCGCGGCAGTGAACTATTGTCACATGATATTTCGCTAGCGAAGTCGCCTCCAACCCTTTTCTGTCGGAATGGAACGATGTGAAAACGGATGTTTAATGCAATGCAATGCTGTTTTGTTCTTACCAAAGACGGTTGAAACATAAATGAAAACGTGTCTGAATAATCATTTGTTTTCGCGCATTTGAGACATGGATCTTATGGCGACGACTTCGCGCATAATATTTATATTTCCATTTATATTTATATTTAAACCAAATATGAATACTGACCACATGTAGATGCCGACCATTCGTGTGATCACAATATCGAGCGCGATGAAGAAATCGCCTTAATTAATTAAATATATTAATTTAATTTAACGTTTTCTGACACAATCCCAATTCTATTTAATTTGTCATTGTATCAGCTCAGTGAACAACAGACTGTCATTCCAATAGGCCGATCTGATTTACCCAGTGGCTTGGCGGGCTTCCCGGTCGCTGAGATGACGATGCCCATAACGATGCAGAACATGATTAATCCTGGAAAGCGAAATGAAGTGAATAACGAAAATTAAATTAAATGTTCTCACTCAAATAATAATACCGGTTAAGGGAAAGTTTTTTTAAAAATAAAAATAAGAACCACTCACCCAGCACATTCATGCCGTCCGTATACTTCACGTGGAATACCGTTTTGCCAGTTATATTGTTTAATATTCGCTCAGTCTCTGACTGTTGGAAAGTCGCCCGCACGATGTTGTCCGGGAACATGTTCCTGCAAATAACGGTTTAATTTTAATTATTTCTGATAAATATTGGTACCACGTTTCATACTTACAGGTAATATTTCTTTTCAGAAACTTTCGTTTGTGAATTCTATTTGAAAGCATAAGATTATGTTTTTTTGGAATTTATATTTTCGGATTCTGTAAACGTCCTATCATCAGCATACCCTTGAAAATTCTTTAAAGCCCCACTGAAATTGCAACCCGGGTTTCTCGCTATTGCGCTCCCCATCCGGTTACAGTTATACCCGGGAATATCACTTGTTGAAACTGATTGGAACTTTCGTCACACTTCTTTGATATGGAAGCAAATGAGCTCAATTAAATATTTGCGCGAACCTGATAAGATCGAGGAATTTGTCGAGCGCAGAGATGCTTCCTTTGTCGATTGCTAGCTGAAATCTATAATAATAATAGAACATTAAATTACAACATTTCAATTACAACGTTTTACATAATTCATACTGGATTCATCTTCTTCTTTCAATTCGATAGAGAAATAAATTTTTAAAGATAACTGACATGATCGCTATCCTTCTTAATCGACGGATCTCCAGGATGAATGAGCATGACGACAATGATGCCGAGCTGCAATTATTAAAGTTTCTTTTAGCACACCGGTGATTTCCGGTTGCAGAAAAATATTATTTTGATGTGGGAAACGTGAATCTTTGATGCTTACGACTCCAATTCGAATGAAAAGAGAACTTTAAAATATAATTAAAATCAGCTTACGATAACTGCATGAGTGGTGGTGAGGGCGTAGTAGGCAATCGCCCGACTGCCTACCTTTCCCGACTCGCGCGCGTCCAGCTGCGCAAGACCTGCAGTGAATTTCCGCATATCCTCCAGAAAGGGATCAGGCGTCCTGTAGCGAGTCACACCGTAAGGGCCTCGCTACACGGACTGGCCTGAAGATAATGCACTCCACAGACCAATAACTAGTAATAATATCTGTGAGTGAGGAGGAAAGTTAGTCTGCATCTATTCTCCTCAGCTCTTGCCGAAAAAAAAATTCTTTCAACTCAAGTGTAATGCTAATCTTTCAGATGAACACAGTCAGGTAAAGATTTTATTTTTAAAAATGACTAACCAGACACCAAACTGGCGACGATCAGAGGAATGATGAGCATCTTTAGGATGTTCATAAAGATGGAGCCAGGGTATCCGATGAGGTGAATGGTTCCCTGGAGAACAATTTCTGTCTTAAAAAGTTTTATACGAAAACAAAAATGAATTGAAAGATTACGTAGTTAGAAGATGCTGAAATGTATTCATTACTTTTTTGTTTAAATAAATATTTTAATAGACAAGGTCTCACACTCGATAGTGTAGCATAGCGAAGCACGCCGCCTCCGATAATGCCAGTCAGTACCTGAAAAAATGAATTATTCTATTTTTATTCAATTACGGAATTTAATAATTACTAATTACTGAAATAGGTCAATAAATTCTCACAGCAACAATATTGCACATGAGCAGTAGATTCTGGCAGATCCATTTGCACACTACGGGGCTGCTTGAAACGGCCATTGCTCTGCAAGCTATAATGATAACTTTTCAAGTTTTTAAGTTTTAAGTTATCTTTTTAAGTTAACTTTTCAAGCTTTAAAAAGTCAAGATTGATGATAAAGAACAAGAATTAATTCGAAATTGGTGCATGAGGCATGAAGTGAGTTTGAAATTCGGGAGATGATACATTCAGTTGAGATAGGAGCAATGAGAAGTTGCCCAATTATTTACCCGAATGAATTGAAGAATGAGGTAGAATGCGAGACAACTATTCAAGAACCTGTCGGCTTATCTATGAAAATCGCGTGCCGAGAATTAGTGAACGTCCCAAATACCGCCGTGGTACGGAACATTATGAACAGCAAGATGTAAATCAATTGATCAGTGGCGAGACACACTTTGAAGGTTAGAGATATGCCCACTTAGACTGCACTTAGATCCTTTCGTTGATATATCCTTTTCCAACCCAATTCTTTTTTCCCTGAATCAGTTATTAAGAATTGGCTCTGACCCTTTTCCCCATACCCTTGCTGCCATGCATAAAACCGATTCGACTATGTCGACAGACATCCGTTTCTTGCCCTCATTCACAGCTAACTTTCTTGTATGCGATACTCTGACGGAATAAACAATGAATGAATGAATGAATAACGAGTGATTCCTATTGCTAAAGGGTAGATTCGATCTTCCAGGAATCAGAAATAGAAATGAAAATGGAATGAAGAAGGAAAAACGGCTTTTATGAAGGAGGAAAGGAGATGCTTGTTTGTTTGATAAGGAACAGGGGAGGAGTGAATAGAGTGATCCCACAAAAGAACAGCCAACATCGATGTAAGATTAGCGGCGCAAGAGAAGTAGTGCGCCGGTTCGGAACACAGAGCTCGAACTCTCTTGGATTTCGACATCCAGATAGTGCGTTATGCGTTATGATTGCGAGAGTAGAGGGTAAAAAAATGATGAAAATACAGTTGGAGTCTGTAGAATTCGACATCTAATGCTGCGCAAATTTCATCGGTGGAATTCCACCCTCTGAGGGTGGAAAACTCGCGTAACTCAGCTCAAACAGAACGAAATCTCTCCAATCAAAAAGAAAAATGTTCCAAACGTGGCTTGCAATCCCTGTATCAAGTTTGGAAGTTGTGGCTTCACTAGGAAAAAAGTTATGAAAGGGTGCATAAAACTGTTTTGCACCTTGCACCCCATGAAATTTGCGCAGCATAAGAGTGTTCATGAGCTACTGACTGCGCGACACGCTGGCACTACACGACATTTTACAGGGGGTGTTGGAGAGAGTCATGGGAAGGGGTCAACGAGAGAGGAGAGAAAGTGAGAGAGCCTGAGTACTGGCATTTTGTCATTCCCCTGATTCTCTCGAAAGGAATTTACGAGAGCCGTTCAAAATTGTTCCCGCCAAAACGCCGTGCACTATTCTTTTTTTGCACTTGATCAACAGTGAACGTGAGAGTGTTTTACTGTAATTAACGAAGTGTTAAAGCAAAAAAATCCGGAAAAATCATGTGAAAGTCGTGTGTCGGAAAGTTAATATCGGCATAGGTAGGGTGGTCACACTTTGCGCTCTCTATGAGGCGCAATAAATCGTGTAAAGGTGAGACGATGGGCGGCAAGTGCAACATTATCGCGTAGAGTGCGAAATGTGAGAGAACATTATCCTCCCTTTTGTTCAGAATGAGCTGGTTCAAATCGACCCGTTTTCTCTACCAGAAATATTATCTAGACGTAGGCGCATCCCGCACCATCATGCTCCGACCTGTCGAGAGAGCATGCGAAATGAGGAGACTGTGATTTCGCAACTCCGGTTCAGAAATCCTACTAGGATTCTACTGTAGAATCCTACTAGGAAAAGGACTAGGATTCCACTAGGATTCTACTCGGAAACCACTAGTAAAATGCACAAAGACGCAAACACACACACTCCTTGTTGTTGACAAACAAGGAGCGTAAACAAGAAATGTGTGTGTTTGCGTCTTTGTGCATTTTCCTAATGGTTTCCTAGTTCTACAGTAGAATCCTACTAGGAAAAGGACTAGGATTCCACTAGGATTTCTGAACCAGAGAATTCGCACTCTCCTACTGTGAATCAACTTTAAAGTTGCAAAAGAGGCGCCACTATCAGTTCCTCATCTCATTTTACGAGGTTCACAAGAGATCATCTAAGGTTACACGCGAAACCGCATCCCTTACTGTCTCTCTTCAATCTATTAGCAAAATTTCAACCCACATCGCTAAATCACCGATTCGAACTGAGTGTGCGAGAGAGACCTTACCGTGAAGATACCGATAGATCGACCAAGGAATTATCGCACCAATTAGAGTTGAACAATTTTTGAATAAAGTCGTCTCAAAATATTTTTTTTTTGAAAAAATCGTATTCATGAAATGATTTCAAACGGAACATGAAATTTGAATCAATCAAATAATGAACAGGGGGTAACTCCGGCAAATTGTAGAGTTCACGGACCGGTGAACGTTCACCGTTCACCAATCGGCGTTCACGAGCCTAAGCCTAAGCCTGAGCCTCAACAAATCAGTGAACGGTGAACGCCGATTGGTGAACGGGTGAACGGTGAACTTTACAATTACCCGGTAACTCCTCATTGCTACCACTGCATTCACCGCGGCTACAGCTAATCACGAAGTCTTGGCGCCATAAACTGGCTCTCTTCTCTTTACCATTTCCGTGTGAAACCTTTGCAGCTCTGATCTCAAACATGCTAGTTCTGACACACATCGTTCTATTTCGACAGAAAAAAAAGATTAGAGGCGGCTTCACTAGCGCACTGTTATTTGACAATAGCTTCCCTGCCGCGACAATAGGAGAGAGGGCAGGGTGGTGATGGGAACGCACACTTCACACGAGACGGGATTTAGACGTATTTGAGAAGCTAGGGAGAGAGAGCCGTGTCAACCCCGTCTCGTGTAACGTATAGACGTCTATCACCTTCCTACAGTAGATTTTGCGGTGTTAGCCGCTCATAATACGGTAGATTGGGAAATCAACCCTTATCTGGATGCCATAACAGTGCCTGGAACGATGTGGACAGAGTGTCAGCATACAAACAGTCCTTTCCTTCCCGCGCTCAATCGAAAGATATCAGAGTGGTAGAGACTAGTGTTGTTAGATCGAATAATCCTATTCGCGAATAGCAAAGGGAAAATCGCGAATAGGATTATTCGAATTAACATCACTAGTAGAGACTCTTTCAATTATATACCCCTCTTCCTCACTTCCTATAAAAATACGTTTAAATCACCTCTGCGGAACCGGCAGCACTTGGAATTTGTTATTGAGGTATTACAGTAGGTGAGTATGGCGAGTTTGCTGTGCGGTCACACATGCGTTCAACTTGCGCACTACGCCGGATTCGATGTTTGTTGAATACATTTTCTTGTCACAGCCAGCACCTGAGAAGGTTGTTTGGTGATAATTATATTGAGAATGATCAGAAGGAAATTTATTTAGCCTCTAATTCGGAAATTTTCACCAATGGGGGGACTAGAAATTTGTCAAGCGTATAGCCTTTTCACAAATGGTGAGTACGATTTTTAACTACTACACTGAGAACGGATTATGAATTTCCCTGGTTTCCAGCCAGCAAATGACGTCACAATATTTTGAACATTACATGTGATTCCATCCGCTGGTCCGCCACTATCGCCTGAGCAACCCGAAAAGTGTCCGGATCTATTCATTGTGCACACTTTTTTGTGTGCACACTTCAACCCAAGCATCGATAATCGATTGAAAATCACGCACGTGCAATGTACAAAATAGTCAACTCTTTCCGTGTGGTTCCAGTCAAAAGGCGTTTCTTGCACCTCCAAACTGATTCGATGTCTTGCATAACAAGTTATCGGTATAAATTGGACTTCCTGGGTATTCTCACTGTCTCCCCGTAAGCAACAATGTTCAAGTACATCCTTCTGGCGGTCATCACTATTTTTGCAGTCCTAGCTTTTATCGGGTCAGTTTTAATATTTTAATATAGTTTTAATACACTTTTAAAAATACATGTACAGACAGCGAGAAGCTGGCGCTTCTGATGCGTCACATTTTCACGCTTTGGATGCGGTGCTCCGCATACGCGCCGGTCGCGGTTGGATCGTGGACAAAGTCAGCAGTGACGATGATGAAGTGGAATTGAGTCGGTGAGCTTTTTGTTCAAACAATGCAGAAAAATTCAAAAAAGGTTTCTACATTTTTACATGCGAAACTGTATATTTAAGGTGGGTTGCTAATTATCTTATATTCGTTATCTTCGTTTTTTTAATTATTCGAATTACTGTGACACACATAAGTGGTAATTGGCGGAGAAAAAATTTACTCCTTTTCCTCAACTATATCACTCGCAACACTTTTTTTACAGACGTCAAGGTACCCGCAACGTGCCCTCGCACAGAGTTTCACCAGTATGGGGAGAGTAGACCTAGGATAATCCCCGTTTGAACGTATATTGCGCATCAGACCACTGATATAGGAGGGATTCTCGATGCGGGCATGCCGCCTAATAGCCACGATTTGCGGATCACTCCAATTTGACTTTGCATCAAAAACTTTTCGCCCCTAACTTAATTTTTGGTCTCCAGTCATAAAATAATAAATATTCTTTACCAATTGAGTTGTTGAAGATTCTGTAACCGAGAATAATCGGGAAAATAAAGTCTGATTATTTTACCACAAAAGTGCTCGATCCGTGCTGAATAATTCACAATACACAGATAGAAAAATTACTTCGTCATGCATGCGAGTTAATGATTAAATTACTTAGTTTCTGCGGAGAGAGCGTGGAAAGTGTGGAGAGCTTAAGTAATTTAATCATTAACTCGCATGCATGGCGAAGTAATTTTTCTCTGAGTGTAATGTCCGATAGCTCGCATTCTTACATCTCCCAATTCATTCCTGGGAGAATAAATATCGAAGACTAAAGATTAAAATAAGGAACTAATTCAAACACCGATAAACAAAATGGCCAACTCTATCCCTGTGGTTCCAGTCAAATTGGCGTTTCACGCCACTTAAAACTGATACTATTCGCACAGTAAGATCGGCATAAATGGAACCTCCTGGCCAGTTTCACTGTTTCATTATCAGCAACGATGTTCAAGTACCTGCTTCTCATTCTTATCGCTATTTTTGCAGTACTAGTTCTTATTGGGTCAGTTTGAATTTGTATTTTTTTAAAAATAAAAATACAATTTAAACGATTACATTTACAGGATGCGCGAGAGTCGTTGTACGGATGACGCCTCTGATGCGCCAAGTTATCACGCTTCAGACGCGGCGCCGCCCCGGTTACGCGTCGGCCGCGGTTCGATTGTGGAAAAGGACAGCGGCAACAACGAGGGAGACGAACTGAGCCGGTGAGTTTTTTTTTGTATTTTGAAAAAATTATGTATTATAAATATTGAAGAATTTCATATTTTTCTATACGGAACTTAGAATGATGTGCTAAAATAATTGCTTTCATAATGACTTTTTTTTTAAAATGATAAATGGGAATTATTGCGGAAAATAAGTATTGGAAAGGCACATAAATAACGGGAAGATCAACTTATGATGTCATTATTATTAAATACTTCGAATGCTTGCAAAGATATCTCGTGAAACCTTTTTTCAGGCTCCGAGGTGCCCGCAGCGTGCTTCCGTCACATGCGAAGATGCACTCCGCCTAAGAATCTACGGATCACTCCAAGTTGATTTGCCATCCGTTATCCATCCATCCATCCGTCTTCAGCATGTTTAATTCTAGCGAAATACCGGTGATAAAACGCTTTATCAGTTGAGATTCATAGGGAATTTTTCATTGATATTCAACTGAAACCAATTGCCGTGTGGTCACGCACGTACCTAGGCGTAACAACCCAAATCAGGTTCGATGTTTGTCGAAAATCGTTTGCTTGCCGCACAAAATTAGCATTTTTTCGTGTTCATGTGAACTTAATACTGATTTGTCGGGGAGACTGATTTGAATTTAAATTAATATTTGGGAATTTCGTAGAGAAGGATTGCAGGTAAATGCGTAGAAGGCATTGAATTGAATTGAATTGAGATGGGCTCGGACAAGGAGTATTCCAAATAATTATTTACAAATATCGAAGAACCACGAAAAAACAATCAAAACGAAACGAAATAATTGAAGCATAATGAAGAAAATGTTCGAACGATGAAGATTATTAAACGAGTAAGTCGTTATGAACTGCTTACACTTTCCCTTCTTCTGAAAATATAGTTTTTTTGTTGGTTACATTGCAATCGCGCATGCAAAAATCGGTCAGTCGATTTCCCTATTTTGTAACTAAAACTAAAAAAAAACGGTTACTTTTGCAAGCCTCCTCTGTGCAGAGACAACTGGTTGACATCAATGGACAGCGTGTTATGCGACTCGTCGGCCCAGAAGTTGATACCGTCCTGCTCCTGTAATAACATTTTTTTAATATTATTTCAATGAAAATTGAAGATTATGTAAGAAAATTTATTATTGTGTGGCCTATCGGATTTTTCACAGAATCCAATTCGAGGTTCATTAGTGATAAAGCGTTTTTGAACTGCTGCGAAAAGAATCATTCATTTTTGTGTGTTAAAAGTTAAACCCATCTGTTCCAGCCCGTCTCTTCTCTACGTCAGCTACTCAAACCCGTCTCGAGTAAAGCTCTCCTCACCATCTTCTGCTCGTGCTTTTCTCTCTGCTTGTCGATTTCATCGATTTCGTCCTTGCATAGTTCATGCACGAAGCCGCAGGCGAACGCGTCACCAATGACATTGGTTGCCGTGCGAAGACGGTCCCTGGAATTACGTCATCATTATGTAATCCGGATATCTTAACACAAAATATGTGATACTTCTCCATAGCGCAGAAGACAATTTTGGCAGAGTTCTTTGTTGAAGATCAATCTCCCGGTACACAGAGAAAAATGTCTGTCATATATGGTTCCTGAACTGCGTTTGTATGTCATATATAACATACAGTATGTTATATATTACATACAAGCGCAGTTCAGGAGCCATATATGACAGACATTTCTCTGAGTGTACGAGATGTCTGACACTTCCCCATACTATTTTCAATCACATATTTGAGCAGAATTCGGAGAAAGAAAATTAGTAAATATTACATACAGCAGGAAATCGATAGTGAGAATGAGCGAAATGTCGTTGGAGGGCAATCCAAGAGCGGTAAGCACGATCATCATCGTCACCAGACCTGCACTATTTAATCATTAATTAATAAATTTAATTAATATTATCTTTTTTTACTACGGCTTCCAATGGAATTGAGCCAACCATCATTGCGCTCAGTAAACGGAATAAAATAACTGTAACAATTTTTTAAAATGTTTTAAAATATAGAAATAAAGATGCCTGCGGAGGGAATGGGCGCGGCGCTAATTGACGCCAGGGCCGCCGTCACACTGAAAAAGGATAACTCATAGTCAGCTAGAAATAAGTCTAGAAAGTGTAAGAAATAGAGAAAAAAACTAGAAAAATCGTATTGCTTAAAATGCAAAATCGTATTGCTTAAAAATAAAAATTAAATTTAAAAATTAAAATTAAAAGATTAAAAGTTAAAATTTAAAAATTAAAATTTAAAGTCGTGTGCGAAAGGCTTTGCGAAAATATGAGATGATTTCTTGCAGATTATAATTATAAACTTTCCGTCAAGGAATGCATTTAAAATTCATAAATTTTCACGTTGTTTTCATCGGAATTTGAATGCAAAATTTCAGGCGAAATTCGATGAAACACTTTTTAATATAAAATGTAATTCTGTGGTAAAAATTTGTTAAAAATAAGAATTTCCCACCAACCCGACAGTTATTATCCGTCCGATGCCCATCTCCATTCCGTTGAGTTGCGCAATGAAGATAGAGCCGACGGCTTCGTAGAACGCGGTACCGACCTGAGGTGAAATAATTACATTTATTATTATTATTTATATATATTTATGCGATCACAAGGAAACGCGGTACAAATTAAGTAAAATTAAAAACGAATTCAGTAGGAACACAATGCATCTAACAACGAGTCACTCAGAGAAACTTATCAATTCTCTGGACTTCACTAATAGCCCCCCATTGTCAGTAATATTTCCGTGAAATAAGGGAGTGAAGATCATGCTACTGAAACCAATCGCTCTTTTGAGATGTGAGTGAAACACAAAGCTCATAGTTCCCTAGCAAAATAGTAGTCCGAAGAACTGTTTGTTTAACCCGTCGTGGGACACCTTGTTTTTAAAAAAAAAGGTGTCCCACGACGGGTACTGTAATTTTACAATTATACGTCCGTGCAATCGAAAAGTGCAAACTAGGTCCCTGTCACACTCTCTCACGTATAATTTCTGTGATTAGCAGCGAAACGTTGTATTGTTCGTGAATTTGCAATAGAGACACGAATGAAAGATAGTTTGGAAAAATACATTTTCGGATTTTCCCTCCCTACTCGTGAGACACCTTTTCAAAAGGGCGCTATTTTTTGCATTTTCTAATTTTTTTTCTGAATTTGACTAATTATTGTGTTATCCAAACACGAACTTACCATGTTCACCATCGTTCCTACCGGTAGCACGAATCTTGTAATGCGCGTGTCAATATTGATCTGATTCAAGTACTGAAACGTGATCGGGAGCGCCGCGGCACTGCAAAATGATTTATATTCCTTGTAAAATAACTAATATTATGCCAAGTATATTTTCTAAATCCGAAAAATGTTACGCACATCTATTCATTCATTCATTCATTCATTCATTGTTTATTCAGTCAGAGTATCGCATACAAGAAAAATAACTGTGAATGAGGGCAAGAAACGGATGTCCGTCGACGTAGTCGAATCGGTTTTGTGCATGGCAGCAAGGGGATTGGGAAGAAGGGCTAGAGCCAATTCTTAACAATTGATTCAGGGAAAAAGGAGTTGGGCTGGGAGCGGATGAATTTCCGGAAGGAATCTCGGGATAAATCAACCGAGGGGGAAGGGAGGGAATTCCAAATTGATATGGTTCTGGAGGCAAGGGTGGTGTGGGAATTGGTAGGAAAGAAAGGCAGAGAGATACGGAAGTGATGTGAATTACGGAAAAATCTAGTAAGAGGAGAACGAGTGAGGAGGGAAGAGTGATCAAGTTCATAATTCCTATGAAGAATGGAATGGAGAAAGACAATATCGGTGACAAATCTACGGCGTTCTAAAGTTGTTAGATTTAGGGAGCGTAAACGATTACAGTAGCTTACAGAAGGCAGAGAACAACGGAAATAGAGCTTCCTAGTGAAGTCGCGTTGGACACGTTCAATATTTTTGGTAGTTTCAACGGAATTAATGGGGTTCCAGATAATGGAACAGGTCTCTAGACAAGGAAGAATAAATGTTGTGAACGATTTCACATAAATATCGATAGAATTACTACGGAAAGCTTTGAAAAGGAAGTGCATTTTAGAATTTGATTTCTTAATAATTTCTTTGACATGTTCAGAGAAACAAAGAGAAGGGGTGAAAACGACTCCTAAGTCCTTAACAGTCTTTTTGGGTGTAAGGGAGACATTATTGATATGGAACTGTCTACATTACTTTCTATTACTTTCCGTTACTTTCTGTCTCAATTTATGCGACTCACGCAGATATTATTATATAAAAAATAGCGCATATTAATATAGTTATAGATACAATAAACACTTACGATGATGAAGTCCCGAATGCACACATAATCGCTGGAAGGAGACCCTAAAATGGTCATCTATGTTTTCAGACATTTTTAAACGGCAACAACAAAAATTGTATTAGTCCGCAATTTTCAGTTTTCAGCGGTAATCACCACCGTTATCGCACACAGAAAAAAGTGTTATCTGAAGCCCACATTAAGTTTCAAACATATAAGCCACGCTTTAAATTAATGGCTTTTCAACTTCTCATGGGCTTCATGTAATAAGAAGTTTTCTCTGCGAGCGCCACACATTATCCCGAAGCGCGCTCGGGCGAGAATAGTGCTCATTTCCAGCAAGTTCCCTTACAGGTAAGTAAGCATGTTCACTTTGTGCGCTGATCATAGATACTTCTTATAGAGTTAAAACGAGTTCTCTGTAACAGCGTCGGTGGTACTGAAGGGGTATGGCACAACTTTTCAAAATTGTCGTATCGAGCTGTAACTTTCAGGTTATGATCCCTATGGATGGGGCACACTTCAGTCAAATTTTTGTGTCGGATTTCCAACTTTGAGATCCTCAGATCTTAAAAAATGAATCTCAAATTGAGCCATCGAGTCATACACCAATCGATAGAGCATGAAAAGTTATCCTTGGAGTTTGATTTTCAGCTCGATTGCTTTTCTCCGTCACGAGAAATTAGCCGAAAACTGCATTATCGTACTCTTTTTGAAAAGTTACAGTACGAAGGAATGAAAAAGGCAACTTTTTTATTGCAGAAATGGATTCCTCTCGTCAAAACGCTCCAGGTAGCATATTTCAATTACAAAATTTCTTTCCTTTTTTTGAAATATTCACGTTTTGCTGTCATTTCCAGCTCCACCCGACTGACGGGGGTTCGAATCCGCACCGCGGAAAAAATCTTTTGCCGGATTTTTTCATTGCTGTTTTTGAGTTTCCACATTATATTTGTATATATTAGAATGATTGGAGCAGTTTCAACACGTTTCACAATAGCTCATTGTGTTTTGTAATCTTCAACTCTGTCTGTCAAGTTGTTGACCTCGTAGACATCATTGCGTTACCATTTCAGAAGACTGGAGAACAGAACAACAGAAGAGAAGACAGAACAGAAGACAGAAGAGAAATCCGCTCTGGTACGAAGATCTCTCCAGAGGATGGCGAGAAGAGAATGTTCGCTGCAAGAAATGCTGATGGAACGAAGAAGTTTTCTGCCGATGAGAGACTCAACAGCCGACAGATCGCATCGTTCTACAGTCGAATAGCTAGTGATCGAGAGAACGATGGAGTGAAATCTACAACGTGCCCGAAGAAGACAGCGTCAGCCGCAGGATCGTGCACCAAGAGAGGACGAGGGAGAGGAGGAGCGAGAGGATCTGGAAGAGGACGTGGACGAGGTAGAGGGAGAGGAGGACTCACGAAGAGACAAGTCGGTGAACTTCGTGAAGAGGAAGACGAGGGAGACGAAGACGAGAATCTCATCTTCGAAGATGCCGGTTTCTATTCTGATGCCGATCTGATTGCTGCTTTCGTGAACAGTACTCTCGATGATTACTTCGACCTGACCCTTCCTTTCGAGATCTTCGACGATGAAGTGACACTACCTCACGAAGCCACTTGGGAGGATGGTTCTTTTTTCCCTGAGGAACCATCATTCTACGCTGATGACAAGTCCTTCGAGCCAATCGATTTTGTGGACGAAGACGAAGGAGAAGACTGCGAAGAGGACGATGCAACATCAGAATCTCTCATTCATGATGATCTTTTCATCTAAAGAACTACGACCATTTCAATGTAATGAATAAATTATTTTCAATACTGTCAAAACGCAGGAATAGATAGCGAGTTGTCTCTCTCATTCACACAGTGTTTTGTCAGTTATCAATCACAATCCTCTTATCTCTTTTGTCCAGTCTTCTGAAATGGTAACGCAATGATGTCTACGAGGTCACCAACTTGACAGACAGAGTTGAAGATTACAAAACACAATGAGCTATTGTGAAACGTATTGAAACTGCTCCAATCATTCTAATATATACAAATATAATGTGGAAACTCAAAAACAGCAATGAAAAATCCGGCAAAAGATTTTTTCCGCGGTGCGGATTCGAACCCCCGTCAGTCGGGTGGAGCTGGAAATGATAGCAAAACGTGAATATTTCAAAAAAAGGAAAGAAATTTTGTAATTGAAATATGCTACCTGGAGCGTTTTGACGAGAGGAATCCATTTCTGCAATAAAAAAGTTGCCTTTTTCATTCCTTCATACTGTAACTTTTCAAAAAGAGTACGATAATGCAGTTTTCGGCTAATTTCTCGTGACGGAGAAAAGCAATCGAGCTGAAAATCAAACTCCAGGGATAACTTTTCATGCTCTATCGATTGGTGTATGACTCGATGGCTCAATTTGAGATTCATTTTTTAAGATCTGAGGATCTCAAAGTTGGAAATCCGACACAAAAATTTGACTGAAGTGTGCCCCATCCATAGGGATCATAACCTGAAAGTTACAGCTCGATACGACCATTTTGAAAAGTTGTGCCATGCCACTCCCGCTGTTACGGAGAACCCGTTTTAATTTCTAATATACCTTCATAAATGTGTAGGGGTTGCGGCGGGCCGCGGCGTAGTAGATGGTAGGGAGTGTGAAGAAGGCTATCATGAACAGACCTGGAAAGGTAAAAGGTGAAGGGCAATAAATCAATAAATCTTGTATCAATATCATGCTATGAGGATTTGTCATGGGGCATGCTGATCTCTTCTGAAAGGTACACCCTCCGAAAGAGCGACGGCGAAATCAAGTTAGAGAAAGAGGTAATCATTGATAGAGTGCACTAAACGAGAGAGTCAGGCAACGCAAGACGTTCTTGGCATGGTGCCAACTCGATGCTGTGAAGGCATCCACTTAAATAGCCTCCAAGTCATAAAAGTGTTCCTGCTAAGACCTTCACAGGCCATACCTGTGCAACGGCATATTTCACACAACAGAACATTACGATCAAATAAACAGCAACGGAATTTAAGTGAGAGTTCTCATTCAATAATAGCATTTTTTTGTTGTTAAACGTGCATATTATTTAGGTATAAATGAAATTATTAAAAGTAGGATATTCAAGTATGGAAATTATAATAATAGTAATGATTATAAATTATTATTATTATTATAATTATAATTACATTTTTTCTTACCGATAACCACAGTGAGGATGAACATGCCGAGTGCTTGTGCTGTTTTCACCAGATCATCGACCTGCCAAATCAATGATAAACCCATGGACCTCCAGAAAGGGGTCAGGAGCAAGGCAGCGTATAAGTTAGAGAGAATTGTTCAGCGCTACTTTTGCCACGAGATCAATTTCAGTTTCAGTTTCAGGTGGTCAATCTCGAATGGATAATATATATCACGAAGAGATCAGCATGCACTCTAACCTTCGTTTTTAAACGCATGATACTGATAAATGATTCTGATTCTGACTTTTGCCACAATGGAATGTTGATCCAAACTTCTCATTTGCTGTTCCTCTCATATTCCACATTACTCGAAATAATTTCGGATAGAGGTTTTTTAACTATGCGAGTGCAACCAAAAAGGTAAATGATTTGAATATATATTTTAAAATAAGTAAAAATTCGTACAGCGAGCATCTTCTCCATGACTAACGAAGCGATTCCGACAGGGCCGAACCTGAGAAAAAAAATTATAAAAAACATATCTCTATTCTTTTAATGTTCATGAACTGTGGTAACAAAATGCTGTAGAATTAAATCAATGGAGTTGTTTTGTTTAATCAAATGTCGTTGAAACATAGATGAGTACGTGTTTCAAAATTAGATTTCCAGTGGAACTTTGCCAACTTTGATCCGCTCTATAGTTTGGGTTGCAATACAGATGGTTTTATTTTGTTTACCAATCAAAGTTACTTGTTTTGTTTAATTTCCCTATCATAGAAGACTTACCATTTTTTTAAAAATTACTTTAAATTTATTTAAATTATTAAATTACTGACCACATAAAGATGCACACCATTCGAGTGACCACAATGTCAAGAGCGATGAAGAAATCGGCTGAATTAAATATTTTATTTTATTTTATTTATCGTGAACTGACTATTCAATTGCAATATACTTGTGAATTCATAGACAAGGAATAAAAAAACACTTTTAGGTGGAATATATTATTTTTGAAATGGAAAAGTGACAAACCGAGAGGCTTGGCGGGCTTTCCGGTAGCTGAGATAACGATGCCCATAACGATGGAGAACATGATCACACCTAAAATTGATAATAGCTCAAAGAAATAAATAGCTCAAAGAAAAAAAACAGATTGTTTCCGGTCTCTCAATGCGTATTCGGTTCTCATTGTAGATTTGAGTTGACATAAAGGATCTTCTCTTTGACATCAATCACAGCTATTGCCGCTAATTATGGTGTAAAAGGTTAAAGGTAAAGATGCTCCATATCATGCGATTCTACCGTAGCAAACTACCACGCTAGATAGGACAAGCCGGTAAGCAAGCTGCAGTTGAAGCTTAGGGTGTAGGGTTCTCTTATTTGAACTGATTCCGGAATTCCAATAAGGAGAACAAAGGAACTCAGACAGCGAGGGTGGTGAGAGATAACACAGAATGAGAGGGCAAGGGAATTCCAATGGATTTCTAATGGAATTCTCTTCCAATAAGCGAACCCTATTAGGGTGTAAAGTCGGGGTAAACAATGGGATCAGCTGCATTCAATCTCTGCGAAGATGGAAATAATGAGTACGCCTAATGATCCAAAATTAACCCAAACTGTCTATACACCCCTCCGCCGCTCAACCAGCACATTAATTCGTGGGACACCTTGGTTAGCAGCCTCTTCTTCGGACTACTATGTTGTTAGAGGGCTAAATAAATTTTTTGAGCTGTTGTGTTTCATTCACTACTCAAAGGATTAAACGGTTTCATTTGTCTCATTGGTCTCTTACATTTCGACATCATATTGACAAAAATAATATTTATTTTTATTATAATTGTCTATACACCCTCCGCCGCTCACCCAACACATTCATGCCATCAGTGTACTTGGCGTGGAAGGTTGTCTTGCCCGTTATGTTATCCAGTATTCGTTCAGTCTCCGTTGATTGGAAGGCCGCGCGCACAATGTTGTCGGGAAAAGTGTTACTGGAAACAATTATATTAAGATTACAGTTTTCTTGAGTCTCGCACTTGGTCTTGGGAACTTGTTACTGTATCCACACGAATAGCACTATGCGTATTTCCATATCTGATAGACTATTCGTGCTCATGACATCCGCAAACATGGATATCTCGATTTACTTTCTGTTTTTTAAGTCATCTAAGCAAGTGAACAAAGCAATAAGTGTACGAACGTAATCAAATCGAGGAAAGTGTCCAATGTGGAGCTGCTGCGTTTCTCCTCTGCTCGCTGAAACATCTTATGAAATAAAGAGCTCTTTTGTTTCTTGGGTTTACATTGGATTTGTGATTATACAGAGCGCGAACTATAAAAAATCAACGCCCTCAGATAGAAAGAACGGACCCTTTTGAATATTTAACAAACACTCGGTGTTTCTCAATCGTTTCGCATCTAATGAGTAAGCCGAAACTTTACAACTGTAGACTAGACTTACTACTTTAGATTAGGCTGTAGTAAAGAATAATGCAACGAAAACAAACTAACGAACGTTAGCATTGTCTTTGTGTTTAATGGACGGGTCTCCAGGGTGAATCAGCATGGCGAGAATGATGCCGATCTGAAATTTTATTAACTCTTTACTTACTTTACGAGAGGTATTACCAGAGATTGTAGGTTGCTCGGAACAATTTTCAAAAAAATATTTCTGATTTCGATCAAACTTTTATGTAAGAGTACCCAGGAGATAAGAATTCGATTTATCCTGGTCTAAGGTCTCGGAGCCGGCTTTTAGGAATTCGCCGGTTCTGTCGCCGGAATCGTCATAACTCAGCTTAAAGTTGGGTAGGAAAGCTCGCATAGAGCTCAAAATGTGCGGAAAAGATTGCCGAACAACTTTTACGAAGTCAATGAGTACGTATCTCTTCATCACAAAAAGTTATGTGTCAAAAACTAAATTCCAAAATGTTTGAAAAAAATTCTCCCAAGTTAGATGAGCGATAGGTGCTATTTTTATTTCGGATTATGGAAGAGTACATCATGCAGTATTAAAATAAAAATATAAACTGGGTGATTAGGGTATCACCCGTGGGGTAAAAACTGCGTTGAATCCATTTTTCGCCGTATTTTCGAGAAATAAGCTTACTCTAAGTTTGCTCAAACTGTTCAGAAACATCTGAGTTCACATTTATAATTTATATTTGAACATATTGAATTGTAATTAGCCACTTCTTGGTAATTAAATTCATTTTCTCACTTGTGCATTTTCCGATGATATGTAGAAAATTCATGCAACAAAAAAATTTCACAAAAATTTTTTATCTTGTATTGTAATGTTTTGTATCGCTATTTAATATTATTTATCATCATGCATTTTATCGACAAAAATAAATTCAACTATATTTCGAGAGAATAAAAGTGTTTCCGAAAAAAATATGTTTTTGCTAAATTTCTCAGAGCTTCGCCAAATGCGCAAGCGAGAAAATGAATTTAATGACCAAGAAGTGGCTAATTACAATTCAATATGTTCAAATATAAATTATAAATGTGAACTCAGATGTTTCTGAACAGTTTGAGCAAACTTAGAGTAAGCTTATTTCTCGAAAATACGGCAAAAAATCGATTCAACGCATTTTTTCCCCCACGGGTGATATCCTAATCACACAGTTTATATTTTTATTTTAATACTGCATGATGTACTCTTTCATAATCCGAAATAAAAATAGCACCTATCGCTCATCTAACATGGGAGAATTTTTTTCAAGCATTCTGGAATTTAGTTTTTGGCATGAAACTTTTTGTGATGAAGAGATACGTACTCAGTGACTTCATAAAAGTTGTTCGGCAATCTTTTCCGCACATTTTGAGCTCTATGAGAGCTTTCCTACTCAACTTTAAGCTGAGTTATGACGATTTCGGCGACAGAACCGGCGAATTCCTAAAAGCCGGCTCCGAGACCTGAGACCAGGATAAATCTAATTCTTATCTCCTGGGTACTCTCACATAAAAGTTTGATCGAAATCAGAAATTTTTTTTTCAAAATTGTTCCTCAAAGGTCATGTTTACCTACAATCTCTCGTGATACCTCTCTTACATAAATGTTTCCTTATCTTAGCTGCGTTACCCTTTATTTATGAGACTAGATACTAGACTTTTGAATTGTTAGCTGTTTGCAACCCGGTTGTTTACGGTTGCAAAAGATACAGATATAGTATGAGAAAGACCTATCGTTGATTTTCTTAGAATATGGTGTGAAATAGTATGCTAATGGCAATACGTTCGCGATAGGAGCGTTATAAGTATTTGTAATACATCTTACTTTTAGGGAAAGGGGAGTTAAGTAACTTAGTTAAGTAAGGGAATGCTTAAGTTAAATAAGGGTTACTTACGATAACAGCATGGCTGGTCCCGATGACGAAATAGGCGACCGCCCGCGTGCCGACCTTTCCCGATTCACGTGCATCCAGTTGCGCCGAACCTGTAGTGTATTATTCCCACATCCTTCTTAGCTTTCCTATTGTAAATTTGGTTGAGTTCTAGTACAATTTTAAAATAATACGTACAGAAAATGTTTTTGTCTCATTCTCTCGCTGCAGCATGATTTCTCACCGCATTTTATGTTGTTTTTATGCGGAAGATTTTATCATTTCGGAGTGTTTCTTAATTTGAAATAATATATAACAGCTTTAGTATGAGATGTTCCTTTCCCGCACAGGTTTACCTTTTTTTTGTATTTAACTAATCCAATCGTTGGATAAATCAATTAAAATTTTAAATTTGAAATAAGAAAATTAGAATAAAATTAATACTAACCGGACACCAAATTGGCGACGATTAGAGGAATGATGAGCATCTTCAGAATATTCATAAAGATCGCTCCGGGGTATCCGATGAAATGGATGGTCTCCTGAAAATAAATTTCAATTTCAAACAAATTTTAAAATATTTTAAACTGGATTACAGCTAAATTCGAAATTATCGATTATTTTAAATGTAAAAAGTCTTACGTCTGACGGATTCGAATAGCGAAGCATGCCGCCGCCGATAACACCCGTTAATACCTGGAAAAGTTTGTTTGTAATTTTTTAAAGGAGGGTACACCGAGCGCAAATTTGTTAGGAAAAAAAGCACACGAGAGAATATGTGTAATGAAGAAAAGCAATCTTGGCAAAGCATTTTCCTAGCAAAAATTTCGCTTCTATTATATATATATATAAATAGCAGTTTCAATGTATGAAATGACATCGCCAATGTGATGCAATTTTCACAAACTTGAAATATAATAATTTCAGAGGAAAAGATCAGAAATACTCACAGCTGTAATGTTGCAAAGCAGTAGAAGATTTTGGCTGACCCATTTGCACACCGCGGATCGTTTGGTATTTGTCATTGCTGTGTTATCTACAGTGACAACCGAAATTATTAAAGTTAGCGATGATCTCTGGTATTTTCTTCCCAGTGGTATCCCAGTTCCCCTCCCACTGGGAGAATCATCAAAGGTTCCGACGGTTTCCCCCACTGGTATCCCAGTGACATCAGTGGGATACCAGTGGGGGAAGCCGTCGGAACCTTTGATCTTTCCCCCAGTGGGAGGGGAACTGGGATACCACTGTGAAGAAAAAACCAGAGAATATAGCATAAAGATGTGATCAGGGTAGAACATATGTGTGTTAAGACATAATACACTTTACATCGGATTTCAAACATCCAACAATTTCAAAACAATGGACTTCTAAATACTCCTAGAACGACGAACCATTGAGGGGTGGGAGGGGAGAAATGAGAGGGGGAGACATTCCTGATCCTCCTTCTTGAAGGAAAATAGATTGGCTGGAAGGGAGCTGATCAGAGATGGTCGAGATCTTCGAACTCAAGGGGACGGGATTAAATGAATGGACTTCTTTGCGGCAGTTACCAAAAACGCGCTACGTTAGATAATAATTTATCTCTCGTATAGAGGGTAAATTAATTCGAAAGGTGCATCACTAATTACTATCTCAAAACAAGGAAATATAAATAGAAAGACTATAATAAGAATGACGGCAAGTTAGTGAATGATCAAAGTTTTACAGTGAGATGTGTAAGAACTATACCGCGAAGAAATAAGAATCATATGATGTGGCCAAAGTTTTTATCATCGCGCAATTCCTGTACACAACACAGGTGGCTAGAGATTTCGCGGATTATGTCGCTGAATATCAGAAGACGCTCTCTTCATTTCACATATTCTCTTAGCCGATCAGTGGACGAGATAGTGTGCGAAATGAAGAGACGGCGCGGTGGCACACTTCGCGCTCTAGTGCGCAACTTCCAGTGGGAGGAGTGTCCATGCGCGAAATCACGATCCTTACTCGTCCATTCATTCCTTGTTTATTTCGTCAGGGAGTATTGAAAACAGGCAGTGATCGGCTAAGTATCAATGACGTCACACGCGTAAAACGCGCCAAAAAAGAGCGCTGGTCGAAAACATCTTACCGCCTGCTCTCCTCGTTTCGCACGCTCTCTCGCGTCTGCACCCATACGTACCTAATATCATCACACTTCCGCAGTGAACGAACGAACAGGTAGTTCGCCAATTGCCAATCGCCGTAAAAAGGGGGTGTAAACAGGAGGAATTTGTCGCCGACGAAAGATCAAGTTTCGATGAAAGTTGAAATTCGGGCAGAAATTTGGATCACTTTTTTTCCCACCTGGATCCGGCATGATTTCAGGGTTGAATCTCGCATTTCTTGCCGGGACTCACGTTGGAGGTTATACGTAGATCCAACCTCAAAATTACACGTGAATGCCAGGCTGGAAATGCAGACAACGCGTGAATCTAGCTTGGCAATAATTGCCCGGGCATGCCTCTTCATTTCCCCTTTCTCTTATCAATCGTTATAAAATATTGCGAATGATTTTTAAGTCGTAATCTCCGAAAGTTTTACCGGATGTACTGTATGTATTTTCGTCAGGTTTTCTGAAAATTTGACGTTTGTAAAAACTCGAATTCTATGATGATAACTCGTCTTCTCAATTATTTTAATGCTAATTTTTCTCATTTTTCGGTATACCGTGCACAGGAACAAAAGTGACCCAATCACACGCCTTTACAACGAATACGTGAAACATTGTTTCACCGGTAGAGAACAACAATATTTTTATCGCACATAGTGGAACTTTACTTTTCTTCGTTGTATACATTTTTCTATTAGTTCTTTTTGTGCTTCTTTTGGAGCAACTGTAGAGGTAACTTTTTTTCATAAACTGCAAGGAAATGAGGTGCGTGGGCAAATTGTGTAGTGATGTCAGAACGTACTTCGAGTAAATAATCTGTTCAGCTCTCTCCTCTGTTCACTATGTTTTTCACCGAATCGGTTAAGGGCCGACTTTGGGGAATTAAAAGATCTGATATTTTACCCGAATGTAAATACATGCTAAACATATGAACCAGCATGTACAACACGGTTACAATTCGTGCAAAAGAGAGTGTGCGTAATCAAATATGGTTGAAAATAATGGAAAATTAGGCTGAAATGTGGTACTCTAGATGGCATCGTTAAATCTCGAGCTACAACTTCTGGTCTCAACAAAGAAATTAATTAAATGACGTCAACAATAAAGTACCACAGTTTCCATTTTTTATAAACCTGACTGTGGCAGTTCCCCTTTTTTCACTTAGTCTCAAATTTACATTACAACTTGCTCTGTAAATTGCATGATAAACATTATTATTATTTCCACTCCTATGCACTTGTCATTCATGTCCCAATTTCGCTCTTCGCATAGTGGAATTGATTCCGCCTCTTTCCCTCCCTCCTATCTCCCTGTTCTCCAAAGGTGGGCGCTCGCAAACTCGTACACAGAGAATGAATATACTAAGATGAGACTGTGAAAAGTACATTTGCAGTTCAGCAACATCCATCTGTTGTTCAAAAAATCCCACAAAGATTTTACAGTAATGAGCAGGAACAGAGAATTCCACTGGGATTCCACAAGGATACTGAACCACCAGGGAAATGTACGGAGAAGCAAACATGCATGTCGACAAACAAACAGCCTGTGTGCTTGCGTCTTTGTGCACTTTCCTTGTGGTTTCCTACTGGGATCCTAGTGGAATCCCAGTGGATACTTAATATTGAGTGTTTCCTACACAGAGCCTGAATACACTGAGATGAGACACCTAGTGTATGATATACTCAATATTGAGTGTATTTCTCTGCGAAAACGAGAGATTTGTAAGTATATAAGACTAGTGCATCTAAAAATAGTACCAAAATCGATCATTCGTGTACTTTCACCACTTTCGTCTCCCACATTTATTGTGGAAGTTACTCTTCCATATTTCCACGTAGTCGGGCAATTGGGTTGTATACTACCTAGTCTTTTCCATAGATCAGTCAACAATATTGCCAAAAAAACAAACAAACTGCAGCTGGCTATGCTGCTATTTGTCCTCCCGATTAAAGGAGAATTAAACTAATCTGCCATTTTTCAGCGCTGAATTTTGGCAGATCCCGCCATTTTTCAGCGCTGAATTTTGGCAGATCCCGCCATTTTTCAGCGCTGAATTTTGGCAGATCAAACTAACATCAAATATACAGGACATGCTTATTTATTCAAATTTACAGTATGATGAGATAGCATTGGGGCGAACAGAGTTAAAAGTTCACATTTTTAGCGCCAATCTTATCGGCCAAGTTAGCAAAATTACTTTGGTTTGATATTATACTAGTGAGAAATGGCCAAAGAAACTGCAATATGCGTATACAGAGCAAAGGACATCGTTTTTGAATTTTGGCAGATCCCGCCATTTTTCAGCGCTGAATTTTGGCAGATCCCGCCATTTTTCAGCGGTGAATTTTGGCAGATCCCGCCATTTTTCAGCGCTGAATTTTGGCAGATACCGCCATTTTTCAGCGCTGAATTTTGGCAGATCCCGCCATTTCTCAGCGCTGAATTTTGACAGATCCCGCCATTTTTCAGCGCTGAATTTTGGCAGATCCCGCCATTTTTCAGCGCTGGATTTTGGCAAATCAAACTAACATCAAATATACAGGACATGATTATTTATTCAAATTTACAATATGATGAGATAACATTGGGGCAAACAGAATACAAAAGCTCATATTGGCCAAAGAAACTGCAATATGCGTATACAGAGCAAAGGACATCGTTTTTTCGGCTTTTAAAAATAAACTGTCGCATGGAACTACGCGGAAATCATTATTAATGTTCCTCCACTACTAGGAAATTGTTTTTTTTTCCTTCCGCGTCACGGACATTTTTTCGTCATTTTTTCGCTATAAATCGCTTCAAACTCAATCAATCTTCTCAGATCCTTTTGCATATGATAACCCATCTGAAAACATTTCAAAATTTATTTACCAAAAATCGATAATTTCATGGCCAAGTCGGTAGCGAGCTCGAATTCAAATCCGAGGGTCTCAGGTTCGATCCCCGCCGGTGCATAGTCTTTTGCCGCATTTTTTGCAAGCGTGAAAAGTGGTCCAAACACGTTTTTAAGTAACGAGATTCACATTTGAGCATCTTTTGCCGTATTTAGAAGTGAATATCGATTGATTTCACTCGATTTCACACGATTTCACGAAATTTTCGTACATTTCGCTGGAAATCATTTAACATGCCGGCAAATCTCGCAGGAAGGGGTTTGAAACGAGAGAGCAAGGGGGATCGAGAGGTACTCTCTCACTTTGGCACACTCTCTCGCCCCTGACCCCTTTCTGGAGGCTCGGAATCGCGTATCGGGAAGCTTTATAAATTGCTTCAAAATCGCTCTATCTTCTCGGATCCTTTTGCATACGACAACAGACCAAAATCCCCTTCACATTTTACAAAATTTAATTGACCAAATCCATAGCCAAGTGGGTTACGCGCTTGACTTTCAAACCGAGACCCCCAGGTTCGAATCCCGCCGCGGGCAAAACGTTTGCCGCATTATTCGCAAGTCTCAGATGTCCTTCTAGCACGTTCTTGAGTAACATGAAACACGTTTTCACCTGTTTTGCCGAGTTTTAATATAAAAAATCCAAAATTTCGAAAAGTTCCCATTGGTTCGCAGAGCGTGGGGGATCACAGGAAAAGTATTTTGCGATGCCGGAAACGTGTCGGAACGTGTTCTAACGCGTTTTAACGTGAAAAATCGAAAATTTCGAAAAGTTTCCACATGATTCAGAGAGCGTAGGGGATCACAGGAAAAGTGATTTATGTTGTCGGAAACGTGTCTGAACATGTTCGAACTCTTTTTAACCTGAAAAATCTAAAATGTCGAAAACTTTACAAATGATTCGTAGAGCGTAGGGGATCAGAGGAAAAGTGTTTTGCGATGTCACAAACGTGTTCGAACACGCCAGGGAACTCAAACCACGGTATCCTGCGTTTCCGTTGAGAAAGGCTCGTGAGGCTGAGAGCGATCGAAAAAAGTTGCCACGGAGCCACGAAGTGGCGTAGTGGCAACTTTTTTCGACGCACTCAGCCTCACGAGCCTTTTGCAACGGAATAAGCCAGTACTCTTTCTGGAGATGAACATTCCCCCTGGACCGAACTTGGAGCCGGCTACTGAGTTCTCCTCCCTGGACCGACCCTCATCAAGCTACCGAACTCTCCCTGGACCGACCCTCATTAAGCTACCGAACTCCCCCTGGACCGAACCTGAAGGAGGCTACGGAGGTGCCCCTGGACCGAACCTGAAGTAGGCTACCGAACTTCCCCTGGACCGAACCTGGAGTAAGCTTGCGAAATTCCCCTGGACCAAACCTGCACCCAGAACTATGCATAGAGCGTAGTGTACGCATAGAGCGTAGTGTATTTAACCTCAACACATCCCGGCTAGTTAATCATAAGAATTTCTTCGTGTCGTCGCCATGGAAGTAAAATAATCATTCTTCTCTTCTTCAACATCCGGGTGATGCACTTGACGGAATCTGAATTGATTTTTTCATAATCGTGAGCGACCATGGGAATACACGGGAGGAAAGATGGTGAAAACCTGTACCATCGTAAGAAAAGTTCTCATTTTGAGACGCCTGATGTATACTCTCTACTGGTCTTAATGTCCACGTTTGTGCTAGCAGGGTTTAAAGAATGTTTGAAGGACTAACATACCTCTAGAGTTCTGGCCAGAACGGGAAAGAGAAGGAAAATGGAGGAGTAGGTGTGGAGTCGACCGCTCAGAATGAGTGCACGGGGTCAGTATGAAGAGGACGATTGAAATGAGAATAGAATGAACGATTCTGCATAACCATTTGTCTGCACTTTGCAATTTTAATATGCCCAATCGTTAATTCTATTCTCATTTCAATCGTCCTCTTCATACTGACTCCCCGCTCTCATTCTGAGCGGTCGACTCCACACCTACTCTTCGATTTTTCTTCTTCTTCCCGTTCTGGCCCGGACACTGAGAGGTATGTTAGTAAACATGGTTTAAGAGAGCATCCAGGAGAGGGCGGGGGTACCCTCGGATGGCTTTTAGCAACCTATCCCAATATCTTGGGTCGGTATCACAAATGATATTTAGCCAAGTAACTAACCCCACTTTCCGATATCGATTTTTTACAATTTTGAAAAGCACACCCAGAACCTTAGCTACTTGGCTAAATATCACCATTCGTGATACCGACTCTACCCCCAAGATATTGGGATAGGTTGCTAAAAAGCCATCCGTGGATATCCGGCCAGAGACCCGTCCTCTCATGGATGCTCTCTTAAACCCTGCTAGCACAAACGTGGACATTAAGACCAGTAGAGAGTATACATTGGGCGTCTCAAAATGAGAACTTTTCTTACGATAGTACAGAGTTTTCACCATCTTTCCTCCCGTGTATTCCCATGGTCGCTCACGATTATGAAAAAAAACAATTCAGATTCCGTCAAGTGCATCGCCCGGATGTTGAAGAAGAGAAGAATGATTATTTTACTTCCATGGCGACGACACGAAGAAATTCTTATGATTAACATTAATGATTTCCGCGTAGTTCCATGCGACAGTTTATTTTTAAAAGCCGAAAAAAACGATGTCCTTTGCTCTGTATACGCATATTGCAGTTTCTTTGGCCATTTCTCACTAGTATAATATCAAACCAAAGTAATTTTGCTAACTTGGCCGATAAGATTGGCGCTAAAAATGTGAACTTTTAACTCTGTTCGCCCCAATGCTATCTCATCATACTGTAAATTTGAATAAATAAGCATATTTGATGTTAGTTTGATCTGCCAAAATTCAGCGCTGAAAAATGGCGGGATCTGCCAAAATTCAGCGCTGAAAAATGGCGGGATCTGCTAAAATTCAGCGCTGAAAAAAGGCGGGATCTGCCAAAATTCAGCGCTGAAAAATGGCGGGATCTGCCAAAATTCAGCGCTGAAAAATGTCGGAATGTGCCAATATTCAGCAATCCAAAAAAACGGTAGATATCGCAATAAATAATAAGTAGTTGGATCTACTGTATTTGTCAATTGTCATGTTCATTGCAACATTGCCAAAATGAGTGTCTAAAAATGATCCTTCCTGATATATTTGAGAAAAATGAAAGATTATGCCATAAATAGAAGTAGCTGTGTTCAGTTGACAGACTTTGGTACTTTTTTTAGATGCACTAGTCTTATATCATATACTCGGTGTCGCACCTCAGTGTAGAATATACTCAATAGTAAGTATATTCTTTCTGGGTATACATTGACACTCCTAGTGATACTCAGTTGGTATTTACATGTAGAAATTATAGAGAACGGTCATTTCGTAAATTTTTGAACAATGGACCTGCAAATGTTGAACAAAGATTTTGGAAGACGGGCCATTGTTCAAATATTTGAAGAAGGTATCCCACGAATATTTGGTCAACTGAGCTCTCACTGTGGGGCAATGGGGATCGATTATCCGATGAGAGCCTCGAAAAAAAATTTCAGTTTTTAGTTTGAAGAAAGTTATGTTTAATAAACTGTCAAAACGACCAGAATTCTTACAGTATCTCACATTGAACCTGCAATCTCTTCGCGGTGGGAGTTGGATTTTTGTGGAGAAGAAGTGAGAGAATGGCAGAGAGATAAGGGGAAAAGAGGAGGGTGCGCGAGGGAAACGCGCGCTGAATTTGTGTATCACCAACTACTGATAACAGAACTTAAACCTCGAACATCGGGAAAATAAAATGTTTCAATCATTCGTGTTACGCTTTCTTTAAGAGATTGCCGTTCCCGGTAATTTCTGACATTCCGGGATACTACTCTTTTCCAGTTCGACAATGTCGGTTCAAAGGCCAGCGTGCGCCGAATAATTAGCCTCCACACGGCGTTTTGAACAATTTTGAATGTCTAGTTTGCATTTCGGTATGGCACCCTGCTGCGTCTGGTATCGTTCATGCTCCAGACTCATTGGAGCATGTCGAAATGAGGGGAATCCATAATTTTCATAAATATGATATTTCAAAAAGGAAATTAGTGGAATGCACACGTATTCAGGGGCCACTGACTACTGTTCAAATACACCCAGAATGAATACACTTATGCGATGTTAAAAATCGAGGAAAAGATCAGAGATGTGATCTTTTGCCTGTTAAAAATTCCAACAAAAAGATCGACAAAAGATCGAATATTTGAATTCCCGCACTTTCTGTTTTTATCGATTATCTCGGCTCCCAGAGAAGGTACAGACTCAATTTTTGGATCACGTGTTCCAAATAGGAATGTCGATGGTCACCCAAGGTTTCAACATTCTAGCCCCACTGGGAATCGAGATATGTGCAAAAATCGATAAATGCGGGAATTCAAATTTGAGATCTTTTCGATCTTTTGGTCGTGAATTTTTTAACAGGCAGATGTCAACATTTGAGATCTTTTCGAAGATTTTTAACGCCACATTACTATTGAGTGTATCCTACACTGAGATAGGACACCAAGTGTATGATACACTTACAAATCTCTCGTTTTCGCACGCTCTCTCGACGCGCGAATACACTCAATATTGAGTGTATCATACACTGGGCGTCCTATCTCAGTGTATTAATTCTCTGTATGGTGGCGTTCAGAATCGGTCCGATTCTCAAAATCATTAACTCATCAAATCTTTATTTAATTTGCGGTTAGTGAGAGAGGATCGTCCCACATCACAAGGAGGGATCAATAATATGACGCTCATCCCGAAAACCATTCAAGATGACTCGCTCTTCAGATGAAAATCAACCGATGATAATGAGTAGAGTTGACCACTCGAAAAGTCGAAACAAATCGTTTCGACTCCGTTCCGGAACAGTTTTTGTTGTTAATCTTCCATTGTTCTCGAACAAAGGATATTTCGAGTGGTCAACCCTAATAATGAGCCTTTTCAACGTCGTCAGAGGCCCTACGATTCCCCTGTGAACCCGAACCCCCTCGTGATAAACGACTATTAACGGGAAAAAAATGTGACGCGGTCGATTTATAATTTTCAGCGCAAACTCCGGTGATAATTGAAAAATCCGCGATAACCATACACGATAATTCGCATATAAATTCGATAAAGAATTTTTAAAAAAAAACATAATGTGTCAGTATCAAAGCCGATACTTTGAATACAAACTAACAAAACGAGATCCTTTGAGAAATTCAAATCATTCTCTTCAATTGCACCCATTCATTCCTGCCCTATTTCCTTTCCTCGAGTGGTGGAATGAGCTCCTTACCACTCCTCCTACTTCTCTTTCTGAACGGAGTCTCGCAAGGTGGGCGCGACCCTAAACATCGTACAAAATTCCAGGCACTTCTTTACTTTAGGGGTAAGCCCCGCCCCTTCCCGATCTCGAGGGGTAGGTCAAGAGATCATGAGGGGAAAGGAGGAGTGATGGTGGAGGGATAGGGGTGATAAGGGAAAGGGGCGGGGCTTGCCCCTAAAGTAAAGAAGTCTTAAATTTCATTGGTAGTCTGGCGTGCCCATCCTACCATAACCCATTGTCACTTATGCAAATGATTGTATTCGTGATTAAGAGAGGTATCACCAGAGATTGCAGGTGAGTCGGAACAATTTTCAAGAAAATATTTTTGATTTCGATCAAACTTTTATATAAGAGTACCCAGGACGTGAGAAGCTTAAATTTCCGTTCCCAGGTCCCAGAGCCGGCTTTTAGGAAATTGCCGGCTCCAATGCCGGAATCGTCATAGCTTAGCTCAAACTTGAGCTTGAACGATGGAATTGGGCTTAAAATTTGTAGAATAATTTCTAGAGCATTTTATATGTTGGAAATGAGTACGGAAAACTGAAACGAAAAAAGTTCTGATCGAAAAAGTGATTTCGATAACCTTCCAAAAATGTGTGGTGTCTAAAATGCCAGAACAAGTGGAATTTTATTTCAAAATATGAAAGAGCTTGACAAATACTGTTGAGAAAAAAATTAAGAAAAAATAAAAAGGGGTCCATTTTAAGTCGAAAACCGCCTTCGAATGTGAAAAATCGGGAAAAGTCCGAAAATCGAGTTTATGAAAATGGTCCCAAAAATGTTTTATTATGTGCAATTGGTATCTAGTAGTTTAGCAAAAATTATTTCAGTTCGTATATATTTCTTTAACAGCTAGCAGCGGCTCATGAAAATGTCTGTATTCGTTCTTGAGAAGTTGTCACGAGTATTCAATTCCCACTTGTCGATGAGACTGCGAAATCCACGGAAATTATTTTTGCTGAACTACTAGATATCAAAGACACATAACACAACATTTTTGGGACGATTTTCATAGACTCGATTTTCCGACTTTTCTCGATTTTCCACATTCGAAGGCGATTTTCGACTTAAAATGGACCCCTTTTTATTTTTTCTTAATTTTTTTCTCAACAGTATTTGTCAAGCTCTTTCATATTTTGAAATAAAATTCCACTTGTTCTGGCATTTTAGACACCACACATTTTTGGAAGGTTATCGAAATCACTTTTTCGATCAGAACTTTTTTCGTTTCAGTTTTCCGTACTCATTTCCAACATATAAAATGCTCTAGAAATTATTCTACAAATTTTAAGCCCAATTCCATCGTTCAAGCTCAAGTTTGAGCTAAGCTATGACGATTCCGGCATTGGAGCCGGCAATTTCCTAAAAGCCGGCTCTGGAACCTGGGACCCTGATCGATCGAATTCTTATCACTTCGGTACTCTCATGTAAAAGTTTGATCGAAATCAAAAATATATTTTTGAAAATTGTTCCGAAATGAGTCAGTTTTCCTGCAATCTCTCGTGATACCTCTCTTAATGATAGTTAGTGAAAAATTTTAATCGATATATTTATCACTCACTAACTGATAGAGTTAGTGATGAAGTTAGTTAGTGAAAGAGTTAGTGATAAAGTTAGTTAGTGAAAGAGTTAGTGATAAAGTTAGTTAGTGATAGAGTTAGTGATAAATCACTGATAGAATGTATTACGGTCTTTTCCAGTTCACGCCAACGAGAACGACAGCGCCCGCTCAAAGGTTAGTATGATTCGGGTCACTGCGATCTCTGGTTCAGAAATCCTCCTGCACCCAGAGTGAATATACTTACTATTGAGTGCATCTAATGTACTGAGATATGACACCTAGTTTATGATATACTTACAACTCTCTCGTTTTCGCACGCTCTCTCGAATACACTCAATATTGAGGCTAGGTGTCTCATCTCATCTCAGTCTCTGTTCACACATCTTTCCACCACATGTAGGAAGCACATGAGTATGATTTCACTAGGATTCCAGTAGGAAACCACAAGGAAAGTGCACAAAGACGCAAGCACACACGCTCCTTGTTTGTCATTGTTTGCGTCTCCGTACATTTTCCTAGTGGTCTCCTAGTAGTATCCTTGTGGGATCCTAGTGGAATTCTAGGTTCCTACTCATTACTGTAGAATCCTAGTAGGATTTCTGAACCAGAGATGGATGTTGCTGAACAGCAAATGCACTGCAGTACTAAGCTGCTATTAGCTACCCTAGTATACATGCCTTATTTTCACGGTGAGTACGGTCGTGCATGCTATTAAAAGGTTAAAATGTTCCATGTCAAGCGATTATACAGTAGCAAGCTACCACGCTAGATGGGGCAAGCCGGTAAGCCAGCTGCAACGTGTGATTACGTAACCCACGTTTTCCCAAGTCATCTAGGGCACGATATCTTTCGTAATCAAACTTGCTGCCAATTTACCGCCCTGGGGTGGATGGAAGGCTTGTTTGGCCTCGGCGGAGATCGAACTCGTAACTTTCGAATGATTAGCGGTTGCTCACGCCACTCGGCCATTCCGCCGGTTAATATCATTATCTGCATTTTAATACATACAATTGTTTAATTAATTGTTATTACACTCAGAAAAAAGTCACTAGGATCAGGACACAAAGTGAAAATGTTCACTTACCGGTAAGTGAAATGTCTCTTATTTCTAGTGACTTTCACTTACAGGAAAGTGAACATTTTCACTTTGTGTCCTGATCCTAGTGACTTTTTTCTCAGAGTATTAATTGATTAATTACACAGGGTCCGCTGACGGGTGTCGAAATCGCGGCAATCGTTGTTGGCTTGATACTGGACACCTTCTTCTTCATTCTCTTTATCTACTATGCAGTGAGTGATAGACTTTGAAAGGTAACTAGACAACTACCCGCATAAGAGGGAAATTAGACCCCCACCCTCTTCATTCTCCGCACTCTCTCTTCAAAAAAGCGGTCAATTTCCCTGTTATGCGGGTAGTTGTTTAGTTACCTTTCAAAGTCTAGTGAGTGAGAGTATACAAACTACGATATACATTATTATATACGCGACATTTGATGAAGAATGTAAAATTTTATCGCTAGTGACCATTTCTCGACCCTCTCTTTATCCTATGGTGGGCGGAGCTTATACTGGCTAAAAATAATCAGCAAACATAAGCTCCGCCCACTATAGCCCATGATAATGGCATTATTAATGAGCGCTCCCAGAAGTATCTAGTATGCTACTGGAGTTACAAAAAAAACCTATTTGAAAAGAACGAACAATCTCATCACCGATCCACATGATTCCAAACCTACAGACCAGGGTTAGAGCGAGAGAGTGTGCAAAAGTGAGAGAGTCCCTCTCGATTTCACACGCTCTCTCACCCCAAAGGCCTTTCTGTAAGGTTGAGCGGTCTGTGGAATGATGTGGGTCGGCGTATGAGAGAGTGCGCGTAGAGGATAGATCAATGACATTTTAGATTATCGCTATCTGTTTCTTATTTTCAGAGGAAGATGAACCGGTAACTGACTGACTCTTCTCTTGAAAAGTTTACCTCCATGAGGAATATTAAGATGGCAATAAACAATGAATTTCAATAAACAATTTGCACTTGTGTCTTCATTGTAGTTTTCATCTTATCGTAGCTCAGAATATGCTTAGCATCCGCAGTCTCCGCCCACTTTTTCTTGAAGGAGAAAGCACAGAAACGCCATGGAGTAGCACAAGCTTAGTTCTAAACCGCATGAATTGAGTTAGGTCTTGTAGCTAGTGATTTGCTCTATGTTGTGTATGTTGTCTAGTGATGTGATATGCTGCAAAATTTAGACAACCGTCCTGAATTTCTCTAGTGGACATAGTTACCACTACATATTGCACAGCATAGTAAATTGTATATTTTCGTATTTTCGTTTCCTAGCACGATGGAAAATAATAATTTGAAAATTATCAACTTGATTTGATTTTGATTCTCCAATTTGATTTTTACTAATTTTTCGTTATTTCCGTGCTCATTTCCGTTCTGCATTTGCTATAAATTTAAAATAATAATATAAATAGCCGTAATAAATGATAAATTATGAATGTTTCGTCAGCGCTTTTACATCAAATAGCACACAAGGGGCAATATAATTATTGTATTTCTCTCTCATTTTTCACTAATTCCGACCCCACTTTTGCTACTCGAGTGGTGGGATGAGCTCCAGCTCCTTCCTTCTTTTACTCTTTCTCTGTCTGTGCACGGTCTCGCAAGGTGGGCATTACCGTATCCTATCGCACCGAAATGCTCGATCTTTAATTGCGTGTTCCCATAGCGATGTGATACTGTACCAATCGATAAGATTTGAGATCCGAGCTCCCCTACCCCGCAGAAAACTGGCATTATCTAACTAGTTTAGATCTTATAATATGCAGCCGTTCAAATAGTGTTTTGAATTTTTGGTAATTTTTAATGCGCATTTAAACACTCTCTTTTCAGTCTACGCCTACAAGGAACAGCCAGAGGTTAGTGTTTCTGATCAAAGGATTACAGCAAATTGATGACGAAAAATCCAAAAAAAAGTGTTGACAACACGTGTGGCCATCCCGACGAGAGTAATAGTAATGCTGCGCAAATTTCATGGGGTGCAAGGTGCAAAACAGTTTTATGCACCCTTTCATAACTTTTTTTCCTAGTGAAGCTACAACTTCCAAACTTGACACAGGGATTGCAAGCCACGTTTGGAACATTTTCCTTTTCGATTGGAGAGATTTAGTCCAGTTTGAGCTGAGTTACACGAGTTTTCCACCCTCGGAGGGTGGAATTCTACCCATGAAATTTGCGCAGCATTATACTTAAAACCGCAAGAGTAATTGTACTTAAAACCTTATGCGAGAACCTACCGTTGCTTAAATTTGGCGGTCACTGGAAATACCGACATGGCCGGGATTTTATTGCCTTTTCCTTTACTTTTAATTTTTTAACTTACGAGTGTAAGGTTATAGAACAATTTTGTACGAAGTTTGCTTTCACGTCTTCTGATGGGTGTAGAAAGGAGGTAAAATGAAGAGAGCTGATCCTATTATTCACCCAAATTTCAGGGGGTGGGGGTGACAAAACCGCAACGGACAAAACCATCGGAACAAAAAATCATGAAAATTCGTAAATTTTGAGCAAAACCAACCCCCCCCCCAAAATTTCAAACTTCACTTTCAGTGCATTTTCAGGATCCACTTAAGAGACCTCCATGAGAGAACGTAACAAGGGGGTAGGGGTCCCGGATGAGAAATCGACAACCTACCCTCAAACTTTTTTCGTGGAATAAGCATCACGAATGCTGATCGACGTCGCATATATTTAAGCTTGAAAAATTTTTTCGAGGTCAAAATTTTTACTATTTTTTTCGACCAAAAATAAAGTTTCGAAATATTTAGCGATAAGTATTTTATTATACGTAACTTTACGCGCTGAATCCGAATTTGATAGTTAGAACTGCTGAAACGCAGGTTTGAAAAAGTTACGATCGAAAAATCGAAAATATCTCTTTTCCCACCCCACTTTGACAACTCCATACTATGATTTTCGGAATCTACATCAAAAAGTAGCTTTGGAGCCTTTATTTCAGATTTTTAAAAATGAACTGTTTTTTGCTATGAGACGGTGAAGTTGCATACCTTGAGATTTTCCTATGAGTTGTCATCACATAACATGAGAACTCGTTCCTTCGGGAAAGCAGTTAAATTTTCAAAATGCATTAATAATCGAATGAAAAATAATACAGTACTTTTAAATTGAATATATTGGCCTAACGTCTTCGTTTTGGCCATATTTCGGTTTTTTCGATGTAAAAATGAAAAATTTGAAAAATGCGAAGATATCACTCTCATTTCAAGTTTTAAATCAGTAAAACGCATGATTACAGAAAATCGAGTCATACAAGAGCAAAAACAATCGAAATTCGCCGAATTATTATTTTTTTCATTTTTCAAAAATTTCATTTTTTTATTTTTCTCGAAATCAATAAGTTATGTGTCAAAAATAAAATATCACTTATTACCTGTTATATTAGGTGAAATTGGGTAGACCACATCCATTTGAGGTACATTCATAGGTCCATATTACCTTTAGAAGCCGTTCGTAGATCAACTTTTGCGCTTATTCGGACAATTTTTAAATATGACTGGGGTCAGTACAATTGCATTTAGATTTTTTTCCTGAAAGATCTCTCAGTACTGTTCAATGTTAATAAAATAAAATGTCAAATAATAACGAAATTGAATTTTTAAAAATTCTTAACTTTTGAAAATATCTTGAAAAGCATCTGTAATTCTCATAATTATTATTGGATGTACCTATACGAAATATCCAGATTTTGTTTCCTTTTTACTATAACGTCAATACCAATTAATAATTCAAGCCTAATTAGAGTGTTTTCCTTTTCTTGTGATTTTCGTGAAATTCATTGGTGAAAATTTGAATAAGTAAGGATTTAGATGAAATAAATTATTCGATACCAAAGAACACAATTCTAGAGAAAACTAGTTACAGAGGTTTTAAGTATTTTTATATACGTATTTTTCGGTAATATGTAAAAGTAGAAAAAAAAGTATCATATGTTGCTGGTAAAATAAAAATTCGTAATTGTATTTTGAGGAATATTCATGCACATGCGATTCTTTTATGTTGAATATGTGCGTTATAAAAATACTTTGTAACTAAAAAAACCTCTGTGACTAGTTTTCTCTAGAATTGTGTTCATTTGGTATCGAATAATTTATTTCATCTAAATCCTTACTTATTCAAATTTTCACCAATGAATTTCACGAAAATCAAAAGAAAAGGAAAACACTCTAATTAGGCTTGAATTATTAATTGGTATTGACGTTATAGTGAAAAGGAAACAAAATCTGGTTATTTCGTATAGGTACATCCAATAATAATTATGAAAATTACAGATGCTTTTCAAGATATTTTCAAAAGTTAAGAATTTTTAAAAATTCAATTTCGTTATTATTTGACATTTTATTTTATTAACATTGAACAGTACTGAGAGGTCTTTCAGGAAAAAAATCTAAATGCAATTGTACTGACCCCAGTCATATTTAAAAATTGTCCGAATAAGCGCAAAAGTTGATCTACGAACGGCTTCTAAAGGTAATATGGACCTATGAATGTACCTCAAATGGATGTGGTCTTCCCAATTTCACCTAATATAACAGGTAATAAGTGATATTTTATTTTTGACACATAACTTATTGATTTCGAGAAAAATAAAAAAAATGAAATTTTTGAAAAATGAAAAAAAATAATAATTCGGCGAATTTCGATTGTTTTTGCTCTTGTATGACTCGATTTTCTGTAATCATGCGTTTTACTGATTTAAAACTTGAAATGAGAGTGATATCTTCGCATTTTTCAAATTTTTCATTTTTACATCGAAAAAACCGAAATATGGCCAAAACGAAGACGTTAGGCCAATATATTCAATTTAAAAGTACTGTATTATTTTTCATTCGATTATTAATGCATTTTGAAAATTTAACTGCTTTCCCGAAGGAACGAGTTCTCATGTTATGTGATGACAACTCATAGGAAAATCTCAAGGTATGCAACTTCACCGTCTCATAGCAAAAAACAGTTCATTTTTAAAAATCTGAAATAAAGGCTCCAAAGCTACTTTTTGATGTAGATTCCGAAAATCATAGTATGGAGTTGTCAAAGTGGGGTGGGAAAAGAGATATTTTCGATTTTTCGCAAAAAAATCTGATTTTTCGATCGTAACTTTTCTAACTATCAAATTCGGATTCAGCGCGTAAAGTTACGTATAATAAAATACTTATCGCTAAATATTTCGAAACTTTATTCTTGGTCGAAAAAAATAGTAAAAATTTTGAAAAAAAATTTTGACCTCGAAAAAATTTTTCAAGCTTAAATATATGCGACGTCGATCAGCATTCGTGATGCTTATTCCACGAAAAAAAGTTTGAGGGTAGGTTGTCGATTTCTCATCCGGGACCCCTTTCCACTCTCTCGTGGACGGCGTCTTAATACGATCGAGATAGTAACAATCGTTGTGGGAACGCTCATCGCCATCTTCCTGTTCATCGTCATAATTCATTATATTGTAAATATTTTATTTAAATATTATTTTAATTATTTATTTTTTACCATATTTATCAGATACAGTTACAGCGTCCAACTGTAGTTAATGATTTTTTTAAAATAAGAATGAAAAATAGTGTGTACGGTAAACAACAGAAGTCTTGTCTTTTTTTCATGCTCGTAACATTTTATAAATTTGTAATGCAACAGTGCTAAATTTCAGAGGCGATCTCGTCGAGAGGGTTACGGAGATGGTTACGGCTACAGGTGAGGAGCACAACGTTTCACGTGTCGACATTGGCGGGCAAGAGAGCGGAGAGCGGCAGAGAAACGAGTAAACACGAGAGAGCTTGTGAAAGTGAGAGAGAGTGAGAGAGGTCTCCGCCCCTTTGTTGTTGAAATCTGTTCGGATTTAAAAACCCTGCACATCAACCATTCAAACGAAGGTGTCCTATTCCTATTTATTTATATTCCATTTATTTATATATTATTTATTATTTATATCCCTATTTAGGCGGCGATGAAACGCTCTGTAAGGAGAAGAGGCGGAAGTCGACAACAAATTATAATTATCAATACTGATAAACAAATATATTTTTTAAAGCAAATATATTTTTTGCTGAATTTTTTTTTTTTTTGCCGGCAAACGAATATTAGAAAATTAATTAGCACATAAATCAATTTAGGCGCCACTTTTAGGTCGCAACAGTAGCTGACGCACTTCCCGGAGAAATTGTGAATAGTTCGCCAAATGTCTTCCGATCTTGAACTTGCCGTGTTTCTCTTTCACGTCAGATTTTCTCATATGACTCTGATTAGCCCTGCCCCGCTGCACCCCCTTAATCCTGCCCCCCTCTCCCCAAACAACCGAATCGTCTGGAGACGACAGACCTCTGCCAACTACTATAAAGACGATCAACGTCACGTAAACGAAGCTAATATCCCACTGGCAGAATATATAATTGTAATTGTAATTACCGTAACAGTAACCCTCCACTCACCGTCTTAACCACCATACACTTCTGTTGCGCTCTCTCCAAAAATTTTTACGTTTCAAGTGCTCATAAAGAACAAATCTTTCTCTGAACAAACACTAACGATGTACTCAGGGGGAGCGCCACAAGTTGTAAACAAGCGCGAATAAGCCGTTACAAGTTGCAAACAGGCATGTTTTTTTACTTGGCACACTACATCTTTTTATTAAATAAAATAAAACGATCAGAAAATAAAAAAAAATATTTAAAAAACCTGCACGAATCGCGCCAGCTCAGGGAACTGCTCTCTCATCTGCAATGAAAACGCTAATTTTGAATATTCCCGTGAAATCTGAGCTTCAGCAATTCTATTCAATTCCTATTAGAAGGTCAAGAATCAATTTCTTTTTGATTTTTATTGCAATATTACTCCATGACATGACCATTAGTATCATTTACCTTCGACCGATCGCAAAATCAGAAACAGAATCGAACATATAATATTTGTGAACCAACAAACCTGCAGGATGATAAAGTGCAGCAGCGTGTGGTGGTTTTCGTTGTCCTTCGCGTCCGCCACCTGCAATTGCGTCATTATTAGTTAACTAATAAATAGTTTTGTTAATAATAATTTTGAGAATACTGTAGGACAGCCTTTCAGACGTATTTGGGATCATGATTAGACGAAACACAAAGCCACTTAGAAATTTGCAAACACTAAACAGAGGCTACCACTCTCTCTCTCCTCCTCTCCAATCTTCCATATTATAATTTTAAAATATCACTGACCTTTGCCAGCGCCGACATTTCGAATGCGTACGCCACCTGCAATTCCGATCGATATTCACGATAAGCATGTAAATCAATAAATCAATATTTTCCACTTTCAGCATGACTCTTAATTTTGATCACTCAGTATGATCAAATTAGCCCATAAAGTTAAATAGTTGTATTTGAACTAATTTCAGACCATCATAATAAACGAATATCAAGGCAATTTCATAACCAAGAGGAACGCAAAATTGCCAAGCTCGAGAAGCGTCCCTCATGTTAAAAAAATGCAAAATTTCAAAGATACATCCTTTTTTCAAAAAAAATCAGCTAACCTCAAAGTTCTTCGTACTGCTGTGCATGTAGTTGCCACACAGCAGCAGCAGCTCCACGAATGTCCGCAGACCCTGCGAAAAATTAATTGAAAATTACAAATTTATAAAGTCAATAAAGTCAAATTTATAAAGTGCACAAAAAAAGTAATTCGCGCCTTCGACTTGATGACGTCATAGCACGCCTCTGTCACCGAACTCAGCTCCTGCAATTATTGATCATTCGATAGTTATACAGTACTCCTGGACTACGACCAATGGGCGGGCTACGGTGGTCGCGAACACTCACAACGTCAATTCCATACAACCACTCTCGTCCTGTCGGTCACGGAGGCTAGCGAGGCAGCGAACTGAAGAAATCATAAATATTCAATTGGCTATGCAAATTAAATTATGAATTTTCCATTCGATTGCATCAAGGCAAAATGCTTAGAGTGGGGCATTGTTATTACCAGGTGATTTCACGGTACAACAATAACTCATCTTCACAACCTGAGTATTGAAGATGATATGTCTCTTGTTGCGAAAACAACGAACAAACGTGTTATGATTACCAAAAATTATCATCCTACACCATTTGGCTTCACAACTCTTTTACGATAACTACAAAGCTACAATATAACAAAAAAAATAAAATTACAGTCCCCCACCTGTTCTCCCTCCGGCATTTCCTCCATGCTCGTTTTCGCTGCATCCGCCAGTTTCTTCAGCACATCCATAGCCGGAAGTGCTGCACGCAGCTGCTGCAGCAGACCCGCAGTGAGCAACTTGTCGTCCATCTGAAGGGACAGGAGAGGGGTGATCACGTCATTATTAGGCAATATTGGAATATACGAGTACATCATAGAAAGGGGCAGAAATAACGCATCATACAAGGCGGATTGACTATAAGATGGTAGTGAAACCAAAATTCCGAGTGTTGGCGCATTTGTCAAGCAACTAGCGTGCAAAATGTCTATTCATTTTGACCGGTGAAGAGAGTGTGCGAAATGAAGAGATCTCCGTTTAGCATTCAACAAAACAACAGTAACAATATCTAACCTCCAACATTCCTCTTTTCCACGCCGAGTGAGACAGCTCACATCATTCCACAGACCGGTCAACCTTACAGAAAGGGCTTAGGAGTGAGAGATCGTGTGAAATGGAGAGGGACTCTCTCACTTTTGCACACTCTCTCGCTCTCGATATGTACGTTTGGAATCATGTGAGCTTAGCGGAACGTTGCACGATTGCTGCAAATTAGAAGTAAAAGTGAATAGACAAGGGGTCACAGAGCAAAGGCCAACGCCTACTCAAAGCTTTCAGCTGACAGTGGAACTCTAAAGAACCAGTTTAATAAAAACTGGCCATAAATTCAATTCAGCTGCTACCGTAACTGGCCAATCGATAACTGATGTTCTACCGTATTCTCACCGAGTTCCTGAATGACCTTCTCGTCCTGCAATACAACGGGCCGTTTCTGCATCTTTTTTTCCGGCTTCCGAAGCCTTCGCCGCGGACTGAAAAATAATAAATTTAGCAATAGACAAATAGATTTGTTTCTTCACATTTCTTTCTTCCGGAATGGGGGGGGAACGATAATTTTAGCGTGTGTGCTTTTTTCATAGTAAATGCAGAATATTTTAATGAAACGCAGAAATTATTTTTTTAAATAAATTTTAAAAATATGTTTTCAATGATTCCTTCCCGACACCGTTGCTCCTCCAATCGCCGGCTTCGCGCTGCTGAATCTTCGTCTGCAATTCCTGTAAACCTAAAATTGTGTTAATTACATTATCACTAATACTTGTTGAATATGATTACAATATCGATTGCTAATTCTAGTGTACTACTAGTTGAATATGTTAAAACTATAGTATTGTTTTAGTACTGCTTCATCATCGGAAAAGGCGGATTCAGCTACTGAACCGAATCTACTTTGATATCTTTCACCGCAAATGACAATTCACCACAGATTTACGCATCCTCCATATGGTAATGAAGATGCGAAACCGGAATCAACCATGATATTTCGTTTTTTTACATAGTATTCGATTGGGTGTCATTACAACCCCCGAAAAAATATCGCTCCCGGAGCCGCAAATTTCGCGCTTCAAGGTTGTAAGAAATTAAGAAAAGCTATTGATCGAGGATCGGTGAACGAAGTGTAATTTAATTACACAAGATAAAGATGGTGTCCCACGAAGTTTGGGTCAACTGAGTTCTCACTATCGGGTTATGGTTATCGGTTTCCTGATGAGAGCCTTGCAAACCGCATGTTCGGCATAACCGCATGTTCGCATGTTCGGTTTGAACAAAGTTATTCACGTTTGGCTCTGCACAGAGCGCGAAGTCTTCTAATATCTGGAGATAACGTCTCTGACTTTCCTTACCCTAGAGGCTTTGCTCCTATTATTAGGAGACTCATGTCTCCAGGTATCTGGAGACATCATCTCCATCTGGGGAGAGGGGCGCGCTGGGTTGGCTCCGCCCACTTTCTCTTTTACATGCATTGAATCTTGTACTAATGTTCTTATCCATAAGAGGTATGTCAGTGATCGATTTATTACGTTGTGGCCGCAAACAACTGAAACAACACAAGTGAAGCATATCGATCGAGATCTGCAAGAGATCGTCTAACGATCAATGGGGGGTCAGAGATGAAAGATCAACCTATACCGCGGTCTGGTTGACATCCTCGAATGACTTGGCGGCACTGACCGGACACTGGTAGTAGTCGGACTTGAGTTGGTCCATCATCATATTCTTCAGCGTGTTCTATAACGATTACATTTTGCAGTTACCTCTCTCTTTTCTATCTACCGTAATCCACTTAAGCGTCGCAATCTTACGTTATCAGTGTGCAAATAAATAAACAAAAAAAGTATCCTAACTTCTCGGTATCAGACCGCACGGACACAGATCCGTTAATTTTTGATTAAGATATGCTACAGTACCCCATAACCTACAGAAGTCTACTCACTCAAAAGACTTACTTAGAAGCTTCGCCGGGTATTATGAAGTCCTTTGGGTTGGTCTTGACTATCGCTCCATAGTCCACCTCTTCATCTTCGTCTGACTGTAATTTTAGAAAATAAATAGGCGACAATACATATGTGAGTTGGCCAACTGGCAAATCCCTACTTTTAAATGTCTTTCTGGATAAAGCAGCATTCTCAATTATTATCGACAGAAGTTTTTTAAATCTATCCCGCGTCAACCATGCTAACCAAAATATTTGGCGCCCAGCCTGTCTCCTGGAGATGTCAGCTGGAGATAACTTCTCCAGGAGACTTCGCGCTCTGTGTGCCAAACTGACACTGACGCGCAGGGATTCAAAAATGATAGGGAGTAGGGTTCTCTTATTGGAACTGATTCCGGAGTTCCAAAAAGGAGAACAAAGGCGCTCTCTGTTTCCATTTCTTCCATTATCTCCCCGTTGTTCGGTGGTTGGAATTCCGCTGGTAATGGAATTCCATTAACAGAAAACCTCGTTTTCATGCCTCCACATTGATTTTTTCCACAATTTTTCATTATTAAATTCTTTCGTCAGTGGAGCTGCTTGGTCAACTCGAAGATTGCGAGTATTCTAATATAATTTCTATATTTTTTTTCGGATAATAACGGTTTGAAAACTCCGCAAGCACGTTAGGAGCCCCTACGACTCTTTCTAAATGGTCTCACCATGGTGAACATTTTGTGGAGATCGTGAAAAAACGAATGGACAACACTAGGGACACTATGGGATATTTCGTTTTGGGGATGAAATTATATTCACAGTATCCACTGAAGGCTCAACATCATCAGAGATTTTGCCTTTTGTCTTGTCTCTTAACCGCGCCACAGATCAATAAGTGTGCGCGTGCACAGGTAAGTTCTCTATCGCGATGGAAAATTCTCTATCACGATACATAATAGCATGCTTTGTTAATAGGATCGATGTTCGAAGGTGTAAAAGTGTGAGAGCTTTCATTCCCATCTCGAGTGTGGCTCAGTCGGTAGAACGGTTGCTTTATAATCTGAGTGGCGCGGGTTTAATTCCAGCTGTTTGCAAATGTTTTTTTGCTGAAAAAAGAAAGTGTTCGTTTTTAGTGTAACCATTGAAATCATGATCTAACATACGAACACGAGCGACCATTCTCTTGAGGTTCTTAGTGTTTTATATCTGACCTAGAAGAATATAATGAGAGATGACAACGATAAGATCGCCTTAGCCTATTCTCCTGTCCAAATTGTTTAATTTTTGTTGATAAACTAGTATCTTCATTATTACAGATCATGGTGAATTGTTGATTCCAAGAAAAACGGTCATTCATGCACAAAAAAGCCAATTTCTGACGATGGAATTCCATCTCTTATTGGAATTCCACTATCGGTCCATTTCCAATAGGCGACCGCTCTCTTAATGAAGGGTTATTGGAAATGAAGAGGAAACAAAGGCCGTTCCAATAGCCTAATTTTTCTAATAAGAGAACCCTAATAGGGAGGGATAAGGAGGGACCAGGAGAAAGCGACCGCGCCATTGAAACATAGGAGATGAGGAATGAGAGCGCATGCAGAAGTAATGTAATTGGTGTATAGAAAAATAAGGAACGTTTTTCCAATGCTTCTTTTTTTCCAGATCCACCACCGTCATCCTCTAGTCATTTCTCGATTTCAATTATCCACTGTAACTGTTAGTCTGATCCCACCATTACAGTATTCCCTTCCCAATCGTGACGTCTCGCTTCGTCTTCTTCTTGAGGAAGTCGGGCAGCAGCGGCGACTGCGGCCGCATGAAGGCGCCGGGAGATGGAGGAGGGCCAGGGAGAAGAGGATTACGTCATCAATAGGTAATATGAACATATTACGTCATCACTAGGCAATTTGAGGAAAGTGCGTCACTACTAGCTATTACAATCATCAAACAAATACTGCACACTTTTATTGGGAATTAAATACGAAAGGAAAGAATACTATCAATTGCCTCTCCTAAATCGTCTTATAAAAAACTGTGTGATGCTCACCGGCCTTTAGAAAAATCGTAAAGTTCTATCATATTACACCATAAATATCAGTTAACAAAATCCTTACGCCAATAATGCGTTTAATTTTTTGGGAAAAGAGGAGGCAAAGTAAGAAGATCACCAATTGTCTCTTCTCAGCAGTCTTACGAAAACTTTCTGAAGCGCCAGCTCACCAGGGGTTTAGAAAACCAATAATTATAATCCACTTCCTAAAATTGTATGTTTATTTCACAATCATCTTTAATCAATAATCTCCTCAGCTCTGGGTGGTCCTCTCATTCCTCCGGGTGGAGGGGGTGGCGGTGGGGGTGCAGGCCACCTCCGACTCCGGGTAGTGAGGGGGAGGGCCTCCTGAACGGAACACAGGACTGTTTACGGTACACAAGTACTTATCGATCCATGACTACGGTAATCGATGACGATCTAAAGGGTAGTAAACCACATAGTGTGCCTCAAAACATTCTTGAATAAATAAAAGCACTCGGAAAGTGTGCTGCAGATATTTATTCTTGCAATAACCCACCGCCAAAAGTCCTCTCGTCACACCGGCTGAGATTTTTTTCTCTGTAATCCGTCGCTAAAACGTCTGGAAACATGGACCCGTCCTTCAAGAAACCTTTGAAATGACGGTGAAACACGAATAAATCAGTCGAAAGCAAGATCACAAATTTGAAAATTCGAATCATCATTTTCCAGAATTCTATGAAAGCAACCGCAAAATCGATCGATGGCACCTCATCATAAAAAATATATTGTAACTAAAAAAACATATAAGCAAATGAGGATTCGAAGTACGACGATGCGACGAATTTGCTAGTTGTGGAAACGTCCGCCAAGTAAATATAATGCCAACCAATATTAGTTCCTTACATAATTATATAAATCCGACCAACAGTTTGAAGTTTTCTTACGCGCCGTCAATCTATATAAGTACTTGAACAATATCACTATCGAAAACTGATTATCAATTGGGTCAACATCAGCATAACCTATAACATTTGAGCTTCAGCGGCAGATCAAGTAAGTCGGGAATCGAAGGTATGACAATTTATTATGGCATAATATATGGCATTAATATATGGTACACGTTTTTTATATGGCACAATTTATATGGCTATCGAGCGTGATACATAAATTCACCTTCTGACAAGATTGAATTTTTTTTCCAGAATTAACTATGTCTACATCAATAGCAGAGAAATATCAATCCATCGAAACACGTAGCTCACTGGGAACATTACGAACAAAATCGCGCGTTTACCTTTACCCTCATTAAAAAGACTCTCACACATTGCCAAATATATCAGTTTAAATAGCGGAATTTGTATAATTAAAAAAACATGTTGTGTTCGCGTTGCATGGCCTCGCGCGTCCATTGGCGCCACAATTCGCGCCAGCCTGAGAGGAGAATGGAGATTACGTCATCAATATTTAATATAACAAATTGCACCCATGGAATCGTAACTAATTAAGTTAGCATTGGTAAATCGCTGGGAAGTGTGTATAGACCAAAAAGTTTGTTCCCGAACGTCCCAAATGATGCCTTGTTTTTAGGGTTATGGGGTGAAAATAGAAAATGATGTATGATTTCTCAATTTTCCAGGTTGACCTGAAAGGATGTCTGATTTTTCAAAATTTCTCCTCAAAAAAGTCAAAAAGCTGTCTGGCTTTTTTCACAAGAACGAACTTTTTTGTCTATGGAAGTGGGCATGAAACCAACACAAGACATAGGTAATCATCCTCGCAACTAATATACTAAACAAGTATAAACGGTGAAACGCAAATCTCCTACCCGCACCTAGTTCTTCGATCTTCTTTGATTCAATTCTACTCCATCCATAAAACAGAAGTCAAATATTGTCTACCGTAACCTTCATTCCTCTAATCTACCGTACCTGAGTTGGCTTGAGTGGTTCCCTCTTCTCCTTCTTCTTCTCTCTCATCTCCTCCTTTGCGAGTCGCGCCTCACATCATTCCACAGGCCGGTCAACCATCCAGAAAGGCCTCTGGAGTGAGAGATCGTGCGAAATCGAGAGGGACTCTCTCACTTTTGTACACTCTCTCGCTCTAACCCTGGTCTGTAGGTTTGGAATCATGTGGCCTTCTCCTCGTCCAACTCCCGACACGGTACAATTAGTGTTTTGTTTACGGTAAAAGTTAGGCTAGAATAGGTGTACAGCAAACAAGTGGCGAATGATTTGTCTCACATACACACATATCCCCCCATGTCACTCAAAAAGCGCCTTTTCGACGGTGTAGTTCTACCCGCACTCTTGTATGGTTCCGAGACTTGGTACCTCTGTAAACGAGAAAAACAAATTCTTTCCGTCGCTCAGCGCAAACTAGAACGCAAAATGATTGGAATTACCGTATTTGATCACGTCACAAATGAGCGGATCCGTGACATCACTAAATTGAAGGATGTAGTTAGAGAGGCGGAAAGACGGAAATGGATATGGGTAGAAAGAATCTCGAATCAAAGCCATTATCGGTGGAATCGGAAGATGCTCGATTGGACCCCAAGAGGGAAGAGGAAGCGAGGCCGACCGGCAAAGAGATGGAGAGATGATTTCGTCAACGCTGCTGGACCACAATTCGTGCAACTCGCAAGAAACGATCGCAAGCAATGGAGATCTCTCATGGCAACCCAGCTTTAACACCCAAAACCAGCTGATAAAGTTGTTTAAATGTAAATGTAAATGTAAAAACACACGCCGTTATTCAAGCTACACGTGTCACACAAAATCACCAGGCGGTATAATTATTTTCAAATTTCAAACATTTGTTTCACGGGATCTCGTATGTTTAAATGGCGCGGTCGCTTTCTCCTGGTCCCTCCTTATCCCTCCCTATTAGGGTTCTCTTATTGGAAAAATTAGGCTATTGGAACGGCCTTTGTTTCCTCTTCATTTCCAATAACCCTTCATTAAGAGAGCGGTCGCCTATTGGAAATGGACCGATAGTGGAATTCCAATAAGAGATGGTAAGAAACCGATAAAATATTTCAGGATTCAAAGGTACGACAATATGTTATCTGCGGCTGTGCACATACGCAAAAAGGGCAAATTATATTTCGGCTTTTCTCCTTCGTACCCTTTCGAACAAATGAACTAATTAATTGCACATTACTGCTATCAATAATTTGCTAAAAATGTCAATCATTATCATCACAACATCTCAGCACAACCAACATCTGATTAAAGAAGGAGTATTACGATTTCGCGCTCCCTCATTCCTCATCTCCTATGTCCCAATTGCGCGGTCGCTCTCTCCTCTTTTCCCATTATCCCTCCCTCTCATTTTTGAATCCCTGCGCGTCAGGGTCAATTTGGCACAACTCGAATAACTCCGTTCAAACTTTTCGGTTAAATGTGCGGTTTGTGCGGCTCTTACCGCGGGGAACAGAGCGTGATAACCCCACAGTGAGAAAACAGTCAAAAGTTCGTGGGGCACCATCTTTAAGGAAATCGAGCTTCGAAGGTACAACAACACTGACGAAAATTTAAGCTCATCCAATCGCAATCGCACTGCTGAACTTCGTCCTCAATTCCTGTGAAAAAAATAATTAAAAAATAAAAATGTATTATATGCGCTGCTACAGCATCGAAAACAAGCATCCGCCCTCTCATTTCTCTAATTTTATGATCATCCAATACCCAATGACAACTAATCATCTGTTAGGAATCCTTTTCAAACATGGTAATGAAGATACGAAACCGGAATCAACAAGGATTCACAAACATCCGAATTTGACAATAAAAACGATACCTCCAATCGCTCCTCGCTGGCCAGTTTCTCCTCGTTGAGACGTGCCCACAACGAGTTTGATATGCGAAGAGACCAATCAATAATTGATGATCAATCAATGCGAGAATCGATGTGTGATCAGTAGTCGATAGGAAAGCATAGTAATGCGCTGCACAGCATTCGAAACAGAGTCAGCGAGAACGAGTTAGAGAAAGAGAGAGATGGCGATAGAGCATGCCAAACGAGAGAGTCAGACAACGAGTGGTGTTCTTGGCATGTTGCCAACTGGATGCTGTGCGCTGGATGATACTACATACAACTCCCAGTAAAATATATCGCCCCCGGAGCCGCAAATTTCGCGCTTCAAGGTTTTATGAATTAGGAGATGCAAGATCGAGGATTGGTACTCGCGGATTAGTGCTGAGTGACACCATTACGAAAACTAAAAGTAATTCAGTACGGTTCCTATGAAATGGCAATGTCGTACGTGTGTGAAATCGTCTTCTTCTTGAGGAAATCGGGTAGAGGCGCGCATGGTTCCAAACCGACAGATAGGAGTCAGGGCGAGAAAGCGTGCAAAAGTGAGAGAGTCCCTCTCGATTTCACACGCTCTCTCACTCCAAAGCCCTTTCTGTAAGGTTGCCCGGCATGTGGAATGATGTGGGTGGCGACTGCGGCCGCATGACGGCGCCGGGAGGAAGAGGGGAACTTGGAGAGGGAGGATTACGTCATCACTAGGCAATACTGAGAAAATGTGTCATCACTGGTATGTGAAACCGTATTAGAAATCGAGAAATATTGAGGAACGGAACATCAATGATCTTAGATTTACAATAGCCTTATGAAAACATCGTGAAACACAGGTTTACCAGGGTTTGAAAATCAGAAATTGTGCTCAGTCGATAGCATTCGCTGCGGAAATATAGTGATGGATAATCGCTTATAAGGCCTCTATCTGTTCACCTCAAGGGTTACTTTCATTCCTCCTGGAGGAGGGGGCTGCGGTGGGGGTTGAGGGCCGCCTCACAGCATCGAGTTGGCACCGCGCCAAGAGCGTCTCTCGTTGTCTGACCCTCTCGTTTCGCCCACTCTCTCAACGAATCCCTCTTTCTCTAACGTATTCTCGCCGATACTCTTACGGATAGTGTGCGTCTCCTACTCCTGGCGGGGGAGGGGGTCTCCTGAACGGAATACTCGATTGATTACGGTACTCTAGCCTGTATCGATTCATGATTACGGTAATAGATTACTGCCTAAAAGATAGTAAACCGCCTTCTACTCTGCAATACACACCTGAAACGACACTCTGATATTGTGCTCGGTTACTTTTTTGCAAACCGTTATACACAAATTAATGTTTCCATGAAATTTGTAGATGACAATGAAACCGAAAACAGTCAGTTCAAAATAATTAGTTTGTTAATTCAAATCGACATGTTCCAGAATTCTATAAAAAGCTATCGTAACGAATCGATCGATAGCAAGCACCTTACCGTATACTCGAGTCCCTGAATGACCTTTTCATCCTTCAGCACGACGGGTCGTTTCTGATGTTTCTCTCTTTCCTCGGAAGCCTTTGCATTGGTGCTCATTTGCGTCTCATAAAACGAGATATTCCGCTTTTTCATATACAGCTGTACGGATGAAGGGAGAATTATTGTTCATTCCGAGACAGCAATTTGACGAATAAGCGAAACGGAAAATTGACTGTTTTATAAAAGTGAGATGTGATTTATTGCCCCTTCTCGAGGTCGAGTACATTAAATCTGATGGCTCGCCCATTCTTGAGTTTGATGTGATGTTAAAAATCGAGGAAAAGATCAGAGATGTGATCTTTGCCTGTTAAAAATTCCAATAGGGACGGAGGCCTTGCATACCAACAACGACGATAAATTAAGTGTTATGGCTTATTTGAAAGCTGCACTTGCCTAGTTTTATAGAATCACTTTGTTTTAAAATAATATAATAATTAAATAAGTTAAAATCATTATACAAAGTAAAGGAAAGGGGTGAAGTATTTTGGCGGTCTATTCCGCGGATTTCCGGAAGGGTGTTGCTCTGGGTCAGACTTTATCCGGTAAATCAACAGTTGCGAATTGACTTTTCAATTTAATTTCAAACATAAATTTTACTGAAATCACGTTGTACTTCAAGCTAAAACAGCAAAATTGACCAGATATCACAGCCTTTCATTGAAATACTTGAGCAAATCAACTACCGTAACCCAATTTAACTTCGAAATGATTGTTCACGAAATCCGCGGCGTTGTTTATCCTAATTTTGACACTGAAACAGTATCATGGTGCCTAGAACACGTCACTAAAGTAGGAACTCGTAATACGCACTTATATCCATACGCGATCGATAAATATGTTTTCACCGTTGTAAAAAGGCCATTTTCAAGCATTGATTTTACCAATTTCGGCGGCTTTAAATGCAATTTAACCTTGATTACCATTTTTTTTGCCTTCTAATCTATCGCTCATACTAAAATAAACGCTTAATACGCAGTTTCGAGAATTTTGATTGAAAATGCGACCTCTTCGAATGGAAACTTTGTAATTCTCTTTATTCATTCATTTACAGTGTGAACATGACTCATGGACACACGTTTCGGCTATCAAATTGTACTAATTGTCCGCAGTTCACTAGAATTTAAATAAAAACAAAGAAGGAATTAGTATACGGTAAGTGACTTCGCAGGTAGTAGCGCGAAAAAGCGTACTCAAATATTCACAGCTCCGTCCCTAAATTCCAACCAAAGATTCGCAAAAGATCGAATATTTGAATTCCTGCACTTTCTGTTTTTATTGATTATCTCGGCTCCCAGAGAACGTAGAGACTCAATTTTTGGATCATTTGTTCCAAATAGGAATGTCGATCGTCACCTAACGTTTCAACATTCTAGCATCACTGGGAATCGAGATATGCGCAAAAAAAAAGATAAATGCGGTAATTCAAATTTGAGATCTTTTCGATCTTTTGGTCGTGCATTTTTTAACAGGCAAATGTCGACACTTGGGAACTTTTCGAAGTTTTTTAATGCCACATGATATCTTCTTAATTGTTCGAGATCGCTGCACCGTTCTCTGTATATTTGCGAATATTCCCAACTCTCCCATGATTCTTCGATTGAATCATCATTAGCTAACAGAAATCGATAACTGCATCAACATAATAATATCATTTTTATCGCTCAAAAAAGAAGCTCGAAGCGCCGGCAAACGAATGAATATTAGAAAATTAATTAACACATAAATCAATTTAGGCGCCACTTAGAGGTATCACCTTGCACTTGTAACACACAAGAATTGGGGGATATTTCATCATCACTAGGATATCGAATCACGGGTGAAAAGGTCGAGGAAATGAATGGAGTATTGGAAGAGAAGGGAAAGTAGGTCAACGGATAGGAATTCGCACAATCGATAATTATCTGATACATCTTTTTTTCTAACAACAAAACACACTAAAATATGCGAGGCGGGGAGCAAAAAATGGGTCTAAAACCTGACGAGCAAAATGGATCGATAATTTGGAGGTTTCTTTTCACTGAGAGAAGAAAGTATCGAGTAATACGAAGACATGACGAGTTAAAAAAGAAACTACTTACACAGGAAAAAAGAAACTACTTTTTACTACTTACACAGGACGAAGAACATTCATGTTACGGTAATGGAATGGGTCGAGTATTATTCAGCTACTGTTGCGAAAAAGAAAACAGTCAATTAACAGATAAATAGAGGGGAAAAACGATAATTGAAACTCGATGAGAGTCCTGTGTGGAAAAGGAGGGGATTACGGTAATCAAAACCCTGGGATGTGGCGAGAAGAGGCAGGCAAATTGCAATATGCACGATGGGTTTCACAAATCGGGGAATAATTGGGGGCGACTACCTCGTAATAATAGCGAAAAAAGAGACGAAATAAAGAGATTGGGCACAATTTGAAATGTTCACCACTGCACCACGGAAATTTTTTTCTTCAGTGAATCAGCCAATCTCAGGACGGCGGTGCACTGGTGAACATCTCACAATCGAGACACGACGGGTTCTAAGGGACGAAGTTGCTGGAAGGCGCTGTGCAGCTCGCCCAGCGTTGGCGCCATTTGGCGCGGTGGCGGCTGCGAGGAGCGATACTGCGCGGGCGGTTCGCTGCGCCCGTGCGGCGCCTCCGTCGCGCCAGCCGCGCGCCACGCCAGCGGCGGCAGACAGGGCGGGGCGGTGTGTGGGAGCGGCGGGGGCGCCGCGCCGGCGCTGGCGCTCGCGTCATCGCTCAGAGCGCGTTGAGCCGCGAGAGGAGATCGTCGGTGGTGGGGACGGTGCGGGGACTGGGACTGGTTTGCAGCACGGCTGCGAGTGCTGCAGCCGGCGTTTGCTGCTGCTGCAGCAAAGTTCGCGGCGGTTTCGGAATCGGCGCATTCTCCTGCTGTCCGTTGTTCACCTAAATTGGAATTCTCATGAACAATGGACAATTTTCTCATTACATCAACAATTAGTAAACCTCGTCGGCACCGTTGCACTCGAACACCACACAAAAAAATCACACTGAAACACACCGCCACTACCGTACCTCGATCGTCGGTTGGCCCTTGCGTCTCAATCGATACTTGCTGATGCTGCCGACGCCGCCGTCTTCGTGAGTGGTGGATACGGTAGGATTGAGATCGTCACCGATGACGTCATCACCTGCTGCAGCTGCTGCAGACTGCAGTGAACTGAGCGAGTCGCCGGCACAGCGCGACCGCTGTCGATTGAGCGCCGCACGACCTGTGCAAAAGACACCAATACACTAATACCGTAACCGAAGAAAAATACTGTGGTGAGAATACCGTGGTGTGCTTGAGTGGAAAAGACAGAAAGAAAGAAAACACAACGTGGTTATGTGAGGGGACACTGCTATGCTCACTCTCTATAGTTGCCGACTACTGTAAGGGGAGACAGAACTACAGTATACGTTCTAAAAAATAACAAAAAAATACCAAGATTATCACTCAATGGCACACGTTCACTCAAAGAAGGAGAAGAAAGAGATACTTCACAAGAATTACATCTATTGTATAGTACACTCTCCACCGTAACCTGCCGTAATCACATATTCTACCGTACCCGCTTTCGTCCTTGCTGCAGTTCCCGCCCCTCCGGCTCTTGCAGCCCTTCCGGGAGGTCGTGAGAAAAGACCACCCGACATCATCTTGTCCAACTCGTCCAAAACTCCCGGAGAATCCACCGCTGAATTTGGTTATATTTAGAGTCAATTGAAGAATTCTTAGAATCGAATTCAATCCTCTTATGTCAATGTCAAGAGAGGGTGAAACACAAATTCATCCAGAGTCAAAACTTTTCAAATATTGACTTCTAGATGGGGGAATAGCTAGCTAAATAACAGGACCTTCATCACTAGTTTTCGAAACACCCAAAATCGTGCCTATATTTTCTATTTTTTAAAAGTTGCCATCATTATATCGTACTTCCGTCTAAAATCTAAACTGCGTAAAATCTTAAACATGCGAAATAATACAATAAATAGCATACCAGTTGTGAGCAGATTGTTCGCATTTCCTGGCGTTGCGCGTCCATTGGCGCCACGATTCGCGCCAGCCTGAGAAGATAATTGAGATTACATCATCAATAGGTAATATAACAAATTACGTCCACGGAATCGTAACTAAGTTCGCATAGGTAAATCACTGGGAAGTGGACATGAAACCAACACAAGTCATCATCAGCCCCTATACCAATCTATTAAATAAGTAGAGACGGTGAAACACAATTCTCATACCCGCATCAATTTCCAGGTTTTCAGTTTTCATTGATTCAACATCTCTCCATTAAACAATACACAAATCTACCGTAACCTTCCTTTGCCCCCTTCTACCTGAGTTGGCTTGAGTGGTTCCCTCTTCTCCTTCTTCTTCTCTCTCATCTCCTTCTCCTTTGCGAGTCGCGCCTTCTCCTCGTCCAACTCCCGACACGCGTTCTGGAATACGGTATAAGGTTATGGTAACATTAATGTTTGGATTATGGTAAAACTACGGTAGGAATAGGTCTGCTTCAAACAATTGTATTTGTATATTCACAAGTAGACTTTGAACGGTAACTATACAACTACCCGCATAAGAAGGAAATTACACCCCCACACTCTTCATTCCCCGCGATCTCTCTTTAAAAAAGCGGTCAATTTCCCTGTTATGCGGGTAGTTGTATAGTTACCTTTCAAAGTCTATTCACATACCTGAATAAATTGTCTTACATACACTACGTCTTCTTTCAAGCAACACGTGTTGCACAAAATCACCACGCGATACATTTATTACCATGCATGTGGCACACATTTGATTCACGGTGCTGCATTCCGTCTCTTCATCGGAATTCCTTCTCATGGCTAATGTACACCCTGTACCGTAACTGCATTCTGTCTACTAACCCGGGTTTCTCTTTTGACTACCGCATAGATCAATATGTACGTAAAATACGACGAAGACATCCCACATTTTGGCATTTTCAAGGCCAATTTTTGAAAAATCCTACCCACTTTTTAAATTTTGAAAAAAAAATTGAAAAACCAAACCACATTTTCAGTTTTTCATGCCAATACTTGAAAAACTCAACCCACATTTACGACTTTCCCCAACGCACCCTTTTGACCTATGGACTATCGTACCCCTAATACCGGAATCCTCTCCTACCATACCTCATACTGCTCCTTGAATGTCTTCATGTCGCAGAAGAACTGCTCCATTCCGTACTTTTTCGCGTCGAAAGTAAGGTATTTGTGCAGGCGCGTCCACGATTCGAGCATCTTCTTGTGCAACTGAAATAGACACATTAATGTTCCCTGAATAAAAAAAGAAAAACCGAAAATCTAGAGCGAAATGACAATCCGTAAAAATACTTTATTACTAACGCATTTTGCGTTTTTGTTAATAGATTCGACAGTATCCCAGTGACCAGTGAGCGGTAGAACGCTAAAACATTTCAGACGCCGATGAAACGTGTATGTGCACGGTAACGAATTTTAGAGTCATGAATGAACATCAGTTTCTTCATTAAATCTCTAACCTACCGAATCCCTACAACTACAATATTCGTCGCTTACCAGATTGCATCCAACCCCTACCGAACCCCTTCCACTACAGTAACCTCAACTCACCGTCTCCACCACCATACACTCTTGCTGCGCTCTCTCCAAGAATGGCGTCATCACATCGACGAATCGATCGGCCTCGCCCTGTCGGACGTACGTCTTCAGCGCGTTTTCCAGCTGGAATGAAAAGCGAGTTGAGGAACAAGAGTAATGTGCACGCCATGATGGATCAGGCTACAACCCACAACTTATTTATATTTTTTATTTATAAAAAAATGCTTTTTTTTGTTTCAAGATCTCATAAAGCAGAAGCGTATGTCTGCATGCATAGTAAATTGGCCGTTCACTAGACTTCGAGAAATAACTAAACAACGGGTTGCATAAGAGGCAAAAGCACCGCTCCATCTGTGAGAGATTGTGAAAAATGAGGAGAGCGGAGAGTGATTTGCCTCTTACGCAACCTGTTGTTTCGTTATTTCTCGAAGTCTACCGTTCAAACATCAATTAATGAGAATTTATTTTTTTTATTTTTTTTTAAATTTAAAGACCAACTACCCAAGATTAAAGATTAAAGAACAAAGGTCACCCTCTTCCTCTCACCTTGGTGACACTGCTCTTGAGTGCATTGACTGCCTTCGCTGTCTCATCGGGATTGACTCGAGCGGCAGAAGGAACGTGATGGAGATCAGTCTGAAAAGAGGGGAATGATGACGTCATTATTAGGTAACAATGAATTAGGAAGTAAAAAATTAACTTGAGAAGGGACGGTGATTGCGTCATCATTAGGCAATCACCGAGAAGGGAAAATGAAATTTCATTTGAAACGAAAAACTTAAATGATACCCATGCATCAAGTAATCACCGAAAAATTTTCCTAGTTTCGAATTCTATGAGAAGTTCTTTTAATAGACTATATTTTCAAAACTTAAATCAGGAAATAAAAAAAATCATACCTGCACGAATCGCGCCAGCTCGGGGAACTGCTCTCTCATCTGCAAAGAAAACGAAAATAAACAACTTTCGGTGGAATCTGAGTTTCAAGAACTCTCCATACAATTTCGCTTTTAAAACTAAGAATCAATACGTAGATCTTTTGGCGTTTATAACAATAAAACCATTTATCTTTGTCCAATCGCAAAATCAGGATCAGAAATTAATATCAGACATGCGTGAAACAACAAACCTGCAGGATGATAAAGTGCAGCAGCGTGTGGTGATTCTCGTTGTCCTTCGTGTCCGCCACCTGCAATTACGTCATCATTAGTCAACTAATTAAGTATATTTGATCCAATATTTGTGGACACCAGAGTATCGTATTTCAGACGTATTTGGGATCATGATTAGACGAAACGCAAAATTGCCCAGAAGCTTTCAGTCGAAGAGCACTCTTCGAGTCTCTTCTCGCACATTTTAAAATTTTAAAATTTAAATAAATTTATAAATTCACTCACCTTCGCCAGTGCAGACATCTCGAAGGCGTACGCCACCTGCAATATCGGTCGATATTTACGACCATTATCACTTTCTGACTGACTTATCACTTTCTGACTGACTATTTTATTTGATAATTCAACAATACAAATTGCCGATATGGTTAGACTTTTTTTTCGACTAATTCGAAACCATCATAATGAATGAACCACAATGCGATTTCATAACAAGGTGGTACAAGAGATTGCCTAGTTCGGTAACCGAATAATTACCTCAAAGTTCTTCGTACTGCTGTGCATGTAATTGCCGCACAGCAGCAACAGCTCCACGAACGTCCGCAGACCCTGTCAAACATCAATTAAAATTTAAAAATTTAAAATATCAAAAATCAATTTTAGACAAAAAAATGCACACTTTCGACTTGATGACGTCATCGCATGCCTCCGTCACCGAGCTCAGCTCCTGCAATTATTGTTCATTCGACATTTATACTGGACTACAAAATGTATTGAAATTTCTTTTGACCAGTAGGGTTCATGTTCATACCTGAGCGCCAAAACAGGTAGCTGTTTCGGGGACCCGTGGAGAAATTTTTTTTTTTTGAAATTAGGCCGGTGACCCGTAGAAAAAAAATTGATTATTCGACATTTCGGGTGGAGGAATGAGTATGGCTACCTTTCTTAGGCGCCTAATTAATGATTAAATTGAGCAGAAAAATTCAAAATTATGGCCTGAGAGCACTTTTGCACGCGACTTTAGCCATTTGAAAACCATTTGACCCATGTCGCCCGCGGACCCGTACGTTTCGGTGTGGAGAGTGGTGGCCGCGGACCCGTACACCGGTAACCGATTTTTTCTCACATGGACAGTACGCGCAGGTATGTTCATGTTGCACGAGTTTTACTTGGTACAATGGACATAACATAATTTGATCACACTACGCGAGACGGTTTCTATACCTAGGGTCCACAACGCCCGCCCACTTCTCGGGCACCCGGATTTGACAAAAAAATTAAAATGATTTCGCTGAGCACGTTGTGGCCCCAATCTATACCATTACACTGTAACTCCTCATAAAAAAGGCTTCCTCGTACCGGTTTGATTTCTCCGAGGATCTCGGAGAAACGCGCCTTGAAAATCATCAGATCCAATCGGAGAGGAAGGGCGCCGACGGTGGCGACTGAGGCAGCGAACTAAATTTAATAATAATAATAGTAATAACCATTTATCCGACTTCAACCCATGACACCATTTTCAATGGGTCACACTATTTCCGAAACAGTCAGAAAACGTAACCGGATAGGAATATGTCAACAAATTTGGTCGAGATTTAATGTTCCAGATGATTTCACGGTACAGCGATAACTCATATTCACAACATGAGTATTTTAGATTATGTGTATGCTTTCCTTAGGTAGATAAGTATAAACAATAATCCCCACCAAAATCACACCTGTTCTCCCTCCGGCATTTCCTCCATGCTCGTTTTCGCTGCATCCGCCAGTTTCTTCAGCACATCCATGGCCGGAAGTGCTGCACGCAGCTGCTGCAGCAGACCCGCCGTGAGCAACTTGTCGTCCATCTGAAGGGATAGGAGAGGAGTGATTACGTCATCATTAGGCAATACAACAATGTCCTTCAATGTTATCGGTTGAGGGGGGAAGCCTGTCTATCAAACGGTCATGAAACAATAATTCAGAGAGCTGGCTCATTTGTCGAATAAGTAGCGCATGAATTCCCGGTCTCTGCATTTCGCACACTTTAACCCGGGGAGAAATGAAGAGACTGTCGTCTCACATTTCTCAGTTATGATATCAACAACTAACCTCCAGCAGTCCTCTCTTCCACGCCGAGTGAGACAGCTTCGCGGAGCCTTGCAGGATCGCTGCGAATTAGAAGAAAATAATTGTAATTCCACGATGCACATGGAGCATAGGCCTATGTCTACTCAAAGCTTTCAGCTGTCGGTGAAACTTAAAACAACCAATCAAAAATAACAGGCTATCAATAGAAATCGAAATGTTCCAGAATTCTATCGTAGCCACTCAATCGATAATCTATATTCTACCGTATACTCACCGAGTGCCTGAATGACCTTCTCGTCCTGCAGCACCACGGGCCGTTTCTGCTTCTTCTTCCCGGCTTCGGAAGCCTTCGCAGCTGCCTGGAAATGGTAATTAATTGTACAGTTTCATTGTCGATAATGCTTATATTACTATTTTATTACTCAACAAAACCCTGACAAATTCCAGTTTCAGCGAATGGTAAAGTAATTCAGGATTGAATGGCATGATAATCATACGTGGGCACGAGGGGGCAGGGGCACTGCAAATTGGGGTCGGGGTTATCGAGGGCCCTGTGCAAAAGTGAAAACGAGCTGGATAGAAAATCGAAAAAAAAACATGCTCATTCGAAGGTTCACATTTTTTCGGGGGCCCTCGCAATAGACTATAGTGAATCGGAGGCACTGTGCAAAAAGGCTCGGATAAGTACCGCCCACCTATGATGATAATACTCGGACTTCGGCATTAGGTACGCAAAAAGGAAAAAAAATATTTCGGCTTTTTCCATCCTATAATTTCTAACTAATCCTAAGGAACCCTGTTGCCCTGAGTTCGAAGATCCTGCCCCCCTCTGACCACGAAGCTACCTTCCTGCAGGCCCATTTGCCTTGATGTCAGGATAAATCTGTATCTGTATCTGTATCTATCTATCTGTAATCCTAAGGAAGTAATTAATTGCAGTTGATAAATAAGTGTATTTATTTTTTTATAGATATGTAGTTTAAATGTCAATGAATATCAGGACAATCTGATGTATTTGCGCTATAGCACATGATCAAGTAAACGCTGATTCGATGTTTCGACAATATCAACGATCATCTATTGCGTAATCAATGCATTTTTATGAAAACAAAACAGAGCGTAATGTGGTGTTAGTTTTCGGGAAAAGCGAATGGAAAAAGGCTAAGATTTGAATTCCCGCAATTTCTTATCTCAGTTCTCCGTGGAGCAATCGACTCAAAACTTCGGTTATAGGTGTACAAGGGTCGAAGAATGTTATATTCGAAGTTTTGAGTCGATTGCTCCACGGAGAAGTGAGCTATTAAATTGAGGGAATTCAAATGTTGTCCTTTTTTCCATTTCCTTTTTCCGAAAACTAACACCACATTCATAGGTCAAAAGGGTGCGTTAGGGAAAGTCGAAAATGTGGGTTGGGTTTTTCAAAAATGGGCATGAAACACTAAAAATGTGGACTGGGTTTTCAATTTTTTTCTGAAAATCCAAAAATGTGGGTTAGGTTTTTCAAAAAAATGGCTTTGATAATGTCAAAATGTGGGTTGGCTACGTCGTTTTTTACGTACCTTTTGACCTATGACCACATTAGTCGCTAGATTACCTTGCGCGCCTCCGCTGCCCCGCCAATCGCCGGCTTTGCGCTGCTGAACTTTGTCCGCAACTCCTGCAACATTTACAACTTAAATCGAAATATTTAATCAATATAAAGTTTACAAATGTATATGAAATTCCAATTCCCATCTGACTTTATTACCGGGGAGCAAGCTTATCAACAGGGATAATGAAGCTGCGAAACCTGCATCAACCGGGATTCCCAAATATCATATTTTTAAACTACAAAAATAAAAATAAAACAAAATCTCAACCTCCAGTCGCTTCTCACTGGCCAGCTTCTCCTCATTCAGGCGCGCCCACAGTGAATCCTTCTCCAGCTGCTGCGGCTTGATCTACAAAATCAATCGATAATCGTGTTCTAATAGAGACTAATAATTCTAATCGATAAATCGGCGTATGTGTAATCAGTACTGTATAAGAATGCACAGTATTCGGATGTGTGATGCAGAAAAATATATCGCTACCGGACTCGAAAATTTCGCGCTTCAAGGCTTTGACAAATTAGGAGAAGAAATGAATCGAGAATTCGTAGCTGATCTATATATCTTATCCAAATATTACAGTATTCATCCCCCGATACTCACCTACCGTAATACACTCAGTTCTCAATTTCAATTGTCTTCCGTAACCGTCTTTCTTGTCCCACCATTACAGTACACCACCGCCGTCCACTAATTAGTTCTCGATGTTAATTTGTCTACCGTACGCCATTTCCTTCTCACTAATAGAATAACTCACCGTAGTCCAGTAGTTTTTCCTCATCGGAATCTTGACGTCTCGTTTCGTCTTCTTCTTGAGGAAATCGGGCAACGGTGGCGATTGTGGTCGCATGAACGCGCCGGGAGGAGGAGGAGGACCTGGCAATAAAACAAATGACGTCATCACTAGGTAATACGTAGAAGCTACGTCATCACTAGGAAATATGAGAAAGTTTTCTGCCCTTAAATCGACATTTAGCGAAAAACTCATAGAGTCGAAAAAGTCTTAGAATTTGATGGGGAATCGATTGGTACCACTTATGAAGTCCAATGATGACGTTTTTGAAAAACCGGAAATAGCTATGACGTAATGCCCTGAGGCGTAGAAGCATTTTCACAACTTTTTACAGTACGCAGCAACTCCTCCTGGGCTGCTGTACATTCTAAAATGTTTAACTCAACAATTCATTTTTGTACTGTGCCAAGGATAATTCGACTGAGTCAGATAGTCTCTCATAGTCCGCTTTTTTATTGGGAATAGAGAACGAAAGATGAAGGGACGAACAATCCCCATTTCACAATCGTGTTATGAAAACTTTCTGAAGCAGAAGTTCACCGGGAAGAGGAAATTAAAAATTCTGATCAACAGCCAACAGAAAATTGGTTTTGGTCCCTGCTATCTAGTGATCGATACTCAATATTATGATAATAAATATTAAAACCCTCCTCACCTCCGGGTGGTCCTCTCATTCCTCCGGGTGGAGGGGGTGGGGGCGGGGGTGGCGGGCCACCTCCGACTCCTGGCAGTGGCGGCGGTGGTGGAGGGCCTCCTGAACGTAATAAAACGACTGACTACGGCACTATAACACTTATTTATCAACGGCTACGGTTATCGATTACTGTCTAAAGGTTAGTAAACCACCTTCTACTCGGCAATACACACTTGAAAAGACACTCGCAAATGGTAATGTACTTTTTTTTGCAAACTCGCAAAAACAAACAGAGGATAAACTTGTGTACACGCAAACCATTCTCAGTATGGACCATTCTTAGTAAAGTGCAAAATTTGAAACCACGATAACTTCATTTGGCACACAGAGTGCGTGTAATGAAGACACCTTCATAATAAGTACTGGCGAGCTATCACATCATGCCGGCATCATGCCTTGCACTATCTAATCAATAAACTATCCAATTTGTATTGTGCAATTTCTCTTACCACCGGGTGGAGGAGGTGGCGGGGGCGGGGGTGGTCCTCCGGTGATGGGCGGTAGACCTCCGGGTGGGGGCGGAGGGGGCGGAGGAGGAGGGCCACCTGGATACGGTGCAAAGGGTACGGTAGGGGTAAGGATACGGTAGGTGCTTTCAAACAACGGCACTCGAAACGTGAGGAGCAAAAATGTGCACTTTCGGCGAATCTCCAGGTTACCATTCTGCAAGCCGTTAGCTATCACTAGCAGCCAAGGCTCATTCGGATTACGGTAGATGGGATTTGATCGATCAATAAAACTGCAATAATCAATCGATACCTGTGACGGGCGGTAGTCCTCCGGGAGGCGGTGGTGGAGGCGGGCCACCTGTAATTACACGCAGTGAAAAGTGCATATTGTGAAAGAGGGGGACTGAAAATCACGCAAAGTAAGCCACTAACTGGCAAACCACAAAACCCATTGCATACGGTTTCTGTAACGGGAATTCACCGACTCATCGAATAAAGAACAACTCAATCAGGAAATTCCGGCTGCGACCGTTTTGACCATGCCACAAGTGTTATGGGCATAATTACGTTATTCGTATGCAATCCAGTGGAATCGCACTCACCCGTAACCGGCGGCAGTCCTCCCGCTGCACTGGTTCCACTCGTTGAGGGGGCGGCGCCGTCTGTTGAGGGCGGCTTGAGGGTGCAGGCTGTGGCCGGAGGCAGGGGAGCGGATTTGGGGTCGGTGATCTGAGAGGGGAGGAATTGCATCATTGCTAGGTAATCAAAGAAAGGATGATGTCATCACTAGGAAGTCAAGAAAACGAATTACGTCATCGTTGCTTATCGAATATACCGTATGACGCCATTTACCGTAATATACGGTATTCATGAACTGATGAGAACGTTTGCACCACCGCTATGTAATTAGGCAACGGATTACGTTACGATTGATATTCGATTCTATCGTATCACACCATCTACTGTAATCTACGGTACTACTGAAGTGATGAAAAGGACTGCGTCATCACTAGGCAACACATGATTGTGACGTCATCCGCAATCATATATACTACCATACTCTGACTACAGTACTCACGTGCTTGCGCAGCTTCCTCGTCTCCTCCTCGAACTCCTTCAGCTTGTCCCAGTACCTGCAATAGTTTGTTTTCAAAAATCGCTAATGTGTTATCCCTCACAGTTTTTCAGCCACTTCCCAGCTTCAGAAAGCATGGAAAACCCGAGGAATAGATCACCGACCGATTCCACCACCTCTGCTCATCGAGAAAAAAACGCGCGATGAAACTGGCGATTAACTTTTCGCGATTGCCCCAAAACCGCCTCAAATTTCAGCCCTCTCGATACGAGTATATCGTACGCGTCCACTACAACATTCAATCTGCCAATTACGACGACATGACATGAAATCTCCCCAATCCATAGCGGAATTGACAATTATGGCTATCACTAATTAACAAATTTCACTAATCACTGACGTCATGGACAGCGCTGCAGCTTCGTGTTTCGCCTGCACCGCCGCCTCTAGCCGCTTGGACGCCTCCGAATTCTCCAACGTCTCTGGAAAAAAGCAAGTGAATTTTGAACTCCCCTTTTTTTCTTTATTTATTTATTTTATTTTATATATAGGTGGATGACGCAAACGAACATCGAAATATTCGTTGTCCTCATACCCCACTGAAATAAAGGCGCGTACCCCCAAAGTCATATTGCTATCAATGTGTCCAGTAGCAAACGTTAATACAAATTCACAGTGAGACATCAATCTTCCAGGTGCCAGCAAGAAATTTTCTAATTATGTTATCGAATCGATAACTGAAGCTACCGTACCGATCATATCGGCAACGTTGGTCTCGAAGTGGAAGCGCGAGTTGAAGTCGGGATCCACGCCTTAATATCGACCGATAATAATTATACTCCAACGCTACTGTGATACTACCTGTAAAACTATTTTTACTGTTTTTTTCATACGTAATTCAGAGAGTAATACACACGTGGAGTCAATTCATGTAATATCTGAATCAATACAGTAACCTAAATCAATAAAGCTACCGTATCCCTAATCAATAAAACTACCGTACCCGATCGGTGCAGGACAATCTCCGAGACGCAGCTCTCGATCAGTCGGAAGTAGGCGAGTCTGCGATATATTTTAAATGGTTATTTTTCGCGACAGTTTTTCACTCCCATTGATCCACCAGCTCATCGTTGGTCATAACTCAGCAGTGTGGAACACTCAAGTGCCCAAACCAAACATGCTGCAATTCCGATGCTCCCATTTGTCAAGGCAAATCGATAAATGAATAATGTATTTCCTGTGGTAATCAGTTTTCGATCGACACACTCCACCGTATACCTCGTGTTGTTGTCCTCGGTGACCATCATGAGGTGCTGGAAGATGGAGAGGAGCGGGCTCTCGACGGCCGTTTGCACTGAGGTCGAACGGAGGATCTCGTAGCAGCCATCCAACGACTCATACTCGCCCTTCCTGAAAGAGTTATTTTTGAAAACAACTTTTACATGATTTCTTTATAAATCAACTCTATAATAACACAATCTTTTCTCATCTAAAAAATCTATAAAAATAAAGAAAATTATACTTATTGTTAATGGTAAATAATGTACGTCAAAATTATGGCATGCTGACAATAATAAATAAATAGAGTACATAAGAAACCTATGGAGCGCAACATGGATCGTCAAGAAATGAAGTAACACTCTTTTGTCCCCTCGTTGGAACACCAATGTAGCTGGCTCATTATTTTTGTTAACGGCACTATTTTTCAAATAAAAAAAAATCAAAAGACAAACTGCTCACAGGTTCTCGAATCGGCTCACTAGGTCCTTGAAGTCGTCGTCTTTGAGGTGCACGAAGGCGTCACATGCCTGAAAGAGATATCACATGAATAAAAAAAGAGATTAACAGTGCTTCAAAAATTCCCAGGACTGGTGTGCAGTCAAATATATCGTGCCTCTGTGTTTGCACTGACCTCGCATACATGAGCCGAGTTTGCGACAACGACAGAGGCCCATATCAGACATGGTTAAAAAAGGAAGATCAAAGATCAAAGTGCACTCACCGCCTCCAACCGCGCGAGTCTCTGCTGGTTCTCGGGCGACTCGTCGGGAATCGGCGTTGCAACCAGCTTCAGAATGTACTGTAACAAGAGGAGACGTTTTCGATTTTTTCTCAAATCCAATAGCATATTTTCAATAGAAAAAAAACATGCGGGATGCGAGACATGAAAGAAAAGCATATTTGAAAATGGCGATCAGTGTTTCGGTTTTTGGTCTAGACACTGACCGCCTCCCCTCTTCAGTAGACAATCCCAGATCAAGGACCAAAGATCAAAGACCGCACCTCGATATGCGTCGCCAGCCCATCACGCATCAGCTCGTTGCGAATGTGCACGCGCGCTTGCCACGCCTGTAAATACATAATATCTTTTTAAAAAAATAATAATATATTTAGTTTGTATTTTTTTTTATAAATTTCTCGCGACCATCGCAATTCCCGTTTCAGCCACCAGGCAAAAGTTGTGGGATGCTCTGGGATAATGATAAGTAGGTGGTTGATCCTCATTAACGAGAATAAATCAATAAATATAAATCAAAATACATATTGTCTCACCTGCTCATCTGAGATGGCGTCATCGTCCTGGCTCTGCAGCATCATGTTCACCATCGCGACGAGTCGGTACTGTAACGAAGCGAAGGTTATCGATTATTTATAGCTCTTCGACAGTAATGAGCGCTCGCTCTCCCATATTAATATCGGAGTGCCGCTATTGTTACATATGCTTATGTGTACATAGTACGAGTTTAATACAGCAACGCACATTATTACGAATCGTCAATCGGATCGACTTTAACTCCAGTCATGAAACCAGCAACCACTGGGGTTCTTACACTGTCATAAAATATCGCTGTGGCAGGTGGGGGTACATATTTTAGACACAGATTCCGAATTCAACGCACCCCGACTATACAATAAGTCAAACACAATCAGCATAAAGATCAAAGATGATCCTGCTAGTACTACTCACAATCGTCTCAGAGTATGTACTATCAAAGTAGGACGATTAGAGCTCAAAGATCGAAAATCACTAGCAGTCGTCCCCGGGTAATGTACTATTAAGGTTTGATAATCAGAGATCAAAGATCACTCACGAGTGTCTCGGGGTCGCCTCTGCTCCTCGCAAATGCCTGGATGATGGGGCGGAAGCGCGGCTTGCCCAGCTTACGGCCGACGGACGAGAGATCCTCAATGAGGCGCTGGGCGCTGCAATATATATTATTATTAACATTATTATTAATTATGCTGGCTTCAGCGTCAAAAAGCTGAGGGGTCAGTCTCTTCACTTTGAACACTCTCTCGCCAATCGACCGGTCGAGAGAGTGTGCCGAATGAGGAGAGTTTTGACCCCACAAAATGATAGGGCATCGACAATGAAGCCAGCGTAACTATAAATACTGTATTGACATTACTAGTACTATCTGCTGTTGGCGCATAGAATTTGACGCCTGGCACTCTCATGCCTCATTGCCAGTTGAAGAGCTGGTCAGTCCACATATATTTGTTAACAGCATAGCATATTTTTTTTCAAAAATAAACAACTTTTAACGAGCTAATGTACAGACGAATGATTCCACTAGTTCAATCTATTCAATGTAATAGTTCGATAAACCAAATATCACAACACACCCAGCCAGGTCATTCAAAAAATTTTTTTTCGCAACCCATCTCGTTCTGGTTTCAGTCTGCATATACTATCCAACCGTTTCAGACCACTACGGGCAATCCACACCGAGTTCCGCACTTTCATCTCTGTAACTCGTGCTGTGCACTGCTCGAAAGTCACTTCGGCCAAAAAAAGGCCTATTCATATTTCACCTGGAAGTTGCAAATGTTCGATAATTTTATCACCCTTTTTTACCACAAAACTGAATCCTTTTTATCCCCTGTATGCCCGTTTTCATCTCAAAGTGGCCCAATTTTCGTCCATATTACCCTAATTTGACGCCATTTTCACCAATTTCAAGCCATTTTCATCACAAATTTTGCGCTCACCCAGTCATCTCGATGTTCATCTTCTCCGATATCTGCGCGTTGACCATGGCTATGCCGGCCAGCAGCTTGACGACCTCGGCGCGCAGCTGGCGCGCCTCCGCCAGCTCCTCTGCAAATTGTAATTATCGATTTATTTCGTGGGATAACCAATTATCGATTGACACCGGGAGACAACACAACAACACACAGGGAATGCGCATCTATCTAGTGCAAGCCGCAAGCACCCCCGGATCACACATGTATAGCAATCTTGCTGTATTACGCTTTCGCATTTATTCTACAGTCTGCCCGTTGCCCCTATTTGTTTTTTTCCAAAACTTTTTTCCAGACAGAAATCATTCGCATTGATGTCATGAGCTTCATAATGGTTTGCGGTGTGCATCGGGCCCATGAAACGTTCTAATGAAAAAGCCACGCCATTCAACTCAAAATGGAGCTGCAGCATCCTCATATTTGCAGCAGCTGCAGCAGCATTCTTCCAATCTTCGCAGCACGGACTGGCGACATTGATGGACGAAACACACGCAAACAAGGAGAGTCAAGCAAGTTCACATGTTCCCTACCGTACAGATGCGCCGATGCTGTGGATACTGCGCTACGGATTCCGGTGGAGTACGGTGGTGGCTGCGATTGTGGCGAATGCTGGGCGGCGGCGCGCGGCGCTGCGCCCGCGACCCCCGGCGCCACGAGCACGCACGGCGCGATCAGAGCTACCAGAGAAGATAGTTCACACACACGCTGTTCCAAAGATTCCCGTCCACTACCGTAACCCCCGGAAAAAAAGAAATGCACAACTACCGTATCCCCCAAACCACGTGCTTCACACAAAAAGGAGGAGAAAAACAACCATTCCAGAGTGCTCATATTGGTTTGATGGTCGTAAGTGATGGCATATCAAAACGAATTTTTCGTAATATTTTAAAAATATATAATCTTACCGGCGACTCCTGCAGTTTGAAGCGCGCCGCCCACTCGACCGTATCCCTGCAAAGAAACTCGATATTTATGAAGGGCGGTGATAAAGCTCGAAAATTAAAATTATGCGAATATTTTCCCAAGAACACGAAATGATCGCCCACAGCTGCGATCAATCATAATAATCAACTGAAGAAACACGAGTGCACCGGGTGATAGTCCGTTCAGAATCACCCCATAATGTCTATCTTTACTTCCCATTCAAATCATTTCGCAGTCTCGTCTCCAGCTGATAACTGTCATACTCACGGATATCAGACCAATAACTATCGTACCAAGTAAGGAATATCACATGCCTACCGTAACCCTCAATCAATAACCACCGGATAAGTAACCCCCAGTCAATAAATACCGCCTACCGTAACCCGCTCTTACCGTCTCCTCCTCTGTGTCGCTCTGCTTGAAGGTGCGCGTGGTGAGGAGGGCGAGCACCTGGATGATGCCCTTGTGCAGGTTCATCTCGCGCCGCAGGATCATCTCGAGTCCCATCTGGAAAACAGCAGATTATCGATCCACATTAGGACTCCGCCGAGTACGGTAATCATTCACCGCGCCGGGAACACTCCAAAAGATATTGAACCTAAAAAATATGAATAAAAAGTGTCCATCAATATAGGATGCGCAATATATGAAATTAACCTGGGGGGATTTGCGTTTATGCGAGGAGTCATCAAAAATTTTATTTCATCTATTTAATTACATACTGCAGAACGTTGGAGAGAGAAAAAGCAAAAAAAAAACATGAATGATTAATTTGGCGCAGTTATAAAAGCACATATTATAACTGACGGATACGTTGAAAGCTTACGTAAGTGTTGACTATTGCTCTCGCACTGCGCACCGCCTCCGTCAACACGCCTGTAATTAGTAAATATACTAAAGTTTAGCAATGATTGAAGACCTAATTTACTATTCCATTCACAGGTTCATTTCAGAAATCTGAATGTGTGCTATCATGAACTACATATATCAAACCGGAACATTCATGCTTCACACAGATCACTAATACGTCAATGGTATATTCGATTTGATCGGTTCGACTTGAATACAGTAACAATAAGATATTAAAAAAAACTTTCTCATAGAATCGTTGAAGCCCACAATTTCCGCCCCCACATTCAAAATACCGTAATTTACCCCCCAAATAATCTATAAACCACTCACCTATATAGTCTCTGCACTCGGCGTCCGCCTCATTGCGCGCAGCGAGCGCGTTGAGCGTCGTCGCGATCACCTTAAAAACCTTAATTGTAGTTAATTAATTAACGGTAACTATTCAGCGACTTTTACGAGGTCAGCGAGGAAATGGCGCGAAACGGACAGGTGTATAAATCAGTAATTTAAAAAAAAAATTAATGGCGTCATACTCACCCTGGCCAACAGCTTCATGCCGCCCTCAGAGGACGCCGACGGTTCCACGAACTGGACAGGGTACACATATTATTAATTTTGTTGCACACTGTCGCTCATAAAATTAGTCTTTCTCAATATGCCCCAGCTTTAACGCAATCAAATAACGCCGATTCAGCAGGTGGAAAATTCCTACCTAATATTTTTCCGTATATTCAACACTGTCGCCAAGATTTAAGGTTATGGAAAAGTTTAAGGTTTGGTATAACTGATTAGAGTATAGGACGACAAAATAGCCACTTTCACAGGAACGGGTAAAGTGTACAAGGGGCGGTTTCACAGAGTAAAGAATGGTAGTAGTGTAACTACGAAGGTAAATAGATCCGAAGAAGAGATTGGGCACTCCGGATTGAACTGGCCTATTCCGCGACTTGGAGCCTTTATAAGGGGACGGCTTTACCTTTTCCTTTACAGGAGTGGATACGTCAATTGAGATTTCGCTGTTTTAGCAAAAATTGTATATTTAATTGCTACCGTAATCCAATCCGATACCGTACCTCCTTGACCTACTGAACGCTCTCTGCTCCTATTTCCGCCAAAATATGGTGCAAAAGCCTACGTTAACAACAACAATAAAAATTTACATCTACCGTAATCCAAATGTTACCGTACCTCCTTGACCCACTGGACGCTCTCTCCGCCGAGCGCGACGCGCAGCATGACCATCGTCTTGCGCTGCGCCGGCACGCTCATCGTGCTGAAGTCGTGCGCGAGCGCGTGCACGAAGCCAGCCGCCGTCTAAATAATTAATATAATTAGAATAATTAGTTAATAAATTAAATATTAAAATGATTAAATATGATAGGTAGGGACGAATACTTCTTATTATGGGAATGGATAAATATTTGAATAGGAGCTGATGCCATTCGTCCCACTACTTTCCCTAATAGTAATAGCGCGGCACTAAATCACCTATACACACTGCTATAGTATCCGATTTTGTTGAATGCCTTGCGAGTGTGAATTCAATTAATCTTTTCGATTCCATCTCATGAAGACGTTTGGGCAAAGCACGAAATCACCTACATCCTGCGCAGTACTATTCTAATAAAAAGTGAATAGCGCTATCTCCGTTACTTGCCATAGTATTTAATTCTAGACAACCGCTATATTTAGTTTCAAATACCTCTATAAATATATTTTATTATTATATTTAAATAAAATACACTCACCTGCTTCTTCTTGTCGGAGGTCGCGCGGTGCGCGTTCGATATCAGCAACTGTCTGGAAAATATGAAAGCAATTACATCAATATCATAACTTTAATAGATAAGTTGTTCGTAATTCTCGCGAGATCCAATTGTTTTCGTCGCATACTAATTTTCTGAAAGAACCCACGGACAGCACGAAATCACCTAGGACCACGATGCTCATTTGGCTTCACAGTAAAATCTAAATTATTTTTAAATGAATAGTAGTTGGGTAGACAAGGTCGTTGTTATAATTATATCAAGAATGAAGAAGCATGCATTGTCTTCGTCGTACGAACATTTGCTCAAACAGCCTGCATGCAACACGAAATCACCTACGACAGCAATCATAAACAGCAACATACTATTTACTCATAGGTCAAAAAGTAAAGTAGCATGGAACATCTGGTCGGGCAGGTTTTCGATTTTTTGATAGCTTACCGGGCAGGTTCCTACATTTCTGGGTTGTTTTCGGAGACTCTGTCTGGCAGGTTTCGTTTTTAGGGGTCATTTTGATCAGGAATATATTTTTGGCGCCCGCCTTCGGCGGGCAGGTTACCTGGAAATCTTCCCACTTTTTGACCTATATATTTACTATTCGTCACCATATCTACCGCGCACCACTTCTACGATAAAACTACTGCGCTCCACTTCCCAATCGATCTACCGTACTCCGCTTTCAACAAACTATTATACCACACTTCCCAATAGATCTACAGCACGCCCAATTTTCGATAAGTCTACCTTACTCCCCCTTTTTCCTACCGTACTACCACGTCCCAATCGATCTACCGTACCTCATCTTATCGTCGTCAAGCGTCTCGATCGTGTGTTTGATGGCTTGATCCGCCATGTTCATGTCTTTCTGCAAAATATCAATTACTTACTTGGCCAATGGACTGGTTTCTCAACGGCCAGCCAGTTTGTCTTATCTTTTTAGATCACCAAGATACATGAAACTCGCGAGTTGTCACATTTTTAGGAACAACCTTTTTCACCGGGACGATGAAGCAAGTCCTACATGATTACCATGCCTAAATGGATTTGTATGTAACCATCAGTAATTATTATTTGATCAAAGCCGTTACTCCGCTACCGTAATCGTTAACAAAACTACCGTAATCAATCAAGCTATCGTAACCCACTCACCAGCACTGGAATGAGCGCGTTGAGCAGCGCCTCCTTGTTCATAGCCGCAACCTGCCGGGCGTACGCGCTGTCCGCCTCGCTCGGTGCCTCCTCCTGCATAAATCTCAATTATTTTCATCAAATTCCTAATTCACTCTCTCATTTTCGCACACTCTCTCACCTTTCCCCTTGTCTCCGTTTTGGTATAATAATTTTTCAACTTTCATTTCACCTTACCACGACGATTTTCGGCGCCGTACCCACCCCTCTCCATTCGGTACACCCTTTTCTAATACCGTACCCTGCCTGCTACCGTATACCTCCGCAATCCTCGCCCTCTGCTGCATCTGCTCGCGCTTCTTGCCTTTCCCGAGTCGTTTGCTCACAAACATCATCAGCGTGCCCCCTCCCTCCTTTCCATCCTTGCCCGCGGATCTCGGGCTTCTCCGATCCCCGAAAAAGTCGGACACCGAGTGTCGCTCGCCGCCTCCTCTTGCAAAGGGACTCCCGCCGCCGCTGCTCACGCCCCACGTGTTCCGGCCGCTGCTGGTCGACTTGGTCGGCGACTTCTGCCGCATCTGGATGTCGGGCGGCGGCGGGCGCGCCGCCGGCGCTGACGCCGCCGAGGCGCCAGATGACGCGCGTGAGGCGCCAGAGGACGTCGACGACATGGTGCCGGACGCGGCGGCGTCCTCCTCCCAGTACGGGCGCCGCTTGGCGGTAGCGGACTTGGCAAAGTCCTCTTCCTCGTCCGAGGACATTGTGGTTAGTGTTGTTGAGTGTGTGTTAGTTGATGACGACGGCTCCGGGTTACTGTAGTCTGGCCGTCGACGAGGGTTACTGTAGTAATGTATCAATCACGGACTGAATCACCGGGGCGCAACGTGAGAAATGCACTTAAAATCTGAAAGGGCGTGTAAAAAAGGAGGTACGATCGAGGCTCTTCAAAGATGTGACAAGAACAGAGCGCGAACAGTGATAAAACGTTCTATTTGTGTACTAGGCTCTTTCTCGGATAAGGATAGGACTAGTCGCGCTCCGAATATGATCAGACAAATAATGCATAAAATAACCAGAGCAAATATAATGTGAGTTCGGTGGATTTCAATAAAAATCAGCAAGTCGTACGCAAATCTGCGTAGATCAATCGATTCAAAGGCGGAATCATGACAAACCCTATCTATAACGAGAAGGAATGTTGAAATGAAAAAGAGGTCGACGAGTGGAGATGAGGGACGGTGAAAAAACATAGGGAGGAAGAAGAAGCGTGGGAGTGTGCAATAAAGGTGCTGAATCTTGGGGGTGACAAATATCTTTCCCTATCTGTCTCTCTTCCCTTCAACGCTCTCTCGCCTGAACACTCAGCGCAATAACGATTGTCAATGATTGAAAAAAAAGAAAGTTGTGTTTTTTTTTCGAAAAACGAGCAGGCTCCCATCAGCTACCCCGGATTCCTCTCACTCTTCAAGCAAGCATGCAACACTATTCTCGCGAGTAATTAGTTGAGAACAAAATTTGGAAAAAATGAACAGAACAAAATTGCGAAGCGATCCACAAAACGATGTTATCAGGCTCTTATCAACAGGAAAAGTGCTCAAAATCACCGTCCGAGTCAACACAATTTTCTCTCTCTCTATCTCTCTCTTAAACGAGGAAGAACCTAAACTGCCTAAACATGTGTGCAAACATTCACGCTATCCTCACGCAACTGAACTGCCTATTCGAATGGGCGCGTTATGATTGCGAAAAACAGTCCGCGAAAATAGACAAACACGCGCAAAATAACTGATGAAATAGGGCAAAAAGTCGTTTTGAACCTATATGATTCACGCAAATCAATCGATAAATCCGCGCCGGCATGCGTCAACAATGTCGTCAAACCCTACTGTAAACAGTATCCAAATCGGATTGACATCGGAAATTCAGGGGTGAAAAACAGCGGCCCTATCGCATTCTCATTTGAATGATTCCTCTCTTGGCGCGTCATTCCGTCTCGTCGCTCTCCGCGTTCCGCGTGCTCTCTCGGCACGTCGTCTGCGCGCCTGCGCGTCTCTCCTATTCGCACGCACTCTCTCCGCTCCCCCATGTTTCACATTCTCACTCTTCGGTGTGGTAGGAGAGAGAGCAAGGCAGTCTTTGTCTGACCTAGAAGGGAGGAGGGTAGAGGGTGGTAGATCCGCATGAGAGACAAGAGATCAGGCACGATGGGGAGGGGAAAGAGACAAATTACAGGCGCCCCCACCCGTTCCATTCGCGTTTCACAACAAACATAACAACAATGGAGCATTGACTAATCGTTTTGTTTATGACAATTTTCGAGAATAGTTCAATTTTGGTAGACTACAGTCCACAGGATGCGCCTCCTCATATCGGGTTTTACCACACACATAGCACCGATGCAGAATTTTTATTTCGCCTTTCTCAAAATCGTTTCCCCCTTTGTTATGCATTATGCCAAAGATGATATCAGGCACACCTCCTTCCCATTACTCTAAAGCAATAATCTACAACAAAACCCAATTAGGCGCCACGTCACACAGTAATGCGTAAATGTTTTTTGTCACCGTTGATTCTCGTTCCACTGCATCCATAACGGTTATTCCTACAGTCCTCATTGCTCCCAGGATTTCCACTTTTTAAGAATCGCACAACAAACGCCGATAATAACGACGCAACGAGCTCGTGGGAACCATCACTCTAATCCAGTACTTTTATCCCGATCAATATCTGTGACAGTCAAGCGACAATCAGCACTATCTATTCAATTCTGTCTCATACCATTTTTAACACCCAACCACTACTTCTCTGATCATATCAATCAATACTTTGTCGCAATCAGCTGATTATCAGCATTCCGAACCTGGTTTTCACCCATGGTGTCCGTGTCAGCTGGGCTCTCTGTTTTTCATCTCTCGAATAGGCGCGCCTCTCTCTCTCCCCCCCCCTCCTTCTACAGTCAATTCGAATGTGTGAATGCGTGTGTGTTTGTCGATTGGATTGAGGGTCGCCTGGCTATCACCCTCGATGAAAATCAAGTGCGAAATCACCATACCACCATAGGGGTTGGCAATGAAAACACACAGTGGTCAGTCAGCTGGGGACAATTCACAGCGGGACAGTGAGGTCATGGCTAGTCAGACAAAAGGCTAGAGATCATGGGAATCAAAAGAGACGCAGAGACTACGAAAATGCCAAAATCCACAATCGCAAAAGGTGAGTTAAAAATGAGTTAATCCACCGCAAGTTCTAACAAATTTGCGAGCATCTAAGTGGTAACAAGGGAACAAATCGAGGGGGACAGAAAGGGGGAAAAGGGGAGAAGAAGGGGGAGAGGCGGATGAATCAGAGGTGAGATGAAGGGAGAGGAGAGGAGGGGAAAGAAGAGAGAGAGAGCGAGCATCAAACTCTTTTTACCCGGGTTTGGATGGAACAACTTGGACCTGGTCACAAAAAGCAACACATCCTCGGTGATGTATCATTCAATACTGGTTCTTTTCGTATCTATACAGAGGGTTCTGAAAACCGTCCAAAACATTTCGGCATGTTGGAAGAAAATCATCAAGAACGAGTTCTAAACAACCATTTCAAAATGGGTATAGCACAAATTATAAATAGTTTGCGCATTACAGTTTCAAGACTAGCACAAAATGCCTCTACGGCTGTTCAATGCGATTCCAATTGTCTAACCCACTTAATTATATATTAAAAAATGCACTAGAATGCAAGTTGGGTTGCTAAATCTCTCGCGTTTGGCTTTGTTCCTCGATTCGCCAACTGCCGACACTGCTATAGAAACAAATCCTCTTCAAGCAATCACATTGATGTTTCAAGCTCAGTTCTAAATCGGAAGTGCTCTTGTTACTCACTAACAGCCAGAATGGCGTACCCATTCCAACAAACCATGCACCGCCTGATTGTTGTTTCAGTCATAGTCTGAAGTCGGGTGTGCTCAGGAGAATCATTACTTCATTCTCTGCCAATATCTATCTAACAATAAGACGCGCCCGTAAGCAGACAATAGGAACCCCTAACCCTGGGGTCTAATCTTTTCTTTATCACTATCACCTCCCACGCTCAGTACAAGGGCGAAACCGCGCGCATTCTAGAATCATGTCGAAAACAAAGAAACTCCGGGGTGTGGTTGGAGGAGGGAGTGTGAAGAATAGAGTCGAACAAGGAGAGATCTGAGGCAATTTCGAGCCGAGAAAAGAGAGCGGAGGAGGAGGGATTGAAATTGACAACAAAATACAGTCGACATCGATAAAAAAACCCCATCGTCAGGAATCGCAAACTGCCATAGGAAGAATAGGGAGAGGATAGAAGAGGAGGGGCTAGAGATCGTGCGGAACTGCGAGATTCAGAGAGGTCAGAGGGGCGAGAAAACAACGTTTCGCCCTTCGATTGACAAGGGGGAAAGGGAGAAATTGAGTGCCGAATCAACACACTGCGTGTTCGATCACAGAGAAAGATAACACTGCCCTCTTATCAAAACAGATCCTCGGCGCTAATGCTCCGAGAATCCTCGGGTTGGTCACTGGGCGAGGGCAAGTTTTGCAACTACCGTCTGTGAACCCAACAATCAAAGTCACTTACACCTTGCCAAGTGTTGTGAAATGTATCCCACACGAATCCTAGAAGTCTTTTTGGTGGGTTCCTAACAGTAAAATCAGGGTAGATCACAGTCCCGCTATTCCCGATGCTATTAGCATATGGGTGATGCACGTGAGAACGGCTCATCCTCGTATCTAGTGATCAGGCGAATCTGAGAGGCTCCGAGAGAAAGAGAGATTGGGCGCGGGCAAAAAAAAGATGATGAGTAATATCCCGCACTGCGAACTGACCAGATGATGCGATAGAGTGGTCAACACAAAAAAATACTCAACTAAAAAGCGCTGAGAAACCAGCGATTTCAAGGGAGAAAGTGTAAAAGTGTTCAATTCCCCCTCCTTGACCCTCGCAGGGCCTCAAACCTAGAGTGGAATTGAACTTGTTTGTTATAAGTTCGGCGGGGCGCCATAGAAAACCACTCGTGAGCGAGTAAGCGAAACATGAGCGCACGAACAAACACGCCCAGCTAATTAGATCAACGGACTGCTTCTAACGACTCATGAGTTCGTAACATTGTGAGAGAAAAGTACCTCCACCGCTTTTGAGGCTCCTCCCCTCACTCCTAATTCCCGTGCGGTGGCCCCGATCACTCCCTTCCCGCTCCCCACTCCCGCGAATGACCCATTATTAAATATCATTTTTAACTCGTTCATTTTTGTACATGTTGTCGCACCATTGTGGCGTACGATAAATAAATAAATAAATAAAAGTAGTGCAATTGTCATCGAGTATTCGAAATCCATTCTAACAAACATACACAATCAAATGATCACACTGAAGCACGGATTGGCCTTGTAAATGTGGAAACCATCGATTAAAAGCTTTAAAACATCCCCTAAATCACGTCAACACTTTTTTCTCGCTCTGAATGCTCAATGACTCATACATCCATCGTACATCCCATTAGCAAATCATTTGATGTCACTCGAGTGGGAGAGAGAGCGACTACATCTTATCACTTTTTATGCGTTTTTATCTACTGATTTTATAAACAAAAAAGTCAATCAACACTAACCAACGGACTAATTCGAACGACTTAGATTACGGTGGGCCGCTGATTTGTTCAACTGTCCGAATATCCGAATATGTTTTTTTCTAAAACTCCGGCAAACCAACTCCCACTGAGCACCAACCCACCCTTGCGCTTTAATCATCATACTGCAACTCCACATCAGCGGCTTTGCAAGGTGCACACACCACATGGTCATATCTAGGGTTCTCTTATTGGAATCAAATGGAATTGTGAAATTTGGAGAACAAAAGAATGCAGACCGAAACGCGTGCGAGAGAGTGTGTGAAATCGAGAGACGAGTGATGAGTTCAATTCCAATAATTTCCAATAAGAGAACCCTAGTCATATCTCATACTTATATCAACAGATTTTACAAATACAATAGATCAGTAATCAATTCTAACAAACATAGGTATATAAAAAAAGATTACATTGAAGCACGGATCGGCCCTGCCAAATGGATAAATTGTCTAGCATCGCTACAAGCTCAAAAACAACGCCTCAATCACGTGAACACTGCTCTGAATGCTCAATGACTCATTGCTCACCCCATCAAGTAAGCTCTTCCACACCATTCGAGTGGGGAGGAGAACACATCCTATCGCTTTTTTTAAACTAGAGATCATAATGGAATTGGCTCTGCATACAATTTTCCCCTCCAAGAGTAACTGTGAAAGTAGCTGTTACGCAGCACTTTCAACAGTTCGAATGTTTGTTTCCTGAACCAACGCAACCGTGGATTGATTGAGCACCAACCCATCGTTGGGCAAAAACCAATACGCCACAACTCTAAATCAGCGACTATGCACCCACCTCATCATCGTCGCATCCCTCATATTTTATGCACATAGATTAAACTAAAAAAAGTCAATGGAGTCAATCAACACTAACAAACGGATTACTTCCAACCACAATTATGATCAACTCTCGTAAAATTTGATAATTAAATGATCACTGTGGCGCACCGATCCACCTTGTTATGGGGGAGATGGAATCGAACATCGCTACAAGCTCAAAAAAACATTCAGCCAATCACGTGGACACTGTTCTGAATGCCCCATAACTGATCCATCCATTGCTCATCCCATTAAGTAAGCCCTCGAGTGAGGTATTTATCTCCATAGATAGCGAACGCGCCCGATCACTATTTTGCGCAAACAAAAACGGTCGACTGAATCTGATTTTACAGTAATCAAGGAGTCGAGTAGTAACTCGCCAATGCGCGCCCTAATGTTTCCTTTTCTAATAAGACAAATAAAGCTGATTCAACATAAATCAATGGGTTCAGAAGAATATGACACTTTGTTGCGACACGGAAATAGCTGGACCCCACCATCACCTTGTCTTCTAACCGGCGCTCACTATTTTCGCTCTCGATAATTTGCATAAATCAATCGTCCACCACCGTGTCCGCTGTTCTCATTGCATCCTTTTTTTACGTTCCAAAAGTAATGTGCTCATAAAATAGTTACCCATTCACACAAAAAAATATCATTTTCGTTCTCCACGATTCGCCCACACCATCCAGCGTATTTTCAGCTACAATTAACCAAAGCCCCGCCAATCCCCGCAAAAAAAATCATAATCAATCAATCAATAATTCTCCAACGTACCATTCTCGTCTCATCTGCGCCCCTCCTCGACGACCCGGCGTACTTGGTCTCCTTGCCGGGCACGTATCCGGTGCCCGCACTGCTCGTCGAGCCGCTCGCCTTGTCGCGCTCCTTGCGCCGCCCGCCGAACATCGCCTGCACGGTGCGGATATCAATCGATAGCAAGAGAATACCGTATACTACAGTACAGTTGAAATCTTTTAAAAGAAATATTTGCTCTTTACCAAAGACAATGCTTGCACGATTTGCAAATCAAACGATGTTTTAACGTATTACCGTAATCCATATTCCCTAAAATATCTCAAAAAATATATTTTTTAAAAGTATCTAAGATAGTTTTCACCATCTATTTGTAAAGACATGCCATATTAGCCACCATACTCACGGTTTTTGGAGAACATTACCAACGAAAAAGGGTAAAATACCAGATTTACAAATTTAAAAAAAAACTGCTTAGATGAATGCGGGTAAACTTGACACTATGTAGAAGTGGTGATATCTGGTACGTAATTGTTCGGAATGACCAGTTTGATATCATCCATTTCAGAAACAATGATTCATCTTCGCGAGTTGCAACGCAAAACGCGCAGGTAACCTTATTTCAAGCAGATAAATTCTAAATAATGCAATAATGATTATGCAATCAAGAAAATACCACCCTCCCTTAATCGCATTGCCTAATCTACCCCCGCTACAACCGCAACTCACCGAGGTGATCAGTGCAAAGTCCAGGATGATTGCTGCTTCACGCTTCCTATAGAGCGGCTGGCCAGTGGAATGGGAGACGAACTCGCCTCTACCGGGGTACAGGGGCGCATCATCATAATCACTTTTTTCCTCTCTTTTACTCCCTCCCCTTCCCTACCTCGTCTCATGATCTACCCCACTCTCTACACCCCTCTAATCCTGTGTCAAAACTCGCACTAGCTAGCCCCCTCCCTCCCCTACCTTCTCCCCTATTCCATAATACCCCCAGCTACACGGCCAGACAACATTTCCATGCATGTTCCAATCAGACCAGATCCTGCATGACCCCCCCCCCCTCCATGCCCATAAATATGGCGCTACGCATGAGAGTAATTGATAACTAATGGCGCAAAACACGAACAACAAATAGGCGAGAGAGGCAATGGCAGATCAATTAATGTAACGGGTGAAGCGGCACTACTGCCGGTTATGGTAAAGCAAAGACACAATGGATTGTACATCATTCTACGGCATGATGATCCGTTTTGTAACTGCCGTTTAGGAACTCGAAAATATAAAAGTTTCAACATGTTCTGGAATGTATTCCAAACAAATACTGGAAACAATGTTAAAATTTATAAACGGCAGTTCCAAAACGTCCTACCACCATTCTACAGCATAGTCAACCCCATAGAAAGGGATGAGTAACGAGAAAGTGCGCAAAGTTGAAAGGAAGGCTCTCTCACTTTCCCACGCACTCTCGCCGCTGACCCCTTGCTGAAGGTGTGGAATCATCTAATTGGCTATTTACGGAAGGATTGCTGGTGCCTATGCGAAACGAGTCAATTGTCTCGACCGTCCGGAACACTTTCACCCCGTGATCTGATCTAGAGATATGGACACCCTTTAATGAGAACGGAGAGGGAATGTGTGTGCGTGTATCATTTCCCTTTTACGGCGCTCAAATCCATCAATCAAACCACTTCCTCCTCTTCCTATGCAGATGCCACCCGCGCGCAATCGTGTTTCGCAGTTCCCATAAATGCGAAACAAAACTCCAAAATTTGAAGAAAAAAAAGCTCGACACCATCAATAAAAGGAATAATCAAGAATGATTCACCAAACACGACTGTCGGCGGTTTCTTTACTTAAGAGTGTGTACCCATAAATCAAATCATTTCCTTCCCATTCCTACACATGACACCCGGCGCAATCGTGTTTTGCACTTATCATAAATAGCGGATGAAATTGCAATATTTGATTCGACAGTGCCTGTTCCTTATACAACTACGAAAATGCCATTGTCAATGCCACCCGGTGTTTTTTTTAAATTTCGAGTCGTTGAATAACAACACAATACTGTAACACACAAACACAAGTACTGGAAGGGATATTTTTAGGGAAATTCTTAGCACACTATCGACTATTTTTCGAGTGTTTCCTAACATAGGAAACATGAGAAAATGACATTTCATCAATGATCGTAAACGGTACCTATTAGCAAAAAAGGGGCAAGACCGTGAAAAACTGCCCGTGCATTCAACTCAAAGTTCTCCGTCAAACTGCAGACGGCTCCCGGCACAACAGCGCTTCGCAGTTCACATAAACACCGATCGATATTTCACGAATTTGATTGTCGGTTCTCAATACGGAGAAATAAAAAAATAAAACCGAACACGAATAGTGTATTCGGTATTCTTTAGCACGCGCTGGATTCGCTCGAAAATATCACGCTGCGGCACACCATATATTCAGACTCGTACTGGAGGATTAATGGAACAGCACAACTGGGAAAACGCCACAACAACCAGGCTATCAATATATCGCCGATGCAATCGTCGTATGATACTATTGAGGAGTGTGGGGAACTATATATTTCGAATAATAGACTGCTTATAATTCGCGAAAGCTCCATTACAGCTACAAAAGCAGCAACAACCTAGCTCCGATTTCAGTTTCCCATCAAAATATCGTTCGTACAATCGATGTTCTGACTTGAGAATAGGAAGGAGGGAGTACTATTTTCGACAACGATAATACTAATAACGTGCACTTATTTTAACTATCTCAACTTAACTTACCCTAACTCTCGCGAACCTCCTCGTCGACTGTCGTCGTTCTACGCGCATTATTGACAGATACGGACACTCGGAATTGCGGCTCGGCTAACCTTGCAATATTACCCATCGTTATTTCACCCTACCACCTCCCCTCAATCACAAACCGCCTGAGGAAGTTTTACACGTTTGATCATCACTAGCGAGCGAGAAGGGAAAGCTTTACGAGGTCGCATGTGCGCAATATTTGGATGAAGGTGCGAAAGTCAGCGCTACGCGATAAAATAACGGTGTTTTCAACAGTGAGACAAACACTTCGAACAAATAATGAAATTAATAAGGATATTTAGAACAAAGGGTCATGAGGTAAAGTCAGATTCCTCTCACAACAACAAAACGGGCTGTGCAAAATTTTTCCCGCATTCTCGATTTCGCGAGCTCTCTCGTGCTCTCTAACCGGCGAGAGAGCTTGCGAAATCAGGAATGCGTGAAAAATTTTGCACAGCCTTGATGGAAATCATAACCGGACAATCGATAATATCTACCGTAACCCACCCTGATCTTCGAGAACCCGCACGAGCCCGATGCCGCTGTGTCCAAATCGCTATTTCGTTCTTCCGATTCCATCGATAGAGTGAATCAAAGAAGAAAGGGAGGAAAAAAGCGAAATGTTCAACAGCGTTCCGGTGCTATATCATCACCGCTTATTCGTTCCGTGAGTTGTTGGCCAACGCATTTGGAGAAGGGAAAAAGAAGAAGAAAAGGAGTGAAGGGGGGACGGAACAATTCCGGAGAAATCAGAAAAGAAAAAGGAGAAATGAGAGAGCGAATCGCGAAATGCTAAGCATCATCTTGTCAACAGCGAGCACGCCACTAGACTAATCATTCCATTTGCTCTATTCTCCCCACAATTGTTCTTGATCTAGGGGGATCGACCAGAACAGAATAGAATCTAAGAATTTTTGCAAGAAGACATATTATAAATGTTGGCGATTTCCAAACGCACATTCAATCACTGCGACATGTGTTTGCAAATAGCAGATAGTGAAAAAGATATGTTACGATTATTATGTGCGCAGATGATATTCTTAACACAACACCATGGAACAATGAACAACCAAGTCTCCATAGTGAGGCTTTTCTCACGAAATCAAGCATTGTATCCTGCCCCAAACATGATACGATGATGGAAGGACCATTGCATCGTAAAACGGATGCACAAAGGGGAATAACACTTGTCCATCTTCTGATTCAATAATAAGCTCAATCGGTATTCAGGAATCGCAAAATATTCAGAATTATTAAGTGCGCAGAGTAGATTCTTAATACCGCCCTATGAAACAATGAACCACCAAGAACAGCTCGAAATCAGGCCATAAGACTAGTGCGCTGATAATAACAGAAGCAGTCAGATAGAAGAGCAGCGTTGCTGACAACAATAATATTTACCTCAATTGCGGTACGAACGAAAAATAAATTAATAATATTTTCCCAGATTAATCGAATCGTGAGCAATGCATTGTAAACTAAGCTCCTATCATACCGCTGCGGAACACAGATACGTCTAGCGGAGCTTCGGAATAGTGCAAATAAATACAAATCGATATGCGCCCACCACATTGAAGCTCTTGATTGTCTCCTTTAGCTGCTCCATGCGCGGCTCCCTCTTGACCTACCAAGTAACGACATAAATCGATAAAAATCAATTATCGATTACCTCATCCTCTCCTCTCAGGTACATCGCATACGGGTCCTCGTCGTCTTTGTACTTGTTGTCCCTTCTCACCATCCGCTTGAATCCTTCATAAATACCGTACGGGTTCTCTTCCTTGACCGGCTTCGTCTTGCCGGCTCTACCGTAATCTCCGGTCGTGCCGTAATGACTTGTTTTACCGTAATCGGCCTCCTTCAACGTCGTCTGCCGGCCGTACACGCCATAGTGACTCTCCGGCGCGGGCTGTGCTGGCAGCGCGCGCCGGAACAGGTAATACGGATCTTCTTGTGGCGGCGGGGGCGGTTTCATGCGCGGCGGTTGCGGATGCCGCGCGCCTGGCGCGTGCGCAGCAAAGTAGTCGTCGGCGGTGAGGGCCGCGTACGGGTTCTCCTCACGCACGCGTGAGCCGCGTCCGGAATCATCGGAGCCACAGGAGCGTCCGGAAGATGGAGATGAGGACTTGGCTGACGAAATCGTTGAGCAGGCGTCGTCAATCGCCGTCCGCTCCTCGATCAATCGATACATACTATTGAAGTAAATACCAGCTCGGTCGTTTGATGATCGGGTGAAAAGGGTCGACTATAGGGGTGTAGCAAGTGGTTGAGTTGACCCGGCTAGAGGGCGATTACCCCTATCCCGAGTTCCAATTTCCACCTCCCACCAGTCAGTGCGCAGAAAGAGAGAGATAGAGGAAAGTGATGATGCGATTAATTGGCGAGGGAGAGTACAGCGAGCCGACCTACTACTTTCACATTTTTTTTCCGAAATTGACCGAGTATCAACGCGCTGCTTTGCTATTATCACCCCAATCATCGTTTGAGAAGCTAATTTAGTGGTAAAATATGAACAACTTTAGTAAACCCGTTTGGAAAAATAGAAGTAAATAAAAAAAAATGAGAAAACATAACACCTCGTTAAAAACCCCACTTAGAACAAAATACAATTAAACAAAAACATTTGAAAATAAAAAAAACAGCGCTCTAACTGTTTTTTTTCGCATTTTTCCCGAGGTTTTCGTTACTTTGATATTAATTTACGCGAAACAGGACAAGAAGCTCACCTTGAGGCCGCCTCCGGACACGGACGAGGTCGACTTGGTGACCAGGACGGTGCGGGGCTGGCCCAGCTGAGGACTGGGCGCCGGCTGGTGCAGCCCCGGCTGCTGCTGCAGCTGCTGTTGCTTCTTGGGATCAATCTTGCCCCTGAAGAGCGACATGACAGCGTGCGCTCGACTGGGCGACGATTCCCATCGAAAATAGCGCGGAATAGTGCGAAAACAAACGGTTTTTGCGCCGAGCAAAATTGCGCCTTCGGAAGATGAAACAAGGCAAATCGCAGGAAAACGGGGGTGAATCAGCGGGGAAGACGATAGTAGGGGAAGGTGTGAGGGGCGAGAGCAGGCGAAACATCACCAGAATGTAGAAAGAAGCGAGAATAAGCGGCGAAAACGAGTTAATTGCGAAAACAAATGAAATTTTAGGCGAACATGATATTGAATGATTCTGAACCTGATACCGTAATAAAGTGGTCTTGAAGCGATTTCATTAAATTCTATTGATTTTTTAGTGTTTAATTAAATTTGTGTTTCTGTTTTCTTTAAAAATTGTTTGTTTTGTTTTTATTTAAATGTTATTTCTGCAAATATCCACTCATAATAAATCTTTATCATTCATTGGCAAGGCACCCGGCATTGTTGAGATTGTATTTCATGGTTGCTAGGATGGCGCGATAAAATCGAGGAACGAATTTGTGAAACTAGAGTAAGTATTTGCTAAGTATCGTTGGCTTCTCAATTCGGAACAGTCAGGTAGGTCAGCAGGGTAGAACTCTGTGTAGGCAAAATCTAATTCTGGCATCTTCTAAAACATTCAACGCTGTGTGAAACATGGCACTTTGTACGGGAAAACGGGTAAGGTTACGGTAAACGAAGGATACGGTATGTACATTCATCAATCGATTAGACGAGCTTCTCAGGCACTCGGCTCTCGGAACAGCAGTCTCTCCACGCCAGCTGGATCTCAAAATGAAAAAAGCGATATCTCAAATAACGTATTCAGTTCTTCATTTGCCCCAGACCATATTAGTGTGATACCGTAAAGATTTCACACTTTCCGTAAAAGAAAACGTGACAAAGCATATGGCAAATAAGCATCTATTTAAATTCAATTAGTCTCCAATCTACTGTACAACTGAGAAGTCGATAGTCTACCGTATCTCACTAATCAATCAACGATCTACCGTACCCTCTCCAGGTTGCATCTGATTCTGTCGGCGATGTCACGTAGCCGTCGCTCCTCCCGCTCGGCTTCGTAATTATCGATTCCGCTGATCTTGCCGAGACTGTTCCGTCGCTCGCGCACCGAGATCTTCTCTGCAAGAGTACTGTATGTGATCGAGTTATTGATTGATTGAATACGGTATCTCTACGCTGAAGTCTCAACTACTATTCGTGCTACAACAAATTCGTTTCCCAATTAACTACAGGGAATACGGTATTTGCTCAGGGTTACGGTAGATAACGTACTGTCGAGGTACTCCATATCGACCCTGCACCACTCCAGCGACTCCTCATCGACCATCTCGGCGTATCTGAAGGCGTAATTACGTCAGCACTAGGCATTAAAGAATTGTTTCAAAGTGTGGGTCGCTTCTGTTCTGGAATTATGTGAGATACTTGCGTCATCACTTGTCTACGGTTCCGTCATTGCATAGTCATAACAGTGGACATAGAGAGACAAAGAACATCCAAGCGATGATTGTTATATTGCATCATCACTATGCAATCACAGAATAACTCACTCGAGACACAGCTGAGAGAAGCGCAGTGTGATCAGATGCCGCTGCTCGGAGGCATACGGTATCGCCGGCAGCAGGCGCCGGAAGCGGTCCTGCAAAGATTATCGATTATCGATTTGCTCAGAGTAGTCTTAAATATTGTCAAAGCATATAGATAGCTTTCTACGAATCCTTTCTAATTTTCATAATTCACATTTCTGTAATTAGAATTTGAATTTCAACGACGCGTTCTGGCATAAATTGTGCCCTCACTAATCCCGATAAATATGTAATCCATGTGAAGCGCTAACTTGACGGGTGTAGCAAACATATACAATATTCAATTATATTTCACAGGTCCCCTTGCAAATGCCCAACGCGATTGCTCAAGAAGTGGCCCCTCATCTAACTACTCATTCTCGACCTCTCAGTTAGAGAGTAAGGTCACCACAGCTCAATTATCTCTCTCTCTACATGAATAACTGGACATGCCGCGATCTTGAGTGAGCAAGACTTATTACTCGCTGTTTTTCACCGAAAACTGGTCATTTTGCACAGAACCTCTCGAAATTTAAAGGATTGCGTCATCCCTAGGTAATAGTAGAGTATCTCACTTTCAGATCTCGGAAGTGCGCGTCGAGGCAGGAGATGTAGCCGGAGAATCGCATCGTCGAGTAGATCTGCAAAGGCTACCGTAATCTCCGGACTATCATACTGTAAACAGTCAGTTAGAGATTGGTGCTACAGTAATCTCTAATTATCGATCGCCTTACCCAGGCGAGGAAGGCGGACAGCTCGTTGACGAAGAACTCGTCCTGCTCGGAGGCTGAAATATTGAATCTACACTATCCGAAAATCGTAGTAGCATGCTCGCGACAGTATTTCGTCATTCAATATCTTTGATCTAGCTACAGTAATACCTGTGATGTCGGGCACGAAGAGCATCAGCTCGTCTACTGTATCCAACGCGTCATCGATCGCGTGCAATCGGGATTCCCTGCAATCGATATTGGTTGAGCTACCGTAACCTGTTCCGACTTGACTAATCGCAAAATTCCGATTTACATTGAGACTTATGGGTATTTATGATAAATTGCCTAGTGATGACGCATACCTGCAGGAAACGTCAGTGAACGCGTCTCTCGCTTCCCTCCTGCACGTTTGCACGTCGTCTGCGCTGGGCCTGAACATTTGGGATTCCCGCCATTCTTATGATCTGAATTTTATTAGGCGTGCAATTCAAAAAAAACTCACTTGACGCCGCTGCTCCGCATGCCGCGGAAGATGCGCGCGTTGTAGGAGAGCCGGCGGTCGAGTTTCTGCAAGTAATTATTGATTTTCCAGATATTTCGTCATCACTATGTAATCTAAAACCTGCCTTGACTAGACAATAGTGGGATCATAACCATGCGATCAAACCCGTTCTATCTCCGTCATTCTCTCTCTCTCAATCTGTCTATCTCTCTATCTAGCCTATCACTTTCGTCCACTTTTTGCCTATATCATGTACATGTTCTAGCTAATGGCTTTCACTGGTAATAATAAAGGGAGTGGAGAGGGACTGGTTGTCTCATGAAGATAAGGATGTAATGGAAGAACCGGCGAGCAACGACAATTTAGATCTCGCGCCATTCTCACGTTTTGAAAATTTGAGGCGCGAAATTCAAAAACTCGGCGTCTGCTGATTACAAACCATGGAATCAGAAGTGCGATTCACAAATTCTGTGATATCCTTAAAATTCCAAAACTACTTTACATATTTTCGTCCTCAGACTCATTTGAGTTTCACTCTGCATATATATCCGAATGTCACCGCGCAAATCTCAATTGTTTTCCGTAAAGCGCTTCAAATCACCTATCTGCACTAAATCAGCTATCACCTATCTGCACTCACCCGAGAGGCTGAAGTTCAAATTCCAAAGATCACTTACATCTTTCTTACGAGTGAAATACAAAATTACCATTGAACGAGATATTTGTCGGTGGTTGCAAGTTTCACTCGGCACACATAATCGTCACGCAGAGGAACTTTATCAATGCAAGAGCGCTTTCCTATGCCCACATGAGTTTATCTAGAGAGGAAGTTATCGAAAGACAAAAAAAGATCAAAGATATCTCACTATTCTACCATGTGCGTGAGTCAAAACACGTGCAGATTGCAATCAAGCATTTAGGCAATATTTTTCGATTCTGGCCGCTTTCGAGTTTCACTCTGCGCTTATCCGTCATGAGGCATAACTTCAGCAATGAAGGAGCGATGCCAACAACGAAAGATCAAAGAGCTTTGTCCAAAGTACAAGGATCAAAGACGACTCACATGATTCCAAACTTACAGACCAGGGTTAGAGCGAGAGAGTGTACAAAAGTGAGAGAATCCCTCTCGATTTCACACGCTCTCTCACTCCAAAGGCCTTTCTGGAAGGTTGACCGGTCTGTGGGATGATGTGGACTCACATCCTATCGCACCCGCACGTGAAAACATTCCACATTGTAATCGGACAAAACAATTTTCGGTGGTTGCAATTTTAAAGTTTCAAGCTGCGCACATATCCGTCATGCGGCATAATTTTATCAATAGCACCAGTTTTTCTTTTTCTTGTACTAATGAGTCTGTTACATGAATGGTCAATCTCAGATCAAAGCTCAAAGATCAAAGATCACTCTCACATCAGTCCGACTGCGTCGTCGCGGGCTGTTGGTGGAGCTGTTGGACGAGGACAGCAGGGAGTCGGAGGAGGAGGAGATGGGAGAAGACGAGTGAGGAATGGCTGAATAATTAAGGATTTTAATTAATTATGCTAATTAGAAATTTTCGTTCATTAACGCATATTTGCTTCACTGGCAAAAGACCCCTCTCCTACAAAAGCAGTTACTAGAAAATTAATGTTCACTAGATAACTTTAAAAAATGTCCGATGAAAGAAAACATTTTTGGAACCGATTTTTTAAACAATAATTTTTCGTCATCACTAGGCAACCAATCATCTCTAATTTGAAAAAAAAACCAACTCACGACTAGCCAGGGCGCTGTCCAACTCGAAGAGGCTGTGCCGGTGCGGCCGACTCTGGATCGCGTGCAACATGTCTGTCTGCTGCAGCTGCTGCAAGAATTACATCATGACTAGGCAATACGTCATTGCATTCATTGCAAAAAAACGCGCGAAACGTGTGAGGAAATTTCGGGAAATCGTGACGCACGGAAATGCCGGATTTTAGGAGATTATTGTGCGGTGATAAAACAGGGCAGGAGTGTGACAAAAAGCGGTCACCGCCCCGCATTGATCATGTCGGAAAATGCATGCACATTCTCAAGAGCGGGAGGTGATAACCGATTGAAAGAGAGAAAGAGAGTATGGAGAGGAATTTCTTTGCGGTATGAGATACAAGAGAGCGCAGAGAAGCAGAGTGTAGACGAGAGACAGGGTGGATTGAGGAGAGTGGCAGAGCCATTGAACAAGTATGCGAAGAAGTTGGCGGAAATCCCCGCAACAAGGCACGAATCGGCCAAATTTGGGAGTAAACCGTCGAAATAAAGGGGAAAGAAGAAGAAGGAGGAAGGAAGGTGACTAAGAGATTTGCTTGTGTGTGTTGTCTCTGAAAGTGCGATAAATTGCCGCATGATTCAGCGCAATTTGCAGGGGGAAAGATGTACTTTTGCCGATAAGGAGAAACTGAGAAGTGCCAGGGTGCAAGCACTGGTTATCGGAGAATGTCGCGCTGAATGGTTTTAAAATTGGATTTTGTCAAGAACGTTTCAATGTTCCAGCCGCCCAGCGAAGCTGTGATATGCGAAGGTTGGAACACGAAAGGGGCAGCTCACTGCGCGGGTCGAATATCCTTTCAAAAAAGGCGAATTTGAGCCAACCACAAGTACCCAACGTAGTATTACTGTATTGCTGTTGAAGAGGATCAAAAGGAACTCAGTATCGTGAATATACATATTTAGACCTAGAGGACTACCGGACAACTAATATTGTGCCCAATATACGATTTGGAATATGGATCTGGTGAAACACGAACTTGACCTCTCGCAAGGATGCAAATGCGCACAGATTTTAGCTCACACAACGCTCTTCAGGGCACACCATTCCACAGGCCGGTCATAATTACAGAAAGGGGCTTGGAGTTAGACAGTCGAGAGAGTCTCTCTCACTCTTGCATACTCTCTCATCCTCACACCTGTCTGTCGGTTTGGAATAATGTGAGCGGGTTCGCTATCGAGAGATCTCAATAAAAAATACGTTATGTACCACACGTCAGATGCGCTCAATTGCTCTTAGATTTTTGAGAACAATTCTCGTGCTGCACTAGATACTGCCCAATAGTGTGCGCAGTAATGCGGTGTTAGTTTTCCGGAAAAGCTCTTGGAAAAGCTAAAAAAGTGTGTTAGCTTTTACTTTTCCATTTCTCACGGCGGGCTCGGAAAAGCTAAATATTTGAATTCCCGCAATTATCGATTTTCGGCCATAACTCTGCTCCCAGTGCAGCTAGGCTTACCAAATTTGGTCCATGAAATCTAAATGCAAAAAGTACCCTAAAACGAATTTTCTAAATGCTAGCTTTAATAGGAACCGAGATACAGAAAATGCGGGAATTCAAATCTAACTGCTTTTCCGGAAAAGCTCGCGGAAAAACTAACACTCTCGATTGCTTTTCCAAGAGCTTTTCCGGAAAACTAACGCCACATAAGCGAAACTGGGATATGATCGCAATGAAACGCCAATTCGCCCTCTCATAACACTGTACAACGAGGAACTGCCCTTTCACCATCTTCGAATGAGGACACCTCCTCCTACCCCCTATCAAGGATAATGATCTCTCTCTCTCTCTCTCTCTCTCTCTCTCTCCCTCATCCTCCTCCTCCCCATCATCATACACAATACGCGACGATTGAGGGATAACCGTTAGTCATAATCAGACAGAAGGTCAGACGGAGGCGATAGAACACGGTCAAATGAGAGACCGCAGTGTGGCTAGAGCGCACTCCCCACTTTGAGCGCTCTCTTGCCCAAGCAGCGCTCTGACCCGCGGAATCGGCGTTACAGCGAGACCATCAAAAGGCGATAAGACGGGTTGAAAAGGGTCGTTTGCGACTAGTCGCTTTATGAGCACTGCTATCCTGACGAGCAATAGACTCGAGGCTGGCAAAAAATGGTCGAGAATTAAGGCGTCGTTTTGCGCTGTAACGACGTGCTTTTAGTCGACAGGAACAAAAAGTCCGGTAACATGAGGGCGAGAAAAGAGCACAAAAAGCGTTCGGATAATGGCGTTCTTAATTGCTCCTTTCCCATATGTGGATGGTGCGCAAGAGAGAGAGAGTGTGCGAAATGAAGAGATAATTGACCCGAAATCGCATTTCACGCGAACACCTCACAACGCAATACAAACCCATCTAACTCTGCGCCCAATATCGCGCTTCGTATTCTATTTTTCGGAGGGTTCGGGTGGTAATTCGTACGCTCCCGCCGCTACTGTACAATTCAATACGATGAAAGACGACACAGGGGACGATTTCTCGTACGCTTCTTTCATCTTTTTCCGCCCCGACATTTCTCCGTGTATCTTTTCGGTGGTTTCATCGGCGTGACAAAGAGGAGGCACGCGAAAAATGATCGAGTAGGGTTCGTAGTATCGTACTTGCTGAAAATATCGGAACGTTTACCGGAAAACGTGAAAAATATTCATTATTTGCATCTTTACGAGTACACATTATCATGATTTGCGTTTATGCTAATTCGACTAATCCGCATCGATTTGCCGGAATCTACCCGGATATGCCCGGTAAAATGTATAAAAGAAAGCGACAAATTCGATTGCAAAAAAGGGACAGAACCGGTAATTACTCGGCTGTGTACGGTAATGATGACAATTCGCTAACTTGGTCTGTTTTCGCATCGAATTTTCTACTTTGTTTCACACATTTCACCGGGCTTGTCCGGGTAGTTTCCGGTAAATCGAGGTGGACAAAAATATGAACCTACTCACGAGTCGTTAATAATTTTTTTCGCAAAGTAACAAAAAGTGAATATTTTTCACGTTTTCAGGTATACGTTCCGATATTTTGAGCAAGTACGATACAACCGCATTACTATTTTGTTTCTTCTTTCCACAAAATCCATCCGCTATCCCCGGGAGTCGCATAATTGAAATACACAAGTACGAGCAACGATGATCATACGAAAGGTAAGACAAACCCACTTTACGTCATTGTGAAACGTAAAAATTGCTGGGAAACCGCCGAAATAAGCAGAAAACTGGCGCTCGACAATGGCCGAGTGAATCATGGAGAAAATGTGCGCGCGTGAGCACAGGGCCCCATTATTGTCCCCCTGTTATGGTTGTAAATCGCCCCATTTCCAATAAAAACAGAAAAGCGAAAGAGAAAATGGCACTTTCGCGCTGGATTCAGCAGAATTTCACGGAAAACACATTTCGAAATTGAGAAAACAACAAAAAATGAAGGGAACAATGACCTTTCCGCCCCTCGCGCGTGTATTTATGATGACCACTATAGTGCAAAAAGTGCGCGCGGAACGGTGAAAACACAAAAACAAGGGAGGATCAGGGGACGAATAATCGGGAATAATCGGCGTTCGTAGTGTCTGTCTGGCATCAAGAATAGACGGCAATCTTTCGTATTTACTACTGACCGCACACGTAAAAACATGATGTATTTCCCAACCGGCAGATAACAGTCCTGATTCATGCTGAGGTGATCATGTTTTTGCAAAGTTTTAGGGACAGATCGACTGGCCAAATTCTCCAGAAAGGGGACGAGGAGAGAGAGAGCGGGAAAAATAGAGAGGGATACATTCACTCCCAAAGCAATGGAATAGTGTGCTGGCCATTTTTTAACCGAAATCGGCACTACTGTCTGCGGGAACTGGTACTATAGTCGATTTGCCAACCATTGGTCAAATATGAAACGACTTCCGGGAACTGTACGAGGAATGCAAATTCTCGGGCTATCACTTGGAATGATTTCCATACTTGGGTATGGAAATCATTCTAACCACCCCTTTCCACTGTATCTGAAAGAGGACGTCCGGGAATTGGCTCCCTCCATAAGTTGACGTCTTATTGCCCGCGCGCACAAAGGAATCAAAAGCGGAATACAATCGTCACTTGCGGAACAAAGAAATGATGATCGGGGTTTGATGGTGGAAAATAGAGGAGAATGATAAGGGTCTTCCTCGAGGGGGGAGGACGACAAAGAAGTGATTCAGAGAAGGGACAGGGAGCTGATTGTGCGTGGGTGAGATGAAAAAATCCCGATATGAATATCGTTGATTTTGACGTTTAGCAAACGACTTAACGGATTGCTGCAACCGTGAACCGCCGGGTTGCGTGAATAGTGAAGATAAAAGAGGTAGAGAAATGGAATGAATGCTTTGCACGAACGACCATCGCCAATTTGCAATGAACCTTAGACTATGGACTCACTGACTAGATCACTGTTGCCACTTCAAGCCATGATCTGCAACTGTTACGCCGAGATGCGTTACTCAAACATTTTCTAAAAAGGTTCGGACGCAACCACTTAACGAATTCTGTGTACAACCGCAGCACTTAATTATTTTCCGTAACAGGGATCTCCCGGGTTGCATCAACCTCAAAGTGACGGGTGATGATAATCAATTTTCAAGCGCAAGCGAAACGTGGCTGCTACGGGTGTCTAATCAGCGCCCGCTTCTCGGTATGAGTGATACTAGGAATGATACTCGGAGGGAAAGAGAGGGAGACAAGCTACAGCGAACCGGTGATAAATAAACCCACTGACGAATTCGAGTAGAGAAAAATCACCGAAATTGACTACACATGGCAGTTTTCGGTTACTGGTCGTGCATGTAAATGCAGCAGTCTAGGGAACACTAATATCTTGAAGAGTGCTCAGTGTATACTCTATTTCCACTCCTACGCTAAAGAACGGCTAGCGAGCGACAAAGACGCGAAGATTGGCGCAAGACCTGACAGTTCACGGCTACAGCGGCTAATGATGTTGCCACCTCCGTTGACAGCGCCAATGTATTCAATAGAGAGAACGCTGCCACTAATAATAGAGTAAAATTATGTTAGTGCAAATAAAAGAGAACGACTGCCTCTGGGGATGAGGGGAGGCATACAATGATTGTGGAATCGGATAGTGTGAAACAGCACGAGTGATAAGTGATAAGCTCTCACTCCTGATAATTTCAGTTTGACTCCGCCAGAAAGTGAGGATTCGCTCACTGGCGCCAGTCCTTATCAAACATGTTATCAAATTCCTCCCCTGATTCACCTCCTACCGACGAGAGACAGCGCGAAATCGAGAGGGTAAAGAGAGGCCAGACAGCGCGAGAGAGCGTGCGAAACGAGGAGAGAAGGTAGCTTCAAATCAAGACAATAAGTCACATGGCATGACGGAAATGGATGAATTGCAATCGGAGACCGATATTTGACGGGAGATTAGCACTGGATGCTGGTTGTTGCGCACTAATTGTGAGTAGAGTGCGAAATGTGAGACCACGCACTCTCCATTTCACACACTCTCTCGACCGGTCGGAGGATGAGAGAGTGTGCGAAATGAAGAGACCGTGGTCTCACATTTCGCACTCTAATTGTGAGCCTATAAGTCCAAATCTACGGAACGGGGAGTTGCGAGTAGGTTTACCCCGTATGAATAAACAAATCAATGACTGCACAATGATGAATCAATTTCTGAAAAAAATCGAAAAAATTTAAGAAAAACGAAAACAGGAGTGAGTTTAGTGGGTAGTAGCAAAGTCCGGCGAGCGAACGTTCCAATTCTAAGCTGATACGCTAGTGTTAAAACCCGATCATTCTTCTCGAGACTCTTCATTTCCCCCACTCTCTCACCCAACGAACGGTGCATAGTGCGAAACAAAGAGATTCGGCACCCTAGGTTGATACGCGGCGAGGAATGTTGCTCGCATTCCTCACGGTCCACAGACACAGTTCATCTCTACATAGAAACAATCATTCCTCGATTAGAATGTGGTCATACAACAGTGGTATCTCGAAAACGTAACCTTATCGGAATGGGCATCCATCAAAACCTCTTCATGACAAGGTGAAACACATTTCTCCCGGGCAGGGCGGTGCGCGGAAAGTTGACGTTTCTAGCGGAATATGATGTTAATGCAAATGCCACATTGAGCAATAAAGTATTAATAAATGGATATTATAGAGCCGATAAGATTGAAAATGCTTACATATTTCGACCATGCCAATTCATGTCTCGGTGAAACACAAAAGGAGGAGTGGATTCTATCGCTCACTCCCTACCTAAATAAATGCATGCGTTCGAAAGTGCAAACTATGCAAATTGTCGAAATGTATTTAGAAGCACCACAAAACAACTATGGGTTATTTATGAGTTAGGTAATTTAATTGTAAGTTAGCCGGAAGTGCATTCGCGCTGTTAGTGAACAACACCTGAGAGGAGGAAGGAACGGGTGAACGCTGTAACAGTGCACAGAGAGGCGGAACTGTCTTCGCCCTCTCACTTTCGCCTGCTCTCTCATCAACTCTAGCCGAGGAGACAGTGTGTTAAAGTGAGAGACGCTGATCACGCCATTTACAGCCACCATATCGTCGTGCGTGTGTGCTCGTGACGACAAAAAGAGAAGCCGACTGTTGCAAAACGTCGCCCGGCAGTACACCACGAAATTACGAAAAGCGCTTGGCGAACAAGGGAGCCCAAGCTCAGTTGTTTCCCGGGTGACGGTTGTTATGTCGTCATCACTAGGCAACAAACACGAAGTTTCCCCCACAGATTATGCAAAGTGGTAATGGTTACTGATTGCGCGAAAACAGGAAGTTTTAAAGGAATTTTTAACGTGAAATCAACTCTCAAAGAACGGTCAGATGTTCAATGGATTGATTTGAATGTCCTCACTAGGGAACACTCTGGAACAAAGTGTCGTCATCACTAGGCAACATGCGGAACAGAAAAACTTAACATGATTACACGAGTGGAGCGCATTAGATAAATAAGAGCGCGGAATGTGCGGAGTAGATCAAACAAATTGCGTGTCGCGGTAATGAAAAGTGTAAACAAGATGTGTCAATGAGTGAGAGGTTAGAAGAGAAGTGAGAGAGAGAGAGAGAGAGAGAGAGAGAATGAAAGGTTAGGAGCGCGCGTGAAAACTAGCTAGGCAAGTTGGTTGAGCATTTGCATCACTGAATTTTGATGACTACCTTTGAAATTAGCAAAGGAAACAACAAGTGGGTACGCAGTGCACTCATTCATTCATTAATTCATTATTTATTCCGTCAGAGTATCGCATACAAGAAAAATAGCTGTGAATGGGGGCAAGAAACGGATGTCCGTCGACGAGGTCGAATCGGTTTTATGCATGCAGCAAGGGTATGGGGAAGAAGGTACACGATACTAAAAGGATGGAAGTAACAGAGTGAAATTCAGAGAGAGAGAGAGAGTACTTCTAGTTCCTATAACTTTAGTGTTCTGTAGGCTTGGAACAGCGTGGCCGGAGATCTGACTAGTGAAAGTCACGAGAGACTCTGTATTGAAAAGTTAGTGTACCTAAGTGAGAAAACTAGCTGACACTCACTTGCTCTGAGTCAACGTGTGCTCACTACCTATGTTTGTTGTTAGTGTAGCGGGTTTCTGGCACACCTTCTCTGGATGAGTAATCCTGATTCGGAATGCTTACTAATTCATTCACGGTGAGATTTTATGATTAGTAAAGATAATCAGGGGAAAATGGTGAAAGCTGTGCATTTGCGACATTGATTCATCAAACCTACTGGATTAAAGGGGGGGGGAATCATTTCTACGAGGAAAATCAGTGATTTTTTTCAAAGTTAGAAACGCGCGTGAAAACCAGCTTGCCCAAACGTGCACTGAATCAACGTATTTGCACGTGTGCGCGCTGTGTTTGTTTGATGTGTTGTTAGCGCACGGGTGGGTTTCTGGCGCATCTTCCTTGTATGAATCGTCTATCCTTAGCAGGATTGAGGCACTTATGCGATGAAAAAAATACAGCCAGTGGGCACATAAAATCCCGCTGGTATACTTGAATCATGATGTGCGTAACTAATACGTTTGTTGTTGCCGAGGGGGTTCTGGCGCACCTTTCCTACAGGAAGAAAATAAGATTCCTCAACCCGCACGCTTTCTACCCGGTTAGACAGTGCTAGAGAGCGCGCCAACTCGAGAGATTCAGACAGTTACTCATCGGCGGGATCAGTGTGACTAAGTACCGGTACACTAACATAGTTGAAAATGGCCGGAAGTGAGCGAAAAATGAATAAATAGTATGGAAAAACGAGAGAGCGGATGATCCAGTGAGTAATAGTGAGTAGAAAACGGGAGAAAATAACGACGCGTACACAACTCGAACACGTTGCTTACTAACGACGTTTTGTTGTTGTATGAAAAGAATGAGAATTTGTAGAACAGAATGAGTGAAAGCACCCCGATTCTTACGAGCATGGACGACTGGAAATTTAGAGTAAGTAGTTTTTGTCGAAAATAGAATGATGTGAGGAGAAATGGCGGGAGACTGGGCGAAAATGAGAGAGTGCGGATAATTCAGCGAGAAATGGAAAGTGGAAGAGTGAAAATAGCGACGTTTTCGGCCAAAATAGAGTAAATCACCTTCGTTTCCTCACGTACTATTTTCTGCATGACGGGGTCCGCCATACAATAGCATCACTACATCTCCAGAAAGGGGTCAGCCTCGATAACTGCAGTAGCAGCTACTAACCCCTTTCTTGAAGAGGAGCATAAGAGATCAGCATGCCCACAACCCATGATAAAGTATTTGAATTGATTTGAGGAGTGGCCTAGCCGTGAAAAACATGCCTTCTCGTATTTTCTGCAGGTGCAAAAAAGGTGAAAGAGTCGTAAATATTGCCCCTGTGAGCGGCGCAATAAGAGTGTGACCGACTCTCGAGGTGTTTTCGACGACTTGCAAAGTGGGAGTCGTCCTATTCACTAGCCAGTTGAAATGTCGCGCACGTGATTCGCACTATCAGAATGGGGATAACTTCAACAGAATTGTTAAGTAATGGTTACCATAACAACACATAAAATCGCACTGAAATTATGGCTTTTAGATTTTTTCGCAGGCAGCATTTGAGAATGCGTTCGCGAGAAGCTAGACCGGCAATTAGAGCAATGGTTGGGCCTATCGCGAACTGAATCTTGGCGGTGTGCCCAAACCCGGTGTTATGCGTGTAGAGAGTGAAATCGAGAGAAAGATGATGATCGGGTGTAAGTGAAAGGAAACCGGAACTGACGCACAATTCGAATCATAACTGGGAGGAAGAGGTATTCGCAAGATTCAAAACGCCCTGGAATTTGTTGCTGACCCCCTTCGGGAGTTACTCCATTATCGTGGATAGAGAGGAACCGGAACTGGCGTACAACCCACAGTTTAAATTTATAACTGGGAAAATGAAAAATTCACAAGATTCCACTCCCTAGCAGTTGTGAAGTGAGATGGTTCTCTAACGTTCACTCTTTTTCTAGGCACTTTTCTGGAGTTTTTCTCCGATTCGAAAAATTCGAATCGTTATCGGGGAATGGATGAATTGGCAATAATAAGCTGAGGAATGAGATGAGAAGTGAAAGAACTACACTCAGAAAAAAGTCACGGCGGATCAGGACACAAAGTGAAAATGTTCACTTACCGGTAAGTGAAATGTCTCTTATTTCTAGTGACTTTCACTTACAGGAAAGTGAACATTTTCACTTTGTGTCCTGATCCTAGTGACTTTTTTCTCAGAGTATAGACCCTTTCAGGAGCTATATTGCGGACCGGAACTGACGCATCAAATTTCATTGATAAATTGGGGGTGGGCGGGAGGGGTGAGGAATTTGCACTTGACGAGGAACGTTATCTTTAATTGTCCATCACAACATATAGTGAGAAGGTTAATAGGGCGATACACGAGAGGAGGGGGCGGGGGTGATATGATAATTGATATCATTAGAGGTGCGACGAAAACAATATAATAAAGAATCCGCGGGGGTTGTTTTAATGATCGAGAGGCTCCGCACATGATTCCAAACCTACAGACCAGGGTTAGCGCGAGAGAGTGTACAAAAGTGAGAGAGTCCCTCTCGATTTCACACGTTCTCTCATTCCACACTCAGAAAAAAATTACTTCGCCATGCATGCGAGTTAATGATTGAATTACTTAGTTTATGCAGAGAGAGCGTGGAAAGTGTGGAGAGCTTAAGTAATTTAATCATTAACTCGCATGCATGGCGAAGTAATTTTTCTCTGTGTGCAAAGGCCTTTCTGGATGGTTGGCCGGCCTGTGGAATGATGTGTCCGGAGAGCGATTAGCGTATTTTAGTGTGAACTCGGTATCGGATTGGAGTGACAACACGCAGAATGCGCAGCAAATTCCAGAGAAGAAATGTCACGTTGCTTTAAAGATTGCGTGCAGCGTTGATCAACCGGGGTTGCGCAATGAAAAACACGTTTTTGTGTTTTCTGTTTACAGAAAAAATGCACGTTCTGCGCAAGAACAACAATATAAGTAGATTCAATTGGTAACATTCACTCCGCACAACACGTTCACAATGCGCTAGAATGAGTAATGATCAGGCTCTCCTTGTTCTGCATAATCTCTCATCGATCAGACATGCAGAATTAAGCGCGAGAGAGCATGCAGAATTGAGAGGGTCAGACCATTACTCTCTAGAATGCTTACTACGCGCTTTCCGCCACTGAAACAATCGCGATTTGTCCCCCTCTCGCTTATGCCGAAATCCGGTAATCCGCCTAGTCATAGGGGCAAATACCACTAATCGCGCACCAAATACCGGTCATCGGGCGCTTTTAGTACACAGATTGGTGAGCGAAAATCAAAAAGCTAATGCAAAGTACATAACTAAGTCCAATAAGACACTGGTTCCAATAGTAATTTCGACTACATCCATCAAAAAGAAATGGAAATGGCAAGCTATTCCATTTTATGGTTACGTCACGTGGAACAACTTCGAAGCTGACACTTACTTTACCTACTAGTGTTTACGGAGTAATAGTTGTACAACTTATTATTAGGGGAGGTAATGCCCCCCTCTGAGCACCGCGCACGAACACAGCAAAGTTTGTACGAATTTCGACGCCGGTGGAACGCGCTCTCTCGATTTCGCACACTCTCTCCTCTCCCTTTTTCTCCCTCGCCGTCTCCTCGATTCGTGCACTCTCTAACAACTCATATTTACGCTCCTACTTATGAGTGTTGTGCACGAGGGAGGATTGCTACAGATTGGGGACCGGGTGGGTGGAGATGGTACGTGAAAATATGTGCATGAGGACAGCATATGTATTAGCCGTGTTCGACAAAGCTCGGAATATAAAGCAGAACACAGTCTCACGGGAGTGCAATGAAAGTAGCATTTGAGAAATAGTACTGAAACTCCGCCCACTCATTTGAATTGCTGAAAATCGTGGTGAATTTTCTCCCACACAGAATTTTAGCGTACTGTAGCTATTACTCCCCCAGTGTCTAGAGGAATCCACTGAGCGGCGATTCCGCGAGAATGGGGCGAGCTAAGTTGATCAGTGTCACATCGGCCTACTTGGCTCAGAGGTAAGTTTCTACAGTATCAATCTAGGGGACGGGGTTCGACCCCCCCATGCACCTTCTCTTGCTGATTTTTGTGGGAGACTGAATTTGTTTCAATCATTCTTTCGCGCATACGGTAGATAGCACACCACGCGTGCATGGAGTGCATTTCCTTCAAATGCAGTGGCCATGATACTGTGAGAAATGAAACCTAGATGAACCTAGCGGAACGAAATTTTCCCGGTTATTAAAAAACCATTCCGTGCCCACATGGTAAGATGAGGAGACGGATTGCTGGTGATTTAAATGTTCTTATGGTGGACAAATTAACGCACTCTCGTAGTCCGAGTATATGAAGTGGCTGTGAAACCTAGATGCGCCCAGAAAAGGTCAGCTGTTCCCTCTCCGCCATTTGAACCGTTATTTAGCTGATGGAAAAATGTATGGGTGGTGCATTTCAAGGTTGGCTCGAAATCAAAGAGCATCGGCCATTGCAAATGATAATGCAACCTAGAAGAACCCTCTCGTATTTGCACGATCTCTCGCGGCTAACCCTTTCCTGGAAGCTCAATGGCGGTGGAGTGTCACATGATTCCAAACCAACAGATCAGGGTTAGAGCGAGAGAGTGCACGAAAGTGAGAGAGTCCCTCTCGATTTCACACGCTCTCTCACTCCAAATGCCTTTCTGGAAGGTTGGCCGGTCTGTGGAATGATGTGGTGTGTGGCGTTCGCTAATGAAGCCGTTCCCGGCGTAAAGATAGCGTAAACATGAAAGAGATTCCCTCTCCATTTTGCCCGCTCTCGCTTCGAACCCTTTTCTGTAGGGTTGACTGGCTTGCCGAATGATGGGTGTAATGCAACTACCATGCCGTGTGAAGGAACCGTCGTAAGCCCATGGTTCGAGGAAATGTAGTGGCAGCGAAACTTGAATACACCTTGAGAAACACCTTCTATTTTTCCTGTTTTCCTGGCAATTTCCTATTTTCCAATTTTCCTGGAATATTTTCCTGGCGAATTGCATGGAAATTATCTTCGAGTGGATTGATCACAATTATTGGGTTCCGATTTTATAAATAATTATTGAACAAAAAATTGAACGAGTTTCACAGTGCGAGAACGTCAATTGCTAGTGAAACCTAACTGAATCTCAATCATCATCAATCGTCAATATTTTGATTACGAGCATTTGCACTAGTGTTGACCACTCGAAAAGTCGAAACAAAGTGTTTCGACTCCGTTCCGGAACAGTGCTATGTTTTTTTGCTAATCTTCCATTGTTCTCGAACAAAGGATATTTTGAGTGGTCAACCCTAATTTGCACATTGTTTGGCTAAATGATGATGGTGGGTGTTGATTTACTGAAAGAGAATAGTGGGAGAATCGCAGTGCATTCACAGCGCGATAATATAAAATGCCTGTGAAACCTAGGTGCACCTTGGAAGATTGCTTGGGGCGAAAAGAAAAATGAGACTGAAAAAATACATAGGCGCCTTTTCAACGACATCTAACACCTTTTGATAACCTTTGGCCCACGGGTCACCGGGTCAGAATCAACACCTAATCGTCGCTGTGACGCCTAAAATCCTGATAATCCCTGATGATCGGATCAAAATCTGCAGTGAGAAATGACGCGCCGGACGTGAGTTGAGAGAGAGAGAAAGAGGATTCTAGGAAAGGTGTGGAAATCACGGATTAGGGTGTGTCTATGACATTTTTTTGCAAGAAGGAATGAGATGGTGAAGGAGAGCAACAGACGAAAAAAAAAGTTTTTGTGCGCGAGTGCTATTGCTAAAGAAGGAGTATAATTACAAACTGGCTAACATAGAGGAAGAAAGATGCAACGAGGTTGAGCGAGAGAGATAGAGAGAGAGAGAGAACTGTCCGTGCAATCACTGATCAAGCTTCTCTCTTCTCTTCTTGACTTCCTGCACCGCCGCGTAATCTGCACGGGAGATGGTGGAGAAAAGAGAGGTGTAGACAACAAGAGAAGTGGTGAGAGAGCAGACGAAACGAGATAGGCAGACGACGAGAGGCTTTCTTGGCACGGAGCCAGAGAGGTAAGCAAGAAATTAGAGAGAGAGAGAGAGAGAGAGAGAGAGAGAGAGAGCGGAATCGCTCAAGCTTGAAAGATTGCACGGTGCACGCGCGCAAGAAATCTCCATCGCAAAAAGTCCGAGCACACGCATGGGTGAAACCGACTACTGACCACTGGTTTGGGAGTGAGGATAAAAACATATAATTGTTACATCATCACTAGGCAATACATCAATGCGAGCACTTCCGAAGTGATTATAGCAGGGAAAAGAACGATTGTGATTTTAAACAAGTGAATTGCGTAATCACTACGCTATTTATTCGCATAGATTAATCTCGGAAACGATAGGCAGTGGGTAATGCAAACTGTTAACGAAAAAATCCGACACACGCTTGAGTGAAACTGATGACCACTGGTTTGGAAGTGAGCAGATGGCATTGTTGCGTCACCATTAGTCAATACTCGCAGCAAGCAACTGGGAAATGGAAAATTATGAGAGAAAAAGTTCGTTCAGATAGGGTGTTGTATGAAGCGACAAACCTAATAACGATCTCTGCGTTCTAACATTCCGAGACTTTGAAATGATCATGAAACGTAAATTAACCGACTATTTATTATATTCGTTTTGGTATTTCCAGACCGTCAAGCTGTTTTCACATAATCGCGTCGCACCTACGTCAGAGGTCTAGAGCGGAGAGTGTTTAAAGTATTTTCGACACAACAAAACCCTCGAGATCCAATCGGAAATGTTGGCAAACCGACTCCACGTGTGTACAGGTAATCTTTTTTTTGTAGGAGGGTAGGCATTTACGTCAGAACTACTAAGTGAGTCTCAACAACACACGCACAGAGAATGAATATACTAAGATGAGACACCGAGTATATGATACACTCAATATTGAGTATATTCGCGCGTCGAGAGAGCGTGTGAAAACGAGAGAATATACTCAATATTGAGTATATCATATACTCGGTGTCATATCTCAGTATAGAATATACTCAATAGTAAGTATATTCATTCTGGGTGCATATGAGCAAATATTACGGGGCTTCATCGTGAAACCCATTGCATAGTGGTGATGCTACGACAAATGTAAATCATTGGGCCGTCATAATTCGTTTATGCACCTAAAGATGTTCGAATAGCATTGATTTGATTTCGGTCAGAAAGAAAAAAAAAAGTCAATCAGAAAGCGGCTCCGATCCCGCAACTCGGTCTTATAAAGTAGTATTGAAACATAGAGCTGCCTCGTCGCAGTTGATTAATAACTCATTGGTGCACATTCTTAAAATTCCGAGAGATCTGATTTAACTGATCAAACTTGCTTCATCTATATTGCTCTAGCAAGCAAACAAATGATGGAAGAACACCTACCTGGAGGGAAAAGTGATTAGGAGAGTTACTCAAGCTTCACATCGTTCTGCAGCCTAGTAAGCTCTCCAGAAAGGGGCCGATATCGTTTTTACACACTTTCTCACTTCTCATACATTTCAGGAGATTTTATCAGACGGTGAATTAGTGTGATGCATAAATCACTCAAGCTCGATAGGCACGATTTCTCCTCACGCGACACATCATTCCACAGGCCGGTCAACCTTCCAGAAAGGCCTTTGGAGTGAGAGAGCGTGTAAAATCGAGAGGGACTCTCTCACTTTTGCACACTCTCTCACTCAAACCCTGGTCTGTAGGTTTGGAATCATGTGTGACGCGAGGAAGAGTGCGCCCAGCAAAAAGTCCGCGCACGAGAGAGAAATCGCTGACCACGCTGGGTTACGAGCGAATTGGAAAAGAGACGATTGCGTCATCACTAAGTAACAGCGAGTGAACAAGGCTATTTAGAGATTGGACGGAGATAAACTGTGTTGCACCATGGCTAGATAAGAAAAGCTTCAATTTGCCAGTTTATGATTAAAATATTTATTTTAAAATGTCGCCATTCAAGGTACCAGCGCGAATTTCAAGAACGTAAAGTGCTTATGAAACCTAGATGAAGCAGGCGATATTTTACCAAAATTCAAACTAGCGAGAATTATATGTCGATAAGATATTCAATTGCGTCATCACTACGTCAGAAAGCTATATTGAAGTGCACAGCAATCTCGGCAATAACAAAACTCTTGAACATCCGGGGCGGAAATGTCTGCAAACCGAAAAGAGGAAAGAAAGAGTGCGCGGGGACAAAAGAAAGCAAGCAGATACGAGATTTGAACGAATGAGTTTGAGGTCAATTAGAGAACGGCAATTTATTTTACTAAGCTCTAAGGTCTTACTAAGCAAGACATAAGGAAACCTAAGTGAACAAGTAGATACGTGTAGTTTGATTAGGTGAGAATGCGGCCAATGCACGATCATAATATTTGCTTTCTAATAGGCGCATTGCATTGGTGTTGCATTCCAATTGTGCACAACACCATGGTGTTGCGGGAGTGCACTTTCGATCTTCTGTTGTTTCGTGATCTCACTCACTCCGACGTGATTCAAAGTGCATTGAGTATTACATTTACAAAATGATACGATCATACCAAAAAGCCGAATAACGAACTTCTGTTTTTTTTCCATACAGGAACATTGGCGACCCTCTCGCTTTTGCGTGCTCTCTCGTCTCGGTAAACACAGGAAGTCCCCAGTTCTACATTTTGTTTGATCGTATCATTTTATAAATGTAATAACACACAGCTAGGAAGGTGAACAAAGGGAATGTAATGGCGACGATCTCTACCACATGATTCCAAACCTACAGATCAGGGTTGGAGCGAGAGAGTGTACAAAAGTGAGAGAGTCCCTCTCGATTTCACACGCTCTCTCACTCCAAAGGCCTTTCTGGATGGTTGACCGGTCTGTGGAGAGATGTGCTACCGACAACGCACTCTGTATTACTTGGAAGTAGACTTTGAACTGCTTAAGTGATTTGTCCTAAGTAGAATAATAGAGAACGTGCTTATGACTCAAGCGAAGATCAATTTAGAAACAAGAACCGCTCGTTATTTGCTCGGGAACATATATTTTTAGAGTAACCGCTGAGAAATTACTTAGAAAGTGTCGCTCGTTTTGTTTGCTGATCAGATTACAATCGACGGGTAAAGCAAGCGAGTGAATTTTGGCGCAAAAAGGCGAAAGACAAACAGTACATAATTTCTTCCAGGAAAATACTTCTAAAAATCGTTACGTTTAAGAAAAACGACGATAATCCGAGAAAATAACTTAGAATTATTTAGAACAACTTATTGGGGTATATTTGAAATCGGAATCGACACTGATTATAGCAAGCAACTTCTGTCATGACATAATCCAAGAGTGAAGCACTAATGTGACGGTGTTAAAAGAGTTGCATGAACAAGGCTGCAAAGGTGAAGAATGGAAGGCACAATCATTGCGTAATATCCACACTGAGAGAAATCCTACTCGTAATACGACATCTAGTTGGCACGCCTACTATTACATTTATAAAATGATACTAACACGCAAAAAGTCAAAATGGTACTTCCTGTGTTTACCAAAGCGAGAGAGCGGGCAAAAGTGAGAGGGTCGCGTACGTGCCTGTGTGGCAAACAACGGAAGTCCGTCATTTGACTTGTTGGTGTGATCGTATCATTTCATAAATGTAATAATATATAAGTAGGCCTACTTATAAATTAGTAGTCGTGCCTACTTGGTGTCGTATTCTTTTTTCTAATTTTCTAATTTTCTAATTTTCGTAGGATTTCTCTGTATGCAACCAATAAACGGTGAAAATATTTCCCGTAGTCAATCGATAAGTGCCGGAAATAACTCGAGTGACTAATCGGCCCGGGTGCGTTCGGATCTGGGAAAACGGGTGTGCGAGTGGGTTGGTTAGTCTCTTTCTCGTGTGAGATTCGGGTGGATATTGGGTAAATAGAGCAAGCGAGTGTGATTCCTATGAGCGAGCGAGGACATCGTGTTGAATCTCACTGGAGAGATACTCTCGGGAGAGAGAGAGAGAGAGAGAGAGAGAGCGAGGGGCGATTACGGAAGAACTTGAGGAGCGCATAAGTGGGACACACGCGAACTCGCATCGTTCAAGGCTCCAGAGAGGGGTTCGGAGTGAGAGAGCGTGCAAAATCGAGAGGGGCGAGCTCCTTTCGTGCGATATTTCTTCTTCTGAGCCCTTTCTTGAGGTTTAAATTCGTGTTCTTAAACAATATGCAACAATAAAGGTCACATCATTCCACAGGCCGGTCAACCTTCCAGAAAGGCCTTTTCAGTGAGAGAACGTGTGAAATCGATAGGGACTCTCTCACTTTTGTACACTCTCTCGTCTTAACCCTGGTCTGTAGGTTTGGAATCATGTGAGGTGTCTGAATTACCGAAATAGAAGTGGCGGTGTACGGGCGCGATGCACTCGTCTTGTCTAAAATCACATGAAATGAATTTATTGTCTCTGCAGCTTCGAATGATTACTGCAACAGAGGAAAGCAGATGATAACAGATAGTTGAAACATGAAAATGGCTGCGACGCTGCGACACTGAATACAGGTAAGCGAATAATAGATGGGAATTTCTAATTCTTGGGGATAGTTCGAAATCTTTAGCGATACAAAACGCATCGTCGAACGAATCGGGCACCACATGGCGCGCTCTAAAGATCGGCGTGAAACTCGTTGACCAATTACTCGCTGAGTCGCTAGAAACCTAGAGAAGCTTCCCCGTTTGCCGAGTGGCACAACCCTAGCCAATTCGGGGTTTGACGGATAGGGGAAGAGGAGAACAGAAGTAGAGCGATTTAATATTCTCGCGATGGATAGTAAATAAGGATCACGATCTCAATCACTCAAAATACAATACAAATAAGAGTAACGATTCTGTTAGTTGAAAAATAAGAAAACGAAATTTAAAATTTTTGCAGGTCCAGTAAGCGCTTCCACGAGTAAAGGAAAATGGTGAAAAGATCTTTCATCCATTCATGATTGAGACTGAAAGTTTTTCCCGCCTCTCTTGATGTGAGATCACGGTCTCTTCATTTCGCACACTCTCTCTGTGGGCGAGAGAGCGAGCGAAATGGAAAAATAAGAGACAGTGGTCAGAAATTTCCCCCTGCACTCCGTTTGAGGTCAATAAGCGAGCATGCAGTTATGAGAGCGTGCATGAATTGACCTTCTTTCACTGTGTTCTTTATGCACCTGGAAAGTCACTCCCCTCTTTTTTTTTCTCTAGAATTTTATCCCCTTTCGTATGCCAAATAGATCAAGAATCCCGAAATAATGCCATAAGAGAAGCTGAATCTGAGATCGGCTTAAATTAGAGTAATTGTCCTTCATTCTCTCCTATGTTATTTTTAAAACATTGGGTCTCAGATGCTTTAATCGAGGAAATATTTATCACGTGTGTAATGACAATGAGAAATGATGCATCTTCTAAAGTAGAAGATTCAGTCACACATTTTTCTTCTTCTTCTGAATCAAAATAGTTTGCCAGAATCATGAAGGTCGATCGGCTCTTCGTGATGTGTATTTTCTCTCGAACTCCTGGGGTCATGAGCGAGAGAGTATGTTGAATTGAGACTCTCTCTTCCTCTATTTCCCACGTATCGCGCTTTTTGAAGGCTCGGAATGATTTGTGTAGAGTGGGTTATCAATAATTACTGAAGTGGTAGAAAGCAACAAAGTTCGACATCTGAAACATGAAAACCCCCACGAAATATATCTATTCACACAGCTGTAGAGCGACCAAAGCAGCCAAGCATGATCCATTCCCTTGACCCACTCACAACGAAAAAACTCTTAGAGTATAAAACACCATATGTCGAGACGGAGAGTTTGAAACTCTAATTTTCGAGAGAGTGCACGAAAACGAGAGACGCGCGCTCTCATTTTGCCACGCTCTCTAACAGTAGAGTTTCAAACTCTCCGTCTCGACATATCAGGATTAGTGTTTTTTCTTTGAGAGCAGTTGCCTCGAATTCGAAGATCCCGACCACCTCTGCCCCCGAATGATACGTCCTGCAGGCCCTTGCCTTGATTTCAGGATAAATATGTATTTATGTATATGTATGTAGAGCGTCGCAAGTACCACATATTAATGCAATTAAAATGCAAAAATATGGTGTGCTAATAGAATTTCACTGGGTCTTCCGTAGTGTTTTGCATCTTTATTATCGGCGTGAAACGTCTGAAAAAACAAACTTCCTAAAAATTGCGGAGTAAACCTTCTTTAGAGAATTGTTTTTCTTTGGCGCGGCGCTTGCCAGTTTTGTGTTTTATACGCAAGGGAAAAGCCGATATGAAACAGCCGTCGCAATACAAGGGTTTTTCTCCTTGATAATCATAAAAATGAGCAAGCAACACATCGCTGATATTACAGTTATAAAATGATACGATCACACCAAAAAGACAAAATGCGAACTTCTGTTGTTTACTAAACAGGAACGTTGGCGACCCTCTAGCTTTTGCGTGCTCTCACGCCTCGATAAACATAGCAAGTAAGATGTTGACATTTTGTGTGATCGTATCATTTTATAAATGTAATAGGTTGGCTCGAGAAGGTGGGAAAACGGCATCATAAAGGCTTTTGTATTCCTCGCAGAACGGACCACACATAATTTAGCAAGCCAAATATCCCTCCAGAAAAGGGTCAGAGGCGAAATAATTTTTTGATTATTACAATTTTAAAATCATACGTTCATAACATGGTCTACTTGTGCGTGTACTCTCTTTCTATACCTCGGCGCGTCTCTTGCTTTGCCATGCTCTCTCGCCAGCGGAAATTGTCTTTAGCCGCGGAACGTTTTAATATTTTGGACGAGTGTTTGTGAATTTGTAATAGAGAGATTCTCCTATTAACTCATCATGTTTTTTTCGCACTGTTTCACATCTTTACCAGAAAAAAAAGATTTGGATCAGAGAAAAGTCGGGGGCAGAGAAAAGTAACAGAAAGCTGAAACGAGAGAACGACTACTAAATGAGATCTGCAGAGAACATAACTCTTCAGAAAATGTTTAAAAATATTATGAATAAACGTATCATAATTAATTGTTACCGTCCATGTCACATGATTCCAAACCTACAGATCAGGGTTAGAGCGAGAGAGTATGCTAAAGTGAAAGAGTCCCTCTCCATTTCGCACGCTCTCTCATTCAAAGGCCTTTCGCTAAGGTTGACCGGCCCGTGGAATGATGTGTGTTGAACACAGAGCACGAACTCTCTAAAATGTGCCTTTCAATATAATTCGATTCTCTTATATTCAAGAGAGTTCGCTCTCCACTCTCTTCAATTCGTACACTATTCATTCATTCATTCATTCATTATTTATTCCGTCAGAGTATCGCATACAAGAAAAATAACTGTGAATGGGGGCAAGAAACGGATGTCCGTCGACGTAGTCGAATCGGTTTTGTGCATGGCAGCAAGGGTATGGGGAAGAAGGGTTAGAGCCAATTCTTAACAATTGATTCAGGGAAAAAGGAGTTGGGAGCCATCTCACAAACTCTAAGAGCTATCTCACAAACTATCTAAGAGAGTTGTGTTCTCTAGAGGCTCATGGTACACTTGAGATCGCCATCGATATTGTAACCAAATTCAAATAAATAGGCCTTTACAAACCATTTGGCTGATGGTTGGGTGGGAGTAATAAAAACAGTTTTAGATACGAGAGAAAATCGCGGATCACTCCTCCTTCGGAATTTGGACCTTTCATATGGGTAACAATGAAAATCGAATGTTGGCTAAAATATGAAAGTTCTGCTTATTTGCGTGAGCCGTTTATTCAAAATATGAATTATTGTGTCTGTTACTTTCCGCAGCGAACAGAGAATCAACGCACTTGGAAAGTTGAGAATATGAAGCGGAAGTGAAACCTAAATGCACCTCTCTACTAAGCAATTCAGCGATTCCAGTAAAAGTCTGAAGGTCTTCACAAGAGGGATGGGGAGTGACATTCATTGACTTGAAAATGTGCACTGAATCGTCTAGACTATTGCCACAGGAATAGGGGATCGTGAAGGGAGGGGGGGAATGTTACTGCTGCATTACAAGAATGTCCTAGATGTCGCTAGATCCGAAGAAGAGATTGGGCCCTCCGGATTGAACTGGCCTATTATGCGCTGGCCTTAGCAGTGACTCCCTCAGGACTTGGAGCCTAGATAAGGGGATGCCTTTACCTTTACCTAGATGCCGGGTGACTGAAAGACACCCGAGAAAGCCTGATAAATAAGCCCACTAACAACGCAGCAGAACGTAAGCGAAAAATAAATCTTGAAAAAACTAATTGTTAATATGGAGAGTATACCTGTTCAACCTTATGGTTTCGTGCAATAGTAACTGACAACGCAACCAATTGGACACAAGTGTAAGCTCTCTAATGACTGGCGTGAAACTATTTGTTGCCGAGTCGATACAAACCACCGCTAAAGAAGGTTTTCCGTTTGTCGTCTGGCGCGGTGCTTGTCAATCTGCGGTTTCACAGATAGGCGAGGAGGGAGAAAATATGACGCGATTCAATGAGATGTTTGCTTGATGACCAGCGACCTTGGACGACCTTGCTTGATGACCTTGGATGACCAGCGCAATACAAATTGAAAGTGTAACAGTAAGTTGTGCTCCGCATTAAACGCCGTAAACTAAATTTTTATTATCATGCATAAATACAAAAAAGAGGAAACGGATAATACAGGGGAATGTTGGACTACAGGAAGGATCAGTGTCGATTTTCCTCGAAATTGCAGTAGAAAAGCGGAGGAGTCGAGGAGAGAGGGTGAGCGGCACATTTTTATTCGCATTATTTGCATCCTAGTGAATTCATGTTGCCGCCCGTCTTGATGTCATTGGGGCTATGTGCAAAGGACAATCCCTTGGCAGTAAACATTAGAGTGCGCAATGTACCACGCACTCCTCATTTCACACACTCTCTCGGCCGGTCGCTTGGTGAGAGAGTGTGCGAAATGAAGAGACCGTGGTCTCACATTGCGCACTCTAGTAAACATGCAGCACAATAATTCCTACGAACTAATACTTCTTCTCTTGTTCTATTATCCAGGCAGGCCGCCGAGTGCGCCAGTGAGACCGCCGGAGAGGCCTCCGCGCACGAATCCTTCATTATTTTAATTTGTTCAATCTTTTTTAAAATAATTTATTTAAATACAAATAAAATAATCACTGAAGTTCACTAAATATTGTGCTGCAACAATATTGTATTTATTTGGTGACATCGTAGTCTGCATGTTGCTTCATAATACTGCATTCTACTAACTATAACTAAGTTAAGTAAATACTACTAACTAAGTAAATACTAACTACTAACTAAGTTATACTAACTAAGTAAAAACAATGCATTCAAATTGTCGGCATGATGAATGATTGATTTGATATATTTTAATAAAATTTAGCAAAAATACTTACTCGGTCGAGAGGCGTCAACGGCGATAATGAGTAGCAGAGCAATAAGGAGATACTTTAACATCTTTTGTCGATTGATCGCAAACTGAACTATTTATTTTATTTTTCTTTATTTATTTATTGCACCCGCATAAGGCGTATACAGTTAAAAAAATGATAAATAATAAAAAAATGGGAAAAAATAATTTGGGTAGGAAGGTGAGGGGCAGAGCAATGTTTGTGAACGAAAGGAAGGTTAGCTGCAGATTGGAGGGGGGAGCATAAATGATTGTAGATGGTGATTCAAATTATGCGCAAGAAATAACATCATATCAGCAATTCGCTGTGCAGCGCGAGAACATGAAGCGGCGATGAAACAGCGATGAACCTTGCGAAACTCCAATTTCCTTGAGTTAGTATATTTGCTGTAAGAAGGACAAGAAATTTTGGAAATTTACAAACGATCGTTGGTGGTGGCCAAGAATGAAGGAACTGTCGTAGAGTGAGCATATTAAGTGGCTGTGAAACATAGTTGTGCCTTGGGCAAATAATTTGCTTTCCCTTCGCCACGAGAGCCACCTGATCAGATTGGCTGATCAGAGCTGTTTGCTGGTTAGGTTAGGGGGTAATAAAATGCTGCTAACAATTTCAGATTGGGAGAGAAGTTCCATTCCCTTATTTTTTTAGAAGAATATCCATTCCCTTGACCCAGTTGCCTCGAATTCGAAGATCCCGACCACCTCTGTCCCCGAATGATACCTCCTGCAGGCCCTTGCCTTGATGTCAGGATAAATATGTAAATATGCATGTATAGATTTCACTTCTGTTATAGGTAGCAATTATAACCTAATTTTCGCTAAACAATGCACTTTTTATGAGGCATATTACTTATATAAATTTGACTGTCCGAAATATGAATGATTGTGTTTTCGACAGCGACCGGTCGACAAATCAACGTGAATTGAAAGTGGTGAAAATAAAGAGGAAGTGAAACTCAGATGCACCTCTCTACTACGCTATCGAGCGATGACGTTAAAAGTCAGATTTTTTTCATCAGCTGGGAGTGGCATTCTTGGATTTGAAAATCTTTACTCGATAACCTAGACGTTCGGACGCGTCGATTTATTCCCCTGTGAGACTCGTTCAATCACCATGTGTATATTCCACTGTCTAATTATTTCAAACCCCGGCCAAATTTTCAAAGAGAGGAGCGAGAAGGGAAAATCTAAAAGTCGCAGGAATTGTCTCTCACTTTTGCACGCTCCCACTTCAATGACCCGTTTATTGAGATTTGGTGCAAAGGCTTGGAATTAGACTTCGAGAAATAGCTAAACGACGGGTTGTATAAGAGGCAAATGCACCGCTCCAGCAGTGAGAGATTGTGAGAAATGAGGAGAGCGGGGATTGATTTGCCTCTTACGCAACCTGTTGTTTCGTTATTTCTCGAAGTCTACTTGGAATGATTTGAGAAAAGCCTTTTACCCCTTCATGGAGGATTACTTGTGGAATGTGCGGCGTTCGTACAGATGAAATGGTGGAACGTTTTATTCGATGCGCTCGTGCAATAAGAACATGTTATGTTTAGTTCGTGGCGTGAACAGATGTAGAGGCTGTGAAACGGGATTGCACCTGGCGAAAGTTCCTGCTGTAAGATGTGGAGCTATGAAGCCGTTGGAACGGTCGGTTTTTTATTGGTGTTTTGAAGAGCACAGTAAACAAAAATTCAATGAGTTTCACATGAAAATGAAATGAAGTGTTGATGACATCTAATTGGAAATTAATTCTGAAGTAGACGATTGAATAATCAAAACCTCGATAATGATGAAATAATCGATAAACTGTAAACAATTCAAGTGATAGGCTTCAGTGATACTTAAAAAAACATATTTGGTCATTGTTTGGTCAAAAGACGATCTTTCTATGCTGATTGATTGGGAATCGCAGTGCATTCACCGAGCGAGAATATCAAATCCCATGATTCCAAACCTGCAGACCAGGGTCAGGACGAGAGAGTATGCAAAAATGAGAGAGTCCCTCTCGATTTCACACGCACTCTCACTCCAAAGGCCTTTCTGGAAGGTTGACCGGCCTGTGGAATGATGTGAAATGCTCGTGAAACCCAGGTGTACCTCGGTTAAAGAAGGAGTGAAGGGAAAGGTTCCCAGCTGGAAGTCCCTGTAACTGCAATGAGCAGTACTGTAAGAGCTCGGCAAACACAGAAAGTGTAAATTCAGAGACTCGAACGTGTCCATGGAGGACTGGTAAGGATTATCCTCCCACCAAGGAGACAATGGATAATCGCAAAGGCATTTAAAATAGGGAGGGCGCTGATTACACGAGACGGGGTTGAGACAGGGGGAGAGAAGAGTTGAAGAGTGCATGCAAATCGTAAACGCAGGGGTAACGAGCGAGAGTCGAGGGATTATGCAGCTCAGTTAGAGATTTTGCAGCCTGTTGGCTGATACACATACGGAATCCCTGATCATCACGTAAACTTTGCGCGCGCATATCTCCGTCAGTTTTCGAGCTAGAGATTTGAAACTTCGGGGATCTCTTATCGTAGAGGCAAGCAATCGACGTGTGTTTCCACTTTACCCACAAAAATATTCCCTTCACTCCTTCTTTAATGGTATTGTGTGAAAAATTTGTGTTGACTCAAAAATGTTGTCAAAAAATGTCAAAAAAAATCACAGTTTTAACGAAATCGTAGGCCTCGCAATAATATTGCGAGGCCTACGATTATCTAATCTATCTAATCTAGTCTAGTCAGATTATCTAATCTAGAGGATATTATCTAATCGACTGACATTCTTTGGCCCGAGTATTGAAATGTCAATAAATAAATTCGCTTATTGGGAGAAAATAATCCGTTCCGCAGGTATCGAATTGTTGTCCTACTATGATAAGTGCGCGGCACTCAACTTGGCTCCGCCCCATCCATTTTTTTCTTAATTTGACGTTTTTTCTCATATTTTCAGTAGTTATTTCTAGAGTTTCTCCATCTAATTCGATGAATAAGAAGATTCTCTATTGAACACGGCAAGTAATTAAGCAATAGAAGTGCCATTATGCTTGTTTCTGAGAGAAAACACTTGTGTCGCTACTACTTTATGTGCGTCTGTTTAATTTCAGCATTTTCGCGAGAAGAAAGCAGTGCATCGAAATATGATCATTTAGTAATTAGCAGAGGAGCTCAAAATATAACATACAAAAGAAGAAATCAGCCGATCAAAAACATTTCCTGATTTTTCTGTTCCGTTCCTATCGGTTTGAAAATATTATTAAATTCCCGGTATCGCTAACGAGCGTAAGTTTTTGAATGTCCAATAAAAAATCTGATTAGCCGTTTGAAGGAGTTTGTATTAGGGATCATCGTGTCAGGTAAAACTATGAGTAATTTGTTGCTTAGTTGATAAAAATGGACATTTTCCCCCATAGAAATAGAAATTTTTTCCCCCAAATGGCGCAGCCCTAGTCAATTTAAGGTTTCACGGATAGCTAAAGAGGAGGAAATCTCTTGACGGGTAGTCAATAACGATCAAGACATGCTAATAAGATCATCGATCCTGCGAATTTCGAATTGATTTTATTCTAGTAGATGGGGTCACACAATGCACTAGGCGCCACAAGTTAACCGGAATGGTGAACATTTTCGTGATCGAAAACATTGTCTACAATCTTTTCCTCCAGAGCGCGAAGAGTCACTGTCTCTTGATTTCGCGCACTCTTTCCGCCGGTCGGTTGTGGAGAGATGCGAAATGACGAGACCGTGGTCTCACTTTTCTCACTCTACATTTCTCCCTGCACTCCCTGTTTGAGGCGAATAAGCGTGCGTGCAGTTGCCACCTTATGTGGTGTTAGTTTTCGGAAAAAGGTGATGGAAAAAAGCAAAGATTTGAATTCCCGCAATTTCTTATCGCAGTTCTCCGTGGAGCAATCGACTAAAAATTTCGTTTATAGGTGGAAAAGGGTCGAAAATGTTATATTAGAAGATTTGAGTCGATTGCTCCACGGAGAACTGGGATAGGAAATTGCGGGAATTCAAATCTTGGCCTTTTTCTGTTTCCTTTTTTCCGAAAACTAACACCACATTAGCGTGTGTCCGGTGTCTTCAACAGCGATCGCGGTGGAAGAATCCACATCATTCCACAGACCGGTCAACCATCCAGAAAGGCCTTTGGAGTGAGAGAGCGTGTGAAATCGAGAAGGACTCTCTCACTTTTGCATACTCTCTCGTCCTAACCCTGGTCTGTAGGTTTGGAATCATGTGAATCGGGAGAAAATAAGACGATACAATGAGGCGATACAATCGTACAACAGAGAGTTTGATAGAAATTGATTAGCTGCGCTCCACATTTAACGGAGAAATCAACACTTTTATTATCGTGTTAAAAAATAGAAATGAAAAAAAAACAATTTAAAAAAGGTCGGACTACAGGAAGAAGAGAGTTCCGTGTCGATTATCCGCAAAGTCTTCTTCTCTTGTTCTATTATCCAGGCAGACCGCCAAGTCCGCCAGTGAGACCTCCATTGAGGCCTCCGCGAGCGAATCCTGAAGAATTGATAATTAATTTAGTCGTTAATCTTTTTCTTAATTAAAAGCAAATAATCACTGTATATCACGCTAAATTGTGTATGCCAAAACATGACTACCCATGCCACAATATTGCATGTATTTTAAAGCAATTTATCAAAAACTTACTCGGTCGAGAGGCCTCAACTGCGATAATGATGAGAAGAGCAATGAGGAGGTACTTGAACATCTTTTGTCGATTGATCGCAAACTGAACATTCTATTCTATTTTTATTTATTTATTCAATACACCCGTATAGGGCGTTTACAGTTAACAAAAACGATAAAGAAAAAAAAAGATAATCTAAAGGTGTAAAATGGTGTAAAATGAAGTGTCGAGGAAGGAGAGGAGCAGGACAAGGAAGAGATACTTGAACATTGTTTATCGGTTGATTGCGAACTGAACTATCAACGACTTTCACGCCTTCTATACCCGGTTTCGCGTGAACCAGCAGGAAATAAACAGCCATGACCCCTTTAAAGTCGACCTTTATCGAAAGGGAAGCGAGCTTGCTGAACTGCCTTTTTCGTTGCGATGGTAGGAAAAGCGAAAAAGGGAGCGGAAAAAGGAAGAAGATAGCAATCAAAATAAAAATACAACTACGTTGTCAAAGTAAAAAAGTAAGTGCGCACTACAGTAATAGGGGGAATACTTCATTTATTATTTAATGTATCAGTATTATTCGAAACCATTTCCAATGCGGAAATGGAACCTAACTGGGTGAATTGATGTTTCTCTAAATAATCAAATCCCTATGGTCTTCGTTCTCCTTTGATATGTGATGAGTATCCTGATCGAAAGGAAACCAACTATAAAGAAGCACTACTTTAGTCCATTATCAATTGTCTAAATTTTCCTAAAAAATTTCCAGAGATTTCCAGAATTGGCCCAAACTGCGCTGTTCATCTACATCGCTGTGAACACCTGAAATAAATTTAATTTAATTATATATCCAAATTCCAATCTCCACTTCCTTCCTATTAGTTACTAGATTCTGCAAACGTGCAAAATGAGAAGAATTTCATTGTTCTCCTCTCCTCTGTTTCTCCCCTCATTCGTCCCCTTATTCTCTCCAATGGACTGTGGTGGAGCAGAAGACACACCTCCGAGCAGCATCAAGGTAAGAGAAGGGCACCCCACCCCTCAGATACTGTATCCCGTGAAGAGTACCCTACCTCCTCGGAAACCATAACACGTGAAGGGTATCCTACCACTCTCGGATACCGTAACCCTTGACGGTTACCCTACACCTCGGATACCCTAACCCGTGCATGGTAACCTACCACTCTCGGATACCGTAATCCGTGAAATGTACCAAACTCCCTTGGATACTGTAACCCGCCTTTCCACACTGTGAACGAGCTCCTCCCGACGACAGTACACTCAAAAACGCCTTCTGCAGAGTACTGTAGTCCGTAGTATTAGTTACTAGATCGGAATACTGTAATAACCCTTATTAGTTTAAGGATGAGCCCTCCTTCTTCGAGACCCACGATCAGAAGCCCATCCACCTGCCGGATCGATTCGTTGTGAGTTGTGGCGGGTCCCGCGCGGATCTGACGGTTACTGTATCATCGACAACAGTACTATTCCAGGAAACTATTTCGGTCCGCGTCAGTCCCGGCCGACGACTGGGCATCAACATTCGAAAGTGCGACAATCGGGTGAGACAATTGATCTTTGATCTCTGACTTATCTGATCTCTTTTCAGGCGACTCTAATCGATCCCACTTCTCCTCTCTTCAACAAAATGTGCACCGGTGACATCATACTCAAGATCAACAACTGCTCCTTTCACAGCTCGGAATGGCTACATGTGAGGAATGCCGTACCGAAATACGGTAGTCATGGAACTCACCTACCGTATCCTTCTTCCCAATCTACCGTAACCAACTTCAATGGCAGGCAGTCGCGCCGCTCAGCGCGCCCGGCAACCAAGGAAGCAGGGAGAGCGAAGAGGAGGAAAAGAAGGAGGTACGGTATACCAATTTGGTTTATCGATAACTGGCCGGCCTACCGTAACCGATGACCAATCGATGACGTATTTCAGGTTATCATGAAGATCCTGGTGGAGCGCGCGGTTTTCTCGTTTTCCCGACTGGAGAATACGACCCTCGAACGATTGGATCTGAACAAGAGCACACTGTACACTGGCAGACCGCTCAAGCGGTATACGGTAGGTGAACTACAGTACCCCTCGCATACTGTAGGTGACCGTAATACCGTAACCCCTCTTCACTTCAGGTGCTCATCCGTCGTCCATTCCTGCCGGGAATCGAACTCGCGCCACTCGGAATCAGTCTGCGATACGACTCGCGGGAACGGGTTACGGTAGGTGATCGTTGAGTGGTTACAGTAGTCCATTATCGATTGCAGATTGCCTCCACCGTGCCGGGTTCAGTGGGCAGCACTCATCTGCGACCATGGGACATCATCAAGTATCTTTGCTGTCGATTTACTAGTGATGAAGCAATCGATTAAACTATTACGTAATGATGACGTAATACTTTAGACGCGTCAACAAGGAGCCGGTCAATACGAAGACGATGTGCGCCTTCATGATCCTGAGGTCGCTGCGGGAGACCGAACAGGTATACTGTAGTCTGATGACGTCATCGATTGCGTCATCCCTACACAATCCGTTTCAGGTCGTTCTCACAGTGGAAGTTTTGGACGGCGGTCCTTCTTCAAGAGACACGATGGAAATGCCCGCCGACGTTGTCAAGATTTGCGCCGATCACGTGAGTTTTGAGTTTCGCTGATGAGATAAAGGGACTGAAGCATCGAGAATAGCAATTCATTATGCTCTTTCCAATGAGTAACTATTGCAGATCGCAGCCCTCAAGGCTGGTCGCATCAAGTCGGCCCCGCCCATCACAGTCGTACGACCGATTACTGCAGCAGCTGCAGCAAGTAATAGTCCGAAGAAGGAGACAAAGACTGAGAAAGATTCGAAGAATTCAAGAGTGAGTTAATGAAATATAAATATAAAATGAAGTTAATTGCAGCTGAAGTACGCTGCGGGAAAGGCGCGCGTCGAGCAGATCTCTTCTGATGTCGAATACGGTAAGGAATATTCTAAATTACAATAAAATTAGTTCATGATACCTTTTTATTAAGGTACGGTACTCAAACAGTGCAAATTGGCGAACGAGAAGGCGAAATTTGGCAAGTAGTGAAGATAATTTAAAGGAGAAGAAGAAATTCCCGTCCCTAATCTTGATTCGCCAACTTTATAATCGATTGATTTACACGAGATATTACTCGAAATGAGATAAAAAGACGTTCGAGAACCCCTTCTTGTGTTTGTTTTACTCTGAAACATATCTTTCGAAAATGTGCAAACGAAGATTTCTGTAGAGACTATTCTGTAGAATAATGACGCATCGTAGTACCGGTGTTACAAAATAACAGATCACGGTATGTAACATCAAAACGGAAGCCCAATAACCCAACAGATCTCGCACATCATTCCACATGCCGGTCAACCTTCCAGAAAGGCCTTTGGAGTGAGAGAGCGTGTGAAATCGAGAGGGACTCTCTCACTTTTGCATACTCTCTCGTCTTAACCCTGGTCTGTAGGTTTGGAATCATGTGCTCTTAATAAAAAAAAATGAAGAGGGCTAGAGTTTTGATGTTGCATACCGTAATCTGCTGAATTGTAACACCGGTATTACGATGCGGCATTATTCTACAGAATAAAAAATTTAAGTACCGCCTCACCATTTCAAAATCGATTCCAACTGAAAACCAGATAGCTGGTCTCGTGTTTCTGCGTACACTCGACAGTTGAGGCAAGTGACAGTATCTAATTCGGCATTCCTCAAGCAGACATTCCAAACGTGTTCACGGATGTGATTCGAGCAAATCACACATAAGTTTCGAGTTTTACGGATGGTGTGAATGGTGATACGTATGAAATTTCACCGTCCAGCCGAAAGCCCCATCCCACACAACTCTCAGAGAAAAAAACACTAATCTTGATATGTCGAGACGGAGAGTTTAAGACTCTAATGTTAGAGAGCGTGCGAAAAGGCGAAAATTAGAGTTTCAAACTCTCCGTCTCGACATGTGGTGTTTCGTTTTTTCTTTGTGAAAAGCGATAGAAAATTCAGCAATAGGTTTGAATAGGAGGGGAATCGAACTCCCTTTCGTGAGGCTTTCGATTGGACGGTGGAATTTCATACGTAATGGTGATGACGACAATTAAGAGCACATGATTCCAAACCTACAGACCAGGGTTAGAGCGAGAGAGTATGCAAAAGTGAGAGAGTCACTCTCGATTTCACACGCTCTCTCACTCCAAAGGCCTTTCTGTAAGGTTGACTGGCCTGTGGAATGATGTGAGAGGCGTTATGATCGAAACACGGTGTCAAGAAGTAAGAGAACGAACAGCTTGCCTAGGTATTCCTTATGAATACGATTCTCGCCTGTCAAGTCCGCTAGTCTGTTTTGCGTTGCACTGTATTACATTTATAAAATGATACGATCAAACAAAATGTCGAACTGGGAACTTCCTGTGTTTACCGAGACGAGAGAGCACGCAAAAGCGAGAGTGTCGCCAATGTTCCTGTATGGTAAACAACGGAAGTTCGTTATTCGGCTTTTTGGTATGATCGTATCATTTTATAAATGTAATACCCTCAAATTCTCTGGGAGATGGCTTCTAATTATTGTTCATCCGGATTTAGAATGAAAAATGTAAGCATCATTGAGTCTATTTTTTCTGCCAATTTTAAATGTCGATTTCCGAACATTTTAGTTGTCCGAAGAAAATTCTTTTGGCTAACCGTTGCTAACAGGCCTTGCAACCTTCAAGACAGAATCTCAATCCTAAAATTGTTAGGTATTCTTTGTTAATTGTGTTTTGCAATCGAAGAATCACAGAATGAGAGGCAATTTATCGTCATGGTCAGGAATCAATAAAAATTACGGGTTACGGTAGGCGATAATCGATCAATGCTTCTTGACGATGAGATGAACACCGTCTCCGATGTTGAAGAGAGTGTTGAAAACTCGCGAGTCGGCTGCGGCTTTTCTGCAAGCGTTTGCACCATCACTATGCAATCGGAATATGCAATGCCTCACCTGTTCACAGCGTCGATTGCTTTGGATGAATCGTCCTTGGGCTCGACAACTTCGCCGTCCCAGAGTGCCTTAAGTTCTAATTATACAGTAGTTCTCTAAATATTACGGTATTTCAGTGGGTCAAAGTCCGAACTCACGTTATCGATCATGATGACTCCTCCGGGCGCGAGCAGTTCCATGCACAGATCGTAGTAGACAGAGTAGTTTCCCTAAATAGAACAAAATGGTTACGGTAACTGAAGCCTGAATATCGATTGATACAGTATTCGATACCTTATCGGCGTCGATGAAAGCAAATCCAAAAGAACCGGAAGCGCCCGAGGCAACAAGAGATTCTGTAAGTGATATAGATTATTGATTGATGAAATGGTCTGACACACAACGTTTCACACGCGGACATTGGCGGGCAAGATAGCAGAGAACGGCAGAAAAACAAGTAAACACGAGAGAGCGTGAGAAACTGAGAGAGCGCTAGACACCAGTCTCCGCCCCCTTTGTTGTTGTTTACTGTTCGGATTTGAAAACCGTGCACATCAACCGTTCAAGCACAGGTGTCCCTATTTGGGGGGTGAAACGCTGTGTGACAGAGTAGACTAGTGTATGAACTTATCGCAACTATAGTTATTTTTCCCCAAGCAACCAAATCGATTATCGAATCTGAATCCGTATGCACAAATTTGAGAACAAGGCGAAACACAAAAGTGGCGGATCAAGAAAATTTTTTTTTCTCCATTCCAAAAAGAACGTGCTTATCTCTAACTGTAATTTTTTCTCGCATTTTATTTCTTCGGGAAAATTCATCATCACAATGTATAACTTCTGAAGTAGAAATTGACTAAGTTTATCAACAGCAGATCCGAGCTTGAAATCGATCTTCTTTCTCAATTCAGGATGGGCATCGAGGATGGGAAGACCGGCCTGAGAAACGAATCGATTATTTTATCTGACACGCTGCGGTCGCGTCGCGGCTCCCTTACCTTGTTGAGACTCTCGTGAGTGACGTCCATAGAGATGACTTTACCATCAGCGGGAAGTTCCAGTGACCAGGCTAGAGCGGACGCGCCGGTGAACGTACCTGCACATCAAAAAAATAATGTAGGCAAGTAGAAGAGAAGGGGTCAGTCGCGGTTATGACCTACCAATGTCGAGCACCTTGCGTGCTCGTGTGAGGTGAATCATGGCCTTGCCCATCTCGAGCTCTTCCGGAGCGCCTGGAATACGGTAAGTTATGCTGGGATTAAGGCAGTACTTTTCGAAACGGTTATAAGATGTATGGCTGCGGCAGGTCACGGAAACGGTTGACTTACGGTAAACCTATGATACGATAGGATTACGGTATTCTCACCAAGCATTCCTCCGAGTGCACCAGTTGCTTCGAGCGTGCGCTCCTGTAGTTGATTCTGCACATCGGTGAAAGTGGAAGTGGAGAGCTAGAAAGGAGGAATTGTTTCGTCATCATAAGGCAATATGATTTCACTTAATTTGAAAATGTTCAGAATTTATAGATTTAACCGCTATGTAACGCAAAAGAAAAAAATAGAACACTTACATAGCGATGATGCAATATTTACTTACTTTTGAGGTGTAAACGATGAGCTTGTCACTGGATTCATAGCTCTTCTCGACGGTGGACGGCATTTCGGAATATCGATTGATTTCTGCCAGTTAATGGATTCTGTGAAGGATATCAATAGCAGTATATTATATTTCTGTCCAGGTGATTCTGGGATGCTGCAACCGCATAACATTCAAGGGATCTTCAAACAGTCGATTTTTTCAGCGACTGTGTGAGAAAATTGAGCAAAAGCAGGCCAAGCTATAGCTTTGTAGTCGAAAAAAGCCTTATTATAAGTTGTCTGGACAATGAGAGATGTGAAATGATAATATGAGAAACGAGAGATAACAAACACCATTGGACTGAAAATGAGACCATGTTGAATCTGCCATGGGTTGCTGTTTGTATGGATTTCTCCACCTGCTTTTATACACCCTCTTCTGCCTCAAAATGAGTCATATTTTCGAAAATGCTCAACATGTTTCGTTGTTGTTTCAGAAATCTCACGTTCCGACTAACAAACCTTCTCTCATATCCGCACACTCTCTCGCCCTTTTTATCTCACCATTCTTTAAATTTTGCAGACACTGTGCTATCAGTTTGATTTTAGTAAGCAACATAGAAGACAACAGGCACACTAAGCACAATTATTAGTGAGAAACGTACAATACAGGCTGCTATTGATATCCTTCACAGAATCAATTAATTGGCAGAAATCAATCGATATTCACTCGATCAAAATAGTCAGTGCGTAAGACATTTCACCATGTGGCTGAGGTAATGATCTATGGAATCGATTATACCCAATAAAAAAAGGTAAAAGGTAAAGTCGCTACCGGAATCAAGAGGACTTTACGTCGACAAGCGACCACTCTGCCGGGGCCGACCGCTAAGGCCGGTTGCTGCACAGATCTACGTATCCCCTGCTGATCAGGCTTCTGGGGCACGTTACCTTTTGCAATCAAAGTTGCTACCAATTTTACAGCCAACGAAAATACCAAAAAAAAGTACCCAATATCCCGGCGTAATGGAGTGCACTGTCATATCCACATCATTCCACAGGCCGGTCATCCATCCAGAAAGGCCTTTGGAGTGAGAGAGCGTGTGAAATCGAGAGGGACTCTCTCACCTTTGCATACTCTCTCTTCCTAACCCTGGTCTGTAGGTTTGGAATCATGTGTATCGAGTTCTTCTGAAACGCCACATTCTTTCCGCATTCCGAGACTAATGTTGCCTCATTTATGAAAAAAATGCTGAATTTTTTTCTGCGAAAAATAATGCAAATATGGATTGTATTTCACATTGCACTAAAGTTCCGGAGTGATGGGTAAACGCACCCTGTCTTTTCCAGCTTTAGATTATAATGTAAATCATTTTTATAAATATTATTTAAAAATGGAATATAACGATCTGCTTTGCCCTTTAAATACTAGTGCGTTTGTTGCATTCTTACGATCAGAGGTCAGCGCCATATTTATTACTAAGTCAGTGTGAATTCCACAACTCCAGTTGATTTTCTGTTTCAGAAAATAGTCAAGAGTTGTTCGATGATTCTATTGGTAATGTCAGCTGTCTTGGTACGATACTATGAAACAATTTGTCTGAATAAAGATAACGAAACAAGTACAATTTGAGGGCATGAATTCAGCGTCCATGACTATAAGTCGTGTACAATACGAATGGGGAGTGTTCCAAGTGAAACCATTATCAAATGAGAGATTTATCGTCATGGAGGAATCAATTGAGATTACGGTAGTGGAATATATTACAGTAGGTTAAGGTAGATCAATGCTTCTTCACAATGAGATGAACACCGTCTCCGATGTTGAAGAGAGTGTTGAAAACTCGCGAGTCGGCTGCGGCTTTTCTGCAAGCGATTGCATCATCACGTTGCAATCGGAAGATTCACTGCCTCACCTGTTCACAGCGTCAATTGCTTTGGAAGAATCGTCCTTGGGCTCGACGACTTTACCGCTCCAGAGCGCCTGTAATGCATCAATTTACAATAAATCGTTGGAAGATTACTGTATTTGGATGTGTCAACGTCACGACTAACATTATCGATCATGATGACCCCTCCGGGCGCGAGAAGTTCCATGCACAGATCGTAGTAGACGGAGTAGTTACCCTGATTAGAACGAAATGATTACGGTAACTGGAGCCTGAATATCGATTGATACAGTATTCGATACCTTGTCGGCGTCGATGAAAGCAAATCCGAAAGAACCGGATGCGCCTGAGGCGACGAGAGATTCTGAAAGCAAAAATGATAATCGATTTATTCAGCGGAGAATTACATGTAAACTTAAGTTTGCAATAGATTAGTTCATAAACTTATCGAAACTTTTTTCATCAGTTATTTCCTACTCGAAGCGGTCTCATATCGAAAATAACTTGTCATACGAGAATTTGAGATGATGATGAAACACAAAAGTGGGTGCCTTTGTACAATACGCTGAGAAATTTGACATCCATCAACAGGTTTTCGGGCTAACCCTTCTAGTTCACTTTTGTCACAAGCTCAATCGAATTCTGCTTAAATCATCATTACTAGGCAATACTTCTGAAAAGAGAAACTCACTAAGTTCATCAACAGCAGATCCGAGCTTGAAATCGATCTTCTTTCTCAATTCAGGATGAGCATCGAGGATGGGAAGACCGGCCTGAGAAACGAATCGATTATTTTATCTGACACGCTGCGGTCGCGTCGCGGCTCCCTTACCTTGTTGAGACTCTCGTGAGTGACGTCCATAGAGATGACTTTACCATCAGCGGGAAGCTCCAGTGCCCATGCGAGAGCGGACGCGCCGGTGAACGTACCTGCACATCAAAGTTACATCAAGAAGTATGAAGCGCAGCGGCCGCGACGCGGTTTTGACCTACCAATATCGATCACTTTGCGGGCGCGCGTGAGGTGGATCATCGATTTGCCCATCTCGAGCACTTCAGGGGCGCCTGGAAAATGGTAAGAATACGGTAGGACTGCGGAAAGTCAATGATAAGGTAGGATCGCGGTAGGCCACGGAAAGGTATAATTACGCAAGGGGAATGATACGGAAAGAGTATGGTAGGTCTATGATACGGTAAGACCACAAAAAATCAATAGGATTACTGTACTCACCAAGCATTCCTCCGAGTGCGCCAGTTGCTTCGAGCGTGCGCTCCTGTAGTTGATTCTGCACATCGGCGAAGGAGGATGTGGAGAGCTAGAAAGGTGTTGCGTCATCATTACGCAATTATAATATTCCTGTTGAAGCAAACTAATTTTAAAATTGGAAAAGAATTCTATTAAATATTTCCCGAAACGACTTTGCAGTCGCAAAAATCCTATGAGATACCGCGCGATTACCTAGTAATTTCGCAATATTTTCATACCTTCGAGGTGTAAACAATCAGCTTGTCGCTGGACTCGTAGCTCTTCTCGACGGCAGACGACATTATCGATTGATTGGGATGGATCTGGAATGGCTTGTATGCCTCTCATTCATAGAGCGATAAAAGGGAAAAGACACATCAACCGATCAGTCACAACAGAAAACGGCAAGAAATGAAGGGGAGTCGGTTTTCCCCCTTTGACAGAACAGGGACTGTCCCCAAAGAGCGCGAAAGCGAGGAGATATCAAAAGGATGCGTTGATTGAATCACTGTTTAGATTCTGATTATCCCTATCGCCATGCGAACTCTGCTGTGAAATGCAAAGAAATATCTAGGGCTACTGGTTGAAATAATGCAATAATGAAGGCACAACTGCGCTGATCCTGTACCAGACTTCCGCCCCTCCTTTATACCCCTACCTTCCGTCCCCCGGGAGCCATCTTTTCGAAAAACGTCCAGCCTCTTTCCACAGTTAGCGCATGTTTTGCACGTTTTCGCTCGCAAAAATGCTGCGTCTGGCTCTCTCATCTCTGCCCGCTCTCTCGCCGCTCTAGCCGCCTGGTTCTCTCCGTTTCGCACACTCTCTCACTTCCTCTCTGCTCGTCTCGCCGCGAATTCTATGGATTGTGCTCATTGCAGGCACAGAACGCACACTGGGCACAGATGAGAAGGGGCACAACAGATGAGAGGCTGCTCTCTCCAATCCGCACACTCTCTCGCCGAGAAGAGCTGGCGAGAGAGTGTGGGGAGATGAGAGGGGCAGACGGCTAGCGATTTTGGACGAGACATGAAGGATTTCACCATGTGGCCGGGCGATGATGGACACGTTAGACGGCGAGAGAAATGGTGAGAGAGCGCGCGAAACGAGAGAGGCAGGCAACGAGAGAAAAAGTGAGTAGAATTGGACGAGATGTGCGATCTCTGCTAGTGGAGAAGGAGTTAACGTAATAGTGACACTAAGGAAACAAAGTTCAGAGACAAGAAATGGTGGACCGGACCACTATTCCTTCTGCACTAAAATAAGGAGTTAAAATAATAACACTTTTTTCGAACTCGCTTGTGGTCAAAAGGGGGTATGTTTCAAGTATTCTTCATAATTCGTCGGCATGAGAAAATAGCGATCACTTTCTTGTCATCCTTTAGAATAAACAAAATTTGAGAAATATAACATTGATATTTTTCCAGCGCTTTGTGCGGAGTTGAAGCTTTCCTTGGATTCATGTATCATTCATTCTCTTCTATTAAACATCAAGACAAAACTCACACCCACTTCCACGCAATTCCATCTCATTGTTTTTTCGTCAACTGCTATAGTATTTGCGCTGCAGTGTTTAGACTGAATGTTTTTCTCTCTGTGTTCGTCAATGCACTCTCCATTTTGCGCACACTCTCTCGATCATCGATAGGTCGAGAGACTGTATGAAATAGAGAGAGTAGGCAGATGAACATCGTTGAACGTACCAGTATAAACAATCTCTATTCAATTTAGGACAACGGTGTTCACTACTAGTTAGTACGGACAATGCTACTCGTTCTTCTCTTGGTTACCACCTCGGTTGCGCACGCCAACCAAACATTCATGGTAATTTTAAGGCAAATTCGACAAATTGTACGGTAAAGTAGACGGTTTAGAATTGAATATGAGGCCGTTCGCGTAAGAATCGAGCAGATTCGGCTGGGTCTGGCACAGTGAAAAAGGTCATTTTTCTGAAACTATGTGATTTGAGGTTATCGAGGGTGCTGATGACGATAGGCATATTCATTTTGCACGTAGAGCGCCCGTTGGCGCCAGACGGCGTCGCGTCGAAATCACGTTTTGTGGAATATCTCGATCCCAAATAATGCTAATTTTTTGCCCTTTTTATGTCCGGTGCAGAATTTGATGGGGATTACGCCTGTCTAGTTCATTTTGTTTCATTATTAAAAATAAAATTTAAAAATACAACTTTTGATAGAGCGAAAACTATCCTTGTTCATGTGCACCAATCGGACCGGCGTGACAAGACGATTCCAAATCTATTTTTATAGCCAACCAAAGCGTCAGAAAACTAATTGGGCTAGGGTATAGTGAATTGAAATTGAACGTAAGAGAAGCAACTTTCCTCTGTCCCTCCCCTCATCTCTCGGCACTCTCTCAATTCCCCACGTTCTCTCGCCACCCCGAGGGACGAGAGAGAGAGGACAGCCACAGGGAAGAAGGGGGCGCAGCGAGAGAACATGGGAAATCGAGAGAGTGCCGAGAGATGAGAGGAGGGAGAGAGGAAAGTTGCTTCTTTTACTTTCAATGTCAATTCACTATACCCCAGCCCAATTAGTTTTCTGACGCTTTGGATGGCTATAAAAATAGATTTGGAATCGTCTTGTCACGCCGGTCCGATTGGTGCACATGAACAAGGATAGTTTTCGCTCTATCAAAAGTTGTATTTTTAAATTTTATTTTTAATAATGAAACAAAATGAACTAGACAGGCGTAATCCCCATCAAATTCTGCACCGGACATAAAAAGGGCAAAAAATTAGCATTATTTTGGATCGAGATATTCATCAAAAAGCGATTTCGACGCGACGCCGTCTGGCGCCAACGGGCGCTCTACGTGCAAAATGAATATGCCTATCGTCATCAGCACCCTCGATAACCTCAAATCACATAGTTTCAGAAAAATGACCATTTTTCACTGTGCCAGCTCTTGCTCGATTCTTACGCGAACGGCCTCATATGCTTCATTTTTTTCAATTTCATGAACCAATTAATGCATACCTCAGAACAGTAGTTCCGTGCGCGATAGAATCGAGACAACCTTCGGCAGCCAGGCAACAAATCCGGAAATTAGCTACGGTATTCGATTTTTAAACAATAAATCGAAGCATTATTATATTTTAAAAAATTGATTTCAAAAGTAATATTTCATACAATCCATTTTTAATCAGAAGTCTCAGACTGAGAAGTAGACTTCGAGAAATAATGGCTGCCGGGTTAACTAGAATGTTTTTTTTGGTAGTAGGATCTATATTATTGAAGGGGGAGAATGGCGCTTGAACTGTACGCATGAAACGGGAGAATGTGAGAGTTTGTACGTGACCAAGCATCCGCTCGTCTCTCCCAACCCAGCGACGATCCGCTACCTAAAAGAGGTTAAGTAATCAATAAAAAAATAAAGTTTCACTCAGAATATCGTACAATTATTAGAAATAAAAAATAATGAACGCGCCTATCAACAATGCAAATATATTTCATCAGATGAATTCACGTTTCGAGAACTCATTCACAAAGCCCAAAGACGAGCTGAGAATCATTGAAACGGTGAATTGTAGATTTCTACTGCTGAAAAAGTAATTGCATCAGCTCTCTTCATTTCGTGCTTTATCTTCTTGATCCAATTATTCACTCTAACAGCGGTGATAATCCATAAAATAATCATTAACTTTTAGTTCTTCGCCGAGCGCGCGATCTTCCACAATTTGCCGGACATTGTCAAAGCGGACTTCGCCCAGGTAAATATTTTTTTAAAAATTAATTAAGATTTCGACCATCTGATTCCTTTAATTTTAGTTCCGGAAGAGATTTTATGATGTTCTAACCAGGGAAGAGGAGAAAAAGGAGTGGGAAGGAATCAGAGATGAACTACTGAGAAGAAAGATGGCAAAAGAAGCATCAAATGCTGCGAATGAAGGCAACAAATGAAATTGATGCTCGTTTTTTTGTTTATTTTTTTTAATAAATTGTTTTGTACAATAAAGGAATAAGTGTTGGTTCATAATCGAATCCACCTGCACAACATATTTTAAAATATGTTGCGAGGTAGATGAGTTGATATTTCGCATAATAATTATTAACTTGAACTACATGTGCTCTGAAATTCATCGTCTGGCTCAAAAATCATATTAATATTTGTATGAGATAACAACTTTTTATTCAAACTCCTGCTGGGTGATCAGCAGATGTGACCAGATACTATTAAATACCCGAATTTCAAACCCTTGGAAATGGCTTTTATCTCGAAAATATTTTTGTACGAATATGATTCATTCCGGTTTGCTATACGATTCGAAATTTTTTTCGTATGCTTCAATGTTATGATTTTGCCTTCTGCATTTTACAGCATAAACATAATTTTACTAGTCACTTCGCAATTGTATTTATAAAAAAAGCTTGTTATGCCAGATAATCAAAATAATCATTGAATCGAGGACGAAACATGTAGGGCGTTCTACTTCGTCGACGTAACCGGCGTATTATCAACATATTTATTTGCTTTTATTTCTCCTAAAATATATGGATAGAATGTAAGAATTAATTTATTCAGAATGTTCAAGGTGGAGACGAGGTGGTATTAGTTCCAGCAGAATTGTGTCCTGTTTCGCTGTCGATTTTCTCCTTCATCAAAGCGCTTCTGACCCGCCACCAGTACATAGAATCATGAACAAGAGTGACGTAAAAATTGCGTCTTATCTGAAATATTATTTATTTCGGATATGAAATTCACGAAAAAAGAGGAGTTGCTTAGTTATTATAGATGATAGTAACTTCAAAACTTCATAAAACTTGTCGTTCTTTGGGTTATTATAACAGAAGATTCATTTATTTAATCCATTCACCCGTAGAAAGTCCAATTGTATGTCTTCAGGCAATTTAAAGAAGATTTCACGCTCAGCGAAATACTGTAATTAGTTAAATTAATAAGACCCGAACCAGCAAAAAAGTACCGTTTCTACTATTTTCAGCTCGTCTCTCGGTGGTTTGTAAGCATCGTCGAAGCGTGCATTCATCTGAGCATAAACATAACTATCACTCTCAAAGTGACGTAGGACAATTATTTTTCTGTTGCGAAATGTCATTGTTATACTTTGAAAGGTAACTAAACAACTACCCGCATAACAGGGAAATTGATTTTTTTAAAGAGAGTAGGGTGTGGTAAATGGCATTTCGACGACTGTTTGGCAGTCGACTCATTCCTCTCCATCTCACTCGGTGATAGTCGGTGTTGAATGACTCTTTTCATTCGAGAGGTGAATTGTCGTCGAAACAGTCGCGACTGTTCCCTCATTACGATATCATTCTGATCGTGAGAGCGGTTGTCGCCGCTCCCTTGACGAGTAATTGGTGAGAATAAGAATGAGTTTATGACTTTTTCTCTCATCGTCAGAGTAGCCTAGTGGTACAAGGCGCCAGTCAATTTGTATAGAATGGTTCGATCCCCGTCAATCTTTCTTTTGCAGTTTCTCATCTTAGAAGCTTGAGTACGGTAATTGTATGGTTTTACTTGATCCTTTTTGAATATCCAAAGATCCTCGTCATTGTACGTGCATTACTTACGAGTGCGCATGTTTTATCTCTATTTATGTGTATCATTTATAAAATGTCAAATAGACCGCTAACAGTCACGAACAGTCGACGACTGTCGACACCGCTGAGTTCCCAACAGTCGTCGAGAGTGACAGTCACCGACTGCCATTCTCACCGACAATGAGGGGGTCGATTCACGAATGAGAGTGTCGTTTACCACACCCTAAAAGAGAGATCGTGGGGAATGAAGAGTGTGGGGGTGCAATTTCCCTCTTATGCGAGTAGTTGTATTTTTTTCCCTTTCAAACCTTTCAAAGTCTATACTCAGCTCTCTACGCTAATTAACTGAAACTCAGATCTCACGATCCCGAAAAAAGCTTTCTCCCCCCTGTAGTCCGAATTAATTAAAGTGAGAGGTTGCAAGCGCCCTCAATATCTCTCCACCTCTGCTCATTTTAGCATTGTTCTCTCCATTCCAGACCTACCCTATACAGAAATATGCTATAGAGTAGACTTTGAAAGGTAACTATACAACTACTCGCATAAGAAGGAAATGGACCGCTTTTTTAAAGAGAGAACGCGGAGAATGAGGAGTGTGGGGGTCGTTTCCCTCTTATGCGAGTAGTTGTATAGTTAACTCTCAAAGTCTACTATAGAGAGAATGCGGATGGAAGTTAGGGAAGAATTGCACGTGCGATCATTGTTAGTGGAGAACACATGATTCCAAACCTACAGACCAGGGTTAGAGCGAGAGAGTGTACAAAAGTGAGAGAGTCCCTCTCGATTTCACACGCTCTCTCACTCCAAAGGCCTTTCTGGATGGATGACCGGTCTGTGGAATGATGTGAGAAGTAACAATGACACTAAGGAAACACAGTTCAGACACGAAAAGTGGCCGACATTCTGAAAAGATATGATGAGAAGGAAAAAAAAATTAAAAAAAATTACATTAGAACAAAATTTGGAACGACGGCGCAATGTGAACTAAAGAAACACTCCAATTTAGAGAATGTATGATGTTTTGGAATAAAATTAACATTTAATTGTGAATGACTCATTTACGCACATGCGAGTATTAATTTCCTTGTGTACATTGAATCGTTTAGAATACTTGCTCTGTACATTCCAATGTAATCAAAGCCTCTCTAGTCCTCCTCATTCTTATATATATGCCATGTCAGCCACGTACATTAGTTTCAAACTCCTTCCAGCCAATGAGGCTCATCTACGTTTCTCTGATCTTTGCTATGGTAGGTGATTCTCCCCTGGATGGTTGAAATAGATAGTATTTAATAAAAACATGAGTGCGATAAAGTAGTTGGAAATTGCAAAAATGTTAAAGTCTAAGCTTTGTACCAACGCCAAAACAAAATAAAAAATTTTCTAACATACTTTATGTTATTATTTAGGTGTCGTGGGCAAACGGATTTAACAATACCGAGGCAAGTGAACGCATCGAAAGTACGTTTGGATATGTTGGCAGAAATCGTGATTCTGCTTCGGGTAATAATTTTATCATTATCTTTAATCGTTAATCATACTATATTTATGAGACATTATTTTAGCGAGTTTGCGCGCTGCATTGCCTTAAATTTAAAACAACAACGATAACAGAATATTTGTATTTCTCTTTTTTTCAAAATATATATTTATATAAACTATGATGTGCGGGACATATTTTATAAAAATTAATTTACACAGCTGGTATTGTCTACATGACGTGCTCAAATATAACTGGAGAATGTGAGCTTCGTACCGTTGTAATGCCACCTCCACACGAGAGGACTATGAAGTATATCGAAGAGGTCATTACAAGTATAAACACTATTCTTTCAAAATTAAATGAAAACAAAATGAATATTTAGATGAATGCACGCTTCGACAACGCCTTCAAACCGCGAACTAAGAATCGTGGAGAGAGAGAGAGACGAACTAAGAATCGTGGAGACGGTTATTTAAACTAAATTTCTGAGAAAACACAGAATATTTTCAGTTTCTCGAGGAGATTCTAATCTTTGGTAAATTGCCTGAACATATCAAACTCGACTTTGCACGGGTAATTCTATTGATTGCTGCGATTTTTAAACATTATTTTCCCATTTCAGATCAGACGCGATTTTTACGTCACTCTGACCACTTATGCTTATGTGTACTGGATGGAAGTGAGAAGTAAACTATTGAAGCTGAAAATTGCCAACGAGGAAGGAAACTATTCAATTGGAACGAATTCAACCGATTCCCCTTGATTGTTCGGAATAAATAATATCTTGCATACAATCCAAAGAAATGAGTTCAGGCGAAATACGAAAAGAAGGATGGAAGTAAGATGGAAATTTCAATGTTATTCATCAGAAGATCAGCAACGAATTATCAGAAATCACCACGACGTTCGTACAACACTTACTCTGACATCATGATGAAATGTTTTCAGGGATGAATTATTCTTCGTCACAACCGAAGAAATTATACGTGTTTTTCGAAACGGATCGAATACGGTAATGTGCATCATATTTTAAGTACCGCCTGACGTATTTCTGGAAACAGGCAAAACATATTGTGCAAGGTAAAGTCTCGGTGATCGTATATCGCGTGCGAGCGACATTTCAACTCACTGCACAGCAAGATCGGACTCTCAAGAAGTATATTGAAGATACGGGCACATCGTGGACGACGGACAAGTTTGACTAAATCTGAGAACGGTCTTATAAATCACCGTTTCAGAGAGCAACGAGACAAAGTGGACGATGTGAAGACCATGGTATTTGTCTGTCCAACTGACATATCTTGGTTGAGGGGAAAGTGGGGAGTCAAAGGGAACTATTATAAATTCACAAAAACTCGTCCAAAATAATAGAACGCTCCTCTCCTAAACAACAGATACGGCTGTGAGAGAGCATGCAAAAGCAAGAGACACGTCGAGGTATAGAAAGAGAGTACACCACCAGTAGTACATCTCATGGATGTATCATTTTAAAATTGTAATACCCTCTGGTAGCTTCCCATGTCCATGCTCTCCACGGCCATCCCTTCGACGGGCATCTTCCTTTCGCAACCAGTGGCCGCCATCTTTTGTGCTGCTTCACAGGAGAATCGACTAATGCGTACCTCATTGCCGGCGTCTACTGATGTCAAATTGATTTTCGACAACATCATTTATATGTATTACATTTCCAATAAAGTTATCCACCACTTCTATTGTTTGTAATCGAAATCTCGTTACTGACATAAATACGCATCTACCTAAGCATACCCACGCTTTTACATTGAAAAAAAAGTTAGCTGGGATAACTTCTGAATCCTAAATCGTTGTATAATTATTTTGATATTATTCATATCATTCCTATGACAGTGATTCATCCGCAGTATGATGAACTTCTAAACGCTGAAATGTTTATATTACGCTTCCTAGACTCTCCATACCACTCTGCTCTCTAGTCCTTTCCAGCTAGTATATATTCGCTCTATATACTTCTTGTTTAGCTATTGCTAATTCCGATCAGTAATGTGGTTGACCTACATAATTCTAGTCCCTTCATTGGTAATCATTTTATATGTTTATATATCTCTAATGCTTTTGGATTCGTTGACTTATTTCTATATGAGGTGTAATATCAGACACTATCTGAGAGGCTCGAGATTCAGCCGTACAAGGACATCTAACCTATGCTGGAAAAATTACCCTAGGGTAAACTTTTGGCGTAGAAACCGAAAATCGACCTTAGAAGTGCTGATTCTCAAACCCGGCTGAGATATGCAACTAGGTATGAAAAAACGACCAAAAATTATTTCGAGAACGAAGTGTCAAAACCCCCTAAATAGCTATATATTATGAAAGTTCGTCAGAAAAGAAGCATTTCAGCTGTTGAACATATCATTCTAACTATCATTTGAAAAAAGTTAGAATTTTTTTAAAGTTTGAAAAAAATTTAAAATATTTTTAATGATTGCCATTACATTTCTCTTGTTGCTCATTCGATTCTACGCAAAAAGTTGTGTTAGGGCAATTTTTTTTGCCCGATTTCACTTACAGGTACTATTTTTAAAAATTCGACGAAAAAGCCCCAGTAGCGTATTTAAACGAAAAGTGAATATCCAAATCCAACCATTTATCACTGTATCGCTGTCATTCGTGCTTAAAAATTTATTTTTATTTATTTAAATATTTTTCCATTAGATAATTGGTATTTGCAACGTTCTACAGGCATCTGGAAATATAAATGCAATCTAGAACCCGAAAATGAATATTTCGTATATAGGAAATTCGATTGACGGTCTTTACTAACAGATTGGTCACACATAGTGAATCAATGGGTCAAATAATATTTTTTCAAAGTTTTCGCATCTTTATTGACCAAAATTCGGTTAAGGAGGACTATTGTTAAAATGATAAAATATCAACAACAAAAAAATATTTTTTTTTCATTTTCGAAATTTGCAATTTCGTGATATCTTTTGCCTCTAAAACTGTGAAATGAGAAAAAATTCAAATGGAGGACAAGTAATTTATTCAATAGTGGATATTCAAGATCAGGGCAGATATAGTTAAAGAATCAGTCAAGAACATTTTGCTGATTAACAATTACTAAAACACGAGAGAAATTTCTTCTCACAAGGGGTTCCGGTCTTGAATATTTAATTAAAGTAGTCTTTCTATTTCAACGCACCTTTCCCTCGTGTACCGTCCTCATTTCCCCTTATCTCTCTGTCTTTCTCTGAATTCTCATCCACAAAAAAAAACAATAAAAATTGAAACATCCGGATTTATTACTAAAACACGAGGGATATTGCTTCTCACGAGGGGTTCCGGTTTTGAATATTGTTATTAATGTTTTCTTTCTATTCTCATTCAAGTTTCTTCGAAGCAAATGTGATAAATTAAATGTGAATTTAAAAAAGTGTTTCAAAGGTACTGTAGCTCCTGCATCCACACCACTTACGCTGTTCAGTGAAAATAAGTGCTTTTTTGCAATTGATTCGACTTTGGCGAGTATAAATGAGGACGAATCAAAAGAAAGAAACGCAAAAATATCACGGCATCATCCCTTTTGAGATTCTACAGCCCCTAAACAGCGTATGTCTGCGGATGCGAGAGCTACCGTATTCCTACATTTTTAAATCTTAGAAAATACATATTTTTTCAAATCTTAAAAAAATGCTGTTATTCTTAGAATTTTCTGAACTTAAAAATAAAAATAACTTATTTTTCGATGCCAGATCCCTTAAAGAAGGCCTCCCACGAATATTTGGTCACATAAACTGCCAACGCAGTGCTATGGGGGACACTCACCCGATCACATTTCAACGCATCCGAAAATCTACCGTAATCTCTAAATCGATATATTGACGCTCAAATGGCTACAAAAGAACCAATAATCGACAGGCAACGCGTGTTAGGACCAAAAATACATGCAATCGACGAAAAATGAAGTTTTCGTTAATATAATAATGTTTTCCCCTGTGGATAATATCGGTTTTCATCAAAAATATAATAGTTTTCGTAATGGAAAGCATATAAATTGCCCCTAACACGAGTGTGCGACATCCGACATCCGTCGTACGAACATCCGGATTTATTACTAAAACACGAGGGAGATTGCTTCTCACGAGGGGTTCCGGTTTTGAATATTGTTATTAATGTTTTCTTTCTATTCTCATTCAAGTTTCTTCGAAGCGTCTTTTCATCTGCAAAGCTTTCTCTTTCCTCGCTCTTTTCCGCGAATTTGACCTTGACTTCAGCTTTCCTACTCAATTTTATGCAAATTAATGACGATTTTTTTACCTCTCTTTAAAGAAGGAGTGCCACGAATCACCATTGCCTGATTTTCAATAAGCCACTACAGTATACCGGACACAAAAATGGAGCGCGCACAATCGTGTTAGGGGCAATTTATATGCATTCCATTACGAAAACTATTATATTTTTGATGAAAACCGATATTATCCACAGGGGAAAACATTATTATATTAACGAAAACTTCATTTTTCGTCGATTGCATGTATTTTTGGTCCTAACACGCGTTGCCTGTCGATTATTGGTTCTTTTGTAGCCATTTGAGCGTCAATATATCGATTTAGAGATTACGGTAGATTTTCGGATGCGTTGAAATGTGATCGGGTGAGTGTCCCCCATAGCACTGCGTTGGCAGTTTATGTGACCAAATATTCGTGGGAGGCCTTCTTTAAGGGATCTGGCATCGAAAAATAAGTTATTTTTATTTTTAAGTTCAGAAAATTCTAAGAATAACAGCATTTTTTTAAGATTTGAAAAAATATGTATTTTCTAAGATTTAAAAATGTAGGAATACGGTAGCTCTCGCATCCGCAGACATACGCTGTTTAGGGGCTGTAGAATCTCAAAAGGGATGATGCCGTGATATTTTTGCGTTTCTTTCTTTTGATTCGTCCTCATTTATACTCGCCAAAGTCGAATCAATTGCAAAAAAGCACTTATTTTCACTGAACAGCGTAAGTGGTGTGGATGCAGGAGCTACAGTACCTTTGAAACACTTTTTTAAATTCACATTTAATTTATCACATTTGCTTCGAAGAAACTTGAATGAGAATAGAAAGAAAACATTAATAACAATATTCAAAACCGGAACCCCTCGTGAGAAGCAATATCCCTCGTGTTTTAGTAATAAATCCGGATGTTTCAATTTTTATTGTTTTTTTTTGTGGATGAGAATTCAGAGAAAGACAGAGAGATAAGGGGAAATGAGGACGGTACACGAGGGAAAGGTGCGTTGAAATAGAAAGACTACTTTAATTAAATATTCAAGACCGGAACCCCTTGTGAGAAGAAATTTCTCTCGTGTTTTAGTAATTGTTAATCAGCAAAATGTTCTTGACTGATTCTTTAACTATATCTGCCCTGATCTTGAATATCCACTATTGAATAAATTACTTGTCCTCCATTTGAATTTTTTCTCATTTCACAGTTTTAGAGGCAAAAGATATCACGAAATTGCAAATTTCGAAAATGAAAAAAAAATATTTTTTTGTTGTTGATATTTTATCATTTTAACAATAGTCCTCCTTAACCGAATTTTGGTCAATAAAGATGCGAAAACTTTGAAAAAATATTATTTGACCCATTGATTCACTATGTGTGACCAATCTGTTAGTAAAGACCGTCAATCGAATTTCCTATATACGAAATATTCATTTTCGGGTTCTAGATTGCATTTATATTTCCAGATGCCTGTAGAACGTTGCAAATACCAATTATCTAATGGAAAAATATTTAAATAAATAAAAATAAATTTTTAAGCACGAATGACAGCGATACAGTGATAAATGGTTGGATTTGGATATTCACTTTTCGTTTAAATACGCTACTGGGGCTTTTTCGTCGAATTTTTAAAAATAGTACCTGTAAGTGAAATCGGGCAAAAAAAATTGCCCTAACACAACTTTTTGCGTAGAATCGAATGAGCAACAAGAGAAATGTAATGGCAATCATTAAAAATATTTTAAATTTTTTTCAAACTTTAAAAAAATTCTAACTTTTTTCAAATGATAGTTAGAATGATATGTTCAACAGCTGAAATGCTTCTTTTCTGACGAACTTTCATAATATATAGCTATTTAGGGGGTTTTGACACTTCGTTCTCGAAATAATTTTTGGTCGTTTTTTCATACCTAGTTGCATATCTCAGCCGGGTTTGAGAATCAGCACTTCTAAGGTCGATTTTCGGTTTCTACGCCAAAAGTTTACCCTAGGGTAATTTTTTTTTTTTTTTTTTTTTAAATTTTTTTTTTCCAGCATATGTTAGGTGTCCTTGTACGGCCACTGTTGATAAAAGCTCGATCCTCTCAGATAGTCTCTGATATATCGATATCAGATATCGCTTGTTCATGGATTTAATTATACTGTGAGCGACCGCATCGAATGGACCTTCAGCAGTCTCGAACGCAATCGCAATTTGGCCATGAGTAATATTTGTAACGTATGACTAAAATTCGGTGGACTAATAATTTTAGATTTTTTACGATGAAAGATCTGACAATACAGATAACGAGTGCTCTGAGTTGTAACATCCATTCTATATGGTACAAGCTCTGGTTTTTCTGCCCCACTGGGGCCCCAGAGTTCGCCCCATTGGGAGGCAGCTTAGGGTCCTAGTGGGGCTAACTCTACTGGGGCAAAATAATTGCTGGGGCCCTACTGGGGGAAATTTTAGGGCTGTACTGGGGGGATATTGGGGCCCCAGTGGGGCATTGACGATTGTTGCACTGTGAATAGTAGAATAGGTATGAATGAGAAAAGGATGGTTTATCCGTTTGAGTACAAGAAAACAACAGCGCGTAGGTATCTTGGTCAACATAGAGAAGTTACAATCGAAATGATGGAGATAGATAACAATCACAATCTTCTACGTTATTTTGAGATGCGTTGGGAATTTCGTAGATGACGTTTGGTTGGGTTCCCTCCTCTGAAAAATACAAATTTCACACAATAGAACTGACGTACCTCTTCCAGACCTCTCGTAGCAGATAGTATCACTTATAGATATATCGTATCGAAGTAGTTAAACACAATCGAAGCGTATCAAGTGATCTGAAACCACGAGTTTCGTAAACAAAACGAAATTAACAGATTGGCGGACTATAATGAAGCAACAACCCCTTCGCGAGAAGGGCGTATCAACTACGTTCACAATACGAGTTAAACGCGTCAACAATATACTGAACATAACTTTAAAATCAGCTTAAAACGTAAAAATCTCTCGAATTTCGAAACAGCTCCCCGGCGCACTCAAGGAGCGCGCCAATCCACCTTGGTGACGCATTTGATTCTCTGGGGCCCCAGTGGGGGTAATTTTGGGGCCCTAGTGGGAGAAATGAGACCACTCTCGCCCCTATATTTCTTCTGGGGCCCTACTGGGGGAGCAAAACCACGCCCCTTTTTACTGGGGCCCCAGTGGGGCAGAAATACCAGAGAGACGTACCGAGAGAGTGGGCGGAAACAAGAGATAGCCCATGTTAAAAAGTTCATTATTCTATCTAAAATTTGTTTATTTACGCATACCTTTTTCGTCATTTTCAGGTGGACTTTTCTATTTTAATTGTACGAATAGAGAAATTGGTGAATGTGATACTGTATTCGTTCCCGATCCACATGATTCCAAACATACTGATCAGGGTTAGAGCGAGAGAGTGTGCAAAAGTGAGAGGGTCTCTCTCGATTTCACACGCTCTCTCACTCCAAAGGCCTTTCTGTAAGGTTGACCGGTCTGTGGAATGATGTGGATCCCACTCCGCAAGAGGCAACCATGAAGTACATCGCACAGCATTCAAAAGATAGACGGCGAGAACGAGTTAGAGAAAGAGAGAGATGGCGAGAGAGCGCACGAAAGTAGAGAGTCAGACGACGAGAGAGATTTTTGGCATGGTGCCAATTCGATGCTGTGCATCGAAGAGGTTGTTCCAACAAATATGCATGAAAATGGTGGAAAAAATCCAAAGCCATTACTGTTTCACTCAAATAGCGCCTACGATTTGCAAAGTCTAATGGAACGCGCACAAGCACATATTTGAGAAATGTTAGACCATTTGTGTTCAGATGAATGCACGCTTCGATGATGTCTTCAAACCGCCGAAAGATGAGCTGCGAATTGTATAAACGGTAATCTGCAGCTTATATCGAGAACAAGAAAATATTAGATATTTATCGGTGTTTTAAAGGCCACTCATCAAAATGGTGCCGATAATATAGCTAATTAATTTACCTAATTTCAGTATTTCGCTGAGCGTAAAATCTTCGGAAAATTGCCTGAACATATACAACTTGACTTTCTACGGGTACTTGTATTAATAATTGCTAAAAGCATACATGTATTTTCCTATTTCAGATCAGACGTAATTTTTACGTAACTCTGGTTCATGATTATATGTACTGGTGGCGGGTCAGGAGTGCACTGTTGGAGGAGAAAATCGCCACCGAAGCACTGAACAATTCTGTTGGCACGAATTTCACCGACTCTCTTTGATTTGAAAATACTGAATAAACAACACACAGAATCGTCATTATTGATTAGTGTCTAGTACCGAAATCAATGGATGGGTCAGTGGGTCGGGGTCATGGGATCATCATGGTTTCTATAGGCATCTTCCGGTCATTGCATCGGGTACAGGTACTGATTTATTCATGGTTTATGGTCTTGGCCCGATGAACGATGCTATTTCTCCACAGATGGGGGTTTATTCTGCTAGTGTCCTCCCAATTAACACCATGTAGGTCAACAGTTTCGTGTCTCCATCTCATTTTTGGTACTCTGGTATTTTTTTCCAGGCTGAATCCCGGTATAATTCCAGGCTGGATCCCGGTATCGCGAGATTTCCAGGCTGGATCCCGGTAATAAATGAGAAGATTACAGCCTGGTTCCCGGTAAATTTCCAGACTGGAATCAGACAGGGATCCAGCTAGGAAAAAATACCGGAGTATTCCGATAGGGCGTGTGAAACTTCGACCCCATCTCTTTTCTCTTTTTCGAGTAAAGACACTCTAGTATTTATTAAGAGTGCACCCGGAAACCAAAGCTGTAGAATATTCGATTTTGGCATATATTTAGTTTCCAATAAAATATAGTGATCTGGATGAAAGTTGTAATCAATTCTTCATGATCTCGGAACGATTCGAATCGGCACTTCAATGGGAGTGAGAGTGAGGGCGCCGTGCAGTTTAAGCTCCGAGGCCTGGAATATATGAACAATTCAAACTACAATCTTCTGTTGATATGCCAGCAGAAAGTTAAGCTAAGTAAGTGCTAAGTAGTGGCCACGTTAGCGATAAGGTAAGTTAACTCACCTCAGTGCCCTTCTTGAGGTCGAATCGTCGCAGGAGATGGGCGAGCGCCATTTTCTCCTCCATCAAGGCGAGCCTGTAATTAGCAATTGTTATTTTTTTAATGAAATAAATAAATATGCCATTTTGCGTGATGTCGATGATTTTTTTTATTTTGTATACTCAACAAACGTCGATCGTTGATACTCAACTCTCAAAGCCAATCAACTACGAGTGCAACTCAGATCTCGCATTTATTAAACTGTAAAGTCGGTGTCTCGCGATAAATGCCTACAACATCTCAATGAGCGATGATCGCTTTAGGTGGTTCTCAATCTCCTAGTTGCCCTTAGACGAGATAGTACGCCTGGTATGCACTCTACACTTTGCTGAGAATGGATTTTTTAGGGTCTCAGCACCGTGCGGATGAGATAGTGTGTAGGTTGAAAGACTAGTGCGCTCAAAAAACTAGGCATTCCGTTTTTTTTTCGCGCACCAGAACTTGCCTCATTCCGATGCAGATGCGAGGGCCGGCGCCGAATGGAATGTAGGCAGCCTGCGGGATCTTCCGGTCTTCAAGCCATCTGTAATGTATTCGGCTTAGTGTAACATATTGATGTTATTGAGACCACAGCGGACACTTCGACCTCAATGCAAAAGATCGGTAACACACGTTGTGGCCCCCAAATATGGCATAATCTTTCGGAAATCAGTCGCAGCATTTCCCATCACACCACAGGAACATAGGTGAGGGCGGGATAGTGCACCCATGGGAAATAAAAACCGTCTTCACTGCCTCACTTGACAGAGTGACCATTCGTAGTGAAGTACCTAAGGTTAGTAAGTACATAAGATGAATGTTACTAAGCAATTTATTGTGTACTTATGCACTAAGTACCTCTCCGGCTTGAATTCGGCCGCGTCCGCTCCCCATATCTCTGGGTCGAAGTGAAGCGAGAACGTGTCAACTGCGATATCGGTGTCTAAATATTTAATATTTAAATACATAAAACAATAAACTTGATTATGTAATATATTACACAATGCAGAAGGAGGAACACGGTTAACACTCCTCCCACAATCGCTAATGCAATATGCAACGAGTGAAACTCAAATCGTGCGAGCGCAGTTGAAATTCCCCTTCCTCCGTCCTCGAACTAAACTCCCGTATCTTAAATTTGTCCAACAATGTTGTTCTAAAATATTTTTTATTAAAATAAGATTCATTCCTGCGTGATTGAGGCAGATTTTGGCGGGTTGGCACTATTTTTATCGCCACCTTTACCGTCCTCTCTCTCTACCCACATGGATAACTATTCTCCCCCTCTCACGATTCCCTCTTCTCTTCCTCTTCCTCTCTCTCTCTTTCTCTCTCTCTCTCTGTCTTGTTTTCAATTGTGGGCGAAGGGAGAGAGAAGGGGGAGAATCTAGTGACTCAGCCGGGACGCGAGGGGGAGCGCGCGCCGGGAACGAGAGTGTCTCGCTCCCCTCCGTTCAATGTAGGCGGAGTGGCCGAGCGGTCTAAGGCGCTGGTTTTAGGCACCAGTCATTCGTGGCGTGGGTTCGAATCCCACCTCCGTCAAATCTTTTTGCCATATTTTTCGCAGCATGTTCCTCACCTTTCTCAATCTCCAGACCGCAAACGGTAGTGGTGGCCATGCAGGTTCGCGAGTTTGCGCTGGAAAAAAGTTGTATCTTCTTCAAATTCATCCCGTTTCTCAACTATACTCATGGTTAGTGTGCCTACAGGCTGATGAAACACATGTGAGATTCGGGACGAAAGAGAGTGGGCAAATATAGTGCCGAATTAGCATCCTTACGGAGGCGTGTGACGATGCCAAAGTTTGAGGAAGTGAGCTTACAAAGCGCCCAGTGGGTAGAAGCGCAGCGTTTCCTTGCAGGCCGCCTCTAGATAGCGAAGATTGCTGATGTCCTCGTACGAAATGGACTGAAATCGAGCACGTTCACCGTTTCTCCGGTCAATTTCCCAACGATGCAACAAAACGTACTAAATGGACTGAGATTGCATAGATTTCTCCCGTTTTTCTTAGTTTCCCTATCGATTCAACAACAACTTTCCTGAGTACTGCTCGATCCGAGATAATCTATGAATACATGTAAAATGTTTCGTAAGATTTCCTAGTGATGACGCGATCCTTCGCTCACCTCATCCTGACACACGTCGTCGATCTCTTCTCTGCACTTCCTTTGAGCCTCCGGGTGACACGCGAGCAGCCAGGAGGTATACGCTAGTGCATTTGCGGTAGTATCGAAACCTGTAAAAACCGGAAGTTAATTTCGCACGTGAAATGTAAACAGGAAGTGATTTTGCAACCGGAAACGGACCGGCAAGGATGAAGACGAAGGCCTGCGCGACGACCTCGTCGACGGTGAGCTCCTTGGAGACCTGAGAATGTTGCGTCATCACTACGCAATAACCATTTAAAAGATCCAAGTCATGACTTCAACTAAATAAGGATGCATTTGTCGTTTCGTTTGTTCAATAAGATCTGCCAACGCTGAAAGAACGCGCAGTACAATTTTTTGTTGTAACGGACTCTAGTTAGGGTGCGCGTGCACTTCCGGTTTTCACTTCCTGTATTCGAAATCACCTTGGCCTCGCTCAGTTTGAAGTCTCCCGAGCTGCCGATCGATTGGTCGTCCACTTTCATATTGAGGAAAAGATCGATAAAGTCGGCCGCATCATCGGTGGTGGGAGGATTGGCTTCCTGAAACGTTTTAGTTTATTTTTTAGCAATTAATAATGAAAATCTTGTGTGAACATTTGTCTAATTGGCGATAGATGATGATATTGTAAGAAATAGTAGTATCAATGTCTTCTCGGACTACATCAAACACATTAATTTACAATCTTTGCGTTAGATACATCTCCCCATCAAATGTTATCTCTTTCTCTCAGCTTTTCTGAGAACACCTTCTTTGTCACTACATGTGACATCGTATCTCATGTATGCCGTTATTTTAACTTAGTCTCAAATTTATATTACAATTTGCTCTGTAAATAACATGATAAACATTATTATAAACATATTATAGATGTTATTTAATCAATTTGGGATATTGCACCATCCGTCGCAATCGCAGCAGGAAGATGAAACCGCGATAATGCAACCTATTCAGCTTTTTTTTTCGTTCCTGAATAAATTATTGAACTTTAAAACTATCACTATTCTCAACAACATCAGCAAGGCACATCCTTTCCTTTTTGGGAATGAGCTGAAACCTCGATTAGGCAGGAGGAGCAAAAGAGCGTGAACTCTCTAGCACGCGCTTCTCTAGATGACTCAGCTCTCTTAGATATTTGAAGAGACATTAGGGGAATGCTCCGACTCCACTAGAGATGCGCATTCAAGGGAGTTCACGCCCGGTGGTTTGCTGCAACTGGTTAAACTGCTGCAAGGGCTGCAGCTGCAGCAGCTGCAGCAGCTACCACACGACACCCACCCGCTGCTTCATTCGATCATGGACAGCCGCGTAGATCTCCTCACGAAGGATTCGAACGGCCTCGGTGAGCGGCGTCTTCATCTGAATACAATAAATAGTCATTTATACAATTGAAACTACCTCCTCTCACCATTTTCTTTATTAGTTTAAAAAAAAATTTATCTTTTAGTTAAAAATATGATAGAAAACACACTCGACCATTGTAAACACCGCAGGGTCAACCATACACATTATTTGTGATTGCTATAGGCGTATCAGTGGACTAGCACCAAGATCTCAGTTTGAAATCATGGCTGGAGCTTGCATAAGAGCAGACGTAGCGATCTCTCATCACTACGTAGCAGCTCGTCGGTTACGTCATCACTATGCAACATCACTCACATTGCTTAGCAGCAGCCGCAACAGGGGCATGATGGCGGGGAAGGCGTAGCGAAGGTGCACGATAGGGATGTCAAAGTCGCGCATGAACATCTGCAATAATATTAAAGTAAGAAAACATAAATAAAGTTGTATAATAAATTCAGCCATCAATGAAGATTGTAGGCCTTTTTTAATGGGTCGACGATTCGACCGGTGAAAACGCGGCAACAGGTTGAAGCCAAATAACGAGCGCCGCTCGGGCGATCACTCTCTGTCTAAGATGAAAACATAGTTTGCACATTATCTTCTAAAATGCACGTAAAAATTTTATTACCAAACTAAAAGGAGAGTAGTCAGTGACTACTAGTCACGCAAACATTTTCGGCCAAGAATCCACATGCGTTTCAGACCCGTACTAAAGATGGTGCGCAGTCCCTAAAAGCGATGCTGCCACTTCAGCCTTCTGGTATTTAAAAAAAACAAAGTCCCCGTATCGACCTACATTTTAAAGAAACATCAATAATAAATATTTTCAAATATATCATAATTAATATATTTAATTATACTCACACTCTTGGCCACATCGACGCGCGGGTTGTTGAAATACAGCGAGTCTTTCTGACCCATCACCAGCCGCCCGATCGTGTCCATCGTGTACTCGCAGTAGAAACTGACCAAGTTTTGAATTATTTTCCTGATTTGGCACGCTGCCAACGCGAAGCACCACAGCACTGCTGTCATCAAGCCAATCAACTGGCACCAATGTTTTTGTAGAGAATTGGCATTCCTTCGTATTTCAGTTATAAAATATTGCAGTGTTTCGAGAACTGGCACTCTGCCAAGTTTCAAATCTACGAAATGGCGCGAACTCACTCGTGAATGTTGAAGGCGGCGCCGTTCAGGTGTCGGTCTTGCATGATTTTAACCATGTTCAGGACGGAGTCCTCAACGATTGGACGGATCTTCTTGAGAGAAGTGATGGAGAAGGAGGGAGCGGAGATGTTTCTGAATTAACTAATTAATTAATTAAGGGTAATTAACCCCACCCCCCTCTGCACATGCAATTATTGAATATCGAGCTAGAGTATTAGCTCCCGTACCTTACAGTAAAAAAACCATCTATCAACGCGCTCCAACAAAGTTCATATTATGTGTTGCTGAGATAAATGATTTTTTTTATTTCTGTATTCGTTCATGTTTTGTGTAGTGGTAGGCACAGAAATGATAACGAAGATAATACAAATTTAATATATACGGCTAAGAATCTTTATATAAATCAAGATCACTTTTATCTGCAAGATCAAAAGTAATGAGTGCGACTGGAATATGTAATCGCATTGAAACATAAAGCAGACAAGATGTTAAAATAAAATTAGGCTTTACAATTCACTATTACATCTTTCATCACTGGTCTTGAGAGGCGTGTATTAGGGATGCAAGATCGGTTTTCGTATTACGGCCCTCTCAGCGAGAGATCGGTGATACGGCTGATAAAGGGGAGAGAACGAGAGAAAAAGAGACGCCGTATTACCGAAACCGACACCGAACGGGCAACCCTGGTGTGTATTGATTGCGTAGTGATGATTAGCTCATGCCCACACCATTCCACTGCTCATTTAGACCTCACGTATCATTGTTCAGAAATCAGCTCGGTGTCGATGTTTGAAATTGTCTACTAAGTTCACCTAAATTAACCCTATTGTCTAATAGGGTTTTAGATTCGGGTAAAAATTGGATTAGATCTCTTCATTACACAAAGTCTCTATAGATGAGAGATTGTGCGAAATTAAGAGATCAAATACAATTATTTACCCGAATTTCAAACTCTCTTGCCTAGTGATGATGCAATCTCACCTCAGTCGCTTCCATCTCGCTCCTCTCGCCAGGAAGAGGTGGATGCGCGGGTCCTTGTCGGGGTCGGGCGCGAGAATCGCATGCTTAACGCAATTAGAGTTGAAATCGAGAGTATGATTCTCACATGTTTGATCTACTCAGAGCGGGAGGTCTCGCAGGGTGGAAAAACAGACATGACCTTTTTAAAAAAACTGTGCGTACACGAAGTAGGTAAAAAAGGTAAAAAGGTACGAAGTAGACAGAATTGAAATGGAGCGTATTACTCTCACTGTTTAATATATTTGCTCTGCACAGAGTGGGCTGGAGTAATGATCAGATTCTCCTCATTCTACATGCTCTCTCATCGATCAGACGGCGCGGGAATTGAGAGGGCCAGATCATTACTCGCGGGAGGTCTCCTAGTGGTCGAGACGAGGAGTGAGAGATTCCATCTCGATTCGCTCGCTTTTTCAGCAGGAAACATCTTCTCAGGAGAGATTTCCCGCTCTATTTAGGATAGATTTCCCTGTCCGCACGAACCTTTCTCGAGTAAAAGTTGTCGAACTGCTTCACAAACACTTCATTCACAATGTCGAGATCCGACGTGACGAGCAGGTTCACTGCTCCCTCCTTGATGCCGAACGTCTTACCGTACCTCTGCAAAACATTGTTACTTCGGTCCCAAGAATGACATCATATTGTACATACAGAAAGCAGTTCAGCAAAAAAATCAAGACATGCACTGCTGACTCCATTTTGGTCTTTTGTCGTAGTGTGGAATAATGTGAAGAGGATTTGACGCGGTCTCAAGAGATACTGGAGCCAAGACATTCTGGGATAGTACCAGAAACCACTCACCTTGGTCCAGGCGCCGAACTTGAGAATGCGGGGTTCCTTCTTGCTGAATAGTTGGTGCGAACTGCCGAAGATGATGGAGGGCGTGTCGATCTGGGGGACGCCCCAGCGTCGCCAGTAGGTGGATTGGTGCAGGAAGTAACTGAAAAATACAAAATTTGTTAATTCTCTAAAATGATAGGTATTTTTGGACAGATATATTCAGGCTTCTGGCTGCATCACCGCTCTTAGTGTCGTTTAGCTTTTTTACTAAATTGCTGTAGCACCGGTTCACCTGTTGACGCTAGAGCATTTTTAAAAGATTTTTTTTAGATTAAGTTAATAGTGAAATGATTTCGACTGTTCTCAATGAGCATAAAACGCCACTACTCCGCATTCGGAATGAATGGCCGAGTGGTGTAAGCAACTGCTAGTCATTCGAAGGGTCACGAGTTCGATCCCCGCCGAGGCCGACCAAGCCTTCCATCCACCCCGGGGCGGTAAATTGGTAGCAACTTTGATTGCGAAAGGTAAACGTGCCCTAGATGCCTTGGGAAATCTTGGGTTACGTAATCCCACGTTGCAGCTGGCTTACCGGCTTGCCCCATCTAGCGTGGTAGCTTGCTACTGTAAAATCGCTTGACATGGAACACCTTTACCTTTTACCTTTTACCCCGCATTCCTCCTCTGCACTATTGCATGGGCGTTGGAGTTGGAACACACTTAAACGTTTGAAAAAAATAAGTAATTAAAAATTTTAAAAAAAAGTACTAATAGATCGCCGCAGCAATCGTTGCAAGCCCTATGAAGAGAGTGATCATTTCTGTAAATAACTGTAATTATAATGGAATTAACAAATAAGAATAATAATGATGATACTGCTGTAAATGACATGTTTGTACTGTCAAAATATAGAAAAGTAACAGTGAAAACGATTTTTTGCGTGAAATTTCCGAGTTGCTGCGAGAATGCGCGAGTCTTTTCTTTTCGCACACTCTCTCGCCGGTCGTGGTATGAGAGAGTGTGCGATATGCAGGCATTTCGTTTGCTACAAGGCAATGCTCGTTCCGACCACGCTTCGATACCGAGAACCCAGCGAATGCGCATTATATACGCCTCTGAACAACTGGGAGGAGAGCGCGCGATATCTGTGACCGGGGTTGACTCTCAAACTAACACAGGGAATTCGTTTAGCTGTCTGATCCTCTCGTTTCGCCCTTTCTCTAACCATTTCTCTGCTCGCCTTACCGATATGACAATTGTTATTGACGACGTGTAGCCAGAGTGTGCGAGGCGCATTAAACGCTCACTTTCTCCCTCTAGTAGAGTGTGCAGAGCGAGGAAGTGATAAACACACGACCAGTGTAGAGACAAACGAGGACCATCCTCCAGAAAGGGGTCATGAGACGATCAAGCGAGATAGAGAGAACTTCTATCTTTTTCACACATTATCATACTCCTGACCCCTTGTTGGAGGTGCGCATTTATAACATACATGTTAAGTGAGCGAAGTGGAGACATTGTTCACTAGATTTCAGCACACATAAAGTGTGCGTGAAAAGCGCCTCGGCCACAGTGAGGCAACGTTCTTTTGGGTTTTGGCTCGTCACTAAATTGCACGATATGTCGCAAAATAGCAAGCTAAAGAAAACAATGTTTGTCCCATAATGAATGTTTAAAGTGAGCTTAGACGAGGAATCATTTAAAAAAACCTCGCGGGGAATTTATAAACGCCCCGAAACATACTTGGGAACAGAAAAAAGGGTGGAATTACCAGGATACCAATTATTTTCGAGTAATTTTTTTTCTTCAAAACACAGATGATCCCAATTCGACATATTCTCTGTCTTCGCATTCACCCGACAAAAAACATGAACTCTTATCGTGTTTATCTATTGCTATCAGCTATTGGTGAGATCAATGATAAATAGCATTTATGACGAAACCACAATTCGGCGTGCCAGTCAGAAAACGAAGAAAAATTATTCAGAATCGAGATCGTAAGGATCAACAAGGGCTCAACAGACGCCTGGAACAGGTCAAAAATCGAAATGGCTCAAAACTTGCTCCTAGGGGTAACTTTCGACGCTGAACACGCTGGTGCCATCGATTTCGCAATAGGACGCCTGTGGGCGCCGATACGGCGCCGCGCCTTTTTGGCGCAAAACGTGTTTTTCGAGTAAAACTCGCTTCGGAGTGCTCGTACAGGGGCAAAACCTAAATTCTTGTAGCAGAATTTGACGCTCTATCATCTGGTTATAACCACAACACACGATTCTACCTGGTTTTCGAGAAAAAGTTAATTTTTGACCCCGAACATATCTCGAGCGAACCCGTTACCAGATTATAGAGAATTTTTTTCTGATCATTTTGATACATTTGTTACCTCATTGTACCCCCGGGAAAGTTATTTTATATTGTTTCAAAGGATTTTCGCGCGCGCGGAACGCGTGTGCTGACGCGGCATCCGCGTGGCCGAAGTGGTAGTGGTGTAGAACTTCCACCCGAAGGTCATTGGTTCGATTCCAGTCGGTTGCCAAAGTTTTTTGCCGAATTTTTTTTCATCAAAAAATTGACTTTTTCAAGATTTCAGAAAAAGTGCCAATATTGTCAGGGGGTGAAAAATCGATATAACAAATGTATCAAAATGATCAGAAAAAAATTCTCTATAATCTGGTAACGGGTTCGCTCGAGATATGTTCGGGGTCAAAAATTCACTTTTTCTCGAAAACCAGGTAGAATCGTGTAATGTGGTTATAACCAGATGATAGAGCGCCAAATTCTGTTATAGAAAGCTAGGTTTTGCCCCTGTACGAGCACTCCGAAGCGAGTTTTACTCGAAAAACACGTTTTGCGCCAAAAAAAGCGCGGCGCCGTATCGGCGCCCACAGGCGTCCTATTGCGAAATCGATGGCACCAGCGTGTTCAGCGTCGAAAGTTACCCCTAGGAGCAAGTTTTGAGCCATTTCGATTTTTGACCTGTTCCAGACCCTTGTTGCAAACAGCGTCATATAGTTGAAAACAACAAATCAACCATCGTTTTCCGCACTTTCTTCACTATTCCCATCAATAGCCTCCTCGAACGCCCTGACGAATCCGGTTTTCTTTCTGCAGAAGGGGCAAATGAATTTGCTTCGGGTGTTGGCCAGTTCTGTGGCGCAAGCCAGGCAGGAGAAGTGGCCACAAGCAGTGAAGAAGGCGCGACGAACGGGGTTGCTGGTGAATCAGACTCCGCAGCGACGAGAGAAGCGAGTATTACTGCTTTCGCTGCAAAAAAAACTGTATTTAGCCCTGTTTTATATCCGACCTTCGGCCGATTGGCTTGTACCCAAATGCTTTCTTCGATCTTTGATTTTTTCCATTATACCTCTTACTGTCCTCGTCTCTCATCTGTCGAATGCGCTCTTTCGTCTCTTCACTCTGTTCCTCCGCAGGCTCTTCTTCCTCCTCCTCTTCATCTTCTCCCTCCATTTCCCAATCTTCATCCTCTTCCTCCTCTCCCTCATCTTCATCCGTTTCATCCTCAGCTCCTCCCTCATCTCCCTCCACTTGTTCCACTTGTTCATCTTCCTCCTCTTCTCCCTCCTCTCCCTCATTCATAGACGAAGCATCGTGGGGACGTATATCAGCTAGCACCTCCTGCGAACTTAACAGAGTCAGCAAAAACTAATGTAGCCTGCGGGAGTTGACCCCACAGGCTTCTTCTAATGCCTATTCGAGCGCGTTACCACTGAGCTGCATCCTCTCTGATTCTCCCAGCTTATGCTTCTCCCGATTTTCTGTTATGAAGTATTCAATCACGCCAGCAATAGTTGGGCCCACAATTACAGTCACGATTCCCATTTTAAAATGATACGCCCATGAAATATATATTATCAAGTATGCTGCTCTCACCTATAATTTCTGCGTTTTATTAGTGGAACATGTTATTATTTTGGAGGAGTGTTTGTGATATTGTAATACAAACCAATTGTTGCATCTGGCACCGAGTAGTGAGTAGAAAGGTCGACTGTGTGACAGTGTCGTAGCATAGCTGTCTAACTTCAACGATTTCCGTAGTTTCATCGATGACACGAAGAAGTGCGCAGCATATGGCGTATGACGCCTGATATATAAGAGAAATTTCATACATGGTTCTTCGATTGTGTTTCTATGTTACATATAACATATATTACGTTATATTTAACATGCAAACGCAGTTTAGGAGGCATACAAGGTGAGTCTCTTGAAGGAGGAGAATCAGCAATTTTTATTACGCAACCTTTTTCCATAGAACTCCGTGCGAACTTACACCGACGAGACTCCCGAAAATTGTATCGGATACGGTTATACAATGTTACTCGTTTTAGATCTGACATGGGAATGACCTGAACTCACATTTCCCGATCTTTATAAAAATTTTTATGGTAGATTCAGCATACAATTCTAACCATGAAACTATTTTCAAAAGTTGTGGAATGTTTTTTTTAACAATAGTTTTTAATTTTCATAATTTTCGAAAAAATAAAAATAAATTATTTAAACATTTTACGGCAGAATTCGACTTCAAAAGTCGTAGACTGTATCTCTCAATCGAGATATCCATTTTGGGTTTCTTATTTTTCTTATTTATTAATTATTTATTAATTTTGTTATGAATGACGAAATTTCAAAAAAAAACATTCCGCAACTTTTGAAAATAGTTTTATGGTTAGAATTTTATATTGAATCTACCATAAAAATTTTGAAAAGATCGGGAAATGTGAGTTCAGGTCATTCCCATGTGAGCTAAATTGAACCTGCCGCGTTAGGATTTAAATATGGACATAGTGATAAAAGGAGATTAGGAGAGAGATGGGGAAACCATAAGGGTGGGAAAGGAATTCGCGCGGTTCATTTCTGTTTCACAAATAGTGACTCTCCCTCCCTACCGTTTTCCAATCACCGACTAGGGTTATCGTGGTGGGATGTTTAGCTGATTCTCCTCCTTTGAAGGAGGAATATCAGTACTATTAAGTCTACTAGGGTCTCTCCCTAAACATTAATCGCAGCTGTTAATAAACCTCCAAAAAGGGTCGGGATGATGATTCCGATCTCTATTTATAGCATATTGTAAATCGATTGCCGAACCATGAATACCGGGCACTCACCGGCATAGCGATATGTGTCGACATTTCCCAACCCATGGTGCGCATATCCAATATCCACAGTTGGCCGGAAACAGTTGTTACAACCTTGTTCCCGAGAACGATAAGGCTGGACATCCTGAATATCGATTGATACACTATTTACAACTGCATTTACATACTCTGAGAAAAAAGTCACTAGGATCAAGACGCCAAGTGAAAAAGTGCACTTGCCTGTTAGTGAAAGATAAGAGACATTTCACTTACAGGTAAGTGAACTTTTTCACTTGGTGTTCTGATCCTAGTGACTGTTCTATGAATGTATTACGCAGACGACAAGTGTCTTCCGGTCAGAGGTTGTCGGGATAAAATTTATTCCATTTAATTATTTGTCTATTTTTACTAACATCTCGACGTAAAACGCACAAGTCGTAACTGGGAAAGCATGCGCTCTGTGTAGAGAGGACACGAATGCGTCGCGCTCCATCGCTGTCCCTGATCTCTTCAAGTGATTTCCCGTCTATAAGCGTGTACTGTCCGCCGTTCCACGAGAATGAATGATTTCGACGACCGCATTCCTGAAAGCCAAATCGAATTTCGTTTTAAAGAATGTGTCCCATGAATATTTGTTCAATTGAGTTCAATCGAGAAATTGAACTCAGTTGAAAAAAAAACATAGCGAGGGAACACAAAATCAACCGCGCGAAAAATTTCTCCGATAATGGAGAAATAGTGAAATTATCGGACGGGAAAGCTACTGAATCTTGGAAAATAAATAGTACCTCGATGACTCGGTTAATCTCCTCAGTGTTCCGGGAGATTTGTTGACTCAGAAAAGAGGCCATTCTGTTGAAAAGAAAAAAATTAAAATTAAATTTGAACAATAATGGTGTGGATATACTAACAAAAATACAGCGTAATCCTGGCGTTCATTAAAATTGCCCGCAATTCTAACGGTCACTCGTTCTACACGCGTCATATTTTCTATTCGGGAGCATACACGCGTCCAAAGAACGCTTTAGAATGCTTCTCGCCGGTAGTTCTTATATCGATCGATTTGTAGATATTCTTAAACCATATCCACTGGGCACACTCAATCTGAGCTACGGTAATTCAAAATACGAAAAATCTGCTCCACAAACTCTCAATGTTGCCTCTAGAACTATCACAATCTGGAACTCCCTCCCTTATAAATCAGTTTTCACCTCTCATGATACTTTCCGCAAATTTATTCGCACTCAACACATCTCATTTTTCCCTGAATCCATTATTAAAAATTGGCACTAATCCCCCTCGTCCCTTCCCATACCCTTGCTGCCAAAGCAAAACCACCGATTCGACTACTTCGACGGACATCTGTCTACTGTCCCCAATTCACAGTTATAACTCTTGTAAATTACCCTGACTGAATAAAGAATGAATGGATGAATGAATTGCAATGGAAATATCTGCTTATTATCCATCTCCGATTATTGATTACTGTTTATTGAGACAAACTCGTAATAAACTTCCTCACGGATGAAATCCAATTGGTAAAAAGCATATTTTAAGAGAGCATCCACGAGAGGTCGGGCATGCTCACGGATGGCTTTTTTGCAACCTATCTCGATAACTTGTTTTATGAAGTCAGTATCAGGAGTGCTGATATTTGGCCAAGTAACTAAGGGTCTGGGTCCCGTATGGAAAAGTTACAGTAACCCCAGCTTCCGATATCGATTTTTTTCGAGTTTTAAAAAGTATGTTTTTTTATTTTTTATTTCTTAAAGGGTCAAAATTTTAATTTTTCTCTGTTTTTCGACCGTCCTGAGAAAAAAATGCACATGTCCTCTGAACCATTTTGTGATTTTTGGAATCTCCATCAAAAACTGTGTTAAGATATTCACATCTCGAAACCCGAGCTGCGCTGCCGACATTCGAAAATGATGTCTGAAAGTTCGGATGTTAGCGGACCTTGGCGTATGCGCGGCGATATTACTGATCCCGATTGCGAAATATCACATGTTTCGAGTGACATATTATTCGCCTATGATGCCGTGAACGTGACTGACGCATTTATTTCATCACCGGGTGAAAAAAGTTTCAACATTTTTTTCGAAAAAAATGGTCGAAAAAAATGTTGAAATTTTTTCCAGCTGGTGATGAAACCATCACGTCAGCCATGTTCAAGGCATCGCAGGAGATTAATAAATCACTTGAAACATGTGATATTTCGCAATCAGGATCAGAAATATCGTCATACAAGCGCCAAGGTCCGCTAATATCCGAAATTTCAGACATTATTTACGAATATCGGCAGCGCAGCTCCGGTTTCAAAAAGTGAATTTCTTAACCTAGTTTTTGATGGAGAATCCAAAAATCACAAAATGGTTCAGAGGACATGTGCATTTTTTTCTCAGGACGGTCGAAAAACAGAGAAAAATTAAAATTTTGACCCTTTACGGTTGTCAGATCACCTCCAAAGTAGTTTTATTCGTATTTTTTTCGCAAAATACATCTAGAAACACTATAAAAAACATACTTTTTAAAACTCGAAAAAAATCGATATCGGAACCTGGGGTTACTGTAACTTTTCCGTACGGGACCCAGACCCTTTGTTACTTGGCCAAATATCAGCACTCCGGATACTGACTTCATAAAAAAGTTATCGAGATAGGTTGCAAAAAAGCCATCCGTGGATATCCCATATCAGCCCCGGCCTCTCGTGGATGCTCTCTTAAATAAAAGGAATTTATGATCTACAACAAAAAGGAATATTTGTGCTTTCAATGTTGTATCTTGTCATTATTGATTTGCATGTTTTGTCAACTCCCGAGGGCGCGACGGGAAAGAACGTGGAAGATAAGTATTACAGTCTGAGCAAAATTTAATGATGCCTCTCCAAAGACCTTTCTGGGAGGGGAAAACAGCAAATAAATCCTAGTTGTCCGCATTTTCGTCATTATTTTCATCGATAGCCTCCTCGAAGGCCCTGACGAATCCGGTTTTCTTTCTGCAGAAGGGGCAAATGAATTTGCTTCGGGTGTTGGCCAGTTCTGTGGCGCAAGCCAGGCAGGAGAAGTGGCCACAAGCAGTGAAGAAGGCGCGACGAACGGGGTTGCTGGTGAAACAAACTTCGCAGCGACGAGAGAATCGCGCGTCGATACTTTCGCTGAAGAGTTGCTAATGCTTCGTCGGTTAATATATCCCGTGTCACATCATTCCATTCCGACCGAAAAGGATGGGAGGCGACTTTACTAGTGCACCATCATTTGACTATAGTTTCACTGCTGCGACAATAGGGAAGAGCTCTGGTATTTTCTTCCCAGTGGTATCCCAGTTCCCCTCCCACTGGGAGAAAGATCAAAGGTTTCGACGGTGGTTTACCCCACTGGGATCCCAGTGACATCATTGGGATACCAGTGGGGGAAACCGTCGGAACCTTTCATCTTTCTCCCAGTGGGAGGGGATCTCGGATACCACTGGGAAGAAAATACCAGAGAAGGCAGGGTGGTGATGGGAACGGGGGTGGAATGATGTGGTTTCACGCCAATCCTAGGCGTAGTTTTTTTCAATAAATGGTATATATATTGATTGTAAATTCTGGATAGTAAATATAAACGTCCAATGTCATACGATCATCGCTAATATGGATGCACTTTCAACTTCATTGCATAAAATCGGCAGACCACCTTGCGGTCCCTAGGTATGCCCGCCTTGTTTGTTCTAATTAACGCCCACACGGATATGACAGTGCAAACACGATGTATCCAACGCGGGCAGTGGCGTACTTGACCCTATATTGTGTCCCTCTCCCCCATTGTTTGGTTAGTGGTTAGAGAGGCCTCACATGCCCGAGTCGCCAGTCACTCTAAAAGAAGTAACTCTACAAGATGCGCCTGGCAAGATGATCTCTTGAAGATTCATAGTATGTTTTGTTTACTTTTTTCTGTGGAACATATTTCAAAGGAAAGTAGTCTTAGGTTTATGTGATGCGCAATCTCTGCAGCGTCTACCACTAAGTCACCGGGGCGCTCCCATGGCTCCCGCATTAGCTATCGTGATTGACTTGGGCGATGATTGGGGAACGCATTGTTCCAAGTTCGCGAACCTGCGGAGACTTCGCGACGCCACAGCCAGATATCCTCCCGCCGCCCGATCTGAAAGGTACGGTCTCAATCATGCGGAAAGTGGGAATGATAATGATTCGTTTATATTAGTTAAAACCATAGATATTTCTATGATATCTTCAGCATCGCCGATGATGTTGTCTCTTCTGTCGATACGGAATCATATGAAGCAGATGCGACTAATCAGACATCGTCTCCATTTTCGAGGCACCTTCAGTTCTGGGAGCGCCGGGTGGCAGCGAGCAGCGAGCATGCGGTACGATCAAGGTGTTCCAAATTAACTTCGGTGATATTCTTTCACATGATTCCAAACCTACATATCAGGGTTAGAGCGAGAGAGTGTGCAAAAGTGAGAGAGTACCTCTCGATTTCACACGCTCTCTCACTCCAAAGGCCTTTCTGTAAGGTTGACCGGCCTGTGGAATGATGTGCTTTGGTGGAAAAAGCGAATAAGGTATATACATAAAATATGAAACATGGTTGCATCCACAATAAAGTTGCCACCCGACGTCAACTGGCACATGTACGACGTTTCTTAGGGTCCGTGGTTGCGAGCATCGGCAGTTGTAGCCGCCGAGCCTTCGACCATCATCGACCGTGAGGACGTTGTGGGCCACGTCATTAATGACGTGGTTGATGACGCCGTGATCAACGACGTTGGACGGGAGGAGGCTCTTATTAGCACGAAGAAAGATAGCATTCGAGCAATGACAGAAAGGTATAGCATAAGGCAAGACATAGATGCACTTTATATTTTCTCTCTCTATATCAGTGCGTTCGCATAAAAAGCGCCCCTTCACCGTACATCAAATTTTGACTATGTCTGATTTCGACATGGATCGATAGCCCCTGTTCTCCTCTTCCAATCCTGCTTTTCAAAAAAAAATTCGCATAAAATTTGCATAGATAATTAGCTCGAAAGATTGCACATTTTTCACATTGATCGACTGTATCTCAGTTCCTATTTGGAAATTGGCATTACTTGCTGAACAAATGTTGCTTGGTTTGGCCAAATGAACAGACGTACGTTTTCAGAATTTTGAAATTCGATGATTTTTGAAATATTCAAATTTTAGAAGCTTCATATCTCGAATACCAGGAAAAAAGTGTTTTTAGAAAATTGATGTGTTATGTAATTTTGTATGTAGAATCCGATTCTGTAATAAAAATGGAATTTCCAGCCAGGTAAATCCATGAAAACTATTGTTTTCAAAACAGTACTTTCGTATTATTCTTCACAGTTTTCACTCGATGAGCGGTCGAAATGGCTCTAAAACATCACAATTCCTCATTTACATCCCTCTCGTGCGGTCGATAACTCAATTATAGGTCTCATTTCGACCGCTCACCACCCCGCGAATGCACTGATATATTCCCTGAACCAGTTGAGAGGTATAACTAAATCTGCCAAAAAAAACCTTCGCTGGACCGATAATGTTTGGTGATCTACGTTTATCGCTATTACAGTGACACCTTTGATGTTGTCTACTCGCGTCGTTGTGGCATCTGCTTGATCCGTAATCCCTCCCGTCGAGTCTGCTTCACTACGTGTGGTCATATCGCCTGTCTGACGTGTGCCATTCAACTCGCCAACGCAGTAGACTTGCTCAACTGTCCGTTCTGCCGAGAGCGGACGGGATTTGTGAAGATGTTTGAGGATTTTGAGGAGGAAAACAGGGAATTACGTTGTCAGTGTGTTGCATAGTCGTCCGGACTTTTTTTTTGGATACATTCGAAACTTTTAACAACCAGCTTTTATGTGGTGCTATTCAGCTTTTCATTGTGATTTTACGCGTAAGCGGGGTTCACTTGTGCTTCACTTGTTGTCTATGAGCCACTAAGATCTTTAGTTTCATTACGGCTCCCCGATTCTGCACCAACTAAATGCAATCAATCTCTACCTGACTCATCTACTTTTACTAAACTAATGATAAATATATTTCTATATACGATTTTAAGACCTTATTACGGTCGGGAAAATCCCTCTGTGAAGTTCATCTTGATTTTATCTCATTACACAGTAGTGATATCAGGAAAAAATCAAAAATTTGAAGGATTAAAATAAAAAATGTTCCACTTCCAATGATTTTTGGAAGATTCTCGAGCATTCTGAATTACAGTAGTTCATGATAGAGTGTGCCCAGTGGATATGGTAAGAGGCGTACTTCGAAGTCGCGTTAACGCGCACGAATCGAAAGATGACGCGGATAACACGATTGTGAGCATTTTTGACCATGTTATTGGATGCCACGAATACGTTGTTCTTTTACGAGTGTTTGCACTATTATCACACAAATTTAATCTCTTCAGAATGGCCGAATATCTGAGTCAACAAATATCCCGGAACAGTGAGGAAATTCTCCGAGTCAGCGAGGTCAGTTTCCTACTTCGAGTAGCTTTCCCGTCCGAAAAAATGACGCTTGGAACTAAAAAGAACATGCACTCAGAGAAAAAGCATGGGAGTTAGCAAATGAATTACTTACTTTTTAGTATAGAGAGCATGGGAAATGAGGAGAGCGTAAGTAATTTATTTACTAACTCGCGTGCATGGCGAAGCAATTTTTCTCTGAGTGTGCTCACTAGGGTTGCCGGATGAAGTGGCAAGAGTTGTCTCTCTCTCCCCTGACCTTTCCTCTCATTCCAAGTGCGAGAGATAAACAGCCAGGGGGCCCAAGGGTTTGGAGTGATAAGACGCCGAGAGAGATAACAAACCAAGCCCTTGGTTTTTCCAAGCGCTTGATTCTTTTCAAAAGCGTTAGTTTGTCGAATATTTTCTTTGATATGCCTATTTTAACGCGTTACCACTGATCTATGCGCCACTCACAGATTCTTCCTGTGAACAAAAATCAGCTCACTTTAAAATGATTCATTAAAATACTGAGAAGTGCCTGCGCTCTGTTTCCTGCCTGATTCTGGCGCGTGTACTCTGGCCAACATTTCTTTGTTTAGCAACGCAAGCGTTTTACTACAAGTGCGGGGATAAATTGTAATATACTAACCAAACTATTCATTTGGTGTCGTGTAGTGAGTAGACATTGCGAGCGGTCGTTGATATCAAAGGCCAGCATTCTGATTTCGAAGACCGCCGTAGATTCATCGACCACACGAAGCAGAGCGCCGCACTCCGAGTTAGATGCCTGAACGATTATGTACCTCCAGAAAGGGGAATATTACAGTCAATGATGGCGAAAACGGTACACGAGTGTACCGGCGGTAAGTCAACCCTTGATTAGTTTGCGAGTAGGATCATTCGATCTAACAATATCACAGGTAGTGTTTCGCGAAACTAAGAAAACGACAGAAAACATAATCCAGATCACATCTGTTCCACTATTGAAAGATTCTTCATGACTCATGAGTGTTCAACAAGTTAGCCTCCGTATTACCGACCAATCATTATTCCGCTTCTGTCATCAAATGATTGTCGCGCCTGCATTTTCCCAATTTAGGCACTCACCGGCATAGCAATATGTGTCGACATTTCCCACGTCATCCCGTTAACAACTGCGAGAGCCTTGTTCTCGAGAACGATAATGTTCGACATCTAAAATATCGATTGATCAAGCAGTATTTACAGATTTTAGAGGTAATCGAGATCAATTATACACTATGTAATTATATTCATATTTTAATCAATTTCTCCATGTCAAACGCACACGTCATAACGAGGAAAGCAACCTCCGTGTGTAGACCGAACACGAATTCGTCTTTCAATTCGTCCGTTTCTGCTCTCATTAAGAGACCATCCACGAGAAGCCGGACATACCCCACGGATGACTTTTTCGCAACCTATCTCAATATCTTGGTGGTGAAGTCAGTATCACGAGTGCTGATATTAGGCCAAGTAACTAAGGTTCTGGGTCCCGCCCCGAAAAGTTACAATAACCCCGGTTTCCGATATCGATTTTTTCAAAGTTTTAAAAAGTAGATTTTTATAGGTTTTCTGTGTATTTTGCGAAAAAAAAGTAACGCTGAAAATATTTTCGAAGCGATCTGACATCGATAAAGGGTCGAAAAATCGAATATTCGGTGTTTTTTGATCGTTCTGGAAAAAAAATGCCCAGGTGACACAAACCATTTTGCGATTTTTGGAATCCTCGTCAAAAAGTACATCGGACAGTCTACTTCATGGACTCCGAGCTCTGGTCCCAATGTCCGTAAATGAGGTCTGAATGTTCAGACATTAGCGGACCTCGTCGAGTGTTTGTCGATATTTCTTATCCGAATTGAGAAATATCACGTGTATCAAGTGATATACTATTTGCCTACAATGCGGTGAACATGAGTGACGCAATTATTTCATCGTCAGGTAGAAAAATTTTCAACATTTTTTTCGACCATGAGCTCATGGAATTTTCGCGAAAACTTTTTTTTTCAAAAGTAGTTGTACTTGTTTGAGATGTCTTCAATACTTGAAATGTAATACGTGTACTCCGTATTTGACGATAAAAATGTAATGTACATCCAGAATTAATGTGTTTGTTTTGAATTTTACAATGTATTTTCTTTCGTAGAATGTATCATGATAGTCAAATATTGCAATATTCAAAGTCAAATACGGAGTACACGTATTACATTTCAAGTATTGAAGACATCTCAAACAAGTACAACTTCTTTTGAAAAAAAAGGTTTCGCGAAAATTCCATGAGCTCATTGTCGAAAAAAATGTTGAAAATTTTTCCACCTGACGATGAAATAATTGCGTCACTCATGTTCACCGCATTGTAGGCAAATAGTATATCACTTGATACACGTGATATTTTGCAATTCTGATAAGCAATATCGACAAACACTCGACGAGGTCCGCTAATGTCTAAACATTCAGACCTCATTTAAGGACATTGGTACCACAGTTCGGAGTCCATGAAGTAGACTGTCCGATGTACTTTTTGACGAGGATTCCAAAAATCGCAAAATGGTTTGTGTCACCTGGGCATTTTTTTTCCAGAACGATCAAAAAAACCGAATATTCGATTTTTCGACCCTTTATCGATGTCAGATCGCTTCGAAAATATTTTCAGCGTTACTTTTTTCGCAAAATACACCTAGAAAACCTATAAAAATCTACTTTTTAAAACTTTGAAAAAATCGATATCGGAAACCGGGGTTACTGTAACTTTTCGGGGCGGGACCCAGAACCTTAGTTACTTGGCCTAATATCAGCACTCGTGATGCTAACTTCACCACCAAGGTATTGGAATAGGTTGCAAAAAAGGCATCCGACGATTTCCCCCTAGCGCCCCGGCCTCTCGTGGATGGTCTCTTAAAGGAGGAGGAACACGAAAAATAGAATATCGATTTGTTGGCATTAATCGCTTTCTCATGTGAACGATAATAGAAATCCAAAATTGGAGATCTCTATCTTTCCTCTGAACTGAGATACGCGCGCGCAAAGAAACTACAATAGCTAAGGGACAATCAGGGTCAAGTGATGATTACGGTAGAGGGGGCGGTCTCTCATGTGCGCGAGTAAGCAAATCTCTCGATAAACTTTTACTCTCCTCTCGAGTTTGCGTGCACTCTCTTCCCTTCCTCTCCCTCGTCCCACACGGTGAAGAGGGACGGGGGAGGGAAGAGAGTACATGCAAACGAGGGATTAGGGAAGAAGAGGTACAGGTGGAATCGCCAAAAGTCTCACTGTGTTTAGCAGCGCACTCAGTTTGCGATTATTATCCTCAACCTTTCCTTACAGTATAAACACCTGTCGCTAAGAAAATTCCATGCGGGAACCGGTGGTGTTCATCCTCCTTTAAGGTCTTTCGCGCCTGTGAGCGTGTATTGCCAGTATCTCCATGCGAAAAAATGATCGCGATCATAGCATTCCTGAAAACCGAATTGAATATCTTTCTAACTGGGAGCGTAGTGGAATACACGTTGAGGCAAAACGAGTTCCTTTACCGTCACTTGAAAGTTTGCTTTGTTCCAGTACTACAGGTGAGTGAGCACTAGGGTTGCCGTTTCAAGTCCAAGGGTCAAGGGCTTGGTTTCTCTCGCCTGAGAGAGTGCGATCTCTCACTCACACTTGATAAGGAGGAGGTCACAGGGGAGAGAACCAAGGGCTTGGTTTATAAACCAAGCCCTTGGTTTTCAGTTCCTTGAAACAAAACAATTTCCCTGCACGATTTAACAAGTTGTCTATGTTGTTATTGACCCATTACCGTGATTAGGACTCACACAAACAACAATTAACAATTTTTCAAAAAATTAATCGACAAACTAACGCTTTTGAAAAGAATCAAGCGCTTGGAAAAACCAAGGGCTTGGTTTGTTATCTCTCTCGGCGTCTTATCACTCCAAACCCTTGGGCCCCCTGGCTGTTTATCTCTCGCACTTGGAATGAGAGGAAAGGTCAGGGGAGAGAGAGACAACCCTTGACACTTCATCCGGCAACCCTAGTGAGCACACTCAGAGAAAAATTGCTTCGCCATGCACGCGAGTTAGTAAATAAATTACTTACGCTCTCCTCATTTCCCATGCTCTCTATACTAAAAAGTAAGTAATTCATTTGCTAACTCCCATGCTTTTTCTCTGAGTGCATGTTCTTTTTAGTTCCAAGCGTCATTTTTTCGGACGGGAAAGCTACTCGAAGTAGGAAACTGACCTCGCTGACTCGGAGAATTTCCTCACTGTTCCGGGATATTTGTTGACTCAGATATTCGGCCATTCTGAAGAGATTAAATTTGTGTGATAATAGTGCAAACACTCGTAAAAGAACAACGTATTCGTGGCATCCAATAACATGGTCAAAAATGCTCACAATCGTGTTATCCGCGTCATCTTTCGATTCGTGCGCGTTAACGCGACTTCGAAGTACGCCTCTTACCATATCCACTGGGCACACTCTATCATGAACTACTGTAATTCAGAATGCTCGAGAATCTTCCAAAAATCATTGGAAGTGGAACATTTTTTATTTTAATCCTTCAAATTTTTGATTTTTTCCTGATATCACTACTGTGTAATGAGATAAAATCAAGATGAACTTCACAGAGGGATTTTCCCGACCGTAATAAGGTCTTAAAATCGTATATAGAAATATATTTATCATTAGTTTAGTAAAAGTAGATGAGTCAGGTAGAGATTGATTGCATTTAGTTGGTGCAGAATCGGGGAGCCGTAATGAAACTAAAGATCTTAGTGGCTCATAGACAACAAGTGAAGCACAAGTGAACCCCGCTTACGCGTAAAATCACAATGAAAAGCTGAATAGCACCACATAAAAGCTGGTTGTTAAAAGTTTCGAATGTATCCAAAAAAAAAGTCCGGACGACTATGCAACACACTGACAACGTAATTCCCTGTTTTCCTCCTCAAAATCCTCAAACATCTTCACAAATCCCGTCCGCTCTCGGCAGAACGGACAGTTGAGCAAGTCTACTGCGTTGGCGAGTTGAATGGCACACGTCAGACAGGCGATATGACCACACGTAGTGAAGCAGACTCGACGGGAGGGATTACGGATCAAGCAGATGCCACAACGACGCGAGTAGACAACATCAAAGGTGTCACTGTAATAGCGATAAACGTAGATCACCAAACATTATCGGTCCAGCGAAGGTTTTTTTTGGCAGATTTAGTTATACCTCTCAACTGGTTCAGGGAATATATCAGTGCATTCGCGTAAAAATCGCACGAATGAGGAAGAATCCGTACAGCAAATTTTAATGATGTCTGATTTCGACATGGATCGATAGCCCCTGTTCCCCTCTTCCAATCCTGCTTTTCAAAAAAAATTCCGCATAAAATTTGCATAGATAATTAGCTCGAAAGATTGCACTTTTTTCACTTTGATCGATCGTATCTCAGTTCCTATTGGGAATTTGGCATTACTTGCTGAACAAATGTTGCATGGTTTGGCCAAATGAATAGACGTACGTTTTTAGAATTTTGAAATTCAATGATTTTTGAAATATGTAAATTTTAGAAGCTTCATATCTCGAATACCAGGAAAAAAGTGTTTTTAGAAAATTGATATGTTATGTAATTTTGTATGTAGAATCCGATTCTTTAATAAAAATGGAATTTCCTGCCAGGTAAATCCATGGAAACTACTGTTTACTGGCTTTTCTACCGTCTTATTCTGCACCGTTTTTGGGTGGTGAGCGGTCGAAATGAGACCTATAATTGAGTTATCGACCGCACGAGAGGGATGTAAATGAGGAATTGTGATGTTTTAGAGCCATTTCGACCGCTCATCGAGTGAAAACTGTGAAGAATAATACGAAAGTACTGTTTTGAAAACAATAGTTTTCATGGATTTACCTGGCTGGAAATTCCATTTTTATTACAGAATCGGATTCTACATACAAAATTACGTAACACATCAATTTTCTAAAAACACTTTTTTCCTGGTATTCGAGATATGAAGCTTCTAAAATTTGAATATTTCAAAAATCATCGAATTTCAAAATTCTGAAAACGTACGTCTCTTCATTTGGCCAAACCAAGCAACATTTGTTCAGCAAGTAATGCCAATTTCCAAATAGGAACTGAGATACAGTCGATCAATGTGAAAAATGTGCAATCTTTCGAGCTAATTATCTATGCAAATTTTATGCGAATTTTTTTTTTGAAAAGCAGGATTGGAAGAGGAGAACAGGGGCTATCGATCCATGTCGAAATCAGACATAGTCAAAATTTGATGTACGGTGAAGGGGCGCTTTTTATGCGAACGCACTGATATAGAGAGAGAAAATATAAAGTGCATCTATGTCTTGCCTTATGCTATACCTTTCTGTCATTGCTCGAATGCTATCTTTCTTCGTGCTAATAAGAGCCTCCTCCCGTCCAACGTCGTTGATCACGGCGTCATCAACCACGTCATTAATGACGTGGCCCACAACGTCCTCACGGTCGATGATGGTCGAAGGCTCGGCGGCTACAACTGCCGATGCTCGCAACCACGGACCCTAAGAAACGTCGTACATGTGCCAGTTGACGTCGGGTGGCAACTTTATTGTGGATGCAACCATGTTTCATATTTTATGTATATACCTTATTCGCTTTTTCCACCAAAGCACATCATTCCACAGGCCGGTCAACCTTACAGAAAGGCCTTTGGAGTGAGAGAGCGTGTGAAATCGAGAGGTACTCTCTCACTTTTGCACACTCTCTCGCTCTAACCCTGATATGTAGGTTTGGAATCATGTGAAAGAATATCACCGAAGTTAATTTGGAACACCTTGATCGTACCGCATGCTCGCTGCTCGCTGCCACCCGGCGCTCCCAGAACTGAAGGTGCCTCGAAAATGGAGACGATGTCTGATTAGTCGCATCTGCTTCATATGATTCCGTATCGACAGAAGAGACAACATCATCGGCGATGCTGAAGATATCATAGAAATATCTATGGTTTTAACTAATATAAACGAATCATTATCATTCCCACTTTCCGCATGATTGAGACCGTACCTTTCAGATCGGGCGGCGGGAGGATATCTGGCTGTGGCGTCGCGAAGTCTCCGCAGGTTCGCGAACTTGGAACAATGCGTTCCCCAATCATCGCCCAAGTCAATCACGATAGCTAATGCGGGAGCCATGGGAGCGCCCGGTGACTTAGTGGTAGACGCTGCAGAGATTGCGCATCACATAAACCTAAGACTACTTTCCTTTGAAATATGTTCCACAGAAAAAAGTAAACAAAACATACTATGAATCTTCAAGAGATCATCTTGCCAGGCGCATCTTGTAGAGTTACTTCTTTTAGAGTGACTGGCGACTCGGGCATGTGAGGCCTCTCTAACCACTAACCAAACAATGGGGGAGAGGGACACAATATAGGGTCAAGTACGCCACTGCCCGCGTTGGATACATCGTGTTTGCACTGTCATATCCGTGTGGGCGTTAATTAGAACAAACAAGGCGGGCATACCTAGGGACCGCAAGGTGGTCTGCCGATTTTATGCAATGAAGTTGAAAGTGCATCCATATTAGCCGCTGAGGTGTCAATAACATCATACTTTTTGCCGTTTGTCGATATCTTGTCTCTGGGCCGAGATACAGCTCGAAAACCACGCGTGCGGCTCATAACGGGAGAGGGTCAAAAGGTGGGCGCTCTCTCTCGGTGGGCGGAGTTTGCATCTATGATGAGAGAATGTGGAGATAGTATCTGATCATCAAGCGAATGTGAGAGCTAGTGTTCGTTGCCATCTTGGTACAGTGGTAGAGTGATTGCATAGCCAAAGGTCGTTAGTTCGAATCCCATCCTTTGCTGATCTTTTAATAATAATAATAATAATAATATTTATCACAATTACACCTTCAATTATCAAATGTGAGAGAGCAAATATATAACGGGGTATTTGACAGTGTTGTGACCTAAGAGAGCTAAACTAGTAGCTCAATGCAAACAGCAATATTACAAGACTATTACATTTTTCTAATGGATGATACAAATCCTGACACTGACAGGTCAAATAGATAATCAGGAAGTTTGTTCCAATGGGGTATGACACGGTATCCTAACGAAGACTGGAAATGGGTCAATCTAGCATTTGGAACTTGCATACGAAAACGATGGCCTCTAAGTACGCGAATATTTGGGGGGAGGTAGAAAACTGACGATGGGTCAATATTAACAATACCAGAGAAGATTTTGAAACAAGACACGAGATCGTTTTGTAACCGGCGATTAGATAATAATGATAGATTCATGATAGAAAGGCGCCTATTGTAAGAGGTATCGTATCCTAGACATTTACAACAACATTTGGTATATATCTTTTGAACATTTTCTAATAATTTGATACTATCGACATCAGAGGGAGACCATACTTCAGAAACATTCTCAAGAATAGGACGAACATAGGTAGTAAATAGACGACGAAGTAATTCGAGGTTCCTAGTTTTAAAAGTGCGAAGGATGTGAAAGGAGCGAGAACGGGCTTTTTGTACAATATTATCAATGTGTGGGCGGAAACGTAGGTGATTATCGTAGGTAACTCCTAGGTCTCGAAAATCGATAATTGATGGTAAATCAGAATTATTCAATTTGAAAATATATGGGGGATGAGAAGAGCCGAGTGTCATTATGGCACTTTTAGATATAGAGATGGCCAATCCATTGGTCTTCGCCCATTCTCCGACGCTATCGATTGCACGCTGCAGAAGATCAGGGTCGTCGACTGTCAGCAGCTTGGCATCGTCAGCGTAGAGAGTGACCTTGACCTCGGGGGGAAGGCAGCGAGCGAGAGAGTCGATATAAACTAAAAAGAGAAGGGGGCCGAGAACGGACCCCTGAGGGACTCCGCTCTCGGCTGTGTAGATCTTTGATTCATCATTATCGATTTTCACACATTGCGTTCTCCCAGAGACAAAGCATTTTATGAATCTAAGGAGAGATCCAGTGAAGGAGAGATCCAGTGATTTTTTTTGCTCACAACACTCAGAGAAAAATTACTTCGCCATGCATGCGAGTTAATGATTGAATTACTTAGTTTATGCAGAGAGAGTGTGAAAAGTGTGGAGAGCTTAAGTAATTTAATCATTAACTCGCATGCATGGCGAAGTAATTTTTCTCTGTGTGAACCCAAAATATTGCTACTCATCCGCTGTTTCTTTCCCCTTCAATTAGAGTCACGAGTGGGCGGAGCTTATCTTCCCTAGGCATACCGCTCTATTTTAAAATGGTACTCGAGAATCGCCTGTTGCCAGACTAGTGAAATTTGGCGACGGGGGATAGTGGGCGCTAATGATCGGTAAGTGTGCTAGCCGGCAACACGCGTATCCGGCCATCGTGCGCACGCAATCTAGCCACATACGGCAAAATTGTTTAATCAGATGCCAGCCGGCGACCGCCGCCCCTTACTCCTTGTGTTGAAACCAGTACCAACATGGACCAGACTTGGTAGACCTGATGGGGTGGTCTGACCTTTTCAGGAGTCACCGGGGACCTTGCGACGCTTAGTAAGGCACACGCGATGTGTCCCGACTACGTGCAAATTTTATTGATGGCGGTGCCTGAACACTCTCACGAACTAATTGTTTTAGAGTAACTAGCCGGGATGTATTGAGGTTAAATACACTACGCTCTATGCGTACACTACGCTCTATGCATAGTTCCGGGTGCAGGTTCGGTCCAGGGGGAGGTCGGTAACTGGCTCCGGGTACGGTCCAGGGGGAGCTAAGTAACATACTTAAGATTCGGTCCAGGGGACCTCGGTAGCCTTTTTCAGGTACGGTTCAGGGGGGCCTCGGTAGCCTTCTTCAGGTACGGTCCAGGGGGACCTCGGTAGCCTTCTTCAGGTACGGTTCAGGGGAACCTTGGTAGCATTCTTCAGGTTCGGTCCAGGGGGAGTTTGGAAGCTTGCTGTAGGCTCGGTCCAGGGAGGAGAACTCAGTAGCCGGCTCCAAGATCGGTCCAGGGGGAGCTTAGTATGTTGGGGAATGTTAATCTCTAGAAAGAGGTACTGGCTTATTCCGTTGCAAAAGGCTCGTGGGGCTGAGTGCGATCGAAAAAAGTTGCCACTACGCCACTTCGTGGCTCCGTGGCAACTTTTTTCGATCGCTCTCAGCCTCACGAGCCTCTCTCAACGGAAACGCAGGATACCGTGTGTTGATTTCCCTGGCGTGTTCAGACACGTTTCCGACATCGCAAAACGTTTTTCCTGTGATCCCCCACACTCTGCGAATCAATTGGCAACTTTTCAAAATTTTCGATTTTATATTTTAAAACGTGTTAGAACACGTTCAGATACGTGGCGTCTTCGAACACGTTTGTGGCATCGCAAAACACTTTTCCAATGATTCCCTACGCTCGCCGGATCATTTGGAAACTTTACGAAATTTTCAATTTTTCACGTTAAAACGTGTTAGACACGTTTCCGACATCGCAAAACACTTTTCCTGTGATCTCCCACGCTCTGTGATCCAATTGGGAACTTTTCGAAATTTTCGATTTTTAATGTTAAAACTCGGCAAAACAGGTGAAAACGTGTTTCACCTTACTGAAGAACGTGCTAGAAGGGCATTTGACACTTGCGAAAAATGCGGCAAACGTTTTGCCCGCGGCGGGGTTCGAACCTGGGGGTCTTGGATTGTAAGTCAAGCGCGTAACCCACTTGGCTCTGGATTTGGTCAATTAAATATTGCAAAATTTTAAAGGGATTTTTATCTGTTGTCGTATGCAAAAGGATCCGAGAAGATAGAGCGATTTTGAAGCGATTTATTAGGAAGCTTCCGGATGCATGATTCCGGCCTCCAGAAAGGGGTCAGGGGCGAGAGAGTGTGCCAAAATGAGAGAGTCACTCTCAATTTTCCTTACACTCTCGTTCTAACTCCATTCCTGCGAGATTGCCGGCATGAGGAATGATTTGGAACGAAATGTGCGAAAATTTCATGAAATCGCGTGAAATCAAGTGAAATCAATCGATATTTCACTTCAAAAATCGGCAAAAGATGCTCAAATGTGAATCTCGTTACTCAAAAATGGGTTTGGGCCACATTTGACACTTGGAAAAAATGCGGCAAAAGACTATGCACCGGCGGGGATCGAACCTGCGACCCTCGGATTTGAATTCGAGCTCGCTACCGACTTGGCCATGAAATTATCGATTTTTCAAATATAAAAATCGATGTGTTTCGTGATGGGCTATCATATGCAAAAGGATCTGAGAAGATTGCTCAAGTTTGAAGAAAGTTATTCAGAAAAAAGGTCCGTCACACAGAAGGAAAAAAAACATACCAACAGACAGACATTTTAATTTCCTAGTAGTGTAGGAATCTACATTTATTATTTCATGCTTTGCCATTACAGAAAAAAAATAGATGGCAGAAATATTTCGACGTGGCGCAAGATCATAGTTAATGCGCCAGTCTCATAGATGTTCCAGCACGAGTTGTCGACCCCAGCGAGTTTCGCGCTTCGTTGTCCCGGCAAATTCGCACTTACTTACATTCATCACTCCCACTTGGTAACGTAGAATATACAAAACATATTACAGATTCACAAACACTCGTCCATACTAGTGTATGAAATTAGGAGTCCGTGGTCTCTTTTGTTATTTTACGGAAAAATTGCACATACAACAGAAGTGCTGACGTTGCTTTTCCTCTACCACATAAGCGCAGTTAGCTAAAATTTAACGATGCATAGTAATTCAATACCAGTTTGCAAGATGTATTGTGCAAAATAGGATAGAATCTCTTCATATCACATGCTCTCTCATCCACCTGTCGATGAGGAGAGTACGTGAAATGAAGAGATCTGAACCAATTATGCTAACTAAATTCAAACTCTTCAATCTGTACGAAAGTGATATAAAAAGCACTCCTGGTGGGCATTCCGTATCCAGCCATGAAGTTGCTTCTATCTGTTCTACTGATGACCATTTCTTGCCACGCATTCTTGTCAACTCAGGTAATTCATCAAACACTATTACGAATTTAAACTGAAACGCAAACGAAACGGACTCCTGTGTATTCTCTTTTATTACCTCGGCGCCCACCTTTTTTTCTTCAACCTCTCTGACCGTAATTCCTGTGTTTCTTAGTCGAACATTAAATTATTTTAATAACTAGTGCCCGATCAATGAATTTTTTTAGAAAGTCTCGGTGAAAGGCAATATCAAGTGCGGAGGAAAAGTCGTTAAAATTGAACTGATGGAGCGCGATGGGAATCTTCGAGAAGTGATTGGTAAAATGCTAAAGTTCCGGACATTTTTAAAATTGTACACTTTTAGACCTGGATGATCAGCTTGCTGAGAAAAGGGAATCTGGAAACTTCGAAATACGAGGAGAGCAAGCCGAGGTCTCTATCTCTAAATATTTAAAATGGTTTCATTAAAACAAAGCATCTAAGAAGATGTAAAACGAATAATTCCAATCTAAGTGTCCATGATGAATCAGATACTTAACGATGAAGGGGTCAGATAAATTTAATTGGTTAGACGCGTTTCGGATTAGAGAGTCAACACTCACATAAACATTATCCAACACATGAAGATAAGATTTCTCTCTTTACTATTTAAGTAAACTAAATAGTTAACCCGTTTTGCAGTTCGGCTGGATAGAACCCTATGTGCGCATAAGTCATCGTTGCTTAACCGGAATGAGAGAGGTTTTTTTTTAAATTTAAACACGTTCAAATGTGATCTTCCTCTAACGCTGTCATTTCTGTGTTGAGCAGTGAAAAGTTGTTGTATTGTGAACAGATTAATGAATATTTTGTAAACTGTTACGAATGAAATTACTTCAGGAATGTACTCGCATCTCCGAATATGATATTCCGAGAGAATATATTAGCCTAACAGACGACGTTAAACCCTACGACCTTGGGCAAGTTATTTTTTTGCTGAGCACTTCTAACAACTTGATGAGATTCTCAGTAGATTTAGTAGATGCTATGACACACCGATACGATGCCTTCGTAGTCCCTAATACACACTTGTTTGTGGTTGTTGGTGGTTTAAGTACCGTATTTGTCCGCCCGATGTCCATTTAGTTAAGAAATTATTGCGATTTGGATTTAAACTATCAAGTGTTGGATTAATTTTTTAAAAAAATTGCTTGCTCCCGAAAACAAAAGGACTTCACATTGATATTGTGTTACTATTAATTAAATATTAAAAATATTAATTATTTTTTAAATATTAATTATTGATATTAATTAAATATTTAAAATTTCAGCACTCTCCAGTTGGAGAAAGCTCGTGAGCAGGACAATGAGAAGTGCACAATACCAAACTATCAAAAGAGCAGAGTTAAAGTTCATGTCTCTAAAGACAAGCAACCTAGAATCGTTTAATAAATAATATGCCTGCAAAATTCTCTCGAACTCTAACAGTGTCATGTTTACAAGGAAGTACACATTGTCAGATTTGATTATTTATTTTGAGAAAAATTCTTTTTATCAATCGAAATAGTGGGACATTGAAAATACGAAATAATGAAGTTCTTCAGTCATAGGAACCTTTCACTCTTTTGAGTGATCATCTCCTTGCATAAATAATCAAAATGGATTTTTTTTACAAAACGAGGAGGTCGAGTCAATAATGTTTTTAAACAAAAACATGAGCACATTACAATTTTAAAATGATACTAAAATGGGTTATTGGTGTTTGAGTGTGTGTGTGTCTTTTTCTATACGTAGGAATATCTCTTAATTTGTCGCGCTATCTCGCCTATCATTTCTGATTAAACAACAGAATGTTTTAATATTTCGGACGGGTGTTTCTGAATTTGTAATACTCATCACGAGATGCAAAAACAGCACGACTCTCATCAACAACTTTCTATATTGAGATGATAAATTGAAGAGTGTCTAACACTTCAATACATCATTTGAAATATGCGGGAACTCTTCTCATTATTCAAAATGAACCTTCCTGCTTTTTTGATATGCAGGGGATTGAAGTGCCAGTCAAGATACTCCTAGATGAACCAATAAAAATGGTGCAACCAGCGAAATTCGCGTTTCGCATCGTCTACTAAGGCATTGACGAATGACTCTCAGCGATTTGAGTGCGATCAATTAATTATTCATCCCGCAAATGGCGTTTTTGCCGGGGAAAATGTTAGTTTCATAAAAATGTTAACTTCCTGAAAAGTTCGCTTGACCTACCCGGCCTAACTAAAAAAAATCAGTCAATCATTTTGCCATCTTCCATTTCTCTACAACGATTCCATCAATATCCCTAAACAATTTACGCTTCCTTGACACACTAGTTTTCCTGATGTATCTTAGCTGAAAATATACCATTAAATTTTTTTATGAAATAAAATCAGACACAATAATACATCCTTTTCCAACCAGTGAATGAAAGAAACAGGTAATATTTCAAAGCCAGTGCAATCCCAGTTTCGGCAGGTTAGCAAAAACTGATATTACTTATTATAACCGTTCAAAGATCATAGCGTAGAACTCACAATAAATGATTAGCCGTGACAAATAACATAACCCATGATATCCATTAGAGAAAAGTTTTTTTTTATTTCTTTCACTCATCTCATGACCTGCAAGAGAGAAAGAACTATTATTCGTTCATTACAATTAAAGAATTATGAAAAATTACCTTCTTGCATATTATGTTTCACAGAAAAAATCTTTGTATTTCACATAAAATCAGATTTTGATCATACCATATTTGTCTTCACAAGGGTCAATACATATTTATACAACACACATTTAAATTAAACAAATATATTATCACATCGCTTCTGCGTGTCACAGGACCATTCCAGTTTTTCAAAGTATGTCATGAGAGAATGGGCTAGAGTGGGCGGAGTCAGCTCCGTTTAAGAAGGCGGGGCTTGAAAGGGGCGTGGTCCAATGATCAATCGATATCCTAGATTGTGGATACAGTAATATGTATGGCTGGGAGAGATGAATACTGAGAAAAAGATCCCGTAATATTTTGAGGATGATTTCAAAGCGTATGAAATGTACAAATATCAGAAAGAAGTAGCTGTAGCAGCACCTAGAGAACAGGCATGGTAGTCGATCCATAAGCCGATCGACCCATGAAGATTACTGTAATAAATATCGATTAATACTTGGTCTCGAGGCCCGTCCCTAGAGAGACGGTCAGTGTCTAGACCAAGGGCCGAAACACTGATCGTCATTTCTTTAGTCTTATATTTGACCTCTTTTCCATTGTTGACTAGTTTAATAGATTTTAAGCCGTTTCCGCATAATACTTAATCTTTAATCTCTTTGATCTTAGTTACCAGATTCGAGCCGCACTTCTTCGGGTCCCAGATGGGCGAGGCGGTGGGCGACTGCACGATGGTGAAGACGACCTGGCAGAGTGCCAATATTTGAATTTTTCTAATTCGCGCCCAAAAATTAAAATAAATAAATTATGGTACCATTGCAATGAAGAACACAATGTAGCCGACGATGCAGATAATTCGAACAACCTGCTCCCACCTGTGCTTCTGCAAATTGAAAGAGATCAACGATCAAAATTTACAATAATATGAACATTTTTTAACATTTTTTTTTAATTTCCCAACGAATGAGCAATATACTATACTATGAAATTAGGTCCGGAGCATAACATATTAAGTGAATCAGTTCTGAGAGTCTACGATATTTGATGAGAGTAAGGAAAAGATCAAAGATCAAATTGGGTAAATCACATACCACCATGTTGTGCAGAATGACAATGCCAAAGCAGAAGCCGGTGATAGCGCCTCCAATATGAGCGGCGTGCGAAATCTAAACAGTTTAATATCGCTAATCGATAGCTAGAGTAAATAATCGAATCTTAACATCCACCCTGCACTTATGTGTTTCAAGATCTTAACTTATTCCATGAAATATTCTGTCTGCAATTCTTGCACCAGCAATCGAAGTGATATTTAACCTTACCGCATATTATCAATATCACAAATCGAATTAACGTAATTTTGAAAACTACAGTATACCTGATCACACTCGCCGACATAGATCCTCCTGTATACGGTACTGCCAATGTCGAAGGACATGTAGACGCCGACGATGCCCAGACGAACCCAACGGAACGGCATCTCAGCCCAGTTCTGAAAGAGGGATACGGTAGGTCTAATCGGTAATTGACGGAGACAATCTCACTCCTATCAATGACTGGGGTAACAATAGAAGTAGTGCTGCAGTTATTCTCTAATTGCTCAACAACACCACACCGAAGAACACCCGTATCAGATATCCACAAGCTTGTTGTGTCATTACGAGATAACAATTTGCCTACCGTACCTCTCTACCGTACACCTACAGGATGCTCCCTACCGTACTCACCAGGAACACATTGGCCAAATGCGCTGTGATGAGGGCGTACACTCCACCGGAACAGCCGACCAGCGAAGTGGAAGGATCGAGACAATACTGTAGGAGGGCGCCTGAATCATTAATTAGATACTGTAAATCTGGGATACTGTAACTAAATTGTTTTTGCAAGTTACAGAAAAATTGTGAACTGAGTGATAAGCAAGTGGCATGCAAACGTGTAGACATTCGAAAATGCTTCCAGCAAAATTAAAAATAGCGGGATTTTTGTTTCAAGTGCCGCACAAAGCCTCTTCCGATCTGCGGCAACCAATGCGCCTTGCTAACGTAGAATGCACAATTATAATGATATGCCGTATGAGGGTGTATGAGCAAATTACAGATTCCCTCTCACTTTCACACACTCTCTCGCCCCAGGCCCATTTCTGGAGGCCTGGAATTGTCGTAATAGTCACTCACCCGAGATCACGGCCATAGTGTAGAGCGGCCCGATGCGCCACACTTTATGCACAATCTCCAGTGGAAAACCGACAACACACTGCATGATTATATTGCCGGCGAGATGAGTGATGCTGGAATGTTTAAAGTTTAATCGTTGATCTTAGTAGTCTCATCAATCCATATCGATTGCAATATACAATTGGATCTGCCTGGCGCATTGTTGTGCGCTCTAATCATTCCGGTGTATTAAATAGGCAATGCAACGTGAAAGTCACAGTTTTGAGTGTCGGGTGCAAAGAGCGCTCACAAATGTGTAAACCTATATTGGGTAAGGTATTCGGTCGTTGGTGAGTACGGTATCTTACGGTAGCATCTTACGGTAGTATAACATACCGTAGCATACATACCATACTGCATCTTTTTCTCACCCCGCGTGCAGAAACTGATACGTCCAGAAGCGCCAGACCTCGGCGCGCAGCTTGGGAATGAACAGAAGCGGTCCCACCTGGAAGAAGGGAGTTTACTGCAAGGGGTGGGGCTTGGCACCGTGCCAGAACTCACCTCAAGTCTGCCGTTCACTTTCTGGAAGCAGCCCGCGCAGTGCGTCATGATGTCGTGCCGGTTCGGATCGTCAATGTAGTAGTAGAAGAAGATTGCAATCTGCAATGACAAAAATTCAGTTCTTCGTAAAATAAAGTGCGCAGCGAGTGCCATGATGCCGCGCACTTTTCCTGGAAAAGTCGGTCGATTTACCTGGACGATGGAGGCGAGCAGGATGAAGACGGGCGGCGGGAAGCAGTTGTACTCGTCGAGATAGCTGTGGACCTGAATTCATCGATTGTGTTTTTAAAACCTAGAACTATTCCGTGGAATTATTAGTTTTGTTAATGACGGTCTGTTTAATGGGCTGTGAAACGGCAAACCCGCTGTATTCAGAATAGATACGAAAAAATGCGACAAAAACAAATGCACAATGTTAATGGATGATGTTAATGTGTAATGTGATTAACGAACAGTACTAATCGTTCTAACAAGGTCAGAAAATTGAGATCGGAGATCAACCCTGGAAGATCAAAGATCAAACTACAAAGAGAATTTACCTCAAGCCTCTGGTTGTTGGCGATAACTCCGTCGGCGAGATATCGCATCGTTTTCTGCATTTTATTCGACTGTGCGAGTGGAGAAGCCATCTGAAAGGAGGGTAGATCAAAGATAAAGTTACAGTAGATTAGTAATATACTGCATATAGCGCATTCTCATGAATAGAATGCTCCGGAATCGAGCAGATGACGGACGCACAATTTGAAATAGTTCTTTTAGCGAGATCACTCCAACTACAAACAAGTGTTTCAAGGTGTAGTGTACATGTTTTGCTGTAGCCAATTGTTGATCGTAGGATTGGTATTTACGAGTACAAATTAACTGAATAAAAAAAATGAATAATGAAACCCCTATTGTTTGTCAAAATTTATTTTTGAAATCAAATATTAAGAAGAAAAATATGAAGAGATCGTAGTAGATCACCACTCACCAGACTCTCAAACTCTCGGAAATCGATCATGGCGTCGTTGTTTCTGTCGGCCCTTTTAAGGAATTCCTCAATTTGCGCGTTCGTCATCTCAAGTGTCGCTGAAAAAGATCAAGGATTAGAAACCAAAGAATAGAGATCAAAGATCAAGTATTGTCAGGTGTGATGCAAATTAACTATACTAGATCCAACACCGAGCCAGTCAGCCACCAACAGGTTGGCATGATGTGCTAAAGCGTGTGATAACGTGAGAGTTTCTCAAGTTCAGTGGCCTATTTCAAAATGATAGAGTTTGAGAGGAAAAAATCAGCAAAAAAAGATCAAAGATCAAACGTACATCGCTGCTTTTTCAACTTCTCGTTGAGGTCCGCCAACGGAATGACCACATCGTCGCCCGCGAGCTGAATTTAAATGAATTAAAGTATAAATCTAAATATTCTTGAAAAATCTTGTCATTCCTTTCTCAACAAAACAAGACGTACAAGGCTTATTTTCTCCAAAATTCCATTAGTGTAATCAAGAGATTTCAAACCGGGATACATGCGGTTTCCCGTTTCAGAGCCTTGTAAAAAGCTCGATACTATTAGAGAAAACAATCCTCCAACGATTATGAAACATATATACAACCAATAAACGGCAACCCACCAGCTGGAACTGCTCGTAGGCCTTGGCGCGGTGCTTGCCGTCGCCGAAGACCATCTGAAGAGATTCAAATATTAATAGTTCGCGCCAAAAATCGACGAAAACTGCGCCGTAATGCAAAAATGCACTGCAATTGTCAAGACGCGTAAAACAAGAGAGGGGAAACGTGTGGGCGTGAATCAGAAAAGGGAGGGGAAAAGAGAAGAGAGTGGGTAGAAAAAGAAAGAAAAAAGAAAGAGCGTAGCGTTTCGTCACAAAAGAGGGCAGAAGAAAGGGTCTCGAAGGAGGAATTTATGATTGCCTAGTGATTACGCAATACATCACGACCAAACATCTCTAGAGGAGGAAAAGTTATGCGGGAAGAACGATAGCGAGACATGAATTGACGTGATTTGTGAACGCTCGCGTGCGAGAGATATTCATGCGCGAGAGAGCGGAAGAGAAAGAGAGTGCATGTGAGGCAGGCGAGAGAGTGTGCTAAAAGGAGAGAGGGGCAGGGAAAGAGAGTGCAGGCAAGGCAGGTTAGAGAGTGGGGGAAATGGAGAGAGCGCGCGAGGAAGCAGATTGTCGGTGTTGTCAACATGTACACGCGGGTGGCGATTGCTGATTTCGTCAGGCTTACCCTAAGGGGTATTTCGAAAAGGTTCCATTTAGTGATTGTATTCTGTTTCGAAAAGTCATTCGCCAAATGGCGGTGAAGGTAAAATGAAGAGAAAAACATTTCAAAATAACTTTGAAATTGAAATTAAATTTTTTTTGAGACTAAACAGTGAAAGACTAGACTCTGAAGAGATTTCATAACAAAATCTCGTCGGGTTTCGAAAGTTGTGAAAGGCCTGCAAACGCGAGCGAACGTGCGCCACACATGATTCTCTCTCGCTCTAACCCTGGCCTGTAGGTTGGCCAGGGTTAGAGCGAGAGAGTGTACAAAACTAAGAGAGTCCCTCTCGATTTCACACGCACACACTCAATCCAAAAGCCTTTCTGGAAGGTTGACCGGCCTGTGGAATGATGTGGCACGCAAGTGAGTTCTATTATTGCACAACGTCTCCCGTCCACCAGACATAGACAACATAGAGACATGGATAGAGAGAGTGAGAGTGAGAGCGCGAGCCATAGATCGAGCTATAATAGTAGTCGGAACAAATGGGGTAATCCGATGTATGGAGTCAGTGGTGTGTGCCCCGGCTGGCCCGAGCCATAGCAACAGGTGGGGAAGGTGCAAGGACCTCCAGAAAGGGGCCAGGAGCGAAAGCTTGTGAAAGGGGTGTAAGAGAGGCGCTCTCGATTTCGCAGACTCTCTCGCGCCTGACCCCTCTCTGGAGATTTCCAACCGTGTGAAGACCGCCCGTCTCCGAACAAGAGAAGGGAAGATTCCGAATAGTCTATTGCTTGTGCAATAAAATTGAGATATCCGAATCTACGGAGCAGCAATGAGAATCGAAATTAGCCCGTTTAGTATCAACAGTGAAACATGGATAAGCCTACACGGACTGGTCTGCGGGCCCATAGCAACAGGTGGTCTAGGGAGAGGAGGGTGGTGGTGGTTGCTGACCTCGTCTATTTACAGGAAACGCGCGTGGGAACGCTAGGCTGTTGGCAACTTTCCAAGATTCAAACTCTTATAAACTGCTAAAACAAGGCGCTATATTATTCACGTATTCTATCGCTCCTGACCCCTTTCTGGAGGTTTGTAGCTTGCTTCGAGACAGTTCGTAATTGGTTGACAATGAACGATTGAGAATTCCCGCTAACGAAGAACAGAAAAGGGTTCCATGAAACGAAAAACTCGCTGGGTGGACTGAAAAATGAAAGAGGAAGAGACGAGGAGGAGGTGCGAGTATGTGTGTGTGTATCAACCGCGTGAGTCATGTTGATAAGCGCGTTATGGGGGGACAGGCGCGAGGAGATTAGGAGAGAGGTGAGAAAGCGGCGATTGCATAGTGATGACGTAATTGTGGACTAGCACGGCACTATTTCAATACATAAATTTTTAAATGTTTTCGAAATATTGAGGAAGAAATTTCTTGCAGTCAGTGCGTAACAACCGAGAATATCTGACTAAGTTGTGTTGAGAAAATATTTTGTCCCAGATTAGTCATTAGTGACTAATTTGGAATATTTTAAAATGCTATCATTGGGTAAGCGCTGACGGGGAGCCAGGCAACAGTGTTCGTCTGTGTTGGCTGCGCGAAATGTTTGCAGAAAAGGGAGAGTGCAAAAATGAGAAAGAGTGCATAAAAGGCAGGTGCACTACTTAGCGCACTCCGTTTCTGCCCACGAATCCGACAGACCCTGAGTTTTTTTAAAAGCGTGCACTAAAATAAACTTTAACGGCGAGCAATACGATGAAATGCGAGCAAAAACGATGAATATGCATCTTTCCACCCCGCGGGGGGGGCGCGTTTCACAATAGTGTCTCCTGCAAGAGCTAGAGAGTGATGTTCATCTCTATTCCTTCCCCATTTCTCAATACACTCTCTCTCTATCATCAAGATAGCCTTTCGCCCCGATATAGTTCAGCGCGAGAATAGAGTGAGATGGAAAGGAAGGAAGAGGAGATATGAGAGAAAGTGAAAATGATAAGATGAAAAAATGATAAGGTGACGGTGGAAATTGTAAAATTCACTAGAATCTAGTGGAAAAGTTAATGGAGAGAAAAAAAAACAGGGATTCATCTCCGTGCACAGTTCATTAGTCCTTTTCACTGTTCCACCGAAAGAGTTGGATATATTATTTTGGAACCCATAATAAAAAAAAATGATTTGAAACGTATCCCAAACTAGCAGGGATGTGTTGAGGTTAAATACACTACGCTCTATGCGTACACTACGCTCTATGCATAGTTCTGCAGGTTCGGTCCAGGGGGACCTCGGTAGCTTGCTTCAGGTGCGGTCCAGGGGGACCTCGGTAGCTTGCTTCAGGTACGGTCCAGGGGGACCTCGGTAGCTTGCTTCAGGTACGGTCCAGGGGGACCTCGGTAGCTTGCTTCAGGTACGGTCCAGGGGGACCTCGGTAGCTTGCTTCAGGTACGGTCCAGGGGGACCTCGGTAGCTTGCTTCAGGTACGGTCCAGGGGGACCTCGGTAGCTTGCTTCAGGTACGGTCCAGGGGGACCTCGGTAGCTTGCTTCAGGTACGGTCCAGGGGGACCTCGGTAGCTTGCTTCAGGTACGGTCCAGGGGGACCTCGGTAGCTTGCTTCAGGTACGGTCCAGAGAGAGCTTAGGATGTTGGGGAATCTTAATCGCTAGAAAGAGTACTGGCTTATTCCGTTGCAAAAGGCTCGTGAGGCTGAGAGCGATCGAAAAAAGTTGCCACTACGCCACTTCGTGGCTCCGTGGCAACTTTTATCGATCGCTCTCAGCCTCACGAGCCTTTCTCAACGGAAACGCAGGATACCTTATGTTGATTTCCTTGGCCTGTTCGAACACGTTTCTGACATCGCAAAACACTTTTCCCGCGGTTCTCCACGCTCCCCGGTTCATTTGGGAACTTTTTGAGATTTTCAATTTTCCACGTTAAAACATGTTAGAACAAGTCCAGACACGTTTCTGACATCGCAAAACACTTTTCCTGTGATCCCCTACGCTCTGCGCATCAATTGGACACTTTTCGAAATTTTTAGTTTTTCACGTTAAAACGTGTTAGAACACGTTCAGACACGTTTCTGACATCGCAAAACACTTTTCCTGTGATCCCCTACGCTCTGCGCATCAATTGGACACTTTTCGAAATTTTCGGTTTTTCACGTTAAAACGTGTTAGAACACGTTCAGACACGTTTCTGACATCGCAAAACACTTTTCCTGTGATCCCCTACGCTCTGCTCATCAATTGGACACTTTTCGAATTTTTCGGTTTTTCACGTTAAAACGTGTTAGAACACGTTCAGACACGTTTCTGACATCGCAAAACACTTTTCCTGTGATCCCCTACGCTCTGCTCATCAATTGGAGACTTTTCGAAATTTTCGATTTTTCACGTTAAAACTCGGCAAAACAGGTGGAAACGTGTTTCACGTTGTTCAAAAACATGTTAGGACCACTTCTGGCACTTGCGAAAAATGCGGCAAAAGATTTGCCCGCGGCGGGGGTCGAACCTGGGGGTCTCGGATTCAAAGTCTGGCGCGTTATCCACTTGGCTATGAAATTAGCGGATTTTTATATTAAAATTTTGAAAGGTTTTCTGAGCAATTATCATATGCAAAAGGTTCTGGGAAGATTGCGCGAATTTGAAGCGATTTATGGCGAAAATGAAAAAAATGTCTGTCGCGCTGCAACAAAAAAAAACATACAGACAGACAGACAGACAGACAGACACAATCATTTCCTATAAGTGGAGGAACAGATCCTGGATTTTTGTCGTATTATTAAAAGGAAGTAGCTCTTTGAGAGAGCATGTAAAGAGGAGTGACCGCCACATTATCCATGCAAAACCTTTCATAGCACCGCGCGCATTCTTGCTACACGCCATTAACATGAGAGATGTGAAATGATGTTCAATTGATCATACGTTCTTGATTGAGAAAAAAATTTAATTTCAAGTATTCATAGTTATAACGGTAGTTATGACGGGTACGCATCACATGATTCCAAACCTACAGAAGAGGGATAGAGCGAGAGAGCGTGCGAAAGTGAGAGAGTCCCTCTCGATTTCACACGCTCTCTCACTCCAAAGCCCTTTCTGTAAGGTTGACCGGCCTGTGGAATGATGTGGCATGAGTCGTACCCATTGTCGTAGCATTCCGTGCCCCCAGAAAGGGGTCAGGAGCGATCATAAGCGAAAGCGAGGGTTTTTTCTCCCTCTCTCGCTTTTACACGCTCTCTCGCCCGTACTTTCGTGGAGCACGACAAAGGAAACTTGCCTGCAGTCCAGCAGACAGAATGTGTGTGATCGGCCGAGGCATCGCGTCGACTATGCAGTTCAAATTGAATTTCGTATCCGGCCGGTCGGTGGACGAGAGGGAGAGAGAGAGAGAGTGTGTGGAATGAAGAGATTCCGACTCCTTTTCGATACTACTATGAAAGGAAGAGTACGAGAGGCAAACTAGGGATGAGTTGATAAGTGCAGGAGAGATTGTCTAGGTGCAAATTACGCCTGTCTAGGTGCAAATTACGCCTCTCTTCGCACTTCACCACACCATGGAAACAGAAAGACTCCTGAGTGAAGTGGACACTACTGCTTCCGCCATACCGTCCTCCGGAAAGGGGTCGGGGCAAGAGAAGGACTCTCTTTCTTTCACACGCTCTCTCGCCCAGGAGCCCTCGATGGAGATCTTACAAATGCTGGCAAGTTGCCAAGCGATACGACTTTATTTTCCCTTTTCCTCCAGTCTCGTCATTGGGTTTTTTTCGAAGTAACCCCACATCATTCCACGGGCCGGTCAACCTTCCAGAAAGGCCTTTGGAGTGAGAAAGCGTGTGAAATCGAGAGGGGCCCTCTCACTTTTGCATACTCTCTCGTCCTAACCCTGGTCTGTAGGTTTGGAATCATGTGACCCCCGGCGGTTACGCGCTTCGCTCTCACATTTTCTTTAAGGGAAACAACTACTGATAGTAGACCGTCTTCCCCTACCCAATATGATACATTTTGATACAAAATGTTGTGTAAATTTATTCACAGTGAAGCCAACAAATGCATGTAAATGCGCATACAATCTTTCCTGATTGACAATTTATTTTCAATTTTCTAAAAGTTTATGTCTACCCCGGGATATTCCCATTTCAGCGACTAGTTATCAAGAAGATCTATTTGATGATATTTGATAGATCCGTCACTCCTTGTCGCACCCAAGGGCACAAAACAATTCCAAATAGTAGTAAAATCGCATTGCTTTTATTCAGAAATATTTACACATCCAATAACAATGCACCTTTCCGTATTTTATTACACAATAATATAATAATTTACAATATTCACATTGTCCTCACGACGATCTAATCACGCATCAGATTTTTTTTCTACAATTAGGAAAAGAGTTATTTTAAGTACCCTAAAGATTCCTGATCTGAATAAATAAATCAATAATCCACTTCTCTTCACTCGTCAATCGCATTATCAATGTGCTTCACCAGCGGCGCCACCTGGGCGATGACGTCAGTTGCCGTCATGCCTGAACATGCCAAACGTTACTATAGCCCCGCCCCTTTTCCCAAGCCCCGCCCCCTCTCGAAGCTCCGCCCACCTCGCCCGATCTCTTTGTATGCTCTGCGGGAGCACTCTCTGACGAAGAAGGAGGCGGCCTCGGCGGCCGTTGAGAGGGGCTCATTGGATCTGAACAAAATTAGCGAAAAGTGGACCGTAAAAGAATTTTGCAAGATTACGGTAGCAGATGGACACACTAGCCGTCATGTTGCGTTCAGCTATCGAGATTTTTCTCGGTGGTTTGGTGTGTCACACTACATATATCCATTCAAGTAATATGACATTCGCAATTTCACCATCTGGTCTACTGAAAATAATACTGCAAAATAGCAGTGTTTGGTGGATATATAAATCAATCGCTACTGTAGCTACCGTACCTATGCGCCCACAGTGCGAATACGGTAAGTACACCACTCAAGCAGTCGCCGATTCCGCCCGGGCGCCGTGGTGTGCCCTCGGTGTCGAAGAGACGAACTGAAATACGGTATCAACTCGCGGTTACGGTATCCGGTTGCTCAATAGTGTTGCAAGGGCCGTATGCAAATTATAACTTCACAGCTACAGTATACTATACCACTTCCATCAAATCGGGGTTTCCGCATACCGCCAATTGATACTCTAGCACATACCGTATCTTCATCATCAATCCGCAAGTATAGCAACCCCAGTTACCGTACCGCTTCCATCAGCAGCAGCAAACATATCGATCGGTCCCTTGACGAAGATGTGCATGTTCAGCAGGCCGGCGACTTTCGACGCGATCTCCTTGATCTACAGTAGGATACTATCGATCGATCGCATCAAATCTATTGAAATCCAGTACTATTTCAAAGTACGTGATTCTCACTTATAAGTGTTTCGTTTCTTCAACCATTGACACGACATATCAAATTTTGGAAACGGATACACAGCTTATGAAGCCTGTGAAACTCAAACATGCATGGTGATTCTGCCGATATTGTGAGACAGAGTACGATCTCGCAAATATTAAAATCAATCAACCTCATCTAACGGTCTGCCGAGTGTTGCCGCTTGCAGAACCTGCATTATTAATCTTTTATTCAAGTTCAAAGATAAAACTTCAAACTACAATCTCTTACTTTCTGCGCCAGTCGGTCCATTTCGACTGCATTGGGCGTGAGAATGATGGGCTTGTGCTGTGACTGTTGGGAGGCTGCAGCAGCTGCAGCTGCTGCAGCCAGCGGCTCCCACGAATCGGTGAGCGCCCACAGACCGTCCTGGTAGAGAGAGATCAATGATCAGCGATCAAAATAAACAGGAATGGAAACTCAAAAGGCAAAAATTGATCAAAGATTGAAGAGCAACCGCGAAACCAGACGGTTAAGAAAAAACACTCTCAACACTGTTGAGACTCAACAGTAAGCAAAAGAATGAATGATACAAACTACAAAGTTCGAAGATCAAAGATAATGGGTGACCTACCGCATCGACGACCAGCGGGCAGTCGATTCGCTGCGCCTCGAGAATCGATTCCCGCGCGACGTCCATCGATTTCTTAAAATACTCTTTCTAAAAACCCAAATTCTGAAAAAAATGTCGTCGCTCCGGCGGATTGCCTTGCCACAGTTTGGTTATAGTATACTGAAAATAATCAGAGAAAAAATCGTACAACCAGGTGGAGTTGCGTGTCATGCTTTGTTTTTAGTGCCATACGAAAGCAGGATGACAGTATTACGCTGGATTCGATTTGCATCAAAACTCGATATTAGTCCAGTGCATCCTTTGACCTACCTCTTCCCGCCCGAGCCCCGGCCCGACGAGCAGACTGTCCAGCCGCTGCAGCCAGCTGCCCGGCTGCAAAGACAGCAGAGATCAAAGATCAATCAAGGCCAAAATGGAATTTTCATAGAGTTTTTTTGTTGAGTTTGATCCAAGTAGTATCAGAACAATCGGAGCTCCGGCATTAAAACAGAACTTAAACAGCATCAAGAACACTAAAGTGCATGGGGTCAACGTTCAGGAGTTCTAGTTGAGAGGGTAAAGTTCAGGAATCAAAGATGAAAAATCAGAAATAAAAGATCAAAGATCCACTTCTCCCACAACGAGATTGGGGCGTGAACGAATGCAGAGCTTCTACCTCATCAAAGATGGGTAAACGTTTAAAGGCGGGCAACCCACAGAGATAAAAGTTCAGATACCAAAGTTCAGAGATCAAAGATCGAATGTTCCCACCACGAGATTGGGATGGACGATGAGTTCGGGCGAGTAGCTCTTGATCACGGGCGCAGCATCGGGAGGAGAAAAGACATGAGAGAGATCGGCGCCCTGACAAAAGAATGATATTGCATAGTGATGACGTAATAAGTTGGAAACTATTGACGATTGTTAGGTGGATGTGGATGTATGCTAGCCCCTGAATACAATGCCCCAAACATTACGTAATGAGCCCAGGTGATTGTTGGCAGTGGTTAGTGTGCCATTTAGACAACCTGGTGACCTCGTGCTTCACCGACGCCTTTAAATTACGAGAATCTTACACTTGATGCTATTAAGATCTCATTTAGTCCTTAACATAATACGGAAAAATATTATTTTTATCCATTAAACACGTTAAAAAAATTCACCTACGCAAAAGTCATTTTTTCATAACGTCATCACTAGCTCACTGACCACTTTCAACATTGAAATGGCGGCGAAATAGGGCGCGCCCGTGTACTCCATCGACCCGCCGATCACGCCCATCCTGCCACAGTTGCCCTGAGGAGTACTGTAGATTTTCAGGATTACCGTATTCCTGCAATTTGAAATACACTTTGGATATTCGCCGCAGGCACGGCGTTGATGTGCCCTTTTGTATTGTGATGGCGTTCTTTGAGAAAAAGTTATCATGCAAAGAATATATCATTCCAGACAAGGAAAAAGGAAACAACCGTATAACAAATCAACGCTAAAGATACATGTATGAATCCCTAATCTGACTGGAAATGTCTAAAATGTAAAAAAAAATCAGATTGCACTCTTCTTTAGCAATTCGGCAAAATTGATCAAGTAGCTTATTTTTGAGATGAAATAGAATCATTCTACAATGTTTTATTACTGTATCGTCTACAGTACCTTCCTCAGCGAGGTCGACAGCTCGGGCAGCAGGCGTCTCACTGCGTCCATTATCTAATTTATTTTAATTTTTTAAAGTTATTTTAAAATCAGAAAATTAGATATTACAGATGATCCAACGTCTTCACATACAGTTTCCACATTGATTTCGGATGATCAAAGTTTATCAATGGTGACAAATTTCACTGGTATGTCAAAGTTCACAAAATAGAAAATGAATGGTTCCTACAGCTTCTTGAGTGGACCAACAATAAATGAAAGGGAAATTTACCAAATTCTGCAGATTCAAGGGCAGTGATATGACCCGAGAGGTAGGTTCTTGGCTAATACGGTTGGCGAATAGTTAACGTATTGAACAGGGTAATAATGGACACTGAATAGTTAATGTTAGCTGGGTGTTCTATGTACACGTGATAAGTGTGAATATTTACAGTATACCGTGTGGGGGTACGGTAGGGCACGATGCGTACTTTGCATTCTACAGTGATCTAAGAAAACGATCGCTCAGGCGTCAGCGTGCCCAGGTCGACAATCGATGAGTTGACGTTGCATACAGTAGGCTGAAGAATTCCATTCGAGATCCCGTTGCCATTAAGCGCACCGCCTCCCAACCGACTCATCATGACCTGTAAGCATGCACAATTCTACAGACCAATCAACCCTCCATTTTGTTTGAGAGCAAGTGTAAAATAGATATGGTCTCGCTCACTTTAGCTAACTATTTCGCCCTTGTTCCTATCATTAGGTTTCGCATTGTGTGTGTGTACATTAACCGATGATCGATAATTATCGTATCAATACCGTACAATAAATCGATTACAGTAATATCGCGAAAAAATCAATAACCTCCAGTTGCCTCGTCATCTCCGCCTGCTTCTTCACGTTGTTCTTCAGCATCGAGATGGCGAACACCGAGTTGGTCAGGTTCCTGGGCGAATTAAGTCAGTTATCGATCCGAATTATCTACCGTATCCAAATGTCTTCAACAAACTAACGAGAATGAAGAACAACTACCATTCTTTGCCAAAGAAGTGAAAAAGCAATCGTTGATCCGTCTGATCTACCATAATCACTCACTTTCTTATCAGCGCCTCGTCCATGCCCGCCGTGTGCTTCATGTACTGCGACACTCTTGCCTGCAAGGAAGTCAATCGATAAGAGGTGGATACTGTACCAGAATATAAATTGATGAGTTGATCATTTTTACGTGACGATACCATTTTTTTTCGAAATCAATACTCTCTTACTACAGTAGGAGAGCTCTTCATCAACCGATAGGCTACCGTACCCTGGCCTGGTCGGATACTGTACTGACGACGCTCGCCGTCTCCTTCATTTTGCGCACGCTCTCGCACAGCGTCGCGTCTACCGCGATCAGGCTACTGTAATAATCAATCATCGATTTACATTTTGTATTAAATAAAGGTCAGAAAAATTTGTAAGTGACACAAAACTGCGACATGGCGTGATTTTTTTAATTATATACCCTGTCGAGTAGAGTTTTAAAAACGAGTCCGGACTTCTTCATTTCGCACAATCTCTCATCGACAGACCGGTGTAGAGAGTGCATGAAGTGAAGAGATTCGGACTAGTTTTTAAAACTCTACTGTCGAGGACTCCGTAATCAACAGTGTGTCCGTATTATCTAGGCTACCGTAATCATGAGAGAGAGAAAATCGATAACAGCATCATACCGAATGACATGGGCGCTGCCAGCATCGCCCTTCACGCGCTGCTCGCAGTCCGCCTGAAAATAGTTATTTTTTTTTATTATTCTGACTGGCATTGCAATAACATTAATCCAATATCGAATTTGTGCCTATGACAAAGTACTGGAGCACAAAGCAGAAATATTCCCCACACCAAAACCCTCAGATTGAAAAAATAGGGTCACTGATTTCTTAATTTTCGATTTCAAAGTAAAACAGATTGCCACACGATTTTAGTCGATCCGTTAGTATAAACAATGAAACACGGAATCGATTGTAGTTTAAATAGGACTATCGTAATCCAAATAGATTACCGTACTCCACTTCAAACGTAACCCCGATCGATATCGTAATAATGATACCGTACCCTGAGCTCGTGCAGTCGCTGCTCCACTCGCTTCCTCATGGTCGACGCCCATTTCTCGTCCATTCGGAAGCCGGAGCCGGCGCCGTTAGAGCCGGGCGATAGGGCGCGCAGTTGGGAGATACGGTGGAGCGATTCTGCAAGGTGGGGGACGGTAGCCGACTACTGTAGTCGTTTTATGAGCAGGCTATGTGGTATGTTCCTGTGTTCCGCAACAAAAAAACCATGGAGTGAGCACCTCGTCAGCTGCACGTGCTCTCATGAACAAGTCGTGAAGCAAGCATCCACATAGGACCGTGCCAACGACAAATTTCCCCCTTCCCGGATCCACAAAATGCGACTTCATACTGTCTTCTTCGCAACCATGTACCGTAATCCATTTCACTACAGTACCCACTCCTCTCCTACCGTATCCCCTACCGTACACTCACCCTGCCAGTTTGCAATGTGTCGTTCGTCGAGTGGCGTCCACTGCTTCAGGTCATCGACAAGCTTCGCCGCTTGCTCGCCACACCTCTCGATCTCTCCTAAGAATCGATAATTGACGATCAATCAATGATATTTTCAACCACCATAATCTAGTGGCTGTTCTCGAGATACTGTGCTAGTCCTTATAACTTCTTCAGAACCGTCAAATTTGCCAAGTCCATTAGATAATTTATAAACAGTCGATCACCCCAGCCACAGTACACTCATTGATAGACTACCGTAACGTCGGCTACAGTACCCATATGGCATTCCCTGGTTCGCTTGATAAAACAGTACCGAAGGCTACCGTACCCCCCTGCTCACTGGTTCGCTTGGTCGACTCTTCGGGCGCGGATTGCAGCCGGTCCAGCATGTCCTTGTTGCACGCCTCCATCACCGCTGCAACCGTCGCGGTCGTCGCTGCTTGCTGCAAGGAAATTAATAAAAATGAAAAATTTGTTTTAATGTAAATAATGAATGAATACTGCGGTATGTGTTGTGCACCGTCTAACGACTCAGGGGGTGCGTCACAAGTTGTAAACAAGCGCGAAAAAGCCGTTACAAGTTGTAAACAGGGCTGTTTTAAGCTTGTTTTCCATTATTTGTTTACAAGTTGTAATCTGATTTGTTTACAACTTGTAATAGTGTCTACGAGCGAATTTCTTATGAATAGCGCGCGCACTACACGAGACGGGTTTGGAACGGCCACTTGTTTACAACTTGTAATCTCACTTGTTTACAACTTGTAATTGTGCGCTTGTTTACAACTTGTAATCTCACTTGTTTACAACTTGTAAAGTTCGTGTCTAACCCGTCTCGCGTATGACTCGAAGTAGTGTAAAGGGAGAACCGTTTTTGAAGCGTTACAAGTTGTAAACAAGTGGGAAAACAAGGTTAAAACAGCCATGTTTACAACTTGTAACGGCTTTTTCGCGTTTGTTTACAACTTGTGACGCACCCCCTGAGGAGCGCATTTTTGTACTAAATTATTCCACAAATGAGACCCTACTCAGTAGCATGATTTGCTCACGGCCCATTTTACGTACGACCAGTGTAACACGAATTTGTCTGTTTTGAGTTCGATAGAAGTGCGAAGCCGAGCGCAGCTTGTGACATGTTCGAATTGTGCTTTTTTTCTAACTTAAACAAATTTTTCCATGGTTTAATGATATGTACGATAATGCTGGTGTTCACAATCACTGCTCGCAGCATTTCAAAGCAATGAGCGGGTAAGCAGAATCCACTGGCAAAACCATTAATTTGGCGCTTTCGAAGAACCCGGGAAATTCGCGTTTCGCAATGTACACAAAGAAATTGATAGTTGCTCGTTATTCGATAACTCTCCCACATTTGCAGTGCTAAATATCACCATATCTAAAGCAACCGAATCGCCTCCAATATACTGATTATTCAGCGCAGCATGCCGTAACTACGCAAGTGTTCAATAACAAGTTAATATTAACACGTGGAACGCTTTCATACTTGATATCAAGTTGTGGTGTCAAATCGGTGAGAAGTACGGTAACCAGAAAATCGTGGTGGTACAGTAACCTCCAATCTCCCCCCCAACCCTTCTCTTTCTCACCTGTTCGTTCCGCTCGATCGACTTGAGCCACTTGCGCAGCTCGGCGCAGCGCGCGAGCACCTGATGATTGAATATAAATAATTAAAATAAGGAGACACTTTTTTCATTTAAACAAATGTTTCGTGTTTCAGTCACGTCACTTGCATGTTTCACTAGTATCTCAAAACCACTTGTTGCGTATGCTACTGCAATCCGTCTTTCACCCTCAAGGCATCTCAAATACTTTCGACGTCTTCTCATGCACATCAAGCATAGTTGTCCGCCTTGCAGCACGATTCCTATTTGCAAACTACACAACTCCCTCCCAACCATGCATTGTGCAATTCGCAAAGTGCACACACTCACCCGTTCGACGTTCCTCCGCACAATGTGCACCGTCGCGTGGTGCGCGTCGATGACCTCATCACATCTGATCAACATTCAATAATCAATATCTACAGTACCCTTTCCGTCCTTTTTAACCGCTGCATTCATTTATACCATAGAGAAACAAGCCTGCTAATTGACACAACAGTAATTTTGATGATCTACCTCGCTTTCACACACTATTACGCCCATGGCCACTTTCTGGAGGTATGCAGTCAGGCCTATCGTAATCCCGCTAATCAATAAACTCACTGTCTGGCCAGATCGTAGCAGTCCTGCACGCACGACAGATGCAGCTCCTCTCTCGACTTTGTATGACGACTCGGCATTACTGTAATATCGATTTGTATGCGTGCCAACCGTATTTTTTAAAATCAGTTCTCGATTGATTTGCTGCTTGTGACTACCGTACCTGCTCCAGCCTGCACTCCCAATCCTTGTCCGTGCTCGTTCCACACCAGTACCGTATCCTCCCGAATGCCGTCCATATTGATCGGCTGACCCTACAACCACACATTTTATTTCGAAATAAAAATCAGTCATCGATAGATAAAAAAAAGATATTACCGGTCCGAATACCGTAATCCCGTCCGCGCTCAGGCGCACGGTACGGGAGACGGGCGGCAGGCCGAACAGCGAGTGCAGCTGGATGTTGGCGCCACTAGAAAAGAAGGAGTACGGTAATGCCAATAAATAATCACCTAAAGTAAATACAAAGTAAATACCAATCGATAGCTGATATTACACCTACACTGTTAGGTCCTACATAACCCAGTGGGCCAATAATCAATCGATAATTAGACTCACGGAAAGACGCGCTCGTCGACGTCCGCGTGCGCCGTTGGAGTGAGTGCGGGCAGCAGCACCAGGCGCTTTTGCGTCCCTGCAAAAGCGTAAATCGACGAGTATAGAAGAGCTACTGGAAGAAGCGATTTTGCCATTGAATTACGCCTATTATTTTGGCCTCGATGATGTTCGGTCGTAGGAAGGCTCCTGAACATATTTTCGGCAGGAATTCAAACGCCAGCGAGCAACCCGCGCAGAATCGGATTTCATCACTGCTAAATACACTAGTGCGACATTCTTGGAACAATGATGAAGCAATGGACTGCAAAAAAACAAAAATATCGACGATCGAAGCGTCACGCACCGCTCTCTCGAATCATGCACAAACCAATAGTCGAGTTCCGTTCCTATCAATCAATCGATATTCCTACCGTACCTTTCCTCCCCTCCGCCATCTCTCCTCCGGCCGTTGCGCGCGCGATGCCCCTGCACTGCGCGAGGAAGCGGTCGTAGGCCGAGTCGTTGAACTGCGATCGAATGAGCGAGGAAAGCGCCGCGATCAGCCATCTGATGAGATATACGGTAATTGGGGGTACGGTAATAGAACATACGACCTTTCGTGCGGAAAAGGTAACGAGCTAAAGCGCAGAGATCACCCCGATCTCTTGGCACACAATATCCTGCGGTGCCCCCCCCTCCACCCATTTTGATGACCTTGACTTTTGTGTTTCACAGTCACTATGGCAACGACTATTTTTTTTCTCAGCACAATGTTAGGTTGACAAATAAGGCCAATCCACAGTAACAAAATCATCTTCCATTCAATACTACCAAGTATGCAAGATACAGTATCTCTTCCCACTCATTGCTACCGTATCATTGACCGCAGCTACCGTACTCCTCGCCTCACCTCGGGTAGTTGCCGGCGCGGATCGTGTCGTAGTAGCGGTATCCGCCGATCGGCAGCTGCGCCGCGGCAATCGCGTCTGGAACACAAGACAGAATGCAAAAAAATATGGTATAGTATATATTTACCATAATGCCGAATTATATATCATATCGTAATCAACTCCCTTCTACCATGTGATCTACCATGCACTCCTATACTGCAGAAAATTCAAAATGATACGTGAACGCCGAAGCGAACGACTAATACTGTTCAGAGGATAAACTATATTTTCACTAAGCAGGTGATTCGTAGTTTCGGCCATGATGCAACAGCGTCACAATACGAGCAATGTTGATTGTCATCACGGTTCCCAAATAATACATCACTCAGTGCGAAATTATAGTAGCTTTTATGTCCCCTCGGTAACCACAGCCGGCTAATTTACCCCTTCCATTTGTTCACGGAACAAATAAAAGTCATGTTATTATTATTATTATTATTATTATTATTATTATTGCACTCACTGCTCGGGCGCGTTCCGTGGAGCGCGCGCGTCTCCTCCGCGCCCGTGACGCTCGGCCACGGCAGCCGCCCCGTCGACGCCTGGTACAGCGTGACGCCGATCGACCTGCAAACGGTAATCAATCGATAAATGATATACCGTATTCCAGTAAACGCAATACTATAACAATAATGGTGGGCCATGTGTGATACAAAACATGAATAACAAATCGAGCCACTAGAATGTGCTCAATATTATACACTGCATGAAACTTGAATCATACTAGCGCATTAACACAAATTTTTAAATACATAATGATCCATGCGCACGCAATATGCCGCAAAATCCTAAAACGGAAAGGCTACGATCGATCGATGGCCTACAGTACTCACGCAAGCGCTGCGGGACTCACCACAGGTCGCACTTCTCCGCAGAGTAGCCCCGGTTCATGCGCAGCCGGTTGGGATGCTGCTGGTACTCGAGGAAAATCTCGGGATGCTGCAAAAACAGTTATTGCAACAAATACAATCTTTCAAGTCGATAATGAGACAATCAAGTTTAGAAGAACACTGTACAGTAAAAGGAAACATTGAAACGAGCAAGTACCGGTTCTTTCTGGCCAAAGTTTATGTTCCCATCATTATCTGACCAATACCGCATTCTATCATAGTTACATTACTCTCTCCTATACCAATACCGTACTCCTCACCAGGAAGGGTCCGGTCCCGGCGATCGTGTAGCACGCCTCGCTCTGGTCGTGCTCGCGCGACGAGCCGAAATCGCATCTGAAATGTTGTCTTAATAAATATAATTATCACTTCTTCGAAAAATCCAGTTGAATCGGTATGCCACATGATTTATAAAATTTTTAGCAAAAAAAATTTTTAGCAAAAAAAGAAAAACTAAATTATAGCAAAAAAGTCAACGGCAATTATTTCATGAAATACAAGATAACTAATTCATAAGCGGACACTGCATGCGATGCTTCAAATAAAATGGCAAAACACGTCTAAAGATTTTTTTTTACAAATCGTGTTCAAGAGTTTCGGGTAGATATGTGGAAGTGTTGTTCCCGGTGCATACACGCTGCGCGAATATTATATCTGAGATGTCGAAAAAATAACAACGATGGAGTTCGCGACAATTGGCAACAAGACAACCCAAGAACATTTAATGTTTCCTAATTTCATCATACCATTTCAAAGTCTAATAAAGCAGTAGTAATAAAAAACCAATAAACTCACAATTTGAACATGAGCTGCGACCGAGCCGGGTCGTTGGCGCCGCTGAACACGAGGATGTTCTGCGGTTTAATGTCGCGGTGGATGACCTGCTGCTGCAGCAGCAGCCCCAGTGCCGTGCCTAAATTTATTCCCTGAGCTATCGTACTCTTATGGAAAGTATATACGGTACTCCTACAGTAATGGCATGTAAAAAATGCACAGTAATACTCCCGCAAAGGTTTCTTCTTTCCCACGTATCATTCACACATTCACACTCGTTAGCATTTTTACACTAGACTGTAATCATTGCTGCAACACATGATACCGTAATTTTCATGATAGATGCCGTACTCGCTAGTCTCTTCATTTCGCGCACTCTCTCATCCACAGACCGGTGAAGATGTGCGAAATGAAGAGACCGTGACCTCACATCTCGCACTCTACTACCGTACTCACCCAGATCCGCGACCAGCTTTACGATGTCGACTGCGGGCAAGCCGTCGCGGAAGGGAACCTGAGCAAATCAAATCGATATTTAGATTTCGAAATAACTTGTTTTTCTTCATCAAACAAGAGTTCCGCATTCCAAAATAGACATGTTATTCAATTTACTGAGAAATTAGTCATCTTCTTCGCGGATTTGGTGTACGGTATGCATTATGGTATTCCTGTACTACCGTACCTGCAGGAACAATCGATCGAGCGAGCAGCGCGCGCGCTCCATGATTATGGAGTACTCCATGTTGTCACGGTCCTCATCGTAGCCGAACACCTACGATTACGGTAGGTTACGGTAGATCAGGGGAGTATCGATTAATCGCCGACAGTACTGCAGTTAAAATGGTGCAGATCAGTCACTGATTCAATTCAATTCAATTCAATTATTTATCATGTCAGGCAATAGTGCTCAGATGAGGATGGGTCGATATTATTCATTTGTTGAGTTCCACCATTGGGGCCCGATTGCTCGTTTCTGATTACTAAGTCACTGATTACGGTAGGTGAATCGAAGCGGTATTATTCACTCTGATAGGGACATGGTGTCATCCGATCAAATAATCCGCGATACGCAAACAAAGAGATAGTAATGTCGAGGAAAAATGGATAAGATCAAACCCGCAAGACATAAATTTTTGTTTCTGCGTTTGATCTTCTACAGAACACATTCGATTTGACATATGTGTGAGAGAATGGACAAAAATTTGTGGATCCATCCGCATTCGACTATCGAAAAAGAAATTCTGATCATGACTACCGCATACAGTATCGATTTGTTGGAAATATAGTACCGTACCTGGACGATGTGAGAGCGGCCGTCGCCCCTCGTGAGCTGCTTGAGAATCTCGTACTCGCTCTGGAAACAAATTTCTGAAGTAATCGATAATCATCAAACGTCCGACATGGATCTCTCGATGATATTTACAAGAAGCTTCAAGAAGGTCCAGAAAAAAAGATACCTGTAGATACTGCTTCTTGCCGCGCTTGATCACCACCTGCTCGCCCGACTCGCACAAATACCCGGAGAAGACCTGCAATCGATAAAACATTGCTAGAAGGTTTCGAAATACGATTCGGAATCTCTTATTTCCGTACTCTCGTAGCAGGTTGATGAAGCTAACCAGTGGATGGAAAAAACTAGTAATTAGAACACGAATAGCGATTCCCCGAGCTTCAGTCGCTGTTTGTTTGTTGGCGACGTGCAGAAATTACAGAATTCGCAAAATTGGCCTCTAGAAAGCAAAATAGAGTACTAAATATCCGTAGTGTCCTTATCAGAACACTTCAAGATGATATCAATCGTCGTCCTCTACACAACCAGTTCTTCCTGATACTCGAGAATCAAAATAAGAGTGGGGAATCTGTCGAACCTTGCCGAAGGCTCCTTGGGATATCTGCTTGACGCACTCATAGTCCTCATCGTTGCGTAGTCGATCACCCATGCTGAGCCAGCTGGAAAGGGGCAAGTTAATCAACACAAATTAAGCTAATTGACGATGAAAAAAAGAGGAACGATCGATGACGATAACAAGGCGCAAAGAGCGAATGAATCACGCGAAGTAGTGCGGAACTTTCAAAAGAGAATGAAGCGCGCCAACAACTTTTTCGCGCAAACAAGTTGGCGCGTTTGGTTCTCAACGCACACCACAACTGCGCAAGAGTGGCTGCGAGTCGAGTCAAGTCGCGAGTCTTTGATAGCCCAATGCGAGGCCCGCCTGCATTCCTTTCCCATTGACTTTTCCCAGCTCATTGACGTTCGGGTGCGCGAGCCCATTGCCTATCTCCTTAATTGTCACGCGCCTTTGTCATTTCGAAATTACCTTTCAAAACATATTCGTGACTTTTCGTGTCTGCTTGTTCGACAAGCACGCCATGTTTGTCGTGCGGCGGTATTTATTTCACCTGGCCATTGTAAGAGCGCTTATTGATTGGATGATTTATCACAAATGCAAGTAACCATTGAGTAATACCAAAGTGCGGGAGAAGTTATTAGCGATTATTACTGGCAGTTGTTGCAATATTTAGAGCTTGCTGGGCGGCACGTCGATAATGTTGTTGTTGGCGAAGATGTTCTTGGGGTCGAGCTCGTTCTGGAAAGCAAAATCGATAATTTGCTAGTGTTTCCTGATATCGTATACCTTGATGGCTCCCATGACGCTGATGGCGATCGGGCCTACGGTAGTGTCGACCCACTGCTTGCGCAGCTTGCCGATGCCGTGATGGTGGGAGATCGATCCACCGCAGGCAATGATCTCGTCACGCGCCGCCGTCTGAATTACGGTAGTTATTGATTACTGTAGTTCTCTGAATCGATCGATGTTTGTCATTATCCCCTCGTTACTCTCGCTCTTGTTCGTTGTAACCTTCTCGTATCATCTCTACATGATTCCAAACCTACAGACCAGGGTTATAGCGAGAGAGTGTGCAAAAGTGAGAGAGTCCCTCTCGATTTCACTCGCTCTCTCACTCCAAAGGCCTTTCTGGATGGTTGACCGGCCTGTGGAATGATGTGTCTCATTGACGAAAGTTCACGCGCACTTTTCTATACCACCTGGCTACTTTGCGCCTCATCATCTCAATAATATATCACGATTCATTCCCCCTACATTATTCGCGATATATATATATCTCGTTTTGCACAACAATATTGACGTCGTACTTGCGCATGGGGTCGTTGAGCCCTCGTGAGTTGAATTATATTTCTTTTGAACTTACAATATAATAAATGCAGCCGCAACGCCGCTTTTTATTCACGACAACCCTCTTTCACCTATAATTTTTTCACATGGTAATTTTGCGATTCATTCTCTCAATAATATATCATGGTTGCCTTCTCCTTCATTACTACTTCGCTTTGGAATAGCTAGAATAGCAACATACCTCGATCGCCTCGTAAACGTGCATGGGGTCCTTGAGTCCGCGCGAGTTGAACCCGAAGTAGAAGTAGACTGCGGCACCCGAGTCGTACACTTGCGTCACTCTGAATCGATTACTGGATGATCTACCGTAATCCTTATGCCCTCTATCGATCAAGAATGATCTACCGTAACAGTCTCTTAAGCTTGTTATGATATTCTATAACTATGGTACTGGATTATGGAAATCGATCGATTGAATATTGTACCGTAATCCTCTCCCTAACCAACCTGCAGCTGTTGAGCATGCCGAACTGCACGCCGTGCTTCTTGCCCTCATTAGCAATCAGATTCTTGACGTTTCTGCAATCGATATCGAGTCTATGCTAATTGAAGCAGACAGTTAGAGAGTGCGTAAATAGCATGTAAATTAGCGACGGGCTCACCAGTCACCACGAATTCACGTTTGGCTCTTTGTCCAGAACGCCGTGTGTAATACGATTATTGTACGCTACCGTATTCCCCACTGTACCTGCACAGGTTGAGCACCTTGTCCCACGGGACGGACGTCTCGAAGGACTCGCCCAGCACGCCAAAGTCCATGGCGAGATCCTGAATATCGATTGATATGTATTGAATGATGGAAGGGGTACGGTAGCCTATTGGGGGCACTGTAGGACTCACTCTGAGATAGGCGATGGCGAATGTGAGACGGTAGCCGTAGCGACCGTTCTCCTCTCCACCCACGACTCCCTGCAATTATCGTAGTTTGATTTTTGACCTTTACATACTTGCATGGGCATCTCTTTGCCCTGATAAGTTCTTTGCGCAAATGTTTCTATCGGACTGTCTGATCAATTTCCCTTTTCTTTATGATCGATAATCGAATTATCTATCGATTTTTCGTTGATCTACCTTGTGTCGTTCCGCGATCTCGTAGAGCGTGCGCTCCTGGAAGTCGACCTCGTCGGCGGAGCCCTCGAAGACGCACGTGACAGCGACCATCTCGTCCAGCTGTAATGTGAAAATTTCTAATTTTTTTATGTTTTTCGCCCTCGACCCTCCTCGATTTGCGTGATCTCTCGCCTGATTCTAGGAGGTGTTAGCAATAATATGCGGTGCATTTTCTTTCTCTCAAAAATGATTATGTTGTTTAATTTTTCTCTATAGCCGCTGCAATATCGCATGGGCAGTAGAGCTGCAAAAGTGATCTCATATTTTGCCTATTTTTCTGTCACCTGGTTACCTCGCGCTTCGCCCTCACACCACAATACCGCGACTGAATGTTCTCTCAATTCATCGTTTTCTTTGGTTTGATTTAGTCGCAGTTTCATCAGATTGAACTATACCTTGCACCGCTGCTAAGTAGCGTGGTACATCCTGGAGACGGCGATTTTATGCTTAATAATTGTCTGTGACCTAGTTACTTCGCGCTTCACCCCATACATTTTCGCCCGGCCGAGATCTCTCATTTTCACACACTCTCTCGCCTAGCATAAACACGTCAGATATTTCATAAACACGTCAGATTTCTATCGGAAGTTCGATAAAACAGGTCAGATAGGGGACAATTTTCACTAAACTCGACATTCTGCGCATTCCTAAATGGGTCTCGAATCTCTAAACTAGTTCAAAAAAGTGTAAACCAAGAATCTCGGCCAACGAAAATGTATGCTTCACCCTCACAATACAATTCAACGCATATCTCTCACAATGCTTTGTTGATCGCAGTCCATGCAAAAAAAAACAAAGTGATGTCAACTATTTAATCTGTGCAAATAGTAGCTGATTACCTTGAATCGCTTCCATGTCGTAAGGTACATCTTGGACACGCTGCCCTTTAGCTTCTCCCACACGCTGTGGTTGTCCAACTTCATCGACTGGCCCATGATGAACTGCTGGTTGTCGACGAGTCGGAGAGAAGCCGGCTGGCATCTCTGAACGAATACCGTAACCTCGAGCTACGGTACCCCTAGAAGCTACACCCTCTTGAATCGATAATGACTGTGGAAATATTAGTACATAAACCGTGTAGTTAGGTTATTATGGTATGATTGTGGTTATCGAAAGAGCTACAGTATCCGGAACAGCGAAATTGCGAACCTTGGCAGCGACCTCTCTGAAGAACGAGACTCCGTGCTCGATGTCAGGGAAGACGAGAGAGCCGAAGCGCTTGACCTCGGGAAGCGGGAAGATCTTGATTGTGACCTGAATCAGGGAAGCTACCATAACAGTAGTCAGAATAATGATGCAATCTTACGCTAATATCGAAGGTTATGCTAGTTTTATTTTGGTGGATACCGTAATCCAATGGGTACGGTACCTCGGTGATGACGCCCATGGTGCCCTCGGAGCCGAGGATGACCTGGTGGAGGTCGGGTCCGCACGAGATGCGGGGAACCTGGAAGGTAAGGGTTACGGTAGGCCGAGGAATACTGTAGCCTGAAGGTTTGGATTACTGTATCCGCACCTGACACTGCTTCTGGATGAGGCCTCGAGAAGTGGCGAAATTGACGTGCACGAGCAGGTCCTCGATGTTACCGTACCTGATGGAAGGTAGCAGGGTTGGGCGAAAAATTTTGTCGGGAAATTTTTGGGAGCTCTCGGAAACATCGATGGCAGAAGTTATCAACAGTTGTTAGTAATTATATTGTAGCTTAATGAATGTACTTCCTGAATGATCAATTGGAATTATCATATCTATAATGCTTTGACAATTGTAGCCTATTTTCCGAAAATTTTCCGTTTGATTTTCCGACTCGGAAACAATTCGGAAAATGTTTGGAAGATGGGCTACAATTCACAAGGCAGAATAGACATGATAATTCCAATTGATCATTCATTAAGCTACAATATAATTACTAACAACTGTTGATAACTTCTGCCATCGATGTTTCCGAGAGCTCCCAAAAATTTTCCGACAAAATTTTTCGTCCAACCCTGGAAGGTAGCAAATATTGACTGATATTTTGTCACATTCACATGTATGTAATCCTCAAAGACTGTAAATTGTTACTAGCTTGTAAACAATTGCATTCTTATACATCATCCCCGAAACCGGGAAGTTACGGGCTGATATTTTTATCAGCCCTCACTCACTTGTTCTTCTTCATTCCACTCGCTCTAGTCGACACCCATCCTCCCAGGGTGGAGAACTCGATCGAGTCCGGCTCGTGGCCGCACGTGTAGCCCTCGTCGTTGAGCGCCTTCTCGAGCACGCCGCCCACGATGCCGGCCTGAAATTGCGTAGTGATGATGCAATGGGATACGTCATAGTTGTTAGGTGTTTTGGGGTGCCCACGATGCCCGCCTGAGATAAGGGGATTGCGTAGGGATGACTTATTGGGAAGTTATGTTTTAATGATGTATTATAGCAATTAGGTGGGGGGATCCATTGCATACTTGTTATGTCAAGTGTAGGCTAGATAAGTGTATTGGTGATTCCCATTTAGTTAAACTACAAACCTGCCACGTATTTCTTGCTCATTAATGGGCGAAAACATGCTTCGCAAACGAAGGTAGCCAACCAAGATTTTGTCATTTTTCTTCCTACCGTTTCAAACTATGCTCCGCGTGGTTTATGAGTAAGCGGGCTTTACCTCCGCCCGGCACAGCAGATTGGCGCGGTCCATCCACACGATCTTGTCCATTAGTGCCATGTCGAGCGAGCAGATGACGCGCGGCTCGTCTGAGAAGGAGGGATTGCATACATGCAATCTTTATTGTTTTTTCTTCTTTTGCTTCTTTTGCTTACTCTAGCCCTGCTACTAGCCTCGCAGGCGCTATCTTTGTTTTACAAATGCGAACCAAATTTTATTCTTCATGATAGGATAAAATTTGATGTGATTGCGTAGTTATGACGTAACATGAGCGTAAACTGCGTACCAGCGGGGCACTCGACTCCGTGCGAGACGGAGGTGCCGCCGCCGATCGGGATGATGACGACGTTGTGAGCATTGGCGAATTCGACGATCTGAAGGAGATCGATAATTAGAGAGTACCGTAATTCTGATACGGTGCTACCGTAATCGTGGAGAGCTACCGTATTTTATTGCGATCGGTAGTGCTAGAGGAGAAAAAGAAAGAAAAGCAAAGAAGCTTTTTGAATCGATCGAAAGAAAATGAGCTACCGTACCTTGATCACCTCCTCCTCGCCGCGCGGCCACACGACGATGTCGGGGACGCGCGCGAAGCTGCCGTAGCGCAGCATCATCATGTCGTGCATCTGCATTAGGGATGATTGTTGGAGTAAGAAACTTTCCCAGAGGTCCAATGGCGTTCTCGTCGCCGTCCACACTTATGGGCTCTATGAAACCTAAATCCAGCAGAGGAAGCAATTTGTTTCTCTGCCAAGCTATCTGGGTGTTCGTATTCGCGGTATTCGTAAATATTGTTATGTAACATATAGGAGCAGTGGGAAAATTAACATCCCACTCACAAGGAGCTAATTCAGTGAATTGAAAAACCCACTTCTTCCTGGTCATTCGAATTTTTTTTAAAAATGTATGTTATTTGCTATCGTAAACATTAATTTACTTCTCGCGCTGTAAACCTACTGCAGAATTCTATTTCGTGTCACGATTTTCTCCCCACCATGCCTCTGACCATTCCCTACCATAACCCACTTACCGTCTGTCCGTGCGCGCGCACGAGTCGATGGTCGGGCGCGTTGGAGTACGGTATGCCGGCAGCGCGCACCGCGTCGATGAAGGGCTGGTTAACGAGCGCTGTGGGAATCTGGAAGGGGTGATTGCGTAGTGATGACGTAATTAATTCATAATTCGTATTGCGTTAGTTCTTATGATGATAGTTTATAGAAGTCACGTATGATAATCTGAATGTTCAATGTGATATTGTCTAGTGATGATGTACATTTCGAGGAAGTGGAACTGTGGCACTTTGACCCATGTCACGTGTCAACCGAGCAGTCCGGGCACGTTATCAGTGTGAGACTATGGGAATGGGGTCAGAGAAGAGTGGGGCGAAGTAGGCTCGAGTGAATTTTGCGGGGGTTGGGGGGAGATGGATTTAGTGCGGAAAAACAGTGGTAAAATTGTCGTGCAATACTTTTTTTGCTGCGAAAGCTCGCATTAAATCTATACGTAGACATTTTTTTCCAACAAAACATTATTGCACTGCATTGCAGATCCATTACTGAGTGGTCTATTTCCCCCATATTTTATGAGTAGCCCATTAGGCCGAATTTGGATAGACACTAAACCTTGAGATCTGAGCGCTTCTGTCCAGGAAGTTTCCAGTTGACGTCGCCGCCAAGATTCTGCTCCAGCCAGGGTCGAATGTGGCTCATGGTCGAGTCGCAAATCTCGTATCTGGAGGGGTACGGTAATTTAGTGGATCAAATTATTTATTTTACTTCTTGAACTCGGTGTGGCTAGTCAGTGCTTCGCAATTATTTAGTAAAACAGTATCCCTTGGAACTAATATTATTGCTTGTTATTTTCGAGTATTAGAAACTGATTGTGAAACGCACTTGTCACCGGTGAACTTGACATTGTTGTCCTTGGTGAGCTCAAAGAAGGAATCGGCGTAGCCCCATCCATTCCACTTGAGCTTGTTGTCCCTGAGCAATTATCGATTTGTTCATCACATCGGCGCATGGGATACGGTAGGGATCGATTCGTTTCATAAAGTAGAATATGTCTGTTTTTGCTATGTCAAGAGGGGTAATCCTGAGGGTAGGCCTGGGCAAACTTTCGTATGACAATTGTTCAAGCAAGCTACCTGTAAGAGGTGGGCACGTTGAACTGCTGAATCGTGTTCGGCATTGCCGGTCCTGCAACGATTGTTTGTGAATACGGTAGCTGACAATGAAAATCGATAGAATGGCCGAAAAAAGTGGGGTACAAGAATAGCGTGAGATTTTCGCGATGGCCCTTTCTGCCGTGTGCCGTTGATAAGGGAGTGTGTCTATCAATTGTCAGGAGAGGAGTCGTGATTTGCTCTCTCGATTACGCACGGACTCTAGCCACTGTCTGCCATTCTGCGCTCTCCTAGGACTACAAGCTCTCTCGCCAGTAGTACCTCTGAAGAGTGAGGGCAGAGGGTACTATCAGACCATACGATTCATGGCTGGTCGTGATAGAGTTGTTTTTTTTGGCACCGTGCCAAATGTTAGAACTATTTTTAAAAATTTCAATAGTATGGCCGAAGTAAAACATTCGGTTGTGAAATTACCAGTCCTGAAATGGTAACTCCCGTTGCAAGTGGGTTCGTTTGTGTGCTTAGGGGCAATTTGTTGTGTCTCTCCGACCAGCTTCATGTCAATTTTGGATGAGCGGGGGCAAATGTATGGGAGCATCTCCCTCTCCCTCCCCGTCTTTCCCCTCTTCTTCTTCTTCTTCTTCTCCTCCTCCTCCTTATTTTTGCGACCGACTCGAATGCCCGAATTTGCTGCGTATGTGCGTTTCTGGGGTCTCTTATTTCTCTTGTGTGCATCATTTTCCCATCCATAATTCTATCTAATAGATCTATCCCCCTTCTCCCTCTCACTCGTTCTGAATGCAAATTTCACATTTTTCTACCGCATTTTCTCGTCGCGTATTATTTTTCCGTTCCGAGAATATTAATTGATTCCGGGCGGTACCGTAATCGTCGGGACTGATTGCAGGTCCACACGTAGCGGCGGCAGCACGGCGAGGCTACGGTAGATCGATATCGATATCGATCGACGACGCCGAGATGCGCTACGAGAACATCCTGACGCCGAGGGTGAGTTGGGGTACGGTAGGAGTGGGCGGGTTACGGTAGCCGGGAAATGGGTAGCCTAATATTGAAGCTATATTCTGATTCAATATTAGGCAACCCGATTATGCGCCCAGTGTGAAACCCCAAACTTCCGGGAACCGCACTTGCACTGAACCTTTAGCGGTAGTGCAGGGGATATTTTGTATGAAAAAAGTCCAGCTTCTTCCGTGTCTCACTACTATTTGGTAAATGAGTAGGAGGAGCGAGGTTAAGAGATCTCCTCGCTTGTCTTTTTTTCTATGCGGTCTCCGGGGAGCTCTGTCGTAAATAGTAAGGGAAGTAGTAACTAGCAAAGTCGGTGTCCACTCTTTTCTGCATTCTCCCATTTTTTTCTCCCTCGAACTTAAAGCATGGGTCAAATAGGTCTTCGCGTGCGAAGATAGGCACTTCTGCACTTTGCATATAAACCGGATTAACATAGCGAGAGAGTACTGGACAGACACATGAAGGCCTCTGTCTACATCCCCCGCCCTATGCTAATTGCGAACTTGCGAAAACCCCATTTGACCTATGACTTAAAGTCATGAAATGAAGTACTCTTATTTTTCTAGACTTCAAAATCTCTCTTGTTTTTACACGCCTCCTCGCCTTTCATTTCTGGTGTTTATCAACGGAACGTTTTATTGCCGTGAATTGGTCCGAGTATGGGGCTGTCGTCTAGAGATGTAGAGGAAGTGGTGAGAGAGAGAGAGAGAGAGAGAGAGAGAGAGAGAGAGAGATGGAAGATGATGAGGAAGGGAGAGATACCAGCGGAATGGTGGTAGAGACGCGAGAGAAGCAGAGTAAGGACTGCTGACCAGCTAACAAATGGGTGGAGAGCTGCTACTACTACGACTATTACTCTGCCAGGAGAGTACGCCCAAACCAGCAACGTTACCAATCTAGGCGATTGCTCACAACCCCACCCCACATGACTCGCTTGTTTGTTATGTGCCCAGTGTGCAACCCCAGACCGCCGGGAACCTTCAATGTCCTACGTTTTTCTCGCGAGTCTAGAATGTGCATCCGGGAAAATTGAGACATTTGCGGATGCCCGCTCGTGGTTTCTGACCCTTACGCGAGCATAAAGGGCTTAGGCTTGATGGAAAGAAACTCTCGGACTCTCTGACCCTCTTAATTCTGCGTGCTCTCTCGGTGGTGAGGGAGCCGTAAAGAGTGCATGCGCAATGGTGAGAGTTGTTAGGCAAGCAGAGGAGGAACTAAGAAAGAAGCAGTCCCGTCAGGCGGGAAGCGAGAGGGGGTGAGTGGAGAAACCTCGAATGTCCCTTTTTTTCTCCCTCTCTCCGAATCTCCTTTCTTTGCTGGTTATCTCCTCCCGCAGGTTTCCTGCTTCACACAATTCTTTTAGTCGCTGGCTTTTCGCTTCTACGATCATTACACGTCTTTCTGTAGACTAGAAACACTTGCAAGTTGGATTACGTTGCCCTATCCGCCAACCGTTTATTGATCTTGAGCGTGAGAGAGAGGGAGAATTCATTGTGGATTCACAGAAGGTAGTAGTGCGGATGTTTACCTTCTCTTTGCTGCGGCGTGTGTGAAAGCTTTTGGGCGCCGCCCTATTGCCTCTCTGCTTCTTTTGGCTCTACTTCTTCTTCTTCTTCACACGACTATATTGCATTTTCCCTTCCTGCCCAATACTATCTGGATGCAGGATACTCTGGTTTGCATCCCCTCTCTTTATTTGTATTGGTCTGAGTGACAGTGTTGTGTGCAAGCTGCGGAATTTTTCTCATATGTGATGTTCGTTTTTTTTACTTGGCGGACGATTTAGAGAATTTCAAAACATAGACCACAATCGTATGTTCCATGAATAATTTAGAATGTTTTATTTTTAGTCTGTCACTCTTGAAACGGATCAATTATCACATTTTGGTGCTTGCAAACCCATCTTGCGCTCAAAATGTGGAAAAAAAATTTTTTTTCAATATTTTATATTTTCAAAAATATTTTCGAAAATATTTTTGAAAATATTTGTTCTCAATTTTGTTTTTAGCTGAAAGCCCATGTCCGATTACATCAGAAAAATCTGCAGACGCTTGGTAAAAATCTGCAGCAGAGATATTAAACCAGGCGCAAATCCGAAATGATGCCAGGGTTTGTTACCTGGAACATACCTTTTGGTCTATGTTTCAAAACATGAATTTTCGAATTCATAAACGACATTTCCAAAAAAAAAACATGTTGAATTATTTGTGAAGTGAAGCCGAGAACTCATTTCCCCCGATTTTCTCCTTTTTTCTTCTTTAAAATTCATCTAAAACGGCGGCATTCCTCACGCACGCGATTGCCTATGTGCGCTTGCGTGCAGTAATTGGCTGTTTTTGTCTTGCGCGAATTCGTATTTTCTCCTTTTTCCGCTCTCTCTCCCTCTAATTCTGTACCCCCCCCCCATCGCTGTACGTCGCCTACCCTCAGCTAAAGCTTACAATTAGTTTAGCGGTCTCGGCCAGCTTTCACCTCTATAGGCATGAAAGGGAAGTCTTGGTTTCTATGCGAGACGTGAGTCCTGAGTGTGGTCCAAGTTGGATGATGATGGCACGTTTTGGACTTCAAATGTAAATGTTTTCGAAACGAATTCCCCAAATTTCACGAAAAATTGTTGTTGTCGTGTTCCGAAATAGACCAATCCCGAGCGGAGGTCTCATCATTTTTTTGCTGCCCTTGTTTTCCCCTACGTCACCCCCCCCCCCCTTTCTTCTCTTTCTCTCTTTCTCGCGCGGTCTCCCGAGCATTGGACCTCTCCCTCCCCCTCTCCCCATTCCCGCCGCCGTGCGGAGTAGTAACACAATTGGATGACCGGGGAGTAGGCCAGGAATTACCCGGTCCGGTCCTCCCCCAATCTCCCAATTGCTCGTCGTCGATACCCGTTGCCTGTCTTGCGAAATCTCGGAAGAGTTGTCGGATGTTTGATGAGAAGTTTGCTTCCCGATTGCTACTTTCCGCTTCATTTCGCAGTCGACTCAGTAATTGAAGTGGAAATTGGAGCCTTTTGCGAGCCAGATTGTACGTGATATATGCAATCCACCTGGATTCGAAATCTCCAGAAAGGGGTCAGAAGCGAGAGAATGTGCAACAAAGAGAGGGACCCATACTTCTGGAAGTTTGGATTCGTGTAAAACTCTGCCCTTTTCCTGAATCTGAGAGATTTATCCGCGTGATGTCGACTTTCGTTGAATGATTGATTGTTGCCGCTCGAGTGCAGTTTGCCTCTGATTTATCGTCTCTTCCTCTTCCTCCTCAAATCACGTCCATTGTCTAGGCGACGCGCGAAATGGCGCCAGCTGGCGGCCACTAGGCGCCCAAATGGCGTCTGCGGGTTCGCGTGACGCGCCCAATCCGCCGCGCGGCGTGCCGCCAGCGTACACGGAGGACGTGCGCGTTGCGGGCGCACTGCTCGCTGACAAGCTGCTCACGCTCTTTGAGGAGGTGGTGGGCGAGGAGAGGGTGTTCGACGACCCCAATATGAGGGCACAGGTGAATTTATTAGGTGACTAGCTCTGACTCACAACACGGTCATGCATGCCATTATCGGTATATTTCTCGCCAACAACACATACGTGAAATGTGCCAAGAAAAGTAAATTGAATAGTTGGAAATGGGATTAGGAAAATATTACGGAGTTATACATAGGAGACAACAGTAAACTCTACCCAGACTATAATAAAATCTCCAAAAGTCATTCAAGATTTAGAACTGATGAATTCACCGTGAATTGAATGATGATAGTTACTAATTTCTTGTGCATTTACATGCAGCAGGAGATCTAACATCCGTCGGTGAAACGGGAATAACCGGAGTGTAGAATAATGCAATCATAAGGTTGAAAAATATACACTCCAGAATTTCTTTCTCCAATTACATTCGGAAAATATCAGTATCTTTTCAGGTAACGGCGAAGCGAAGAACTGACTAGGTTTAAAAAAATCTGTTATAAGTGTTTAAAAAGTATTTTGACTGATTTCAGGTGGATAAAGTGCAGCTCGTCGATGGTCGGGGCGCGGAGTCGAACATTGTTGGTAGGTCACTACTCTCTTATCCATAATTACGAAATTATCCTGTGTATTTTGGTAAAAAACAGAGATGGTTTAACGAAAAGAGTCTGAAAAAAACGTATAGTTGCGAAATTTAGAGGAAAAGGGAGTTTTCATACATGAATATTACATAAAACTGTTTCCATTGCGTCATCACTATACAATCCTCTAATCATCGCATGTTCAGGCACGATCCACCTCACCACCTCGCATCTCATCTTCAAGGGAGAGAGCGAGCAAAAGGAGATATGGGTACGATATCTTTCGATTAGTGTTGCTTGGAGAATCAGTTCTAAACAATTGCAAGCGCCTATCATGTAAGCGTGAAACGAGAAAGTGGCATGTTGCAAAGTAAGAACGTAGGGAGGCATATTTAGCAGTTGTTTCGATCAGTCAAATTTATTCACGCACTCATTACCATCTCAAATAACATTATAGTTTCACAGGTGCTATGCCTCATTCAACGCTTATTAATATCAGATTATCATATAGACAACCGCGCTCATTGACAGCACATTGCAAAGATGGATGCCGTTCAAAGATCAAAGATCAAATCAATATTCAGGTGGCGAACAACCTCATCCACTCGGTTGAGCGCGGCCCGCTGTCGGTGGCAGGCTGCCCGCTGACCGTCAGATGCAAGCACTTCCAGGTGAAATATCGATTAAAATATTGCACTGATTACCTCAGATTTTGGCGATTTTAGCAGTTTAGAATGTTGGATATTCGGATTCAATCAACATTTAAATATAATAAAATATACGTTTTAGATCCTGCACCTGTTGATCCGACGGGACAAGGAATGCGGCGATCTCTTTGACAGCATTCGGAGGTGCGACATTTGTTCTTTTTGGCGGTCGTTTATTATTTTAGCATCACTACGAAATCTTTGCGGTGTGCTTAATGTTTTGAACAAGATTTATTGAATCAAAATCTCGTAACTCACAGTCCTCTTTTCAATTGTGGTTGTTTTTTTAAAGTTCTAATATTGCATCATGACTACGTAATCTCGTTTCCCCCTATCAGATGCTCGCAACCACTCAACATCGAGGAGCTGCTGGCCTTTGACCACCGGGACGGAGGAGAGGACGCCAAGGTATTCTGGTTATTATTTCGCATTTGTTCCCTCTAGACCCACACCTTTGTGGTTACAACAACACAAAGTTAGGATTGATCTGTAGAAGACAGTCTCAATTTGTGCTCAATACACTCCTTAAATAGATTTATATTGCCGTAAAAACAAAATTACCTTTTAAGTTTACCGTAATCCTATATCGATTTGTATCGATTATATCTTGCAGGGCTGGTCCCGACTGGAATGGACGATCGAATTCACGCGACAGGGCGTGGACGACAGCTGGGTGGAGAGCGACTTCAACAAAGATTACGCCGTGAGTTTTCGATTATTTCTCTCTCCCGAGCGGATAGCAGGATTACGGTAGTTCGACGATAGCCATTTTTGATAAATTATCAAAATTCATGAGTATATTTGATTGAATTTTGTCTTTTCATGCACGCGTTTTTAGGTTTCACGGTGCGTTTTTGAGCATTTGAATGCAACTGACTTCAATTTGTAATTTGGTGCCGATGTACAACACAGTTAGACGAATTAAAAAAATAGAAATATGATTTCCTCCCATAATCACGGTACCCTTAGGAATATCGATTTTCATCGTATTCAGGCCTGCGACACGTACCCGGAACGGATCTGGGTGCCGAAGACGGCTTCGAAGCAGATTCTGGTTGGATCTGCGAACTTCCGGTACCGTATCTTACAGTATCCACGGGTTACGGTAGCTGTGAAAAGTCACTAGGGGGAAATCAAATTCAAGATTTCAAATGATTGTGGATGGGGCGGTTGTTAGAAGATTCGAGAAGTCGAAAAATGATATAATATATATATATTGCTTTTCAGATCGAAAGGTCGATTGCCGGCCCTCACCTACCACCACAAGGCATCCAACGCGAGCTTGTGCAGGTGCGAAAATATTTTATTGAACGTAAATGGTGTATTTAAAATATCTTGGGTGCCACCCGTTGCTTCCCCGCTTCACGATGTTGTTAATATTCTAACTGAGCTGTGCGACTCGATTCACCTGAGGCTATTCAGATTAAAAATTAATTTAAATCCTATTTTGAACATGCTCTTTAAATTTTGCAATTCCGATTCTTTCTTTCTTTTCTGATCTTTGATCTTTCATCTTCATTCAGATGCGCCCAACCCCTCTCCGGCTTCTCCGCCCGTTGTGAGGAGGACGAGCGACTAATGGAGTTGATAGCAAGGACGAATGGAGGAGAAGGAGAGGGAGGAGAACCGAGGGAATTGCTGCTGGTCGACACGAGACCCATGGTGAGGAAGGGTGTGGAGAGTGGTACAGTTCGTACAGAGAGGAGGGCGGCGATTGGCAGTTGTGGTATTAGTCAAAATAATCGAACTATTGGATGCAAATGTTTCTATCGTATAAGCAAGATGTGTAGTGCGCAGAAGCACCTGGCTGTGAAAATGAGGGAGCTAAGTAAGAGAACCGAGGGAACTGCTGCTAGTCGAAGCGAGTCCCAAGGTGAGAGGGTTAAGGTTGTGTGTGGTGTGGAGAGGTGGTTGAGTGAGTGCAGAGAAGAGGGCGACGATTAGTAATTGTGGTATTAGTCGAGCAGATTTCGAATTAGCGCATGGCCAACGTTTCTATCGGATATACATTGTGAGCACTGCGTAGAATCACCTGGAGGGGAAGTAAGGGAGCTTAGTAAAATAACCAAGGGAACTACTGCTGGTCCACACGAGACCCATGGTGAGGAGGGTAGTACTGTGAGTGCGGATGAGTGGACGACGATTGGTGGGTGTGGTATTGAACAAACTTAGGCTAAACTAGTGGATGGTAGTAAATATGTCTTTTGGATAAGCGGATTGTGTGGTGCATAAAATCGATTGGTTCGGAAAGTAAGGGAGCTATTTAATAATAAGTAAGAGGGTCGAGTGAACTGCTGCTGGTCGAAGCGAGACCCATGGCGAGGTGTAGCGAGTTCGGAGGGGAGGGTGACGATTGGTAATTGTGGTAGTTGACAAAAAAAACCGAATTTGTGGATGGAAATGTTTCTATCGTATACGTAGGATGTGTAGTGCGAAGAATCACCTGGCTCGTTTACTAGCATTCGAGAATGATTTTCGGGCATTTTTTCTACAATTGATATATTTTTTCTTTAAAGATGGCTGATGGAAATTTGAAACATCGTCAGTTTGCCATTGTTTTTTTCGTTACAGGTGAACGCGATGGTGAACAAGGTGCAGGGGAAGGGATTCGAGGACGAGAGGAACTACTCGGGCATGCGATTCCAGGTTAGGTTTTCTTTTATCTCCCTAAATTTAGAGAATTATATTGTTTACATAGCATGAGAGTCATATTATTTATCACTCCTGGGTTTCATGAATACCGCTTTGGTCTTTCTTCTTGAAATTTGAAGGAAAAAAAAGTTAAAATACTTTATGAAAATTTGATATTTTGCAGTTCTTCGATATTGAGAACATCCACGTCATGCGAACAAGTCAGGCGAAGCTGATGGAAGGTGAGCGATTGCGTAGTGGTGATGTAAGCAGTATGAGAAACCTTTGATAACAGTGTTTCATGAATATGATGAAACAAAGTTGCATCGGATCTAGGCTGATTTCTTTCGTCCCTAATACCAAAGATATAATTGAACATTTATTTTCCTGCGCAGAGTTTGCGTTTCAGAGTGGTTACATATTATTTGGGAATATATTCACAGCCGATAGCTTGTTCGTTTTCGACGAAATAATAATATCAAATTGGAAAAATGGTTTATTCGCAAAAAAAACATTATAGTTTTCTCTCCTAATAATGATGCAATCAATCTATTCATCTTCAGTTCAATCTCGTGCCCGTTCAACCACCGATTATCTGAAGGGACTGGAGGCGTCAAGCTGGCTGAAGCATCTGAGGGCGATTCTCGAGTGCTCACACTACATTGCGAAAGCAATTCACACGGGTACGGTTGTCGGAATATTGATTGGGTTGCGGTAACCTACTATCTTTTAAGTATAATGATGTAAGGTGTTGTATTCAAAACAAACTTATACGAATACGTGAAGATCGTGATGCAGCAGGAGAGATGAGTGTTGAATGCAATAGATTTGGGTTACTGTATTCCTGGTCAGTTATCCATCGATTGGTTGCCTGATTCAGGGACGTCGTGTGTCGTGCACTGCTCGGATGGCTGGGATCGGACGTCGCAGACTGTCGCCCTGGCGCAGCTGCTGCTAGACCCATTCTACAGGACGATTCACGGATTTGAGGTTCGGTAGGGGAGTACGGTAGATCAATACAATATAAATGGGAAACGAGAAGCGACGTAATTTTGGAAGCTATAGCGAAGCAGTATTGACGAGTTAGCAAATGATGGGTAGAAGCACCACGTGGCTGCGGCTAGAGGCCGCCAGGTCGCATTAGGAACATGGGAGTTTGAGGTTTCGTGTCGTAGATATTGTTTGTTCTTTGCTAGATCATGCGATTACATGTCGAATGATCACCGTACAATATAATTTACAACGAGTTGAGCATCGCACACATAGTAAACTGTCATCTTGCATATAACGTATATCGTATCTTGCACACTCTAAGCAGTTAAATCCTACCGTATACCCTATTCAGATTCTGATCGAGAAGGATTGGCTGGCGTTTGGACACAAATTCGACGATCGTTGCGCGCACGTTGCGGCGCAGAACGAAGAAGCGGCCAAGGAGGTGTCGCCCGTATTCTCGCAGTGGCTGGATACGGTGTGGCAGGTACGGTAGTTCAACTGGGGCAGGTCCATGATTAGGGTGGTGCCCATTATAAACCAAAAAAAACAAAAAAACGTAGTTGTCCGGCCGGTTCAAATTTGCCTTTTATTTGTTCGATCGGGTCAGATTCATGATTTCTTGCAGGTCTTCCGTCAGTTCCCGCGTGCCTTCCAATTCAACACCCGTTTCCTCGTCCATCTACACGAACACGTCTACGCCTGCCAGTACGGCACCTTCCTGGGCAACTGCGAGAAGGACCGAAAGGCGAGGATGCTATTAGAATTGCAATGTGCTTCTTGTGCCTCTTTATTTTACATACTCTCTCATGATGATCGACCGATGAAGACTCTTTCACTGAAGAGTATGCGCAATGACGAGATTGTAGTCTCACATTTCGCAGTATAGCTTGGATGCAGGAGCAGGATGATGTTATAGGGAGATTGAAACGTCGAAAGAGAGGGCTTTTAATTAGGCACTTCTCGATGCAACAGGGGGAATGAGGTTACAGCACAATGGTAATATGGAGTGATTAGATATTTGTTGATAGTCTGCAGATGTCGTAGTAGCAAATCTGAAACAACAGATGATAAGTGTATTAGAATGATTCTGAGGGGGTGTGATTACTCGTAGTTTGATCGTTGATCTCTTTCCTCACAGGATCTCGCTGTTGCCCGTCGCACAAAATCACTGTGGACGCACTTTGACGCGCACGCGGAGGACTACCGTAATCCGTTCTACGAGGTACGGAGAGGGCTATCGATTTTTCGAGCTGTACTGGCGATTCGAGACGTCATAGTTCATAAACATCGATATTTCGCTTCATGAGGTTTCCCATTGCGAATTGCAGTTTCACTGTACTATCCTGATCAGCGGTAAGCTGGTGATTGCCAATTAGACGTTTATTTTGTAGGGATTCCAGAATATTTATAAATATTCTATCGAACCATACGCGGATGAGGCACTCACCGAAAGAACGTGTGCTGTCTTTGAATATTTTTATGTATAAATGATCAACTCGATATATTAAATATATTAAATTATACTATATTAAATTCTCAGCCAACGCTGTACACGGATCTGCTGGGAGTGTCGACACGCGCCTCTTCCATAGTCGTCTTCAGCCAGTTGTACTCGAGATGGGAAGATGGAATTCTGCCGAGGTGAGGGGCTAGAGTACGGTAGGTTATGGTAGATTGAGGGGGGCGGTAGATTCTGCTTAGTGTTGGAACTTTGAATTGCCGAATTGTTGGTAGATTACAGTAGACAGTGGGGATTCTAGGACCAGGGAGTACTACGTTTCACAAATGATAGAATACTAAGAGCGGACTGTTGTTTCTAGTCACCGTCTGTAGTACCGCTGTTTATTATAAAACAATAATAGTTGATTGGCAGAGCACTGTGTAGTGTTAACCAGGCGTTTTTGTATTGCTTGGTTGGATAAAAATTGGATAGCGTTATTGAAGTGGCGACACTGTAAATAATATTTGTAATGCGAAATGAAAAAAAACAATCAAATCCTCCCGTAGGCTGGTGATTTAGCGCTACATGAGTCGATTATTTTCTTTGGAGGGTTTAAGAGCCCAATGCCAAACCGATGGCGAGAATAATTGTTGTACTCATCTACCTCTTAGCTCACTCTTTTGGTGTTCTTCCACCTCAACCTTCACTTACCGTAATCCCCTTCTCTTCAGGGAATCGATCGAGGATACAATGGCGACGTCTCTCGACCACATTGCCGTGCTGCAGGCGACCATTGCAGCCATGGAAGCGAAGGTGGCAGAATTGAAGGAATTGGTGAGTGGAGAGGGGAAGAAGGGGACGGTATAAGTTGGGGCTACGGTAGATATTGTGATTGGAGAGGATCAAGGATATGGTAGACGATGGGACTACGGTAGAAAATGCCTCGTTCATATGTTTTCTAATGCTGGCTCCTGTGTTTACAAAACGCTAGAGAGCACGCAAAAGTGAGAGGATCGCAAACTTTATGTGGGCATTTCGATATGATCTAAAATCAATATCATTGTATTAGGGTAGGAGTTTTGCCGGCACCACGGTGTACGATATTAATTGGTTCTCTTCTCAGACTGGTCGCGGCAGTGTCGGTAGCAGTAGCTGCGTCAGCTCCTTTTCTGCAGCAACTGCAGCACATGCGACAACGACGATGACGTCATCACTGATCGCACCCAAGACAATGTCGAGGCAGGAGACGGCGGAGAGCGGTGTCTTTGATGGGAGTCTAACCAGCTCGGTGAGGAGGTGGAGGAGGGTGTCAAACAAACAATGGCAGACTTAATTGCTGACAGCTTTCCTTTGAACATGTAGCAATCGAGTGAAACGCAAAACCGGATATGGTGATGGGGTTTTTATTCAATGGTAGCAAAAAAGCGATGCAATGCAGCAACAATTATAAATCGATTCACTGATTTTGGGATTCGGTATCTCAGAAGATGAGATGACTCTGTCATCTATTACGGTATCTTCAATTATCGATTGATTGTTGTTTCAGGAGGACTCGATCTTGGCGGGAGCCGCAGTTCGATGGCAGTCCCTTCGGGACGTAGACGAGTGTTCGGGACGAGGATGTACGGTGGAATTTGCGACAAGAGGAGAGAAGAGGCTGCACTGCCATCGGTGTGGAAAGGTGAGGGAAGGGAGGGAGGTGCTTGCGTCATTGTTAAATAATTGTAATGGGATCACTGGGTAGCAGTAGTGCAGTAGGAGACAAGTTGTTGGGCCATCACTAGGTGGTAAGTGAGGGAGAGGGAGAAATGTTATTTTATGATATTTCCGAAAAGAGAGCATCCATCGGTTCGCAGTTTCATGATGCATTGATTTTGAAATCTACTCTCCGCTTAATATTATGAGTTACGTTTTATTGCGGAGTCCTCAATATCAATAATCCGAAACACATCGGACTAAATATAACTGATATAACATTTCATTTCCAGAAACTATTATCTACTCTAATAAAAATGGTTGTATCGAGATTCTTCATCCTTTTGCAATCCCTTCTCCTTTTCAGATCTTCTGTCGTCGGTGTCTTCGCTCGTCGGAGAAGGAGCGACTGTGCAGGCACTGCGGTGACAACTCGCCCCAATGATGACGTCATGGCTATGCAATCGATGACGTCATCACTACACAATTACCGTATTCGAAGGAGGAGGAGATTGTAGTTCTAGCAAAACGTTGTTGCACGCTTTCACTGACTTGCGGTACATATAGTCTGTATATCTGATTAAACAAAATCATTTTATATATCGAAAAAGTTAGAAGATTATTGAAGAAAATCACTTTTCCCATGCTTGAGTTTTCGGGTTTGCCAACTTTTGCCGCCTAATAACTTATTGATTTTTTCTTTCTAAATCTCGTCGAGTTGTGTTTTCTTGCTATGCAAATGTTGTTCAAAGTGCTGAGATAGCGAGTAAAAGTAATAAATGTTGTAATAATCATTTATTTGAATTACCAGTGTACAAAAGGTCTTCGACGCCCACCATTATTATTTTGGCAGAAGTAGCCTGGGTTTTGGAAGCAAATCTGGTGGTTATCATCTTTTTCAATTTACATTTGTTACTGTTTCTGAAAATCGGGGCTAATAATCAATCAATACTCGGTTCTCTTAGCCAGTCCTTCCTCTTTTTAGAATACCGAAGCGAACTTATGAGGGTTACCCCGTTTCATCTTTTTTTTCAAGTCTTGTAACCTAGCATCTATTATCACATAGAGAATGGTTTTATCCACTGTCCTCTTCTTAATTTTGAATAAACTCCTCATAGCTGATAATAAAATTCCGAATGATCGATCGCTCTCCTAAATAGTTATCCCTTTGTTCATCTCATTTTGCTTTTGCAAGTTTATCAAATTGTGTCTAATCATCAATCAATACCCTCTCCTCTCCCCTCATTTCTCCCTCTTTTCACGATGCCGGACGGTGGTACAGGCAGTAGTGAGAAGCGAAGTGTGAAGAGTTTGCTCGAGCGGAGCGCCAAGAGTCTCAAAAGCATCACGGAAAGAGGGACTAACTCCCAGAAGAAGAGCCTTCCGGTATGCGAACTTTGGTATTGACGTCATCATTAGGCAATACCTTTACAGAGCGCGGAACCGCAGAAGCCCAAGTCGCCCACCAAGTCGAACTACAAGTCGAACCCCAAGTCCAATACCAAGTCGCACCCTCCCAAGAGTGGCGGACCACCGTCTAGTGGAGGAGTGAGTTTGATTACGTCATCACTACCCAGTCTTTAATGTGCGTGAAGGAGGTGCGAGTATTGCATCATCACTAGGCAATCACTGATTGTTCCAGAGAGTCTTCGGCGATGGCAAGCAGCGCGCCAAGGCGTATGAGCAGTTCCGGCTGGTGAGTGAGCGTGGCTACTAATTTCCACAGTAATTAGCAACGGATTAGGATTTATTGGTTGATTTGTCCTTGACTAGGAAGTAGTGATTGATGATTGTTGATCACGGAAACACCAGTTGATCGTAGCGCAGTTGTTCTAGATACCGGAGTTTTCATAAGAACGTGAAACGTGAAATCTCGTGGTTTCAGTTTTTTGTAAAATAATAAATTTCGTTTTCAGCTCGCGGGCGACGATGAGTCCATTCCACTCGCTTATCTAAAAGAGAAGTTGAGAAAGCAGCGAGGTGAGCACATTTTGACCTCCGATTGGTGATCTTTGATCTTCAATCTGATCTTGATCATCGATCTCGTCACATTGAAATGGCCTGTATTGTAAATGAACGATGATCTTAGAGACTCAATCGTAACACCGTTATCTGATCTTTGATCACTAATTTGATCTTTGATCTTTTTTTCCAGCGACACTCGAAATGACGGAGGCGCAAATCGAGGAATTCCTCAAGAAAGCCGACAAGAACGGCGACGCCATGATCGATTTCAAGGAGTTTGAGAGTCTGGTGAGGAAAGGGGAGAAAAAAGTCTCTTACTGAACTACTGTAGCATGATGTACTGTAGTGATGCCCGAATAGATCGGATTGACGCCCATGAGTGCCAAGTAGAATCAAAATAGGCTGAGTTGAGGTTACTGTATCACTGTGTTACTGTAGTTTGTATCTTTAATCTTTCCTCCTTTCAGATGGCTTCTCCACTCGCCCAGGGGAATAAGATGCAGAAGGCGATGCGCTACCTCGCCGATGGAGTAATCGCCAAGAATCAGCGACTTGAGGTATTTGATCTTTGAACTTTGTAGTTTGTAGTTTGATCTTTGATCTCACAATTGATTTGATTTCCCCAGGTGCACAGCTACCTCGACGCGTACAACTGCTTCCCGCCGCCCGTTTTCATCCTGGTTTCCACCGTCCTCCAGGTGAAACCATCAATAATTCTTCAAAAAGTGTGCGGCAGCGTGTCACGCGCCGCGCACTTTTAGATGGAAAAGTAGAACATTTTGCATTGCAGATCGCCATCTTCCTCGGCTACCACTTGGACGACCCGGACGAGAAGAAGACGATCATGACGCACTGTGCTGGCTGCTTCCAGCGAGATTCGGATGGCATGAGACAGGTGACTTACGCTGCCAAGCCCCGCCCCTACAGTAATCTCCCTTTTCCAGGCGGGACCGCTCATCTTCGTTCCGCGGCTGCACCACGAGGCCTGGCGTTTCTACACGTACCAGTTCCTGCACGCTGGGTGAGTTTTTGATTGGGTGCTACAGTAACCTCCGTCTAAAGGATACTATAATAATAATAATATTTATGCGAGTCACGAGGAAACGCGGTACAATAACATAAATTAAAAGAAAGGCACGAATCATTATTGGACAACAACAACAAAAGTAAGAGGGTCACTCAGGAAAACTGCTCAATTTTCCGGATTTTGAGTATAGCCTTGCCGCTCTGAGAAAGAAACTATTATGCCTGTAGTTAGAGGTTGAAGAGGCGTTTATGAAATTCATTCCATTCCTAGTAAAGTAATAGCAAAAGTGATGCGGTTTCTTTTTAGATATTTTGTATTTGCCTATGAGAAGATTTCTGGCCGACTTCAAATCAATTTCCTCCCTGCGCTTCTCTAAGGAGAGAAGCCCTAGCTTCTTGTTCCTAGTGGTTGAGCTAGGCATTGTTTGCCAGCTTGAATTATAGCATCGTATGAACAGCCTTCTGGTGAAATAATTCTGAACCTTTTCAAGAACTTCCTTATTGCGTTTTAAGTAAGGATTAAAAACCATGGATGCGCTTTCTAGAATGGGTCGAATGTAAATAGAGTAAGCTTTGATGAGAATTTCTACGTTATTTGTACGAAGAGCTCTAAGAATTATATGGCACGCGGTTGTGCCTTTCAGAGCTATTGCCTTACAATGTTTGGAGAATGTTAGAGACTTTTCAATTATGAAGCCAAGATCTTTGACAAGCTCTTTTTGCTCTAGTGTTGTGGATCCTATTTTGTATTTCTTCTTCAGGTTGGCCCTGCCTAGGTGTAACGAGTTACATTTATGTGCAGCTAATGGTAGCTGCCACTCTTCAGACCAACTAGCAATGGTATCAATAGCGCTCTGTAATGGGATAGTAGTGTCAGATCTTTTGAAAGGGCGATAGATTTTGATGTCATCTGCGTACATTCGTGCGATGACTCCATCATTCTGGACAAGGGAGGGGATTTCAGAGGTGTAAATCAAAAATAAAAGTGGTCCTAATACTGATCCTTGTGGGACGCCGCTTGTAACAGGAAGCGAAAATGAAAGTTGTTCTCGTACTCTTACTTGGAAGGTCCTATTAGACAGGTAATTTCCTATCCACCCAATTGTCTTTGCAGATAGGCCAATGGTTCCTAGTTTGTGATTCAGCTTGGGGTGCGATACTCTATCAAATGCTTTCGCAAAGTCGAAATAAATTACATCTATAGGTTGGCCTTCGCTAATGGAAGATGTCCAATGTTCAAGGGCGTCTAGCATTTGGAGCTCACGCGAACGTTTCTTGCGGAATCCATATTGCTCGTCTGGGAAAATGTCTAGATTTTCGCAATGTGTAATTATGGGTTTACATAGTAGTCTTTCGAAAACTCGGCAAAACAATGATGTAATGGATATGGGTCTGTAGTTGAGTGGGTCCGAAAAGGGAGGGGATTTCTTTACCGGTGTTACGATAGAGTGTCGCCAGAGAGATGGGACTGTAGAAGTTTCGTAGGACTGACGAAATATAATTTCAAGAGGTTCAGAGATAGGTACTGCTATTTCCTTGATGTAGGCTAAATTGATGTTTTCGGGGGTTCTACAACCTGATTTCTTCCACCGTTCGATGAGTGCACAGATTTCATGTCTCATGAATGATGGTTCTAGGAAATTCCCAGTATTCGGGAGGGGATTTGAGACAGGGATTTGGCCATTATCATTTGTAAAAACACTCGCAAATGTTTCCGCAAGTAAATTAGCTTTACCATGGTCATCCATAACTAGGGTTCCGTCGCTCTTTTTCAGGCCTTCTACTCCCTTACAAGGGAAGACCGCATACTCAAGGTGGCGGTTCAGAAAGACATATAGCGCGATCGATAGGTATTCCGAAACCATTTGGAAATCAACTTACCAAATCTGCTGAATGGCCGCGGGGCATGAGAAAAATCGAAATAACTATCGCGCAATTGGGCATATAACACCATTGAAAACGTGAAGGAATAACTGGCCGAGTGGTGTTGAGGTAAGAGGATTGTCTAGGAAGCGATGAGTCGATGGTTCTGCCCTATCTTGCTTCAAATCGTTTTGCTGTTTTTAGCGATGATTTTATTGCATTGCTATGACGAAACTTTTTATTGATAGAAAATTAGCACATTTACACATTTTGGCTCCTCATTCGCATCTATAATATTCCCTTTCTGGCATACCATGTTTCAAGTCTGGATAAGTTGATGAGCGCCCTCCTTCATTCCCTGGCTCCCACGCAGTTCTGCTCTAACTCTCAAGTTGATATCAAGTGCGAGATCGCCGGATGCACGAATGATCACATGTTGAAGCGCCCCAGATGCGAATGAGGAGCCAAAATGTGTAAATGTGTTAATTTTCTATCAATAAAAAGTTTCGTCATAGCAATGCAATAAAATCATCGATAAAAAAACAGCAAAACGATTTGGAGCAGGATGGGGTAGAACCATCGACTCATCGCTCCCTAGACAATCCTCTTACCTCAACACTACTCGGCCAGTTGTTCCTTCATGTTTTCAATGGTGTGATATATCCAATTGCGCGATAGTTATTTCGATTTTTCTCATGCCCCGCGGCCATTCAGCAGATTTGGTAAGTTGATTTCCAAATGGTTTCGGAATACCTATCGATCGCGCTATATGTCTTTCTGAACCGCCACCTTGAGTATGCGGTCTTCCCTTGTTAGATTTGCTTGTGCACTTCTTCATGAAACGAAAGAATTTATTGCTATCTTCACTATCAATAACTTTTCTTTCTATCGTTTTGTGATAGCGGGTAAGTTCTTTTCTGAATTGCCTATTTAATCGCTCAAATTCGCTAGTAAATGCGGGGTCATTTCCAGAAATCGATTGCTGCCATGCTACGAAGCGCTTGCTAATAAGCCTATCAATATGGGGAGGTACTTTACCATGAGTGACGCTCACTCTTATCCATGGGACGTGAATATCAATGGTTTTCTGTATCAATTTCATGAGGAGATCATACATATCATCGACACTCTTTATAGTCGAGAATGCAAGGACCCAATCAACATTGGCTAGTTGGCAATTGATCAGAGCATAATCAGCTTTCTTGTAGTCCCTTCTTAGAGTGAATGCTGGTACTGAATGAGAGAGGGAGAGTTGGAATTGTACTGTTTGGTGATCAGAGATATCAAATGGAGGGCCTACCTCTGTATTACTTATTAATCCTGGACTATTACAGAGCACTAGATCGAGAATATTTCCTTTTCGAGTGGGGTCTTTGACTAGTTGCGCGAGTTTTATGGACTGGCACAGATCAACGAGTAACTGCGATGCGGGGGTGACATTTTCTTTTTGGGGGGAGGGAAACAATGACCAATCGATATCGGGAAGATTGAAGTCACCAGTGACTACAGTAGGTTGGGGACATGAGCAAAGATCAATTATTTATTTAATCATGGATTCAGTCTGAAGAGCAGTGGCTTTGGGGTTACGATAGACGCAAATGAATCTGAGTAGGTCACCATTGATGTCTAAGTCTACTGCTAAAAGTTCATGCGAGCCTTTCACTGTTTCGTCAGAGATTTGAATAGCGCTAATTGACGAATGAACTATGATGGCAACTCCACCACCACGTGAGTTTCTGTCTCTACGGAAAACGTTATAGTATTGATCTTGCGCATCTAGGAGAAGCGAGTTTGGAAATGATGAAGTCAGCCAAGTTTCGGTGAGGCTAATGATTGTGTGGTTTTGGGAGAGGATCTGAGATAGATACGGTAGTTTATTTCTAACTGAGCGGCAATTGGCTAGAAGTGATGAAAGTTTGACTGAGTTTTTGTCTGAGTGCTTATTTGACCGGTGACTTTTTAGCAGTTTCCCCGCATTCCCATATTGAAGGTCTACCGTACTCGGATGTGAATCTAGTGTATGGGGTACGATGGGACTGGGCATGGTAACGACGAGGGGGAGGACCATCGTAATCGAGGAGGGAACGGGGTCTGTCGGAATAATAGTAGGGACGGTCATAACGACGGTCGTCGTGGGAATAACGATTGCCGCGGGTCTGATGGGGGTAGTTGTGGGGGTGGATGGTACGAGTGGTATGATTTGAGTACATCGAATCTCGTCTCTCTCTACGGGGAGGATGGGGTGGAGGGGGTGGACGAGATTCGGGAGGGGGAGTGGGGCGTCTATCTTCGGGACGAGCGATCGATGCACGGATGACAATATCCGCGAACTCGGGGAACTTCTTGATGTGAGCAGCTCGCTTGAGAATGGTCTGGCAGTGCTTCTTGGTTGGGCAGACCACTTTGGTGAGGCGAGGGAAGGAATCGTCCGTTCCGTTCACAGGCATACGGTACACGGAGAGGGGAAGGAAGGGACATCCGAGAGCACTGGTGATACGGACTACTAGATTGAAGTCGTCGAATACTCTCTCATCACCATAGGGGCTTCCGGAGAGAGGGAGACGGGCGAACACCAGGGAACGTTCAAGATCCTTCTTGTCCTCGGGATCAGTCGGGGTATCGGGGATTACGGTAGTTGGGCCGGAAGTGGTTGGTGCGGGAGGGGCAATGGTCTGAGTGGGGGCAGTGGTGGTAGGGGAAGGCTCTACCATAACGATATCATTGTCATCGGTTGTATTCGACTGGGTGGGAGTGGACTGAGAGAGAGGAGCGGCGGTGGGAGTGGGGACGGGAGAGACTGGAGGTACCGTGGGGGGAGGAACTGTTGGAATAGTGGGAGGAGGGGTGGACAGTTTCCTCATCTGACCTGTCATTTCCTCCACTTTCCTTTCGAGATCGTCATTTCTTCTTCTCTCCTTGTCCAGATCTCTTCTCAGGAGGAGCATCATGTAGCCGAGGTCTTGAATGGAGAGATCATCCTCGACTGCTTCCTCTCCAGTTTCTTCATTTCTTCGCTTGACTCCTCCTCTGAACGAAGGAGAGAAACGAGCCAAAAGAGAAGTCATTGGTCACCTGTTGAAGCACCGTTGAGAGGTGGGAGGGCCGGTGCAACCCTGACAGCGATCGAATCGGCCGAGGAGACGAGCCGAATCGGGGAGGAAGAGGGCGGCGAGAGAGTGTGCGGATTGGAGAGAGCGCAGGTGGCTGGGTCGACTAGAGAGAGCGACTAACAGGTCACCATTCCCTGTGAAGGAGGGAGAGGGAATGTGTGAAGGAGGGAGAGGGAATGTGACCAATGTGCTTATCAAATAAAAGAGCTAAAAGATCAGAGAACAGACCACAAAGATCAAAGATCAAACTACAGTATCTCACATCTGGGCGGCAACATTGTCATGCAGTCTCTCCTCGGTCTTCCACTCGAAATCGTCCACAAGATGTGGCGCATCGGCCCGCTCTACACAATTGCTGTCATTACGGGTGAGAATGGGTTAGGTTACGGTAGGAAGTTTGGTCTATTGAGTACTGTAGTCCCCGAGTGATGGTAGCTACCGAATTTCTTTCTACTGTAATTTTGGATGAGTGGCCTATAGTTACACAATAGCATGATAACTTCTGAGATCGGTAGCAATGAATTTTGATGCGAATAAATCATTTTAAAAAATCTCATAATTCCATCGGGACTCAATTGAGAGTAGCCTATTAGTATTGTTTTCGTTCAACGTTGTGGTCTGGGATTGAGTAGTTCGTGTCATGCAAAACTTTACGGAGCCAACGTAACGCAAATCTCGCTGGTTTTTCAAAAAAGGGGTATTTTTTCGTCCCGATTTTTAATTTACCCCGAATTGCAATGTCGGATGTTGATATCTCAAATTCGAGTTGAGGACTCGAAACTATCAACTGTCACATACGATCGATGTTGCTTATCTGCCCTGAATTGAGCTAACGTATCTAATTCACTATACACTATGAGTAATTCAGGCGCCCTCCTACAGTACTGCCTCGATCCTACGACTTCTCTTGTTGGCTGTTCCGGTGGAGTGTACGCCCTCATCACAGCGCATTTGGCCAATGTGTTCCTGGTGAGTACGGTACGGGTATACGGTAGGCTTGGCGAGTACGGGAGGGGCGTACTGTAGATTTTGGAGGATCCCTTAACCTGGGCAAATTTACCGGAAGGCCCGAGCCTCCTGAAATGATTTAAAGTCAAGCCTAAGATCAGGTTAGGGTTTAGGATATTGCGTAGGCTTCTCTTATTATTAATTACGACGATTTAGGATGTTTAATCACCCTAATGCTAGAAATTGCATATTTACGTACTTAGACTTAGACTGATAGGTTTCATTCAAGTACGGGTAACTTATAACTAAGTACTAGTAGCCAATTGTTTGAGACGTCTGAGCAATATCCTGAGCGTTAAAATTAGACCTAGCATAATATCAGGCGAATTTTCGACTGAAACACACTTTCAGGAGGCTCGGGCTGTCCGGTAAAATTTCACAGGTGATCCCTTATCGAGAGCTGATAGCGAACTTGGAAATTTATTTCTTCGGTTATTTTGTTCGTTCGATTGGAATTCCCATAGTATCTCATCGATGGAGTCAGTTCTCGATTGACCTACCGTACCTCTCTCAGAATTGGGCCGAGATGCCGTTCCGTTGGGTGCGTCTGGGCATCGTTGGTGTCTTCCTTTGCTACGATATCGGCAGTACCGTATACCGAAGAGTGATCGCCGAGGAGTGTGATACGGTAAGAGGGTACGGTAACTGATACGCATACGATGATGATTATGGTATTTGCTACAATAATAGCAATTTCTACGAAATACTAAGAAAATATAGTTTTTGTTCTACTGCAGATACATTAATATGCGATAGTTTTATTGATTTTTTTTTGTAATCTGATGACACCGTAATCCACATACTATCGATTGCTTTAAAGGGACCAGGCAGCCTCCAAAAATAGATTTTTCATTTTCATAATTTTTTATTCAACTTTTCTCACTATCATCTAATGGAGAATGCAGAAAAAATTAAATTTTTTGCATTTTTTCACAATTAGTTATTTTAATTTGAAATTAGACTCTGGAACGGTGCGTCGCCTATTTCCGAAAAGACAGAAAGCTGTTTAATTTGCTCTGATGACTTCATATTTTTGCAAAAACAGGATTGAAGAGATTTTGACCACTCCCGGACTGAATGAACACAATCACATTCCATCAAAATAGCTGGTTTTGGAGATATTAATTGTGGTGTAGTCGCTACCGTAACCCGCTGTACTGAAAAAGCGAAACTTTGAAAAATCATAACTAATTTCAAAAAAATCGCAAAAATATGCGGTTTTTAGCATTCTTCCGGGAACAGGATTTTCTTTTATTTAAAAATAACTTATTTTTTGACTGCCTGGTCCCTTTAAGATCTCTCACGCCGCTCACATTGGCGGCGCCATCACGGGATTCTGCTTTGGCATCATCATTCTGCACAATCTCGTGGTGAGTATGCGTACTTTGATTGATCTTTGATCTATAGTATTTGTAGTTTGATCCCTCTATTGAATTCGAAGATCTTTTGATAATATTTTGATTGATTCCAGAAAGTTTCAAATTACCTGATAGTGTAGTTTGATCTTTCTGATTCTTTGAAGTTTGATCTTTGATATCTCTATTGCAGAAGCACAAATGGGAGGAGATTATACGCTGGATCTGCATCGTCGGCTACATTATTTTCTTCTGTGCAATGGTACGAGTTTTCTAAATTTATTTTTGTTTTCGGCGCGAAATTCAAACAATTTTAAATATTGGCACATTGCCAGGTCATCTTCACGATCGTCCAGGAGCCGACCGCCACGCCCATTTGGGACTCGAGAAATTGCAGTAAGAGAAAGGTAAGAGGCGAAAGATCAAAGATCATTAATAACAATCGATATTACTTACAGTAATTGTCGTCAATCGATGGATGCTACAGTACCTCTTCGCTGCTACCTCTACTCACCCTTCCTTCCCCCATTTGTACAGTAACCCCCAAAACGCTACGGGACCCATCCACAGTATTCTCCGAACTAAGCATATTACTGTATTGTGCCTCTCCTTGCCCGTCTAGGATATCGATTACCCCTCAGGGCCACGCCCACTTTCAAGACCCGCCCCCTGAGTCAGAATAGACTCCGCCCACTCTTTCCCCTTCTCCCCTCCTTCCATACACGTGTTTCATCAAATGGAACAGTGACACAGAAGTGATGTGATAAAGATCTGCTGTATATTGGATGACAATAATTTTACTTGATTGATCCATTGCATGTAGAAATTATGCGATAGAGAATCTTGTGCCTGAAGAAAGCAACTGGAAACACAAAATCACCGAGAGATGCAAGTGAATAGAGTTTTAAATTCGGGTAAATAATTGAATTAGCACTCTTCATTTCTCACACTCTCTCATCAATCGACCGGTGAGAGAGTGTGTGGAATGAAGAGGGTTAATTCAATTTTTTACCCGAATTTCAAACTCTACAAGGGAACCGAGAAATCGAGGACGAGGGAGGAAAATTTCTCAAATTTAACAATTTCGGTTCAAAAATTAGGGATCACTCCTGTCGGATTTTTGCATTATTCTTCTAGACAGTTCAAGAAATGTTACGTCATCACTACGAAATCAATAAAAGAATATAAAAGAATATGTATTTTTTATTCATTTATCGTCCGTCTATTTTAGAGAAAATTAACAACGTACGAAGAGTGAAAAATTAATTTGTTTAACAACCTGTGAAGATACATTTATGACAAACAATGCTGAGTGAGGGAAGTTAAAATTCGTGAAATCATTACTTTTTTTGAATAAATATATTAGTCGCGAGTGAAATAATCGGTAGACTGGCCGAAATTTTTGAATTTTCCTATTTTCATTCCCATTTCTGCAATGGCTTCGGCCCATTCTTCATCGGTTAGTCCAAATAAATAATTATCTCGGGCTCTTGGATTGCTCATCTGGCGCATAGCGACACACATCATTCCACAGACCGGTCAACCTTTCAGAAAGGCCTTTGGAGTAAGATCGTGGGAAATCGAGAGGGACTCTCTCAATTTAGCATACTCTCTCGCTCTAATCCTGGTCTGTAGGTAGGAATCATGTGGACATCTCCGACTTGCGTGGATAGCGATTTCAGAAAGCTCTCTGTAGTTGGGTGCATAGGACCGGTCAAGTCAAGCAGTTGCATGATAGGTAGGATAAATATCAAAGCACCGACTAGCCAACCATTAAACGATTTTTTTTTTGCATTAATTCTTATTGATGACTTACTCGGAGTATTGATGGATGCTGCATCCATTTGTACGACCACGTTGCCCACGTTGTTGTTGGTTACTATATCGAGTACTTTCTATCTGAATTTGTACTAGGATTAATAAACTGCTGCTGAAACTTTATGGGCTACCTTCTTTAGAATCTCAAATCCGAAAAAAATGCAAAGGCACTATATCGAATGGCGATTGATTGACGTCTGTTTTGTACCTTCTCTTGTAGTCTCTCTATCTCTCTCTCTTTCATCTGCTTTTTCTCCTCGCCCCTATAAATCGCAATCATTTCTCCACTTTTTTCGTGCCTCGTTCTCTCTCTTTCTCAACAACTCGCAACGCATCGAGCCATTCCCTGCTCTCCTTTCCATTCGTCGATATTCTCGTTCCTTTCACTACGTTTTTTCCCCAAGCAATCCGGGAAAGTGAGAGAGTGTGTGAAATCGAGAGAGAGAGAGAGAGAGAGAGAGAAAGCCAGTCTACAGTTTTCGTGCACTCACGTTCCTCGGCATCCCTTCCCTTGTTCGTGGTACACCTAACGATAACCACAATCGTTTCTGAAGCCGCAAGTTTCAGCCCCTCCTTATCACTCGCCTTGCATTTTTTTTGACATGTCTGGGCGGATGAAAATCAGTTGTCGATTCATATTCCATGGAGCGTCGTGGAACAAGGTATTTTCCGACTTGATCTTTTAAAATTTTAAAAATTAAAAAAAATATTTCCGGCCGATTCACCAATTTCTCGGTTGGTCAGTGGTAGAAAGGTTAGGGACGATGGGTCAATGGATGGGGATATGTTTATCCGTGCAGCATAGAAAAGGGACACGATTGTTCAAAGTGTCAGAGCGAAGTGACAGAGAGAAGTGGGATAGTGTAAGCCGGAGAGAATGAGTCATATCTGTGCCGGCACAACAGCTTATTTCAGATTCACACATTCTCCTACGCGGTTCTCTTCGCAACTTTTCACGCGGTGCTCGCATGGGAACGCATTGTACCTTTTCCTTACATTTCAAATATATTATTATTATGTTCAAATATGCTTTCATTGATTGCAAATCTTTGGAGAGTGGCAACTAATTTTCAGCCACACCGCTAACATGGGTAATTAGACCGAGCACCGCAACCTCAAATGCTGCATTCATGGCCCTTTGAGGGGTTACTACTCTCCACACCCTCGCGAATCGGCCGGTCGAAAGAATGAACAAAATGAATGCGGCAAAATGGCTCGTTCTCCGCAGTGGAGTGCGAAATGTGAGACCACGGTCTCTCCATTCGGCCGGTCGATTCACTATAGTCTATAGTGTGCAAAGTGAACAAACTGATCCCTAAGCCTTTTGATACTGAATCCAGCATAATGCAGCAAAATAACTCTTATACTGACTCACTGCTTTACGAAATATCGTGGACTGTTTTATATTCAGCAGCAGCGGTCGGAGTTCTCAAGCACAGCGATTGTTTTGCTCGCCTGATCAAGTATACGCTGGTGAATTGTCGATTGGTTTCTGGGTTCCGACCGGAACCGGCGCACCAAAGTCAAACTGGTTCCTGGGTTGTGACCAAGGGTGTGCAAAATTTCCCGAACGGTTTTCCCGTTTCCCGGATTTTCCCGGATTTTTCTGGAAAATGCATTTCCCGATTTTCCCGGAAAAAATCCGGGAAATCCGGGAAATGTTGCACTTGTTGTTTTCTCTTAAAAATGGAGAAAATGGGGCCAAACTAGTATTGACAAACTTCAATTTACATAATGAGCGCTCATTCACAGAAAATGGATATTCTTGACAAATAGAAATTATTTTTTTTCAGTATTTGTATGTTCTCTGTCTGTTCATCTTTTACATTTCAAGTTCCTACCCGACAGACGCAAGTTCGATTCCGCCCGCGGAATAGTCTTTTGCTGATTTTTCTAACCATTATAGCGGATTTAAAATTTTGTTTGTGCACATCAGCAATCATTTTTGAGCATTTTAAACAAGTTTTAAACGGATATGCATCAACGTAAGAAATATTTACCGTTTTCCCGATTTTCCCGAAATTTCTCGGTTTTCAGACCGGGAAAAATATTTTTCCCGAAAGGTTCCCGAAAAGTTTTCCCGCACACCCTTGGTTGTGACTTGGTTAATGTTATGAAGCTGCTCAAGTAAGAACAGCGGTTATTCAATACCAGGACATCATATTAATTATTCAGGTTTTCTGCGGCATCATCGCTTTTCTCTTTGCCACATACCATGTCCTATCGGTTAGTGAGAACTCTCATTTATTCCGGACGCAGCCGCTTCACATACGAATTTCAAATTTGAAAAAAATGATGAGATTACTTTAGGCAATCTATACCATAAGAGCGGGAAGCGGGGAAGTTGATTTGGTGGGTCGAGTTGATTTGCAATATTCAAATTGCAATTTAATTAAAAAAAAAACTACTTTAGATCAATTTGACGCATGTTTGCCTCTTTTCTGTCCTCGCAATTCTGCTTTTTGTCAACGCCCAACAAACGGTGGAGAAGTTCAGAGAGGAAATGAGAAAAGATGAGGAAGAGAAGCTCCGATTTCATCCGATGAAGAACGCGACTGGTATTCGATTCGTATGAACCAGCGTTGTGAAGATATTCCATGAAATATACATCGTTTGAAATTATAAATCAATCATTCATCATGCCATAAGATTGGTTGAATTGCAGCAACATGTAATAGTATTGAGCGTAGACACGATAATGGCAACAAACCCTAACCCTCCTAGTGAGAACTGACTGGATTAGAATCACTTTTTGCTATTTAAAAGTCACTCACATGCGTAATTTGGCTTCACTATGCAATATTGCATCATCCTCATGCAATACTTATGACGCAATATTACAAAATAATTACGTGAGCTACGTTCCCCTCAGCCCCGTATCAATTTCCGGGGTACGGGTTGCCGATACAGTGTGGGGAAATGAGAAAGCTCATTTCCCCACACTCTCCCCACCCGGAGAACCGGGGATAATGAATACGGGGGCAGGTGAGCTCGTCCCGCGCGCGCATAACCGCCGGCCGACGGCGTTGATTTTTGCCTACTTCTATTTCTACCGGTGGCTCTCTCACATTCTCACACTCTCTCGCTTTCCAGAAGTTGCTCACCAGTAGGGTAGACTACTGGTGGAAAGCGAGAGAGTGTAGAGATTTGAGAGAGCTTATGAGATATGTTAACGGGTACTGACAATTACCGGTTGCTTGTGGAGAAATTTAAATGAAATAAATTATATGGAACATGTAGGTAGATGTTAATAAAATTCTCAGTGCTAAGCCACTGCAGAATCTGCTCGATTCTTCGGCCGACGGCCTCCTGTGTATGGTACGAAATTCGTGTAAACAATTGGGTTAGCACTCTTCATTTCACTGCACCGGTCGATTCGTGAGAGAGTATGTGGAAAGAAGAGTTCTAATCCAATTATTGTACATTACCCATTTGCGCACACTCGAGTTACAAAAAGAAACCCACTGAAAACTACGCTTCCGGCGCATGCATCGCTAATCAGTCAGGTGAGGGAAGGCAGGTTTTGTTGTTATTAGCAACGAGAGAAGCAAATATCAGGGGAAGAAGAAGAAGTGGAAGGTACCACTGGACTAGTGAAGCCGTATCTACACTGCGGCGCTGCGTGCCACGTTCTGCTACTGGCCACACGCAATACCCAACTATGCGGAGGTAAATGCGCACGTGCCCAGCCTTACCATAAAGGTCTTCGTGGAAACGCCAGCAATGACCGTGAGTGTTCGTGTGACGCACTAGTTCAAGCGAGAAACAACGAGGTAGACACTTTTTTGTTAAAAAAAACAAGAGAGAGATGTCAAGGATAATGAGATTATTGATTATTGAAATTTCATTAAGGATTAAATATTGATTTTTAATTATTAAAGCAATTGCAGTTCAATTCCTTCGTAGGCCTCGTCGGTGGTCTCGTCGCAAGATTCAATCATATCTCTGTGGATTCTCCTTCTGACAATCTTCGAGTTCGTCTATTTATTATTCATCATCTTCAACAGGCGAATCATCTAGAGCCCCCTATTACTGTTGTTCAAGAGACATTACACTCCTACGGAAGTCAATCACATGTTCCTATGGTAGTCAACTCAAGATGTTCCCCATAATTTCATTGATTGTAAATCATCCTAAGCCGATTGTAATTGAAGCAAATAAAAGTTAATTTTCCGAGACAAACCGTGCTGATTATTGCTTGGATATTCAGCCATACGGAATGCAATTCCTTCCCTCTCCTATTCGAGGCAGCAATAAGCTCCGCCCACAATTGCATTGCTCAATTCTGAGGGAAATCTATTCGAGGCCGCTATTAATTGCGGTCTCGTAAATTTCTCCTGTTGCCTGTTTGTCTTAGAATGCGAATTGTTTTCGTGTGATTATTTCGTTCATGATATATTCCCGATGGATAGGAAAGAATAATACGTTGTTACAAAAGTTGTATTTCAACTCAATACAGTCAACTCCTACTGTAGGCATTCACATGTTGCTCTCATTTCATCCAAGGATGACGAGGGGAAGGCGGGAAGGAAGATCATTACCCTTGATATAATATTACACTTTTAAAATGATACGTTCATGAAATGGACTACTGGTGCGTGTACTCTCTTTCTATACATTTGCGTGTGTCTCGCTGTGTCATGCTCTCTCGCAGCCGGATCTTTTTTGTTTGGGAACGGAACGTTTTATTATTTTGGACGAGTGTTTGTGAATTTGTAATAGTTGTTCACACCCTGTCAAGCGGGGGAAGAAGCCTCATTTGCGTGGCGCGGATGTCTGCAGGGTAGGGTTCTCTTATTGGAAGAGAATTCCATTAGAAATCCATTGGAATTCCATTGCCCTCTCATTCTCCGTTATCTCTCACCACCCACGCGGTCTAGTGTTCCTTTGTTCTCGTTATTGGAATTCCGGAATCAGTTCCAATAAGAGAACCCTACTGCAGGGTTAACGCGTAATCCGGGGTGAGTACCAAAGGAAGCCACGTCTGAAACCAATACGAAATTCAATGTAACGTCCCAATGTCACGAAAAAGTGCGCCAAGAAAGCACCCATCGAGGCGAAGATAAAATTCTATTAAGCAACTTTTTTTCTCCCCCCTCTTTCTCCTTCATTCTCTCCTTACACTCTATATCAAAAGAAGGAAAAATGAGTAGGCCAAGATTGTTCAGTTCTTTATCTTCTGCAACTATGGGCTGAACAAGAAAATCAATCAAATTTAATCTTGCAACAAAGTCTTTTTTCCGTGTGGCGGAGGGCAGGCCGAATGCCGAGATTTCGCCTCGGATCACGTGGATCTTCTGCAAGATGAACTTCTCTATCTGTCTTCTCTTTTACTTTCTCTTCTTTTCAATCATTAGAAATTTCAGATAGACAATAGAAATTGTCATTTTGCGTTGGCCTTTCTAGGCACTTGTCAATAAAACAATTAATGGAGAAATTGGCGACTAAATTGACCGTGAAGTGGTACAACGGTACATATGAACTATGCATGTAGCATACGATTCTGAAAGCCGAGAATAAGGCGCATCTTTCTATACATGTCAATCACGATTCTGGTTGAAGGTATTCCAAATCACATTTTTGAAATTAGGCCTGTATCATATTAATTGAATTTGAATATCGCATCGTTATCAGTGAGTGAAATTACCCTTAGAAAACTATGTTCATGGAAATTCGTTCACTGGTTCATGAGATATGGCGATTTAGCCTTAAAAAACGGTAGTTACAGTACGCTTCAGCCGATGAGTTAAATGAAACATGATCGTCACCATGATGATCAGCACCCTCGAAAACGTAAGTGCCCACATTTTGAGAATACATTTCATTTTCAGTGTACATAGTTTTTATTGATTCTTACGCGAACAGCCTCATATTGTATAGCTTCCATAGTCTTCTGCAATAGTTAGATTAAGCAAGAATAATTGGAAAAAATGCAATGAATGAATTACCTGCATGAACATGTTTGTTATCGGGGAAGCGCAGATCCGTGCAGTCGTGTCGACTGGTTGCTTGTAGATAAAGTTTGCTTTTCTATGCTCTCTGAGTTGGGGTAGGCAACTGCAAAAGAAAGATACTGATTGTGATGAGGAAATCTTCATCGTTGAAACGAGCGTGCACGCACTGCCGTGGCCACCCACACACAGAGAAAAATGTATAGATCCAGCCCCATCATACATGAAATTATATGAAAAATGTATTACATGTAATACATTTTTCATATATTTTCATGTATGATGGGGCTGTATTTATACATTTTTCTCTGTGTGCAAAAGTAAGCCCAAGATAACAAACGAGTAGGGAATGGTGCATCCCCAATGGAGGGACACAACCTCAACAAACACAAACAAACACAAACACAAGGGATGAGAAGAAGAATTATGTAGAAATGGCAGGGAACGAAGACGGGGAGACAAAACAAATTTAGAAGAGCGCTGAGTCACCCTTCTTTCCGTTAGAATCGCTCCCCTTTGTTTTCAAGTATACACTTTATCGAGAAAGAACTGATGTGAACAACGCTTTCTACTTTCAGATTATGCAAAGGTTGGATTCAGCATTAGAGCGTCGGTCTCGACAGAAAAGTTGTTACATAAAAACTAGTTCTAAGAGACTAAGAGTTGGCAGCGAAGTGGAAGCGATGCACATCAATCGGCCATCTGATGCTGTGCAAATTTCATGGGGTGCAAGGTGCAAAACAGTTTTATGCACCCTTTCATAACTTTTTCCCAGTGAATCTACTACTTCCAAACTTGATACACTGATTGCAAGCCACGTTTGGAACATTTTCCTTTTTGAGTGGAGAAATTTCGTTCAGTTTGAGCTGAGTTACACGAGTTTTCCTCAGAGGATGGAATTCCACCCATGAAATTTGCGCAGCATGAAAAACGGAGCCGCTAGCGCACCTGAAAATACATTTAAAAATTACAAAACCGTTTTTATTGGCACGTGAATAAGGCGCTATGGAAGATGTTCATGTGCCAGGAAACAGTACAAGTGATATTTCTTTGTTGTTTCTTCGCTGTCGAACAGCTGTACGCCGTCTGGAGTTGCTACTGGACTCGCAATATTTTGAGGGTTATCTCTCTCTCTCTCTCTGATCTCTTACCGACTGCAGGTGCACACGGGTCTGGCCGGATCGCCAATCATCTGGCAGCCGCAGTTGCTGCAGTTCTACAAATTGTATCATTCATTATATAGGAAACGTATTACAGACACTTAATTAAAATTCGAATCAAATGCAAACAGAAAGCGTGAAAATTTAATTTAGCATTGGAATTGCTGTGATGAAGTGATTTAACATTAAATTTATCGAGAATTTCAAGATTTTTTGATTGCCTAAAAATGAGTTTCTCGAGCCTAAATACCCATAAGATGTGTTCACCCCTTCATGCTTCGAGTGATTACCTTAATCACCGGTAATAATGGTGCGTTTATTGTTGCTGGATGGCCAGAAATGGTCTCTTCATTCTTCACAATCTCTAGACCGGTCGTCAGGTAAGGTAGTGAAGTCATTTGACACTAAAGAGGAACTTCCCATTGAATTGGGCTCGCGGCGAGAGAACATTGATAGGCCAGTGTTACAACACTTTTCGTCAGGCCTATACCTGATCTATAGTCTCAATAAGACATATTTTAGCCTATTTTGCAAGGAAAATATAGATATGGAAGAGTTGACAGAGACGGCTGCGTGTATCTAAAAATATAGCACGGAAAGAGGAAAAAATCAAAATATAATTAGAATGCAACGAGCGCTGTCGTTGGTTTGTGTTTATAGGAGGAGTAACTTGCACTACCATCAAACTCAACACTGGACCGACCACAACACAGCTCGAGCGACCACAATCTCATTTTCGTTCGATTTCTCTCCAACTTGACGCTCTTTCACTGTTGTTGTTTATTAATGCTAAGAAGTTTCGAAATCCCCTTCGATCCCGAATTCGAAATGGAATTTCGAAACCTGAAGTCGATGTGGCTCTGATGGACCGCTCGGTTATCTTTTACTGGGCTATAAAAAAAAAACTTGTTAAATTTGCGAAGTTGGCTATGTACTCGTGTCTATTTGCAGCTTGCTCATTTCGAATTTGATTTTCGAAATTCCGTTTCGAATTCGGCTTTCGATTGAGATTTCGAAACATGACGTAGGATGCTTCATCTTTGATCTGGGTTTTCGAGGATAGATCAAGGATCAAAGACCAAGAAATAGTCCAGATCTCGATCGTATTCCATCCTGCCTGCACATTCACTTGACTACGATAGATTATTGATTCAAATCTAGGAATATACAGTAAACCTCTTCCTCTTTGCCCGAAATGAAACACGTAGGATTGTTTGATTGACTGATTCCTTTAGTTTTCGCGCTTTCTGGCTTTGTGTCTCACCATGCTGTAATCTCCTGTGAATTTGTGATCACACTTGAAACAAGCGAAGAAAGTATCTTAATCATATTTAATTACTATTAATTAGCGATAATAAGTCTTAATTGAGTCTTTAAATAGTTTAAATTCGCCTAGATAGATATCTTAATTATCTTTAATTAGTATTTATTGTGATGAAACTGTTAATTCGTACTAATGAATCCCCGTTTTGATTCTAACCCGCACGTGCGCTCAGTTGTGAGTGTTGGAGCCTCGGCACACTCTTATCTTTTCCACGAGCAGACTAGAGCCTCTCAAACGTTAACGTACACTGAAAGCGAATTTGCTAGGAGAACGATTCTCCAAGGTTTCATTTGTTAGAGAACGGTTCTCCACCCTCTTCGTTCCGCACACTCTCTCGTTTGCTCACCGAGGCGAGAGAGTGCGCGGAACGAGGAGGGCGGCGAACTGTTCTCTAACAAATGAAACCTTGGAGAACCATTCTCCTAGCAAATTCGCGCTCTGTGTAACGTTATCAGTTGATCTATAGAAAGCCGTTGAAAGCAAGCGCATCGTATTCACACCAAGCGCTAATCGTAGGACTGTAAATCTCTTGAGTGACTATTATCATTTGTCATCAAAGCGATCAACTTTGAAAGGTAACTAAACAACTACCCGCATAACAGGGAAATTGACCGCTTTTTTGAAGAGAGAGTGCGGAGAATGAAGAGGGTCGGGTGTAATTTCCCTCTTATGCGGGTAGTTGTATAGTTACCTTTCAAAGTCTAGCGATCAACGATGTGCTGTTGTGTGGAGCCATTGTGCCTAAGCCATGATGGAAAGATCAATTCCTCATCTTGGCAGCACTATGATAACGGTGTATCTATTGGACAACGACAATGCACACAGAGAATGAATATACTAAGATATGACACCGAGTATATGATACACTCAATATTGAGTATATTCGCTCGTCGAGAGAGCGCGCGAAAACGAGAGAATATACTCAATATATCATATACTCGGTGTCATATCTCAGTATAGAATATACTCAATAGTAAGTATATTCATTCTGGGTGCATTGAATCCTCTTTGTGTGCATTTCTGATGATCCAATAGTCTTGAGTCTCATGCATCCATTCATTCACTTTATCCGCTACAAAACAAATCCAAGGAGAAGATAGAGAGAAACAATTAACGGAGGTGCGTAATTTATTATTCTCATAGCCTCGCAATCAGAGAGATAGATAGAGAGTATCGAGCGGACTAAGTGTAAGTCAAAGCCTCTAGTCGATGCACGAAACGCCGTAATTGCTGGAAATATAGCTGCAGAAGTGGGTGACGCGAGAGAACACGGCTGCAAAAATTATTCTTTTTAATTTTATTTTTAAAGAAAAAAAGTTTCTATAGTTTTTTCACTATGATCCCTTCGTTCTAAAAAGAATAATCCAAATTATGCTTCGAGTTCATAACCCTAGTTGTTACTCATCAATGCTCCATAGATTCAAAATCTTACTTGCTGAGTTGCAGCCGGCCAGCGCGTAGTCATGCGTATCCGAGATGCCGTACAGATACCATACTCCGTTTTTCTTGTTAACCAGCGGCCCCCCCTTGTCGTTCTGCAAAATATTCCGAAATCGCCCTCGTTTGCTCACGCTCTCTTGATGTGTCTTATGCTGCGCAAATTTCTTGTGCACCTTCTGAAGGTGGAAAACATGTGTAACTCAGCTCAAACTGAACGAAATCTTTCCAATCAAAAAGGAAAATGTTCCAAGCGTGGCTTGCAATCCCTGTATCAAGATTGGAAGTTGTAGCTTTACTAGGAAAAAAGTTATGAAAGGGTGCATAAATGTAATGTGCACCTTGCACCCCCTGAAATTTGCGCAGCATTAGGCTTAGCCTATATGATTCAATAGACCGAAATAGTCGTTAACTATTTTGGAAACTACTGTTTTTCACTCTTTCATGTTAGATCGTTCATTTCTCTTACATTTCTGTGCCTCTACCACCCATTTCGAGAATTACGGAGTACCCCCTGCTGATCTTTCATTTTTTATTTAAAATAAAAGTAAATGTTTCGTAACTATTGGTTACTCCCAGCCCTCTGCTAAATGCTAATACTTCCCATTGTAAACAACCATCTCTCATGACATGCATACATATTATAATAATATTATTATTGTAATTGTATATGCCAGAAGGTTGGCAAGAAACGAGCAAACTTGCATCACAAGTAGTTACTCCGTCCCCGCCAGCGCAAATCTGTGTGTTCGTCTGAAATTGTGAAATCTTTTAAAAAATCCTTCTTTAATCGTGAAATCCTTCTTTAAGGTCAAGACTTACCGTTGGGGCTTAATGCTCAAGGTCAGCAGTAACAGCCTAATGTTAGGGCTTAGGATTTTCTCATTATTATTCGTCTCCGCGAGCGGTTCCTTCCGTTATCTCTTTGATTTCTCCGACTTAAAATAATGCATAACTACCCATCCCTGATTCCACATCTGTTCAGCGCAACTTTGTTGATTAATCTACTAGCACTTAAGGCTAAGGTCAGGAGTGTAGGCTTACGGTTAGGGCTTAGGGCTTAAGGTCAGTAATAAGGGCTTAAGGTTATGACTTAAGTATTAAGTTTAGGAGTAAGGGCTTACGGTTAAGACTCACATGAAAGTTGCTGTACTTGTTGCTGCAGACGTTGTTACTGACGAAGGGCATCTTGGCCTGGTGAAGGTTGGTCTGGATCGTCCCAACGTCTTAAACAACCATTTTAGTCAACATTTAATTTTGAATTGTTCTAAAAATTTGTAAAATATTACTAGTGCTGTGGCCCCACGCAGTGAACCAAGCGGTGTTGCCAGGAGTTATCTGCAATCGTTTAATTTTACTATATATTTATTATTATTTTATTCCAATCACATGGTTCCAAACCTTCAGACCAGGGTTAGGGCGAGAGAGTATGCTAAAGTGAGAGAGTCTCTCTCGATTTCACATACTCTCTCACTCCAAAGGCCTTTCTGGAAGGTTGACCGGCGTGTGGAATGATGTGCAATGGACAGGAGAGAGACGCGTTTGCTTAATGCAAATCACGTACCATTCCATCGTCATTTGCTGGTAGGCAAATTGGCTGCGCATAGTTGTTGAATTGGATCGGCTGACCGAGCTGAAAATACGGATTATTATTAGTTTGGGCGAATGGATAGCACAATGTTCGGATTGTCAGGGAAGCGGCCACGTAGTGCGTTTCCCTAATTGGGAAAAGGCGCCGAACAGTGGCTCTTGGGCGCCTTTTCCCAATTAGAGAAAGACACTCGTTGCTCGTTTGCCTTACATTCCTTGAGGCACCAGAACATTGCGATAGTGCTTCACATATTGTTCCCTCCATCTAGCATCTAACCAAAAATTGCCCGATTCGATGAGTTTGACGAAAATTTAGCAAACGAAGCCACTTGTTCTGTCCAGCAGCACAAAAGGTTTGCTGAGCTTTGTTACCTCAAGGATGCAAATGTTGTCGTACGTATCGGCATTTGCCACGAACCAGTGGTTGGCTACTTGGATTAAGTGTCCTCCACTTCTGCAAAGCCTTGTTGTATTATTGTATTTATATTATTTATTTATTGTATTTTATTTTTATATTATTTTATTTTTATATTATTTTATTTTATTTTATTTTAACACACGAAAACACTTAAATAATCATACAATGGGCATGCAGACATTGTAATCGTCTTTTAACTTCAGTCCTACTGTGATCACCCTCTTCAGCCTGCCCCCAAAACAACCGAATCGTCAGAAGACGACGGATATCTGCCGACTCCACTATCAACAATCTACAAAGAACTCTCACGAAACCCCTAACCCTGGCGGAATAAATAATTGTAATTGTAATTGTAATCTGACGAAAGCATACCCGTTGTCGATTGTTCCAACGCGCACGTAATAGTTGCTTGCTTTGCTTCCGGTGACCGCAGTGGCTGCAGTGGTCCAAAATAATAAAACGTTCCGTTGATAAACATCAGAAACAAAGGCGAGAAAGCATGTGAAAGCGAGAGAAGCAGACAGTAACCATACCACAGGTAGTACTGGAAGAGGAACGTAGTATTTTATATTTGTAATATCGTCTTTTTTATTTCCCATAGCATCTGCTGAGCATTTAAAACGCACGATATGCATTCTAAACGCTGCACCCGAGATATTACTCGAAACAAGAAATAACGAAAATATTGAAATTAATATTAATAATACAAATTACCGGCAGTGATGACGTAATTCTGACTGATGATCGCCCCTTGTCCCTGGAAGACGCAGCTTCCGAACCAGTCTAAAAAGTAGATTCAGGGAAAACCAGTTATCGATAGCATCGACCACAGTACCTTTCTCACAGATGGACACAACCCAGGGCCAGGAGCCGGAGGAGGCTTGATAGCCGCCAACCATCGCCTCGCCAGTCTGAATGCCGGTTGCGTTCCCGGCTCCGGTCAGGTTGGCAGCGAGCGCCATCGCCGACGCGGCCGGCTGCTCATTGTAGTACACACGACCGCATCTGTAAAATAGTGAGACTACCATAATCTGCGGTGACCAAACGTGAATTGATTTTTTCAAAACTTACGACTGCGCAGCGGCAGTAGAGGCTAGGGCAAGCAGAAGAAGATGAGAGGGCATCTGGGAAAATCGATATTGAATCGATATTGGAAAAGAGAGACGCAAGAAATCAAGCGGAAATGAGTGTTTTTTTTCAGTGAGAACACTGTAGATGAATACGGAAGGGCAAGGGATACTGTAGAATGATACGGTAGATTCCAAATATGGTTGGTAAAATCGAGCTGACACACGGGAGCCCTATCAAGATTTCAACAAGCCCGAGAGTGAACGCTCGGGCTGACTTCGGGCTAACTCATGCTGCGCTAATTTCATGGGGTGCACATCAGTTTTATGCACCCTTTCATAACATTTTTCCTAGTGAAGCTACGACTTCCAAACTTGATACAGGGATTGCAAGCCACGTTTGGAACATTTTCCTTTTAATTGGGCCCTGTATCAAGTTTGGAAGTTGTAGCTTCACTAGGAAAAAAAGTTATGAAAGGGTGCATAAAACTGATGTGCACCTTGCACCCCATGAAATTTGCGCAGCATAAGTCCGATCGGGCTGGTTTGGCCCGACCGGATTTTCGGACGGCATTTTCGGACGGCCCCATAATTTCAGCCCGAGTGGGGATCCGAAAAGCCCGCCCGCTTTTACCAACCCTACTCTGCATCCTAAAGATAAAGGACTTTCTACCCGCTGAATTATCGACAGTGAGAATACAATGCGCTCTATCAGCCAACGCTTCTCACTGCTTTATACGGCTTGACTGATAACGTTACGTTAGTGTTTGTGAGGCTCTATTCGAAAAGGGCCGAATTCGAAATCGAATTTCGAAAATCTCATTCGAAATTCGAATTCAAAATCGGCTTTCGAATGAGAATTTCGAAATTCGATTTCGAATTCGGCTTTCGTGTGCGGAGCGGGGAGATTAGCAAGCGTTTTCCAAGAAACGAATCCTTGGCAAAGCGTTTTCCTAGCAAATTTACGGATCTGTGTACAATAGATTCCAACGCCTATCCGAATGGGTTTAAAGCTCGCATGTTCTCGCGAAGAGCGTTGAATATTCTCCCCCTGCCAGCCCAGCTCGAAGTCTAGCCCTGGATATGTTTTGTGTGTTATTCAATGACGTAACCATTCGGATACTGCATGCATGTCTTTGAACGGGTTTCCGTGAAAACGTTACATTATTTTGAATGGCGCAGATTCCTTTTACCCAAAACCCTACTTATTTTCCGAAACATATGAGTTACCCATATTGCGACCATCCCCAACAATACTTCCCAATAGATGGAACAATTAGAAATTGCCCGTAATGAGAGTGTGCGCTCCGTTTTCGTGTCCCGGTATGCAATATTTGGGCAATCGAGAACTGATGATTTATGTTCGTCCTTATCGAAACTCGATGATAAATCACATGTTATCATTTTTTTCTTCTTTCATGAAGAAAGTTTATCAGTACGATTGCACGTTGTTTGTATCCCTGTACATTCGCCAAGAAATAAAGTATGTTACGTTGTTACATAATTTATCGTGTTATTTGTTTGTACTCACATATTTGTAATCATATTTGTCCCGTTGCACTACAATACAAAGCTGTAAAACTCGTCGCTGCTCTCAAGGGAAAGTTGCATTTGATGACTGTTTTTGAAAGATAAACCAAAACATAAAAAAATTATTGAATTGATTGAGTATTCGATCAGTTCTGAAGAGAGGAAGAAACTGGGCGTGTAAAGTTGGTCGATTTATCTGCTATTGAAGGCGATGGAGTTACAGTAAACCATCGACTAGTCAAGAATCTGAAAAAAAAAATCAACCCATTCATCTGGGATTGCGCTTCGTTAGATCAATGTAGTGTCAGACATGATCAGAGTAAGTGTTGCCAAGCACTAAAGTAAGGCATCCTAAGGAAACGCTTAGGACAAGTAATATACCGTCGATACGACTCGACGTAGTAGATTGTACAGAATCCTGCACACGCAGGAGGAATCGCGGCTATCTGGAATAATTTAGAGAATTTCCGAATTTCGATGTTTTCTAAGTGGATTAAAACATAGGGACACTTTGAATGCAAGACATAACATTCAGCTTTCCACTATTCTACTATAAATGGCTGTTTCCCTCTAAAACGCGGAAACGTAAAATCCATAATTCCCAACAACAATTAACAAAATCGATTGGATTACCGTATAAACAAATTTCTCGAGCGCCGCATGCTTGTAAATATTAAGAAACATGACGAGATAGATAAGAACGACGAAACATTCCATTGAAGGGAGGAGGGCGTGGATTGTGAGTGCCTAATAAGGATATGGTATACCCAGAATGAATATACTTACTATTGAGTGTATCCTATGCTGAGATATGACACCTAGTATATGAAATGCTGGCTCTGTACCAGTTGAGGGGGGTTTTTAAAAATTGAGGGGGTCTAAAATATTTGAGGGGGCTTAAAATATTTGTTGGGGTCTAAAATATTTGAGGGGGCTTAAAATATTTGAGGGGGCCAAAGATTTTTTACATCCAAATGTGATCTCCCAAAAAGTTGAGGGGGCCTAAAAATTGAGGGGGCTTAAAATATTTGAGGGGGATTAAAAAATTTATGATGCTAACCATCTTATTTTCCATGTTTTCATTTATTTTTCGCTGTGTCTTCATTCAAATTATATATTTATTTTTTTCTGTACGTAAACTCAAATGAATCATGGGGCTTGAGGACGTACAGATATTCAAAGATGAAAGCAATATGGCGGCTGAGAACAAAAAATAAAAAAAAGAAAAAATGAGTATCTAGACAAAAAAAGAATGAGTATCTAGATGAGATATTTCAAAAAATAGCAGAGTGTCATGGAAGAGATATTTAGAATCAGATATTTGTTGTAAAAAGAAATGGACAGTGGGGAAATTTAGATTACATTGAGTATCATTAATCAATTTGAAGCAGCAGCATTTGCTCCCTTCTGCACACTGCCTCGACTGCTGCGAGTTCTGGGAGGACTTGCTGCAGGTGCAGGTGCAACAGGGCGACCCTTTGCAGCAGGGCGTTGAGTTTACGTACAGAAAAAATAAATATATAATTTGAATGAAGACACAGCGAAAAATAAATGAAAACATGGAAAATAAGATGGACTTTTTCCCCCTGTTAGTTATTTGCTCACCTCCATCGATTCGGCTTGTTGTTGTATTTTTCTGAACTGAATTTTGAATTTTTTGCTAATTAGCCAAATTTTAATTAGCTAATTAGTTAATTTGTGGGTTTGAAAGCCCTCGTGATTCTGATCATGATAACACTTTGGTGGAGATATGCAGATATGTTTAGAGCAGTTAAAAACCTCGTTGCGGAAATGTCGCGTTGCGGAATTGTCACCCCCCCCCATATTTTAAGCCCCTCTCAATTTTTTAGGCCCCCTCAACTTTTTGGGAGATCACATTTGGATGTAAAAAAATCTTTGACCCCCTCAAATATTTTAAGCCCCCTCAAATATTTTAGACCCCCTCAAATATTTTAAGCCTCCTCAACTATTTTAGACCCCCTCAATTTTTAAAAACCCCCTCAACTGGTACAGAGCCGAAATGCTTACAAATCAGTCTTTTTCACACGCTCTCTCGACGCGCGAATACACTATTGAGTATAGCATACACTAGGTGTCTCATCTCAGTATATTCATTCTCTGTGTAGACATACGGCTAAGGAAAAAACGTTAAATTAATTTTCACGTTAAGTTAGTCGTTCAACAAACAGAAGAGTTTTTAAGACTATACATGTATTTTTTTCGAGAAATCGCGAACCTTCACTAGCGTTTGATGCATATTTCTCGTCTTTTCTGACATGCTGACTGCGTGCTTACTGAGGAAGGAGATGATCTACAGTTACTTTGAAATTATTTTAATATTAATTAATTACAATTAATTAAATAAAAAACTAATTAACCCTGTAGCGGATGACCATGATGGCTGCGTATGCTGGAGGCGGGGAGCAAGCAACCCAGAGGATAGTGAGGATGAGCTGAGTTGTCATGCCGGTGTGGCCTGATTGCATCATTCTTAGGTAATACTATCGAACCTTTATTCGCAGGCATACTCTTTAGCAACGTGGTTAGTTGCGACTGATCAACAAAATATAAAACTGGTGAGAGACTAGACTATGAAGGAAATGGAGAGAACTGTCGTGGCCGAACAGCATAGTTACTAACCATTGAGCGCGCCCGGCTCGGCTAGGTACCAGGGCGCTTTCTGACGCAGAAATTCTTGAACGACTTCGAGGTCAGCTGCGGCGAACATGAGCGCAAACTGAAAATGTCCTCCCCCTTTTTATTTCATTTTAAAACTCGATTTCTGAAACAAAATCTCCATTTCTTTCCACGGGACTCTTGATTTTCAGTTTTTTTGAACAACAAAAAAAGCGGAATTAGCTAAGAAGGAATACTAATAAGAATATAAATACACAAAAAATGTGACGAATATAAGCTTACCGAGAAGAGGAAGCACGGTATGAACAGCATGGTCATTATAAGGAGCATGTTACGCTTTGACGGAGGTTCCCTGTGCAACACCCAGAGTCTGTAAGAGCTGTTCTCAGAGTCAACATGGTCGTCTCGAGTCCTTTTCCTCGGTATCCCTCCAACGACCAGACGATGACAGATGTCAACATGACGATTGATCTACTCTTCCTACAGTCCACCCACCCCATTCACATTTCATACTAGAAGAAGAATATTATCGATTTTCACATTTATATGTTTCGTATCTCGTTGCGCGCTCGGGCGTCGATAAAATATAATATATATATATTTTCACTGAAAGCTTGATTGTAAAAATGCTAAAGGTGTGTTGACAAATTTTCCAATTGTATTTATTTTGAATGAACAAAATTGGGGGAAATGGATTACCGGTATCCGAAGCTGGCGACCATCACGTAAAGCGTGAAGATCAGTGTACACAATTGCCAACAGTACACGATATAACAGAAACGTGAAGAGACGAGGGTGCACGGTCCCGTTGACAGATAGAGCAGGTTGCCAGGAATGACCAGCATGCTGAAAACGAATTGCTTCATAATTTGAGCAGCGACAGTAACGTGGTGGTTGAATCCCTAATCCGTCTGGTAAAATGATTTTTTGTAAAAATGGTAGTTTTTTCATGCGCAACAAAATGGCCGGGAAAATAAAAGAGTAGTTTAAACAAAATACTGCCAAGTATAGGCAGACAGCATAAAATAATTTGATTTTATCTCATCTACCGTTGCATAGTGAGGAAGTTGCAGAAGACGGACATTAGATCGTTCCAAGTCCCGATTTTAATCATGATTGAATAAGTCTGATAAATTATTGATTATCAAGCACTCGTTTCCCCTTTGGCACATTTCCTATTTTTCAGCTTGGCTGCGTCCTCGTATTGTGTCTCTATGCCGACCGGTGGACGTGAGAAGAAGAAATTCTGGTTTGTATTTTAGAAGAATGCTACCTGTGTATGGGGAGAGGTGTTTTCGGAAAGTGCACGAGCTAAACTAGTGAGGTAGTACGATCATGATACAGATTTGCTATTTTTGATATACTTAAAGTAAGAGCTACTACGAATATGAGAACTAAGTTAGGTTTGTTTGTGTCATTAATTGTGAAGTAAAATTTGTTAAATGGCACAGTAAAGGCCCCCGCTAAACTCGCGTAATTTTTAAGGTCTCGCCACGGTGGGCGTGCAAAGGGAAAAATTGGGCAGTGTTATAAAGTACATACATACATAGGGAGATTGTCGAACTCGCGAGGTTATGCTAGCGAGGCAAACGTTACATCTCTGCTCTACTAGCGATATAATGATAGGTAGATCACGACCTATCTCTTTGCGTGTGTCAAAAGTGCCAGATTTTGTGGGTTTACCTTCCTTTAATTGCACGGAACACCGATATTTTGATTACATATAGCCATGATAGTGTTAGATACTCAATTGTAAAATTTCAGGAATAAGGTTTCAAAAAGTTTTAGAGAACACACTTTTAGTTGTGGAGGGGTTCTGAGGTACACAGCGATCAGCAGTGGCACATTGCTCGATATACCGACAATGAAGATTATCGAATGAATCAGAGGATTCGCAGCATCAAAAATATCCAGAATTGACTCCATACCAACTGCAATACGATATTTGTCTGTAATTGCTTGTATTCTTAAGAACTTCAGAAAATAAGCGTATGAAAAAACTGCCAACGAAACAAAATATCAAATGAATGACAAAACGTGTTTTTGAAAGTATTTATTGAGGAACGAAAAAGAAGACAGTTATGTGCAATGAATTAATGGTATGACGGGATCTATGCATGGGAAATATCAGGAGATATTGGAGAACGCTCTTACGGAATGACGAAATTCGCTGCGGTTCTCACGAGCGCAATAAGAAAATAGGAAATGGAAATTCGGAAAGAGCGAAAGACGTGAATTCGCGGAATTTCTGTAGATTCCTGCTTACTACAACAAATTTCTGATTACTTAATTACTTAATTACTGATTACTTAATCACTGATTACTTAATTACTTAATTACTGATTCCTGCTTAGAGCGCTTCCAACTCTCTTATCCTTCTGCTTCCACTCTCTAAAATTTATGCACCATCTCTGGTATTTTCGCCCCAATGGATCCCTAGTTGATAGACCAATGGGGGAAAGATCAAGGACACCGACGGTTTCCCAATGGGGGAACCGTTGTCCCCTGTTGGCGGAAATTTTCCAGGTGGGATCCCACAGTCCCCCCCCATTGGAAAACCGTCTGTGTATTTGATCGTTCCCCCATTCGTCTATCAACTAGAAATCCATTGGGGCAAAAATACCAGAGATCTCGTCAGGAGACTGGGTATCTAGGCGTCGACATCTAAGAGAGTTCGCGATCAGAGCACACAAGTGTACAATACCACTAGCGAGACGTTAGAATGCACTGGGAAAACAATGATTGCCTGAATTGTATTTTCAGCTAGGGCGACAATACGCATTGTATCTTTGCGATTTTAAAGATCTATATCTGTTCTGAGAAGTTATTTTTCATACCATCAAAAAAGATATAAAAAAACTATAATATGAAATTCGAAATTTGGGGCTCTGGGTAGTAGGGTTGCCCGTTCGGCGTCGGTTTCGGTAATACGGCATCTTTTTTTTCTCGTTCTCTCCCCTTTATCAGCCGTATTACCGATCTCTCGCTGAGAGAGTCTTAATACGAAAACCGAACTTGCATCCCTACTGGGTAGGACATTTCTAAGGAATATAGTAAAGAATCCATGAAAAAATTTAGTTTCATTTTTTCCCCAAATTACGCGCAAGCTCGTAAAAGACACTCACAATCAGATGTCATTGTGTAACATGATTCCCGTACAGAATTATCAGCTGCTTCACCAAATTAGATTATTGCGCATATTATATGAAACGATCAGCTAGAGTGACACAATGCAATTCACCAAAGGCGATAGACCGAAGGCGCGCGAGAATGCAATAAAAAATGAGAGGCTCACAAACGTTCTCGGCGATAAATAAGAGAAGTTTGTGTTAGTCATTTTGATACATCGAGAGCCGTATCATTTAAAAAAAATGAAATATGCTACTACAAGAACGTTCGACGTATGTCAGGGAAATGAACAACCGGTATCTTTTTCCAAAGGCTGATGATTCTCGTAGCGATCGAAAAATGATGTAATTTCGCCAATTCATGGCCTCTTTAGAAACGGAAATCGCCAATGCTTTTTTTTGGTTTTCGAGTCTGCAATCGTTATTTTTATTTATTTCAGAACTTTTCAATCGTTTTCGAAGGAAGTGAGATCAAATTTGGCAGGAGAACGGTGCTCTCCAAGTGTTTCTTTCTTAGAAAACGGTTATCCAATTTCATCCTTCCACGCGCTCGCTCGCTTTGCACATCATTCCACAACCTTCCAGAAAGGCCTTTGGAGTGAGAGAGCGTGTGAAATCGAGAGGGACTCCACTTTTGCATACTCTCTCGTCCAAACCCTGGTCTTTTTTTGTTTGGAGAGCAAACTAGGGAGCGCGTGGAATGAGGAGCAGAACCACTCTCTAAGATGATAGCCCCTTGGTTAACCGTTATCCAGACATATTTGCGCGCTGTGACTGGATCTTCATTGTCGGTATATCGAGCAATGTGCCCTTCCCACGGGATCTTATGTGGCGTTAAACAACTTTGAAAAGATCCCAAATGTTGACATCTGCCTGTTAAAAAATGCATGGCCAAAAGATCGAAAAGATCTCAAATTTGAATTCTCGTATTTATCGATTTTTGCGTATATCTCGATTCCCAGTGATGCTAGAATGTTGAAACGTTAGGTGACGATCGAAATTCCTATTTGATGATCCAAAAAAACAAATGATCCAGAAAATTGAGTCTCTACCTTTTCTGGGAGCCGAGATAATCGATAAAAAACAGAAAGTGCGGGAATTCAAATACCAGTAAACCTCTTCCTCTTTGCCCGAAATGAAACACGTAGGATTGTTTGATTGACTGATTCCTTTAGTTTTCGCGCTTTCTGGCTTTGTGTCTCACCATGCTGTAATCTCCTGTGAATTTGTGATCACACTTGAAACAAGCGAAGAAAGTATCTTAATCATATTTAATTACTATTAATTAGCGATAATAAGTCTTAATTGAGTCTTTAAATAGTTTAAATTCGCCTAGATAGATATCTTAATTATCTTTAATTAGTATTTATTGTGATGAAACTGTTAATTCGTACTAATGAATCCCCGTTTTGATTCTAACCCGCACGTGCGCTCAGTTGTGAGTGTTGGAGCCTCGGCACACTCTTATCTTTTCCACGAGCAGACTAGAGCCTCTCAAACGTTAACGTACACTGAAAGCGAATTTGCTAGGAGAACGATTCTCCAAGGTTTCATTTGTTAGAGAACGGTTCTCCACCCTCTTCGTTCCGCACACTCTCTCGTTTGCTCACCGAGGCGAGAGAGTGCGCGGAACGAGGAGGGCGGCGAACTGTTCTCTAACAAATGAAACCTTGGAGAACCATTCTCCTAGCAAATTCGCGCTCTGTGTAACGTTATCAGTTGATCTATAGAAAGCCGTTGAAAGCAAGCGCATCGTATTCACACCAAGCGCTAATCGTAGGACTGTAAATCTCTTGAGTGACTATTATCATTTGTCATCAAAGCGATCAACTTTGAAAGGTAACTAAACAACTACCCGCATAACAGGGAAATTGACCGCTTTTTTGAAGAGAGAGTGCGGAGAATGAAGAGGGTCGGGTGTAATTTCCCTCTTATGCGGGTAGTTGTATAGTTACCTTTCAAAGTCTAGCGATCAACGATGTGCTGTTGTGTGGAGCCATTGTGCCTAAGCCATGATGGAAAGATCAATTCCTCATCTTGGCAGCACTATGATAACGGTGTATCTATTGGACAACGACAATGCACACAGAGAATGAATATACTAAGATATGACACCGAGTATATGATACACTCAATATTGAGTATATTCGCTCGTCGAGAGAGCGCGCGAAAACGAGAGAATATACTCAATATATCATATACTCGGTGTCATATCTCAGTATAGAATATACTCAATAGTAAGTATATTCATTCTGGGTGCATTGAATCCTCTTTGTGTGCATTTCTGATGATCCAATAGTCTTGAGTCTCATGCATCCATTCATTCACTTTATCCGCTACAAAACAAATCCAAGGAGAAGATAGAGAGAAACAATTAACGGAGGTGCGTAATTTATTATTCTCATAGCCTCGCAATCAGAGAGATAGATAGAGAGTATCGAGCGGACTAAGTGTAAGTCAAAGCCTCTAGTCGATGCACGAAACGCCGTAATTGCTGGAAATATAGCTGCAGAAGTGGGTGACGCGAGAGAACACGGCTGCAAAAATTATTCTTTTTAATTTTATTTTTAAAGAAAAAAAGTTTCTATAGTTTTTTCACTATGATCCCTTCGTTCTAAAAAGAATAATCCAAATTATGCTTCGAGTTCATAACCCTAGTTGTTACTCATCAATGCTCCATAGATTCAAAATCTTACTTGCTGAGTTGCAGCCGGCCAGCGCGTAGTCATGCGTATCCGAGATGCCGTACAGATACCATACTCCGTTTTTCTTGTTAACCAGCGGCCCCCCCTTGTCGTTCTGCAAAATATTCCGAAATCGCCCTCGTTTGCTCACGCTCTCTTGATGTGTCTTATGCTGCGCAAATTTCTTGTGCACCTTCTGAAGGTGGAAAACATGTGTAACTCAGCTCAAACTGAACGAAATCTTTCCAATCAAAAAGGAAAATGTTCCAAGCGTGGCTTGCAATCCCTGTATCAAGATTGGAAGTTGTAGCTTTACTAGGAAAAAAGTTATGAAAGGGTGCATAAATGTAATGTGCACCTTGCACCCCCTGAAATTTGCGCAGCATTAGGCTTAGCCTATATGATTCAATAGACCGAAATAGTCGTTAACTATTTTGGAAACTACTGTTTTTCACTCTTTCATGTTAGATCGTTCATTTCTCTTACATTTCTGTGCCTCTACCACCCATTTCGAGAATTACGGAGTACCCCCTGCTGATCTTTCATTTTTTATTTAAAATAAAAGTAAATGTTTCGTAACTATTGGTTACTCCCAGCCCTCTGCTAAATGCTAATACTTCCCATTGTAAACAACCATCTCTCATGACATGCATACATATTATAATAATATTATTATTGTAATTGTATATGCCAGAAGGTTGGCAAGAAACGAGCAAACTTGCATCACAAGTAGTTACTCCGTCCCCGCCAGCGCAAATCTGTGTGTTCGTCTGAAATTGTGAAATCTTTTAAAAAATCCTTCTTTAATCGTGAAATCCTTCTTTAAGGTCAAGACTTACCGTTGGGGCTTAATGCTCAAGGTCAGCAGTAACAGCCTAATGTTAGGGCTTAGGATTTTCTCATTATTATTCGTCTCCGCGAGCGGTTCCTTCCGTTATCTCTTTGATTTCTCCGACTTAAAATAATGCATAACTACCCATCCCTGATTCCACATCTGTTCAGCGCAACTTTGTTGATTAATCTACTAGCACTTAAGGCTAAGGTCAGGAGTGTAGGCTTACGGTTAGGGCTTAGGGCTTAAGGTCAGTAATAAGGGCTTAAGGTTATGACTTAAGTATTAAGTTTAGGAGTAAGGGCTTACGGTTAAGACTCACATGAAAGTTGCTGTACTTGTTGCTGCAGACGTTGTTACTGACGAAGGGCATCTTGGCCTGGTGAAGGTTGGTCTGGATCGTCCCAACGTCTTAAACAACCATTTTAGTCAACATTTAATTTTGAATTGTTCTAAAAATTTGTAAAATATTACTAGTGCTGTGGCCCCACGCAGTGAACCAAGCGGTGTTGCCAGGAGTTATCTGCAATCGTTTAATTTTACTATATATTTATTATTATTTTATTCCAATCACATGGTTCCAAACCTTCAGACCAGGGTTAGGGCGAGAGAGTATGCTAAAGTGAGAGAGTCTCTCTCGATTTCACATACTCTCTCACTCCAAAGGCCTTTCTGGAAGGTTGACCGGCGTGTGGAATGATGTGCAATGGACAGGAGAGAGACGCGTTTGCTTAATGCAAATCACGTACCATTCCATCGTCATTTGCTGGTAGGCAAATTGGCTGCGCATAGTTGTTGAATTGGATCGGCTGACCGAGCTGAAAATACGGATTATTATTAGTTTGGGCGAATGGATAGCACAATGTTCGGATTGTCAGGGAAGCGGCCACGTAGTGCGTTTCCCTAATTGGGAAAAGGCGCCGAACAGTGGCTCTTGGGCGCCTTTTCCCAATTAGAGAAAGACACTCGTTGCTCGTTTGCCTTACATTCCTTGAGGCACCAGAACATTGCGATAGTGCTTCACATATTGTTCCCTCCATCTAGCATCTAACCAAAAATTGCCCGATTCGATGAGTTTGACGAAAATTTAGCAAACGAAGCCACTTGTTCTGTCCAGCAGCACAAAAGGTTTGCTGAGCTTTGTTACCTCAAGGATGCAAATGTTGTCGTACGTATCGGCATTTGCCACGAACCAGTGGTTGGCTACTTGGATTAAGTGTCCTCCACTTCTGCAAAGCCTTGTTGTATTATTGTATTTATATTATTTATTTATTGTATTTTATTTTTATATTATTTTATTTTTATATTATTTTATTTTATTTTATTTTAACACACGAAAACACTTAAATAATCATACAATGGGCATGCAGACATTGTAATCGTCTTTTAACTTCAGTCCTACTGTGATCACCCTCTTCAGCCTGCCCCCAAAACAACCGAATCGTCAGAAGACGACGGATATCTGCCGACTCCACTATCAACAATCTACAAAGAACTCTCACGAAACCCCTAACCCTGGCGGAATAAATAATTGTAATTGTAATTGTAATCTGACGAAAGCATACCCGTTGTCGATTGTTCCAACGCGCACGTAATAGTTGCTTGCTTTGCTTCCGGTGACCGCAGTGGCTGCAGTGGTCCAAAATAATAAAACGTTCCGTTGATAAACATCAGAAACAAAGGCGAGAAAGCATGTGAAAGCGAGAGAAGCAGACAGTAACCATACCACAGGTAGTACTGGAAGAGGAACGTAGTATTTTATATTTGTAATATCGTCTTTTTTATTTCCCATAGCATCTGCTGAGCATTTAAAACGCACGATATGCATTCTAAACGCTGCACCCGAGATATTACTCGAAACAAGAAATAACGAAAATATTGAAATTAATATTAATAATACAAATTACCGGCAGTGATGACGTAATTCTGACTGATGATCGCCCCTTGTCCCTGGAAGACGCAGCTTCCGAACCAGTCTAAAAAGTAGATTCAGGGAAAACCAGTTATCGATAGCATCGACCACAGTACCTTTCTCACAGATGGACACAACCCAGGGCCAGGAGCCGGAGGAGGCTTGATAGCCGCCAACCATCGCCTCGCCAGTCTGAATGCCGGTTGCGTTCCCGGCTCCGGTCAGGTTGGCAGCGAGCGCCATCGCCGACGCGGCCGGCTGCTCATTGTAGTACACACGACCGCATCTGTAAAATAGTGAGACTACCATAATCTGCGGTGACCAAACGTGAATTGATTTTTTCAAAACTTACGACTGCGCAGCGGCAGTAGAGGCTAGGGCAAGCAGAAGAAGATGAGAGGGCATCTGGGAAAATCGATATTGAATCGATATTGGAAAAGAGAGACGCAAGAAATCAAGCGGAAATGAGTGTTTTTTTTTCAGTGAGAACACTGTAGATGAATACGGAAGGGCAAGGGATACTGTAGAATGATACGGTAGATTCCAAATATGGTTGGTAAAATCGAGCTGACACACGGGAGCCCTATCAAGATTTCAACAAGCCCGAGAGTGAACGCTCGGGCTGACTTCGGGCTAACTCATGCTGCGCTAATTTCATGGGGTGCACATCAGTTTTATGCACCCTTTCATAACATTTTTCCTAGTGAAGCTACGACTTCCAAACTTGATACAGGGATTGCAAGCCACGTTTGGAACATTTTCCTTTTAATTGGGCCCTGTATCAAGTTTGGAAGTTGTAGCTTCACTAGGAAAAAAAGTTATGAAAGGGTGCATAAAACTGATGTGCACCTTGCACCCCATGAAATTTGCGCAGCATAAGTCCGATCGGGCTGGTTTGGCCCGACCGGATTTTCGGACGGCATTTTCGGACGGCCCCATAATTTCAGCCCGAGTGGGGATCCGAAAAGCCCGCCCGCTTTTACCAACCCTACTCTGCATCCTAAAGATAAAGGACTTTCTACCCGCTGAATTATCGACAGTGAGAATACAATGCGCTCTATCAGCCAACGCTTCTCACTGCTTTATACGGCTTGACTGATAACGTTACGTTAGTGTTTGTGAGGCTCTATTCGAAAAGGGCCGAATTCGAAATCGAATTTCGAAAATCTCATTCGAAATTCGAATTCAAAATCGGCTTTCGAATGAGAATTTCGAAATTCGATTTCGAATTCGGCTTTCGTGTGCGGAGCGGGGAGATTAGCAAGCGTTTTCCAAGAAACGAATCCTTGGCAAAGCGTTTTCCTAGCAAATTTACGGATCTGTGTACAATAGATTCCAACGCCTATCCGAATGGGTTTAAAGCTCGCATGTTCTCGCGAAGAGCGTTGAATATTCTCCCCCTGCCAGCCCAGCTCGAAGTCTAGCCCTGGATATGTTTTGTGTGTTATTCAATGACGTAACCATTCGGATACTGCATGCATGTCTTTGAACGGGTTTCCGTGAAAACGTTACATTATTTTGAATGGCGCAGATTCCTTTTACCCAAAACCCTACTTATTTTCCGAAACATATGAGTTACCCATATTGCGACCATCCCCAACAATACTTCCCAATAGATGGAACAATTAGAAATTGCCCGTAATGAGAGTGTGCGCTCCGTTTTCGTGTCCCGGTATGCAATATTTGGGCAATCGAGAACTGATGATTTATGTTCGTCCTTATCGAAACTCGATGATAAATCACATGTTATCATTTTTTTCTTCTTTCATGAAGAAAGTTTATCAGTACGATTGCACGTTGTTTGTATCCCTGTACATTCGCCAAGAAATAAAGTATGTTACGTTGTTACATAATTTATCGTGTTATTTGTTTGTACTCACAATCATATTTTTTTTTGTAATCATATTTGTCCCTTTGCACTACAATACAAAGCTGTAAAACTCGTCGCTGCTCTCAAGGGAAAGTTGCATTTGATGACTGTTTTTGAAAGATAAACCAAAACATAAAAAAATTATTGAATTGATTGAGTATTCGATCAGTTCTGAAGAGAGGAAGAAACTGGGCGTGTAAAGTTGGTCGATTTATCTGCTATTGAAGGCGATGGAGTTACAGTAAACCATCGACTAGTCAAGAATCTGAAAAAAAAATTCAACCCATTCATCTGGGATTGCGCTTCGTTAGATCAATGTAGTGTCAGACATGATCAGAGTAAGTGTTGCCAAGCACTAAAGTAAGGCATCCTAAGGAAACGCTTAGGACAAGTAATATACCGTCGATACGACTCGACGTAGTAGATTGTACAGAATCCTGCACACGCAGGAGGAATCGCGGCTATCTGGAATAATTTAGAGAATTTCCGAATTTCGATGTTTTCTAAGTGGATTAAAACATAGGGACACTTTGAATGCAAGACATAACATTCAGCTTTCCACTATTCTACTATAAATGGCTGTTTCCCTCTAAAACGCGGAAACGTAAAATCCATAATTCCCAACAACAATTAACAAAATCGATTGGATTACCGTATAAACAAATTTCTCGAGCGCCGCATGCTTGTAAATATTAAGAAACATGACGAGATAGATAAGAACGACGAAACATTCCATTGAAGGGAGGAGGGCGTGGATTGTGAGTGCCTAATAAGGATATGGTATACCCAGAATGAATATACTTACTATTGAGTGTATCCTATGCTGAGATATGACACCTAGTATATGAAATGCTGGCTCTGTACCAGTTGAGGGGGGTTTTTAAAAATTGAGGGGGTCTAAAATATTTGAGGGGGCTTAAAATATTTGTTGGGGTCTAAAATATTTGAGGGGGCTTAAAATATTTGAGGGGGCCAAAGATTTTTTTACATCCAAATGTGATCTCCCAAAAAGTTGAGGGGGCCTAAAAATTGAGGGGGCTTAAAATATTTGAGGGGGATTAAAAAATTTATGATGCTAACCATCTTATTTTCCATGTTTTCATTTATTTTTCGCTGTGTCTTCATTCAAATTATATATTTATTTTTTTCTGTACGTAAACTCAAATGAATCATGGGGCTTGAGGACGTACAGATATTCAAAGATGAAAGCAATATGGCGGCTGAGAACAAAAAATAAAAAAAAGAAAAAATGAGTATCTAGACAAAAAAAGAATGAGTATCTAGATGAGATATTTCAAAAAATAGCAGAGTGTCATGGAAGAGATATTTAGAATCAGATATTTGTTGTAAAAAGAAATGGACAGTGGGGAAATTTAGATTACATTGAGTATCATTAATCAATTTGAAGCAGCAGCATTTGCTCCCTTCTGCACACTGCCTCGACTGCTGCGAGTTCTGGGAGGACTTGCTGCAGGTGCAGGTGCAACAGGGCGACCCTTTGCAGCAGGGCGTTGAGTTTACGTACAGAAAAAATAAATATATAATTTGAATGAAGACACAGCGAAAAATAAATGAAAACATGGAAAATAAGATGGACTTTTTTCCCCTGTTAGTTATTTGCTCACCTCCATCGATTCGGCTTGTTGTTGTATTTTTCTGAACTGAATTTTGAATTTTTTGCTAATTAGCCAAATTTTAATTAGCTAATTAGTTAATTTGTGGGTTTGAAAGCCCTCGTGATTCTGATCATGATAACACTTTGGTGGAGATATGCAGATATGTTTAGAGCAGTTAAAAACCTCGTTGCGGAAATGTCGCGTTGCGGAATTGTCACCCCCCCCCCATATTTTAAGCCCCTCTCAATTTTTTAGGCCCCCTCAACTTTTTGGGAGATCACATTTGGATGTAAAAAAATCTTTGACCCCCTCAAATATTTTAAGCCCCCTCAAATATTTTAGACCCCCTCAAATATTTTAAGCCTCCTCAACTATTTTAGACCCCCTCAATTTTTAAACCCCCCTCAACTGGTACAGAGCCGAAATGCTTACAAATCAGTCTTTTTCACACGCTCTCTCGACGCGCGAATACACTATTGAGTATAGCATACACTAGGTGTCTCATCTCAGTATATTCATTCTCTGTGTAGACATACGGCTAAGGAAAAAACGTTAAATTAATTTTCACGTTAAGTTAGTCGTTCAACAAACAGAAGAGTTTTTAAGACTATACATGTATTTTTTTCGAGAAATCGCGAACCTTCACTAGCGTTTGATGCATATTTCTCGTCTTTTCTGACATGCTGACTGCGTGCTTACTGAGGAAGGAGATGATCTACAGTTACTTTGAAATTATTTTAATATTAATTAATTACAATTAATTAAATAAAAAACTAATTAACCCTGTAGCGGATGACCATGATGGCTGCGTATGCTGGAGGCGGGGAGCAAGCAACCCAGAGGATAGTGAGGATGAGCTGAGTTGTCATGCCGGTGTGGCCTGATTGCATCATTCTTAGGTAATACTATCGAACCTTTATTCGCAGGCATACTCTTTAGCAACGTGGTTAGTTGCGACTGATCAACAAAATATAAAACTGGTGAGAGACTAGACTATGAAGGAAATGGAGAGAACTGTCGTGGCCGAACAGCATAGTTACTAACCATTGAGCGCGCCCGGCTCGGCTAGGTACCAGGGCGCTTTCTGACGCAGAAATTCTTGAACGACTTCGAGGTCAGCTGCGGCGAACATGAGCGCAAACTGAAAATGTCCTCCCCCTTTTTATTTCATTTTAAAACTCGATTTCTGAAACAAAATCTCCATTTCTTTCCACGGGACTCTTGATTTTCAGTTTTTTTGAACAACAAAAAAAGCGGAATTAGCTAAGAAGGAATACTAATAAGAATATAAATACACAAAAAATGTGACGAATATAAGCTTACCGAGAAGAGGAAGCACGGTATGAACAGCATGGTCATTATAAGGAGCATGTTACGCTTTGACGGAGGTTCCCTGTGCAACACCCAGAGTCTGTAAGAGCTGTTCTCAGAGTCAACATGGTCGTCTCGAGTCCTTTTCCTCGGTATCCCTCCAACGACCAGACGATGACAGATGTCAACATGACGATTGATCTACTCTTCCTACAGTCCACCCACCCCATTCACATTTCATACTAGAAGAAGAATATTATCGATTTTCACATTTATATGTTTCGTATCTCGTTGCGCGCTCGGGCGTCGATAAAATATAATATATATATATTTTCACTGAAAGCTTGATTGTAAAAATGCTAAAGGTGTGTTGACAAATTTTCCAATTGTATTTATTTTGAATGAACAAAATTGGGGGAAATGGATTACCGGTATCCGAAGCTGGCGACCATCACGTAAAGCGTGAAGATCAGTGTACACAATTGCCAACAGTACACGATATAACAGAAACGTGAAGAGACGAGGGTGCACGGTCCCGTTGACAGATAGAGCAGGTTGCCAGGAATGACCAGCATGCTGAAAACGAATTGCTTCATAATTTGAGCAGCGACAGTAACGTGGTGGTTGAATCCCTAATCCGTCTGGTAAAATGATTTTTTGTAAAAATGGTAGTTTTTTCATGCGCAACAAAATGGCCGGGAAAATAAAAGAGTAGTTTAAACAAAATACTGCCAAGTATAGGCAGACAGCATAAAATAATTTGATTTTATCTCATCTACCGTTGCATAGTGAGGAAGTTGCAGAAGACGGACATTAGATCGTTCCAAGTCCCGATTTTAATCATGATTGAATAAGTCTGATAAATTATTGATTATCAAGCACTCGTTTCCCCTTTGGCACATTTCCTATTTTTCAGCTTGGCTGCGTCCTCGTATTGTGTCTCTATGCCGACCGGTGGACGTGAGAAGAAGAAATTCTGGTTTGTATTTTAGAAGAATGCTACCTGTGTATGGGGAGAGGTGTTTTCGGAAAGTGCACGAGCTAAACTAGTGAGGTAGTACGATCATGATACAGATTTGCTATTTTTGATATACTTAAAGTAAGAGCTACTACGAATATGAGAACTAAGTTAGGTTTGTTTGTGTCATTAATTGTGAAGTAAAATTTGTTAAATGGCACAGTAAAGGCCCCCGCTAAACTCGCGTAATTTTTAAGGTCTCGCCACGGTGGGCGTGCAAAGGGAAAAATTGGGCAGTGTTATAAAGTACATACATACATAGGGAGATTGTCGAACTCGCGAGGTTATGCTAGCGAGGCAAACGTTACATCTCTGCTCTACTAGCGATATAATGATAGGTAGATCACGACCTATCTCTTTGCGTGTGTCAAAAGTGCCAGATTTTGTGGGTTTACCTTCCTTTAATTGCACGGAACACCGATATTTTGATTACATATAGCCATGATAGTGTTAGATACTCAATTGTAAAATTTCAGGAATAAGGTTTCAAAAAGTTTTAGAGAACACACTTTTAGTTGTGGAGGGGTTCTGAGGTACACAGCGATCAGCAGTGGCACATTGCTCGATATACCGACAATGAAGATTATCGAATGAATCAGAGGATTCGCAGCATCAAAAATATCCAGAATTGACTCCATACCAACTGCAATACGATATTTGTCTGTAATTGCTTGTATTCTTAAGAACTTCAGAAAATAAGCGTATGAAAAAACTGCCAACGAAACAAAATATCAAATGAATGACAAAACGTGTTTTTGAAAGTATTTATTGAGGAACGAAAAAGAAGACAGTTATGTGCAATGAATTAATGGTATGACGGGATCTATGCATGGGAAATATCAGGAGATATTGGAGAACGCTCTTACGGAATGACGAAATTCGCTGCGGTTCTCACGAGCGCAATAAGAAAATAGGAAATGGAAATTCGGAAAGAGCGAAAGACGTGAATTCGCGGAATTTCTGTAGATTCCTGCTTACTACAACAAATTTCTGATTACTTAATTACTTAATTACTGATTACTTAATCACTGATTACTTAATTACTTAATTACTGATTCCTGCTTAGAGCGCTTCCAACTCTCTTATCCTTCTGCTTCCACTCTCTAAAATTTATGCAGCATCTCTGGTATTTTCGCCCCAATGGATCCCTAGTTGATAGACCAATGGGGGAAAGATCAAGGACACCGACGGTTTCCCAATGGGGGAACCGTTGTCCCCTGTTGGCGGAAATTTTCCAGGTGGGATCCCACAGTCCCCCCCCATTGGAAAACCGTCTGTGTATTTGATCGTTCCCCCATTCGTCTATCAACTAGAAATCCATTGGGGCAAAAATACCAGAGATCTCGTCAGGAGACTGGGTATCTAGGCGTCGACATCTAAGAGAGTTCGCGATCAGAGCACACAAGTGTACAATACCACTAGCGAGACGTTAGAATGCACTGGGAAAACAATGATTGCCTGAATTGTATTTTCAGCTAGGGCGACAATACGCATTGTATCTTTGCGATTTTAAAGATCTATATCTGTTCTGAGAAGTTATTTTTCATACCATCAAAAATAGATATAAAAAAAACTATAATATGAAATTCGAAATTTGGGGCTCTGGGTAGTAGGGTTGCCCGTTCGGCGTCGGTTTCGGTAATACGGCATCTTTTTTTTCTCGTTCTCTCCCCTTTATCAGCCGTATTACCGATCTCTCGCTGAGAGAGTCTTAATACGAAAACCGAACTTGCATCCCTACTGGGTAGGACATTTCTAAGGAATATAGTAAAGAATCCATGAAAAAATTTAGTTTCATTTTTTCCCCAAATTACGCGCAAGCTCGTAAAAGACACTCACAATCAGATGTCATTGTGTAACATGATTCCCGTACAGAATTATCAGCTGCTTCACCAAATTAGATTATGGCGCATATTATATGAAACTATCAGCTAGAGTGACACAATGCAATTCACCAAAGGCGATAGACCGAAGGCGCGCGAGAATGCAATAAAAAATGAGAGGCTCACAAACGTTCTCGGCGATAAATAAGAGAAGTTTGTGTTAGTCATTTTGATACATCGAGAGCCGTATCATTTAAAAAAAATGAAATATGCTACTACAAGAACGTTCGACGTATGTCAGGGAAATGAACAACCGGTATCTTTTTCCAAAGGCTGATGATTCTCGTAGCGATCGAAAAATGATGTAATTTCGCCAATTCATGGCCTCTTTAGAAACGGAAATCGCCAATGCTTTTTTTTGGTTTTCGAGTCTGCAATCGTTATTTTTATTTATTTCAGAACTTTTCAATCGTTTTCGAAGGAAGTGAGATCAAATTTGGCAGGAGAACGGTGCTCTCCAAGTGTTTCTTTCTTAGAAAACGGTTATCCAATTTCATCCTTCCACGCGCTCGCTCGCTTTGCACATCATTCCACAACCTTCCAGAAAGGCCTTTGGAGTGAGAGAGCGTGTGAAATCGAGAGGGACTCCACTTTTGCATACTCTCTCGTCCAAACCCTGGTCTTTTTTTGTTTGGAGAGCAAACTAGGGAGCGCGTGGAATGAGGAGCAGAACCACTCTCTAAGATGATAGCCCCTTGGTTAACCGTTATCCAGACATATTTGCGCGCTGTGACTGGATCTTCATTGTCGGTATATCGAGCAATGTGCCCTTCCCACGGGATCTTATGTGGCGTTAAACAACTTTGAAAAGATCCCAAATGTTGACATCTGCCTGTTAAAAAATGCATGGCCAAAAGATCGAAAAGATCTCAAATTTGAATTCTCGTATTTATCGATTTTTGCGTATATCTCGATTCCCAGTGATGCTAGAATGTTGAAACGTTAGGTGACGATCGAAATTCCTATTTGATGATCCAAAAAAACAAATGATCCAGAAAATTGAGTCTCTACCTTTTCTGGGAGCCGAGATAATCGATAAAAAACAGAAAGTGCGGGAATTCAAATATTCGATCTTTTGCGATCTTTTGGTTGGAATTTTTAACAGACAAAAGATCACATCTCTGTTCTTTTTCTCGATTTTTAACATTGCATCATAGGCGAATAAATACTTGTTCGCCAGAATTGAAGAAGATTGAAAAATGCACACTTATACAAATATTATTTATTAAATTCCTTATGCCTTATTCATTTTTTATTGGACAGAAGAAGAAGCTGTGAAGTTGGATTTATCTGCGATTGAAGACTTTGGAGATACCGTAAACCATCGGCTTGTCAAGAATCTGCAAATGTATTGTAAATAATTTAAATATTACCACATTAGATCAAGGTAGCGTCAGATAAGGGCAGATTACAGTGTCCTAAGAATCATGATACTAAGCAACAACTTAAGCCCTAACAGGAGCTTAGACTTGACTTTAAGTAATTTCAGGAGGCTCGGGCCGTCCGGTAAAATTTCCCAGGTTACAAGTAACGCACCGTCGATACGCATCGACGTAATAAATAGTGCAGAACCCTGCGCAAGAAGGAGGAATTGCAGCAATCTGGAAGAATTGAGATAGTTTTAGCATTTCTAATTTTACAATCAAGCGATTTCGCCTAATTAGTCAACATCTCAACTAAAACCTATCAATCTCAAAACACTAAACCCATTTCATTCTAGAGAACACTCCTATTGGTGATCTGCAAAAAAATGTGAATTCATTTGGTTTCATGTTGAATATTCACCGCCTAAAACCCGATGCAAGAGATAATTTCCTAATTTCAATATTTATCTAAGCGTATCGAAACAAAACAGGACGTCCGTTACTGAAATGAGATACACAGAGAATGAATATACTATGATGAGACACCGAGTATATGATATACTCAATATTGAGTATATTCGCGCGTCGAGAGAGCGTGTATCATATACTCGGTGTCATATCTCAGTATAGAATACTCAATAGTAACTATATTCATTCTGGGTGTACTTCGCACGTTTACAATCCCTTATTACCGACTAAGTAGTACTGAATCTGTATCATTTGACAACATCGATTGCATTACCGTATATACGTATTTCTCGAGCGCCGCATGCTTGTAAATGTCAAAGACCATGACGAGATAGATAGCGACGACCACGCACATCATGGAAGGTAGCAGGGCGTGAATTGTAAGCGCCTGATAAGGATAAAGTAAATAGGAATAAGGTATCTTTAGGCAAGTTTAAGCCAAGTTGGCGTGGTACTCTTTCGACCGAAATAGTAATTTAAATTGAATTTCGCATTCCACCCACAACACTGTTTCGCTATTGAGTACCTTCACGAGCGTTTGATGCATATTTCTCGTTTTCTCGGACATGCTGATGGCGTGCTTCCCGAGATAGGAGATGATCTACAATTATATATAGATTGTTTGATTAAACTTAATTAAATATTTGAATAAATAGCTAAATTACCTTGTAGCGAATGACCATTATAGCTGCGTATGAGGGCGGAGGTGAGCAAGCTACGAAGAGGATCATGAGCGTGAGTTGCGTTGTCATGCCAGTGTGGCCTGGTTGCATAATACTTAGGTAATATTATCGAGGTAATACTTAATACTTAGGTAATATTATACTTAGGTAATATGATATTATAATACTTAGGTAATATTATCGAGGTAATACTACTTTGTGCGCGTCGAAAAGTGTTTCACATTTGCCTCTCTTGATAATTTTATATTCAAGAGCATCCGCTATTTATTATGTTTATTAAGTGCACCTACTTTTTCAGAGAGTTGATCTGATGAACTGAGAGACTCACCATTAGAGTTCGAGAAATAACGAAGCAAAGGGTTGGGTAACACATCATTCCACAGGCCGGTCAACCTTACAGAAAGGCCTTTGGAGTGAGAGAGTGTGCGAAATCGAGAGGGACTCTCTCACTTTTGCACACTCTCTCGTCCTAACCCTAGTCTGTAGGTTTGGAATCATGTGGTAAGAGGCAAATGCACCGCTCGAGCGAGGAGAGAGTGCGAGAAATGATGAGAGCGAATAGTAATTTGCCTCTTAGGCGACCCTTTGCTTCGTTATTTCTCGAAGTCTACTCACCATTAAGTGCGCCGGGCTCGGTGAGGTACCACGGCGCATTCTGGCTGAGGAATCCTTGAACGACGTCGAGGTCAGCTGCAGCAAACATAAACGAAAACTGAAATTTTTGTATTCAACAAATTTCATTAAAACACTTTTTTGTTGACTAATCTAGATGTACATCAATGTAAATCTAGATTATTTAGCTTATCTCTCGAAACATTTTTTGACCAAGATTTGCGAATACCTATATTACCGAGAAGAGGAAACACGGCATGAAAAGCAGAGTCATTATTAGGAGCACGGTACGCCTAGGTGGAGGTTCTTGATGCAACACCCATAGCCTGAAAGAGTTTCTCTGTAATTTGTAATTTATGTATTCCAATTTTATATCTTTTAAATGCAAAATTAAAGGTGTTTGTTGAAAGGGACTTACCGGTATCCGAAGCTTGCGACCATCACGTAAGCAGTGTATATTATAGTGCACAACTGCCAGCAATATACGATGTAGCAAACGTTATTGGAGAAGAGAGTGCACGGTCCCGTCGACAGGTACAGCAGGTTACCAGGAATTACGAGCATGCTGCAATGAGCTTCATTATTTTTGACACAATAATGTGGTCGTTGAATCCACATTTCACCGGGCGATATTGATTTTTTTCTTTTAAATAGTTAGTAATAAATTTCATCTCATCCTCACCGTTGCATTGTGAAGAAGTTGAAGAATACCGACATGAGGTCGTTCCAAGTCCCGATTTTAAGTAGGATTGAATAGGTCTAATAAATGAGTGTAAATGCGTATTTATCACTTCCTTATAATAAGTGATAAATACTAATTTATAATACAAATATTCACTCCGTTTTCTCATCATTACCGACTGGAGGACGTGAGAATACGCGAAAAAAAAGAGATTCTGGTCTGTATTTCGGAAGCAATCTGTCTTTGCATTGGGATATGAGTTTTCAGAAAATATAAAAAATATAAAAAAAATCGCTAAAATAGTGACGTTTACGATCAAACTACAGATTTGCCAAATTCGATTTGTACTTTATGTGCACGTTGCTACTAGGTACAGAACTTTCCAGTATATGTCGGGTCATGGTACGACGAGCGCAATTTTGCTAGGAGAACGGTTCTCCAAGGTTTCATTTGTTAGAGACCGATTCTCCACCCTCATTGTTCCGCACACTCTCTCATCTGCTCACCGAGACGAGAGAGTGTACGGAACGAGGAGGGTGGAGAACTGTTCTCTAACAAATGAAACCTTGGAAAACCGTTCTCCTGGCAAAATTGCTTTCAGTGTAGATAAATCTCTTTCTACCTAGCTGACGAATAACGCGGGCCAGTTTTGTGTGGTTTCCTTGTTTTACACTATAGACGAATGCAGTACGACTAGTTACCGGTATAATTGAATTTATTACAACATCGGTTGCTACGTCTAGTGTACTACAAGTGAAACTCCGATCAATTTTGTTTGCTCCGGTTTCAATATCTACAAACTCCATTCAGGCAGGCGTTCGTACATGTATCAGAAGAAGGTTATTTGTAAATCCGACCAACTTCTTGTGTCGTTAGTCGCATTCTAGTGTTATTCCTATTTCCGTAGTCGACGATTACGGTAGGTTGGACAATTGTCAGCTGACTTGACCAAAAAATGTTCCATTGCTCTTTTTTAGAAATGGACAGAACCAGAAAACCAATATGCGGAGGAATACGTGACTTCCTCTAGCGCCTCTCTTTTCAAAAAAAATCAGTTGACGCTAGTCTAACCTACCGTAATCGTCGTCGAATTGTCAGCAAACCGCAATAGCTCGAGGCTACGAGGAATATGAAAGGTTGTACGGACAGTTAATCACAATAAGCATGTTTTGATAAATTTTGTGTTGATTGATGAGCACCAGGGTAACGCTCCTTTTTCCAAAAAGCCACCATTTTCCGGGTGAGATTAACATGTACCCCCAGGTAGGTTCTACGGAGAATAGTCGGGAAAAAATGAGAATTCCGGCAGTCTCTCACACAATAAGTTGTTTTTGTTATTTATTGTTACCTTTCAAAGTGTACTCCAAAACAAAAATTTGAATGCCTTTTGCCGTGAGAGAGTTAGTAAGTGAATTTTAAAAAAAATCAGAAACTCGTATATTCGTTTTTAAAGTACTAAACGACACACTTTTAATTGCGGAGGCGTTCTCAGGTATATAGCGATCAGCAGCGGTATGTTACTCGATAGACCAACAACGAAGATAATCGAATGTATGACATGATTCGCAGCATTCAACTGGTCCAGTATTGTCTCCATTCCAACTGAAAGACAATTAGGGTACACCGCATAAGTATGTTTTCCCTTAAATCTTTAATCTTTAATCTTTGATCTTTATTCTGCAAGGGGCGATTTTGGGTGATAGGGATTATCTTGACATGATGGTGGATTCTTCGGCTCAGGATCGAGCAGTTTTTTTCATGGTGAATCAGGCAGTTTTCGTGTCAGAATCACAACTTACAGATTCGCGAGGTGGTCATGACTAATTTAGGGGTCTTTCGAAGACCTACGGAGAAGGAGATTTTGGGGGCAGTTACTAGGCGGGAGGGGAAGTTGTTCCAGAGCGTTGTGGATCGACTTGCACAAGTGGAAATAGAGCCTGTTCTGTAAGGAATCGAGATGCGTAAGCCATGAGAAAACCTGAGAGAACGTGTTAAAGGAGCGAGCATGTACAGATTGGGCGTGTCTATGAATGACATCATGTAAGAACTGTAGGTCACGCAAAGCCCTGCGATACTCAAGGTCTCTATTTCGAATAATTTGAGACGGTTGGGGTAGGACAGTGGGGGGGGGGGTGTTGACTACGCTTGAGAACTCTTCTAGTGAACTCTCGCTGTACGCTGTGAATCACGTACGACTGTGGGAGGGACAGAGAAAAAAAGAGAAGACGAAGGGAAATGCGCAAGGAAATTATAAAAAAATGTACTATTTGTGAACACTCTTGCCTAATGACAAATTTCTCTATGCGGTTCCCACGAAAATAATCAGAAAAGAGGAAATGGTAAATAGAGTGCGAAATGTGAGACCACCACGGTCTCCTCATTTCGCACACTCTCTAGACCGGTCGATAGACGAGAGAGTGTGCGAAATGAAAAAACCGGGGTCTCACATTTCGCACTCTAATGGCCATTGAGAAAGAGATGTGAGTTGACGGAAAGCATGATGGAGATTCCGAGATAATAGACATTTACGTGCACACCATGGCTTTGTGGTTCGAACGCTCTGAGAATACAATTTTATTGATGCTTGTTATCAGCCTAGGCGTCAATATACTTTTGTAGCTTAGATCCAGGAGAACTAAATACATAGGGCCGTTTGAACCATTTAGCACGCCAACCGATTTAACCACTCTGGTATTTTTTCAAAAATTTGTGCCACAGTCGAAATTTTGACTAGTAGTTTACCAGTGGATTTTACTAGTAGTTTAACAGTGGTAAGCACTTTACTAGTGGTATACCAGTGGGATACTAGTAGTTTACCAGTAGAAACTACTAGTGGTCAGGCTACCAGTAATCTAATGGTAAAAAAATACCAGAGCAGAGTCAGATGCCATGGGAAAACTTAGGTTACGAAATCGCACGTTGCAGCGGCTTACCGGCTTGCCCCATCATGCGTAGTAGTTTGCTACTACGCATGATGGGGCAACTTGATGCCAGTAAAGTCTTGTTGTTTCTCCTTACATTGAGCTACAGGTTTAGCTCTCTTAGCTCACAACACAGTCAAACCGATGTCTATCTGATCTTTCACCTGTAATAGTTAAAAGTGTAAATGAGATAAATTGAATTGAATTGAACTTGGCATCAAGTTGGGTGGACCGCACATCGCCGACGATAAAATGCGGTCGTTTCCACGATGTTTTCTCTCGTTTCTCGACTATTATGAATAGCATTGATCGCTCGCATTGAGAGCTTGCTCGCAATTGAAACATCGTTCAACGCAACTTGAGAATATCAATCGGAGTTTTCGTAATGCTAACAGCCTAGAAAGGGGTGAAGGGAGAGAAAGTGTGCCCTCGAATATTGAATCCCTCGAATACTGAAGCTATCTCAATCCTGATCTCTTTATGAAAAGTTTGCTGCAATTCCTAGAAGCGTTATTCATGGTCAAAAACGGCCGATTCATGTTAATTCGGCTCTGCGAGCCCTTTAGCACATCTATGCTGCTTGAATGAAGAAGGCAGAGAACAGAGGAAAGTGCTAGACGAGAGGACGGAAATAAAGAGAGGAAATAAGGAGAGGAGAAGATTTTCTTTCTTTTTATATGTTGTCTTTCTACCCCCATACTAATGACGCCGTTTCCGTTAGGATCAACAAGGGTTTGAGGAACAAGGGTACAAGGAACAAGGGTCGCCCCTGGGGATCGAATTCGCTGAAAACATGCTCCTAGGGTACCTTTTGATGCCGAACACGCTGGCGTCAAAGTTTTTTTTGCCGAATTTTTTATTCATCGAAATTTCAACCTCCTAACAATATTGACAGATTATCAGAATTCAATTCGGAAAAAAATTTGGCAACCGATAGGAATCGAGTCACAAGCCGGAATATCCTTCGGATTGAAGTTCTAGACCACTAAGGTCCAGAATGAAGAAGCGAAGAAGACCACGGTTAAACCACTGTAATCGATCGCATCGTGCTAACGGCGGTCAGTCATAAGCCGGAATAGAGCAATGGTCTGACCCTCTCAATTCTGCATGCTCTCTAGCGCTGTCTGATCGATGAAAGAGCATGTAGGATGAAGAGAGTCTGCTCATTACTCCCGTCGAGCAAAGGATCTTCCGGAGACAACAAATTCTTTTGTCGGGTCGGCTTTTACGACAAAGGCACGTTTCTACTGATTAACATTTCCCAGACTCCCTCATAAATTTCATCGGGCTTTTCCCATTTTCACACCCTCGTCAAAGGATCCTTTCCGTGCTTGAGCAATACAGTCGCACATGCAACAAGTTGCAACCGAGTTCGGAGACTACTCATTGCACAAGGACAAGTTGGCACCATGCCAAGAACATCTCTCGTCGTCTGACCCTCTTGTTTGGCGCGCTCCCTCGCCATTTCTCTCTTTCTCTAACTCATTCTCGCCGACTCTGTTTCGAATGCTGCGAACCCACCGTATAGCTGAGAACCCTCCCCTCACACACCCGCTTTTTCCCCAACCTACTCCTTCGCAGCTGTCCAAGTTGTACAATACATTGCGCCGTCTCATCTATCCCATTATTTTCCATTCAAATGTGGGAATAATGAAGGAAGTGCTAGAACACGTCAATTTCCCCGCCAAATGATGACCATGTGGAAGGGTAACTTCGGGAAGCACAAAGGCACATTTCACTGTGTTGCGCTGCATCAAATTGTCGAGGGAAGTGTCACTACGACGCCTGTGAGAGATTCAAAAAGAGTAGATTGCCAGCACGTCTCCAAACGACTTTCATAGCTCATTAAATATTACAGGACCCAACCGTGTTTTTTTCTTCACAGGTCTCGTTGATCGCACCAATGTGCTCTTCATTAGAGTTTTAAATTCGAGTAAATAATTGGATTAGATCTCTTCATTTCACACAGTCTCAACGTCGGTCTATTGGTGAGAAAGTGTGGCAAATGAAGAGAAGTGATCCAATTATTTACACGAATTTCGAGCTCTACTAGGCATTTTGAACGCCGGCTACGAGACTCGAACACTCGCGACGATCAAGTGGAATTTTAAGAGTTTGGTGAGTCGTCTTAGAAAAAAGTCAAGAACCGGCGAGTGAAGACTACGTGTACCTCTTTTCAATGTATATTCCGATGTGAGCGCCTCGACGGGCATGGGAAGGACGTAGAGGTATGTTTCAAATTAAGATCATAAATGAGTGTTTCAAACTATTCGTAATAAGATGATTACCTCAAAGGATGTAAAAAAAAAATTATCTTATTTATGCGAGTCGTGAGGAAATGTATTGATAATATATAATGCAAAAAATATCTCTGTTAACAGATATTGTCAACAGAGAAGTATCCCTTCCAAATCGAGAAAAGGTACTGATTTTGGTAGGCTTTTGCGAACTCATTTCAGGCCTTGCATAATGAGTAGAGTGCGAAATGTGAGACCACGGTCTCTTCATTTCGTACACTCTCTCATCAAGCGACCGGTCAAGAGAGCGTGCGAAATGAGGAGATCGTGGTCTCACATTTCACACTCTAATAATGAGTGAGGAACAATGAAGACTGTTTTCTAAGTGGACCCACTTGTAGGTCTCTCCATTGTAGGTCTCTCCATCACTATTTTGCTTTCAATGTGATACGTTCATGAAATGGACTTGTACTCTCTTTCTATACCCCTGCGTGTCTCTCGCTTTTTCATCCTCTCTCGTAGCCGTCGTATATTTTGTATAGGAGAGACTATCTGAGCGGATCGAAATAGTGCTGGCAGTTGACGAAATTTCCGATTGAAGACTGACAACGCTATGTTGTAGTGCATTTGGTGAGAGTTACTAACGTGCCATTCCGGAAGTTCAAAAATGCTTCTACGCCTCAGGGCAAAAATAGTGGTACTTGTGACGTCACAAAACTTTTTCGTCAAATCGAATGGAATCTTTCCGATTCTTCGTGCAATCGATAGCCCATCAAAATACAACTATTTTTCACTTTCGCAACTTTTTTGATCAGAGTTCACGCAGCCGAGTTATTCATCAAAAATAGTTTCTCACTTAATTTTCAATACTACTAGAGGTCCTGCAAAATTTTCCCTCCTCCTACTACATCGCACAACAGTTGCGCACAATCTGTGAAAAATAGAGAATTTAAAAGTTTCTGGCAGGAAGTCAAAAACGGAAAAGTATACAAAAAAAATCTTAATAAAATCAGTTCTCAATGAGCAAAAGTATGAGCCGACCAGCTCTGGAGAGCTAAAGTACTGTAAGTACTCTCATTAAACGGTTTAATGTTTAGGAAATATTTGAATATTTTCTCATTTTTTTACTCTTAGTTTGCACTGCTGTAACCAGAAACAACACAAACGCAAACTGAAATGAGAAACATTGCAGTTAACACGAAATTTCGCTCATACTGCTTTAATCGAGAACTGATTTTATTAAGATTTTCCGTATACTTTTTCGTTTTTGACTTCCTGCCAGAAACTTTTAAATTCTCTATTTTTAACAGATTGTGCGCAACTGCTGTGCGATGTAGTATGAGGAGGGAAAATTTTGCAGGACCTCTAGTAGTATTGAAAATTAAGTGAGAAACTATTTTTGAAGAATAACTCTGCTGCGTGAACTCTGATCAAAAAAGTTCCGAAAGTGAAAAATAGTTGTATTTCGATGGGCTATCGATTGCATCAAGAATTGGAAAGATTCCATTCGATTTGACAAAAAAGTTTTGTGACGTCACAAGTACCAATATTTTATGCCCTGAGGCGTGGAAGCATTTTTGAACTTCCTGAATGGCACGGTCTTAACACTCACCAAATGCACTACAACATAGCGTTGTCAGTCTTCAATCGGAAATGTCGTCAACTGCCAGCTTCCTGAACAAATATGTCGAACCACTCAGATAGTCTCTCATAGGAACGCAAGGTTTCATAATTTTGGACAGTATTTGTGAATTTATAATCACGGTTCGATCACCGTTGACGCACGGCTGGTGCTCGTCGACTAGACTTTGAAAAGAAACGGTTCAACTAGTTGCATAATAGGGAAATCGACAGATTTTGTGAAAAAAGGGTGCGAGAAATGAGGAGTGCGCGGAGAAAAGTAACTAGTTGCATCTTTACTTTTCAAAGTCTATCGTCGACAAGTCTGCCCGAGATAGAGAGAGAGATAGATCGGTGTTGCCAAGGAAGCGATGGCCGCGAAGGAACCAGTACGTGGTAGTACTTGTTTGATCTTTGAGAGAATTAAGTTTCATCATGTTCTTGTAACCTGAAAGTCGCCGCTCATAAGTCGTAGATTCCACATGAAATTGAGATCCATCTAGGCGTATTCTCTAGAGTCGGTCCCTTGATCGTGTTTTCATATAGAGGGACTGCTCTTTGTTTTGGATGAAAGGGAACAGCAGATGGCCTGTCGGGTGACTCAAAGTTACGAAACAAGGGGCAGAGAGAGAGGAGCGACGGTCGACACTGGCCTTTGTGTGAATCACGGGAAGTTGTTACTCTCCCATGAACAAAGCGGAAAAGGAATATGATTCAAACTTTTCTCAGATGGAGAGGAATTACTACTTCACGTTGTTCTTCAACGTGCCAGCGGTATCCGGGATCGTCAAATGATGCATTACCGTATCCATACATATCCTTTGCCGGTCGCAATGTTTCAATGGTATTGTGCGCACGGTTATGAAACTTTTTGAACTGGAAGTATGTATGATACGATATTTAGGTGGAGTTCCTCATATCATCAATGTGTAATGAATTCTCCCTCACTAAAGAAGGATTTGAAACTCGTATATGCCAGGACTCAGATACTGACATTTGCAAATTATTGTAGGCCCGACATCCCATTTACGGCATCTTTTCTCCATCAATAACTGCCCATTAAGTGCATACACAAATGTGTGAGAGTGAATGATAATGGGATAGCCGTGGAGAGGGCGGCATTCGGGTTGACTTGTTCTTTCTACTCTATCTTTCGCCTCTATTGCATTTGAAAGTGTTCGAAATGAGGAGAGCCTAGTCACATGCTAGAGCGGAGCAGACCGACAAAGAAAGAGGAGGAGGAGTCTGATCGGACTGTCTGACTGTCTGTGCCCTCTCATCTCTCATCCGTCTCGTGATACGTATCGATCAGTCAACAGTAAGAAAAGAACTCGTGCCTAGCGCTTCCCCTCTTTCCGTTCTTCACCCATTAGAAGTTATATTGTAATTTCCAATGCCCACTTGTTCCCTGTAGGATGCCGTTTATTCTTGGTTCCGGGCTCCAGAGGAGACTTCCTCTCCATTAAAAAAACTCACTCTCGCACTGAGCCATTTCTGGAAATTGTTGGGCGTTCAGCAGAAGGATATAGTGGATACCGAAAATAAAAATCGGCTAACGGCGGCCATATGTCTGAGCCCCCTGTCTTGCTTGTAGCGAAACCCCCACCCGTTCAATGTTTCTGTTTCTTCCTATCGAGTTTCAACATGGCCCCCTTGCCCGTTGGATGATTCACATCGGGTATACTGTACTACTCCGCCCCCACCACGTTCTTACTTGTGGCAATTTTACGTTCGTCGCAATTTTTACTTGTGGAACGTTTTATTCACGTTGATTCTTCTCAGAATGGCGCACTTCATCAAGAAACTGCTGTCGTTCTTCCGCAACAAGAAGCAGGACAAGAAGAAGGAAGCTGCTGGACAGGAGTCGGCGAAGGGCGAGGTTAGCGATTGCATTTTAAAGGGGAAAAAGCTCGCCCGAGCCAAAGACCAACATACCGACCCTTATTCCTTAATCCCTGCCCGCGAATGCGTTGGTGATAAAGTATAAGTATAACTTCACAAATACATAAGTGTACAGCCAGCAATGACTTCAAAGCGTAAACGCCGCGCTTCCCTACGCCTATTAGTTTTTTTGGTCTCGACAATCTAATGCCCACTTTTAGTGCACTTCCCTCCACCTATTTTATCTCTAAAACGTTGTAATGGTTTCCCATTAATTCTTCCCATTTTGGCCATCTGGGGAGCAAAAAGCAAGTGTCCTTACGCAGCTAACGATGACACAAAGGTCCAGAATAGGGGGAGGGAGTGTAATGGCATTTGCATGAACCTTTCTGAATGGGATGTGTCCGTCTTTAATTGCCTCGGGAATAGGGTTCGCTTATTGGAAGAGAATTCCATTAGAAATCCATTGGAATTCCCTTGCCCTCTCATTCTGCGTTATCTCTCATCACCCTCGCGGTCTGAGTTTCCTTATTGGAATTCCGTAATCAGTTCCAATAAGAGAACCCTGCTCGGGAAACATCGCGGGTTTTAAATTATAGGTTTTGTGTGTGTCCCAATGCAATCTAGGCTAGATTACTGTACTTTGTTTAACTCATTACTTCATTAACCGATTTTTCAGCTCGTCTTCGTGGCCGACGGTCGTGCCGAGTGCAGAAGAGTATTCGGTGTCTGTCCTATGGATGGCAAGCTTCATGCAGTGGAGACGATCAGAAGAAACCTCAAGAGACTGGTATTACAAATTTGAAATACTACGTTCCTCTTCAAGTACTACCTGTGGTGTGCTCACTGTCTGCTTCTCTCGCTTTCGCATGCTCTCTCGCCCCCGTTTCTGCCGTACACACAGAAAAAAATCTTTTTTCTAATTCTGTCACTTTTTTGACAGAATGATTCTGTTGATCGATTCTGTCATATATGAGAGATTTATCTGTCGGTCTGATAAATTAATCTATCGATGCAAAAGTTTTTGGAAACCGACAGAATCAATCTGTCACTCTGATCAGATTTCCTCTTGATCGGTCTGTGCTTTCCGATTTGAATGAGTGGGTCGATGTAAATGAGGATTATTGTCTCTTCTCATTCCCCACTCTCTAGCTCGCATTGTTCCAAATTTCAGAGAGTATAAAAGGTTCAGGGAACACTTATCTCTCATCGTTTCAACTGTTTCCCAATGGAAAAGAGGAAGGGGGTATTTGCTCCACGGACAATGTCCTCCCTCTATGAGAAGCCCCAATCGAACTTCTGCCAAAGCAGAAGAAACCACAGACCCGAGGGGATTTGGGGACGTGGGGCACACCTCACTTCTACAGTAACTACCACCCACCCCATCTGTAATTGAATGACAGAATGAATCTGTCATTTTTGCATCCACCGAAAATCGACAGAATGATTCTATCAAATGAGACAGATTGGCGAGCGACAGAATGAATCTGTCTTAAAAAGTGACAGATTAATCTGTGAGTGCAGATCTGACAGAATATTCTGTCCGTGCAATCTGTCATATATGACAGATTTTTTTCTGTGTGTACATCAGCGGAACATTTTAATATTTCGGATGAGTGTTTGTAAATTTGTAATATGTAGTGCCAATACTATTTGGAGTTTGTAGTTTTGGTTAACAGTTGGGTAATTATGGATGATTCATGAAGGAGTGTGATGGTTCGACATCAAATAAGTCGACGAGGGGAGCTGCCCCATGCAAGATATGTTTCACCGCTTGTGGATAACTGGAGACTGGAGATGTGGCGCAATAACGTTTGCGCTCCTGTTTGATATTTATAATTTAAAATCGAGTACTAGCATAATGATTAAACGACATTCTAGATGCGCATAATGCGATAAGATCATTGCTAGACTTTAAAAAGTAACTATGCAACTAGTTGCTTTTCTCCTCACACTCCTCATTTCTTGCCCTCTTTCTCGCGAAATCGATCGATTTCCCTGTTATGTAACTAGTTGAGCAGTTACTTTTTCAATTCTACTCATTGCAGGCGACGCCGATGGCTAAGGTCGCCATGTTCAACTATGGTTCGATCTCCGTCGAGACTGTCATCGTGCTGGTCGATAAGACGAGATGGCCGACGCCCATTAAACTAAAGGAGAAGGCGATGATCGACAAGGTGGAGAAGAATGAGTCAGTCAAGATTTCGGTGAGTTATACAGTGATCTAGAGCGTCTCTTGCATTCAAAGGATTTCACCATCTATTTTCACAAGTTCATGTCGTAATTGGTACGATTATAGATAGGCCACAGATTCGTTTGGAATGTGTCATTGTTATGATATTTCTAGCTGATGAATCTTAGATGCAGCAGTAGTGCTCTAGTCTCTTTTCTACTACCACAACCGATGCAAGGCTATTATCTCCCGACTTTTTGCGATTCATTTTGATAGGAAGGGGCGACTCGCCGAAACGAAAAGGGATTGAAAGTGTCGAAATTTAAGGGAACCGTTACGAAATGCGATTAGTTAGACCTTGTTAGCAGACCTACTTCCTGCAATTGGTAAAAGTTGACGATCAATTGCGCAAACTATCCCTCACCGAGAGATGAATAACAATCCTCTGCGCAACAAGAGACAAAGGGCGGTCTGATGTTCGAAGAGGGACCGGCTGACACATGAGTCATGGCACTGTGTTGTGAAACGAATACGCGAGCGGGGGAAGATAGTACTCAAACGATCGATTCTTAGAAGGGTCTTGTGATTACCAACCCAATTTTTGATGTGAACAAATAGCATCGCCGTTAACCGCCAAAGTTTCAAAATGGAAATACTCACGAGACTCAGCACCAAGATTCTGCTCCTTTCACACAACGTCGAGGAGATGTTCAACAAGTCGGAGAAACTAGCGGAAGCGATGGACAAGGTATGCATCAGAAAATAACCTCAGGATGTTGCTACACTCAGAGAAAAAATACTTCGTAGCATGCATGAAGTAATTCAAAAAAGCTAGAACAGCAATCGAAGTAATTGATTACTTCAAACACAGTTATTGTGTATGTCTACAGACGTAATTAATACACGTCGGCACTGGAGGATTGTATGAGAGACCTCGACTGGGAGACGGAAGGAATCAGCATCAATGGAAAGCACCTCTCGCATCTCCGATTTGCGGACGACATAGTTCTGCTCGGCTCTGACACAGCATCGCTGGAGAGGATGCTGACAGAACTTGCGGAAGCAGGAGAATCGATCGGGTTGACGATCAACAGGAAGAAGACGCAGCTGATGAGGAACGCATGGTGCCCTGGCCCAGATATCGCTCTGCACGGAGAGACCCTCGTGGAAACTGATGCATACGTATATCTTGGAAGAGAGCTGCGAGGCAACGGCTCAATCGATACGGAACTGAAAAGGAGGAAGAGAGCAGCCTGGGCGGCCTACGGAAGCATCAGAGAAGTCACGTCCATGCTGAAGGACGCCAAGCTCCGCTCTTCGCTCTTCGACTCTCACGTTCTTCCCGCTCTGTGCTATGCAGCCGAGTCATGGCCTCTCTCGAACTCAGTCATCTCCTACATGCAGATCACACACAGAGCGCTCGAGAGATCGTTGATCGGCACGAATCTGTACACGATGCACCAGAAGAAGCGCCGCAGCTCGGACGTCCGTTGGCAGTCACTCCTCACTGACCCGATACGCTACATCAAACGTGCGAAGCATCGATGGGCCGGACACGTGCTTCGACGGGACGACGTCAGATGGTCAACAACAGTCACGGAATGGTTCCCCCTCCCGATCTCCGCAGACCTCCAGGAAAGCCGCCAGTGAGATGGAGGGACTCGATCGTGGAATATGCCCTACAGTGTTCAAGGACGTATTACCCGATCGTCCTCGCAGCGTCAGCCCTACCGACATTGGACTACGCACGCTCGCGATAGAGAAGAATGGAGGAATTGTGATCCACACGGCAACGGCCGATGAAGATGGATCTTCTAAGTATCTAAGTAAGTAAGTAAGTACTCCGGACTACATCGGACGCCGAACGTGAAATGGGAACACATTAGACACAAGTCGATGTCAGACAAACGATTCAAAAGAAAATTTCAGGTCATCACCCCTCTCGAGCTGTTCGCTAACACGGGAACAGTTACCGAGAAGAAGGTGCGCGTGGTGAAGATGGACGAGGAGCAGTACGCCAAGCTGAACAGGTACAGCTATTACAGAATAGTTCCAGAGTTGCATCCAAACAGTTAGAACAACCGCGATTTGAAAGTGACTAGTATTAACTGATATAAACAAAAAGAGTTTTTTTTTGCTGGAGAAGCAAACATCGGAGGATATGAAAATTGTTTGTTCATTCCAGAAATATCCTCCCTCGCTGCAACCATTCGGCAGCTGTGATGAAGACGAAGACGTTCAAGTTCATCTATGTGAGTGGACAAAGCTCTGAAAAGAGTTCTAAAATCGCGTGCAAAACCTTTTTTTATGTAAAAAATATCTACATAGCGCTGAAGGTTGAAACAATGAGATACCGGGGCCATTTCTCGAAATTATAAAATTTTGTGTAGAATATTTTTTCCAGGACGATCTTCGCTGCTCGCTTCACATCAATGCATGAATTGCATCGTTTAATCCATCGTGACGAGTTTGAAATTCGGTTAAATAATTGGACCAACCATCCTCATTTCACACACGAAATGAAATGACTTCCTATCATGTACCCGAGTTTTAAACTCTGCTGATGAGCCCACTTATAGACCGTAATGCTATAACCCTCTATTCGAACATATCTTATTGTTCTTACATAATTCGTCGACTCCTCGCAATTGGTCTGCCCGTAATGAATAAAATGCCACCATTATTCGAACTTGATTAACGCATCAAAGTAATCGAAAAAAAACTAGATTGTGAGCATCGTATGACGTGCAAGCACAATTGTTGCCCTCAAATTCAGAAATTAATTTGAATGCACTATGAGTGCTCAATAAGCCTAATTGGCTCTCTTTGGGTATGCCTTAAAAGGAACGAAAAAAAACTGAGTTCATGCTCCCCAATGTACTCATTTGGACAGTCGAGTTCCGACACTAGCCCGGTATTTCGTCATCACGATTAGGAATATTCCGAGGTTACTCAGGAGATGTTATCCATCTTTGCGAGGGGTAGACAGACAGTCATCTCTAATAACGACGTCAATGCGAAATCTCAGCGATCCCTCATTACCCTCATTACTAGAACACTCGAAAAACACTCTTGACCAGCAGCAATATTAATCGTTGTATTGTATTCTCTGACGCCCAAATAATAATTGGAATAGTTTAGAAGATCCAGACGTTTTCGTTTAGAAGTGTGCCTAACAAACCACAGAGAAAGCTCGCCCGAGTCAAACGACCAACCTATCAACACGTATTCGCTAATCCCTGCCGCAAATGCGTTGGTGATGAAGGATAATAAAAGTGCAATAATGATAAGGAAGATGAGAAGAGATTGATTGAGTACAAAAAGGATGCGATGCCCATCGACGGGAGAGATCTCTCTTTTCACTGGCTTCTAAAAACTCATCCTTATTACTTTGAGGCATTGAGAGTCTTCTAGTTTGAATAAAATCTGACTATGCTCATCTCCCTTGATTGGTCCCTAAATCTTCGCTTTTACTGTACTATGAAAGTGGGGCAGCAGATGGCCAGTATTGGATTACTCAAAGTTACGAAACAAGGGGTAAGAGAGGAGTGCCTGTCTCCGACACTAGCCTCTTTGTGAGTCACCAGTTATGGAGGCGATTTTAGTTGCGTTCAAAGGAAGAAGAACTTCCTACATATCGGAACATAGATTTGTCTGTAGCAATGGTAATGATGTGAACGCTTCTGAATGAATCATTGGCGTTTTCGAGGTAGATGTATGTATGGTTTGATCTCTTCGTGCAAATTATCATTGTCGATGAATTTCAGCTTTGAATAGGTGGTTCCGAAGCACGAACCTGCCAGGGCGCATATTCTGTCATATTTAAATTATCGTAGGTCCGACACCCCATTTACGACGTCTTTCTGCCCTTTTAGTGCATCCACAAATGTCAGAGAGCGAGTGATAATGGGAGAGCCTCGATGAGGGCGGGTGGTGGTTTGCGCACCCCCCCCCCCCTCCCACAGCATCGAATTGGCCCCACGACAAAGGTCTTTCTCTAGCTCGATCTCGCCGCCGCTCTGTCGGAAGCTGTGCATTCCTCATCTCTCGTTGACCGGCTATAGTAGAGGGTGTGTGAAATGGAGAGACCCGTCACAAGTTAGAGCAGCAGCCGGACAAAGAAAGAGGAGGAGGAGTCTGATCGGACTGTCTGACTGTCTGTGCCCTCTCATCTCTCATCCGTCTCGTGATCCGTATCGATCAGTCAACAGTAAGAAAAGAACTCGTGACAAGCGCTTCCTCTTTTTCATTTCTTCACCCATTAGAAGTTCTATTGTAGTTTCCAGTGCCCTCTCGATCCCTGCGCGATGTTCGCGAATTTACCTCACAAGGGAGATGCGTAACCTCACAGAGCGATAACTGAAAACATCATTAAAATGTTTTATTTCTTAGGCAGCGATTATTGCAGTTTTTGAAAGTTGTTTTGGGTTGCTCCCGGAGTATAGTTTTCACATTTGAACGATGTTTTCAGTTATCGCTCCGTGAGGTTATGCATCTCCCTTGCCAGAACGAAACACGGCTGCGACTCCATAAGTCTAGACTACCGAGTGAAATGATACATGCAAAGGCGCTACCCACTAGGGATGCAAGTTCGGTTTTCGTATTACGACTCTTTCAGCGAGAGATCGGTAATACGGCTGATAAGGGAGAGAGAATTAGAGAAAAAGAGACGCCGTATTACCGAAACCGACGCCGAACGGGCAACCCTACTACCCACTTGCCTCCAACCGAAGAAATTAGACTCTGAAATGGTCGTTCGTGAGCCTAGTCGTGTACTTACTTCTGCATATCTCGAGTTTCATCATATTTGGACCGAAGTAGTCTCTTTTCAGTTTTAGGCCAAATTCCTCTTCCCGTTTTTCTCTGTAAGGCGTTTCATTATTTCATGCCATTTGGACCATCTGGTCAGCAAAAATTCAAGCATCTTCACTCGGCTATAGAAAAGGAAGGGAGAGATCTAATGGCATTCGCATGGCCCTTTATGAATGGGGAATGATCAATTGCCTTGCGAAACATCAAAGGGAAATTATGGGCTTGTTAACGATGCAACATTGCGATGTTGACGAGGACGATCTAGGAAATTTATGCAATCTGATCTCAAAAATCTCGGAAAAGAGGGGAAGTGAAGTTTACGTACACCGAGTTACGAGTTTTTAGCCGAGCTTTTTGGACATGCTTGAAATGAATAAATTGCAACTCTTCTCGTGGAAGTATGTTCTTCATCCGAAATAGGCAGGGATATAAAGCAAATAGTAGTTACAGTGACAGTTTGAGCACATTTATCTAGAGTTCTATTGGGGTCTTCGCCCTCTCTGAGGGATGTATCATACACCGAACTTTCAAAGGACCATGATTGTGCTGATTGAATCTGATTGAATCAACTCAATCATGAGCCCTTTGAGTATAACGAGCGATTTTCTTCAAAATTTTCTTTTTGAGAGTTCTGATGTGGCATTCTATTCCCTTCCCTGAAAAAGTCCGGTCCAATCATCTTGGAAACAGGTCACTCTATCTGGTCCTCTGTAAATAATTAAATAATGTGTAATAAATATCAGCTCGTCTTCGTCGCCGACGGTCATTCCGAGTGCAGACGGGTCTTCGGCGTGTGTCCTGTCGGGGTCAAATTCCATGGAGTGGAGACGAGCAGAAGAAACCTCAAGAGACTGGTATGTAATTGAAACATTTTTTTGGAGTGTATAGCTTACAATTAGATTGATGGTCGGAATATTGGATGACTCATGAGGGGATTGGTTAAAATGGTGCAGGAGGCAGGATGTGTTTCACCCGGTGTAGGTAAGTCGTGTTTGCGCGCTAATATAGATAGTAGATGGCGAAATGGTCGGAATGTTAACGGGCCTATAAAACATTGTGCGAATATCAACTCAGACGAAGTCGATGCCTAAAGTGTGCAAGCGTCATAATCATTTGAAAACAATCTTGCCTATTGCAATGCCCATTCAGAAACGATTGTAGTGCACCAAAACTCGCTGCAGATTTATCTACTAAGTAACTTATAAGTACTATGTACTTATACTTACTTATAAGTACTAAGTACTTATACTTAGTTATAAGTACTACACAGAGCGCAAATTTGCTAGGAGAATGGTTCTCCAAGGTTTCATTTGTTAGAGAACGGTTCTCCACCATCCTCGTTCCCCATACTCTCTCGTTTGCTCACCGAGACGAGAGAGTGTGCAGATCGAGGTGGGTGGAGAACCGTTCTCTAACAAATGAAACCTTGGAGAACCATTCTCCTAGCAAATTTTCTTTCAGTGTACTTATAAGTAAAACCAATTCGATCACTGCAGGCAGCGCCGATGGCTAAGGTCGCCGTATTCAACCACGGCACGATATCCGTCGAGACTATGATCGTGCTCGTCGATATGTCGAGATGGCCGACACATCTGAAACTGAAGGAGAAGATGAAGGAAGTGATGGACGATGGCAAGAAGGTCAAGGAAGAGGAGAAGAAGGCAGGCAAGAGTTCGGTAAGATAAACAGTGATCGAACTCTCTCAGATGTCGACTTCACCATCTATTTTCACAAGTTCAATAGCTATTTGGTCAGAAGACTGAGTATCAAAATGTCGGCATCTAACAGAGTTTGTGCTCTGTGTGGGAACAGTGTTGTGCCACTACATTCGATGGTAATCAATGCTCTACCGCTCAAGTCCATATCTGGACAACTGATTAGGCCACAGATTCGTTTGGAATGAGTCATTGGCCTTGTATATTTCTTGCTGATGAATCTTTGATTCAGCAGTAATGTTCTAATCTCTTATCTACTACCAAATCCGATGCTGAATTATTCTCTACTAACTTACTGCAATACATTTTGCTAGGGAGAGCGACTCGCAGAAACGACAAGGGGATAAAAGTGTGGAAATTGAATGGAACCTCGCCATACGCGATTAGTTAGATGACCTATGTCGGTAGATGAGTCAGAGTTGAGGGTCCCTTCAACTGCGCAACCCATCCCTCGCCGAGAGATGAGTAACAACCCTCTTTTCAACAAGAGACAAAGGGCGGTCAGATGTTCGGAGAAAGACCGGCTGACACATGAGTTATACTTACTGTGCTGTGAGACAAAGACACGAGCGGGAGAAGAGAGTGCACTAGTGATCGAATCGTCAAAGGGTTTTTTTCATATAGACAAGTTGCGCAACCAATATCACTAATTCCTCAATAGAAATGTTTGTGAGAACAGCGCTCAGTTTGTTCTACTTTCACATTTGCTAATGGTGCAATTATTGTCGCCTGACTCCACAGGTTGAGCGGTCAGAATGACAATTCTGACCTCTCCGAATTGCCACTCTGATCGCTCAATATGACTATGAGGGGTCAGGCGACAATAAACTAGAGTTTCAAATTCGGATAATAATTGGGTTAGAACTCTTCATTTCTCACACTCTCTACACCGGTCGATCGGTGAGAGAGTACGTGGAATGAAAAGATCTAATCCACATATTTACCCGAATTTCAAACTCTACAATAAACGCACCATAACTATCTGCCTCAATCATCAGGACGCCACGGAGAAGAAGAGACTCATCGTCGAGAACAGAGGCGAGATGGTGATCTGTACCAAGATTCTGCTCCTGTCACACAACGTAGAGGAGATGTTCAACAAGTCGGAACAACTTTCTGAGGCGATGGATATGGTAGGTATCAGAAAACTACTCAGGTTTTGTTGCTAGCATCCATGCACATTAGGATGGCTAGAAGATCGGACAATTTCAGTCGCCGAACATGAACAGGGAGAATTGGATAGGAATGTCGATGGAACATAGGATGCACCAGTCGATATGACAAAGGCTGTTCAAAAGATAATTCAGGTCATCACTCCTCTCGAAGTGTTCGCCAACACGAGAATGATCACGGAGAAGAAGGTTCAAGTGGTGAAGATGGACGAGGAGCAGTATGACAAGCTCAACAGGTACTACCATTGAGCAAACTTTCTAGAGTTGCAGCAAGACAGTTTGAGAGAAGGACAACCGCGATGTGTAAGTGACAATTGTTGACTGATGTTCAGAAAAAGGCTATTTTTTGGGGAAAGCAGACATCAACGGTTGTGAATGCCCTACTTAGGCCCTATTTGTTCATTCCAGCAACATCCTCCCTCGCTGCGACCACTCGGCAGGAGAGAAGAAGACGAAGACGTTCAAGTTCATCTATGTGAGTGACAAGATTCCGCAAGCGATCTCTCTCCGAAAAGAGACACTGATCGGACTAGTATCTCCTATAATCGAAAATTGGCTCCTAAAATTCCATTGCCCCCAAGTTATTTCACCATCGGAACCCTAATGCGGGAAATTCGTGCGCAAAAGAGTAACTCTTTCGTCTACAGACCTGCGAAAGGAGTGCCCGAAACAATGAGATCCCGATTTCTTTCTTAATTTGCGGTATCTTATGAAGAATAGAAGTGAATTGTTTTCAGGACAATCTTCGCTGCTCGCTCTTCATCAATGTATGAATTGTGTTGTGAAATCACTCGTGACGAACAGAGTTTGAGATTCGGGCAAATAGGATCAGCTCTCTTTATTTCACCACTTTTCGCATGAATTAATGATCAGAACTGACCCAATTATCTTCCCGACTTTCAAACTTTTCCGACATATCTAACAATACACCGTAATATTTTCACACTCTCTTCGAGCATTTCGTATTGCTCTTACAATATCCGCTCGTGACAGTTGCACTGTTTGTCCGTAACGAATAAAATACAGTTATTCATACTCGTATGACGCAACAAAGTAGCTGACAAAGAACAGTTTGTGATCGCATTCGGTACAACGAACAATCTAATGAGGCAGATACTCACAAATACATATGCAAGTATTATTAGGACATATGCTAGTATTATTAAAATAATACTAGCATATGTCCAATTCAGGGTTATGAACACTACAAGAGAGCGTCATACGGGTGCACTACGAGTGCTTTAATTAGCCCTGATTGGCTCTCGTCGTAACTGCCCTAAAAAGAACTGAAAAAAACTGAATTCATGTGTACACAGAGCGCTAACGTCGACATCAAGAGAATTCAACTCTCTTAGAAAATTGGCAAAATAGTGCGCGCATTCAAGAGTGTAGAGAGTTAACTATCTTGAATATAAGAGACTAGCAGTCTTTAGATCTCGACAAGCTAGAGAGTTCAGTCATTCATTCATTCCTTCTTTATTCCGTCAGGGTAATTTACAAGAGTTATAACTGTGAATTGGGGACAAGAGACGGATGTCCGTCGACGTAGTCGAATCGGTGGTTTTGCTTTGGCAGCAAGGGTATGGGGAAGGGGGAGGGGGATCAGAGCCAATTTTAAATAATCGATTCAGGGATAACTGAGATTGGTTGAGAGCGAATTAATTTCTCTGTGTAGTCATCATCGAGAAAACTCAAGTCCAGACTTTTCGAAATCACGTTTAGGAACATTCTGAGGTTATTCAGAAATTTTGTCCATCTTTGCGAGGGGTAGACAGTGACATAGGGGATTATTTCCGGATTAGTTTCAGAGGATCATGTTTCGATGAAGATAATAAGTCTGCAACGCAATCTGCTATACGCCAACGTCAAGTTTTGTGCTCACCCAATCATTAAATATAACATAGATTTCTATTGACGTAAATGGTTAATGATCTCAATAATTAGACACTTGAGTCCTAAACTCAAAGTTGGATTTCTTCAACGAAACGCTGTTATCCACGCACTCATTACTCTGAGGAGGGTGGAGAGAGCAGATTAAATGAGGAAACACTGAGAAAAGAGAAGATAACAACTTCAATGTGCTGTCTGGGAGGGCAGTCTCAGCGATCCCTCATTACTATAAGAATATGTAAACACTCGAAAAATGCTCTTGACTAGCAGCAATACTGATCAAGTTGTAATCTCTGACGCCCGAGCAATAATTGAAATTGTTTAGAAGATCCAGACGTTGTCCATTTTTCGTGTAGAAGTGTGCTGAACGTCTGCAATGAAGGAAATATTTCCAGCCAGCATTGCATGCAGTTTTATAATTCATTTATGGCGTATTCAGTGTAACCGAACCACATCGTTCCACCCCCCATTATGGCATCCAGAAAGGGGTTGATTTTCCAATCTGCCGTTTTTGTGCGGTTGACACCACGAAATCTACTGTAGGAAGGTGATAGACGGCTAGATGTTACTCGAGACGGGGTTGATACAGGTCGACACGCCCCTATCTCCCTTGCGTCTCAACCCCGTCTCGTGTAAAGTGCGCGTTCCCATCACCACCCTGACCTCTCTCCTATTATCGCGGCAGTGAAACTATTGTTGAATGAAAATGCGCAAGTTAAGTCGCATCCAACCCCTTTCTGTCGAAATAGAACGATGTGGAACGGGACCGCTTTCTCCCAGTGAAATGAAATCGCTCGTTTTGAGGGAAAGGAGAGAGATCGTTTCATTCTGAGAGGGCGGTTCCGTCTAGACCAGTGCCACTAAATTCCCCATTATGGTGCATCTCCCACTGACAGCTCTTCCTGGCATAGACAAGGGGGGCGCCACAGCATTCGAAACACAGTCGGCGAGAACGAGTTAGAGAAAGAGAGAGATGACGAGAGAGCGCGCCAAACGTGAGAGCCAGACAACGAGAGACGTTCTTGGCATGGTGCCAAATGGATGCTGTGGGCGCGCAGTGTTATGGTTAGCGCTCTCGTCGGAGTGTTATTGATACCACAAGCGCACACTGGCAACTGTCAACACTTGCGGCTGCGCACAAAGGGACTGTGTTATCCCCATACGTATCCAAGCCGCCGGCCCCGCAGTGCCTACCAAGAATTCTTGGTAGGCACTGCGGGGCCGGCGGCTTTGGACACCTATGGTTATCCCCCCACACCGTTAGCGATGCTCGTTCAGCGATGTTCATACCCGCTGAAAATAACCTTCTTTCCCACTCTCTCTCTGCGCAAGATCAGCTTTAGTCCCGGTCTCTCTGTGAAGATACTGCAAAACTATAGAATCTTTTCATGTCGGTCGTAATATTTCGCATGGAATACACCGAAATGGGCACAAGAGTGTTTAAATATTCTTCTAGTAATGAGGGATCGCTGAGATTGCCCTCACAGACTGCGCATTGGCGTTGTTTTCTTCTCTTTTCTCAGTGTTTCCTCATTTCATCTGCTCTCTCAACATATTGTCATATTGCCGACATAAAGCATATTGTCGAGAGGGAGTCTTTCCAATTACTCACATCCGACCCCTTTCTGGAGGTCAGGAACCATATGTCGACCCCTGTTTTGCACACTTTCTTCGGACAAGGAGGGAGGGCACATTAGAGCGCGGCCGTACCATCTTCTCCCTCGCATCCATCGCTTCTTTGACCACAACAGATGGGTCATTTCTCTCTTTTTTCGTCCCCCCAACCACTCGTCGGGGGTGTTCCTCCTCACTCTCTTCCAGTGATTCATCCGCCTTACCACCATGTTCATGCCCCCTCAAAGTCATGATTCCACGAGGTCTGTGGCGAGACAGTGTAGGAAAACGAGAGGGTCCCGTTCTCTACGGAGACACGTAAGATGTTTCTCAGTGCACAAAGTCATTCGTGCGTCGTACCCCGTTCTCCCAATGGCTCGACGTATTCATCTGTTTTTTTATGCTGCGCAAATTTCATGGGGTGCAAGGTGCAAAACAGTTTTATGCACCCTTTCATAACTTTTTTCCTAGTGAAGCTGAAACTTCCAAACTTGATACAGGGATTGCAAGCCACGTTTGGAACATTTTCTTTTTTGATTGGGGAGATTTCGTTCAGTTTGAGCTGAGTTACACGAGTTTTCCACCTCCAGAGGGTGGAATTCCACCCATGAAATTTGCGCTGCATTAATTTCCAGAATTAGATCAGAAGTGAGAAATTGTTGCTAAACGGAAGGGTCATCCAACTTTCCGTCAGTGAATCATTTCCTTCTTCTACGTTCGTCTCAACTCAAACGATTCCTCACTCTTGATGTTTAGAATATCAGCTATTTCCGATTGTATCCAATTCTGCAACTTCTTCAACCTTTTCCGGCTACAATATGAGGACGTTTATGATTTATAGATGATACCGTTTATTTATAGCTGATTCTTGATACAGGAACGAATGTTAGGAAGACCATACGCCTGATGATAAGAGACATCAATAAATAATGCATTGCAGCAAGCAAAATCGGGATTGAAATCTACGCTCATTTCCACCGATTTTTGCCTCTCCATTTCGCTCCCATTTCCTCCTCTTTCTCCTCATTCAATTACTGCTGTGGATGTCGTTCGTCATCTCATTTCGAGGGCATCTCCATCTTGGAAGCATCTAAATCCACTAAATCTGCTTTGTGAAAGCTCCTCCTCACACCACCATCACCTAATACCCCTTCCTCTCTATTCCCCTCTCATTTCCCTCTCATCTCATTTCAACCACTCCGCCTTTACCCTCTCCTCCCCTTCCCTTTCCCGAGTCCACTCCCTGACGCGGTGCTATATCCATTTTTTTGCCCCAGTTGTCCGTGTGCGGGAAAAGATGGAGTGGACCGATTCCCCTCTCTCCCCCTCTCTCTCCCTCTCTCTCTCTCTCTCTCTCTCTCTCTCTGGACCGACCCCTTCCCCATCTATCCATAGCCGTTCGCCTACCGCGCGTGACCGCCCTAGCGCTTAGACTTGCAAAACATCGCGCTGCATCAGTTCTTAAGCAGAATTCTAGGGTGTCTAACAAAGGATTCCATTTGCTCCATAGGAGTATTGCGAGGGAACCTGCCCCAGTTTACGGAAAATTGCGAATATAACCCTATAGCAAGATGTGTCTAACTCTTGTTTTCGCCCACCAGTAGTAGTACCAGTGGCTCTCTCACATTCCCATACTCTCTCGTTTTCCACTAGTTGCTCACCTATAGGGTAGACTACTAGTGGAAAGTGAGAGAGCGTTGGAAATTGAGAGGGCCACTGGTACTACTACTGGTGGGCGAAAACCAGAGAACCTAGTGTTCCGTTCCATGTCGGACTATTCGCATAACTACAAAATATCTATATGATTTTCAAAAGTCCCACATGTCGAGATGCAGAAAACTCTAAGTCGCAAAGGAAAGCGCGAAGTTGATAGATAGGATCTATGATTTAAAAAAAAGATGAAGGAGTTCCCTGCCAAGCAAAGTAGTAAGCTACTACGCGAGATCTCACCCGGGTTCGCTTCCCGGTGGTGACACCGCCACCGCAGCACCCATTGGGGACGGGGAATTGGTAGTCGTGACTAGATCACGCAGGTAAATAGGTCTGGCGCAAGGTGGACACACCGGACTGAATCTGCCCATTGTAACGCTGGCCTAGCAGTGTTCTCCCGCGAGCCCATCTCGAAGTCGGGAAGTACCTTTACCTTTACCTTTTACTACGCGAGAGCCGTCAAGCCAGCTGTAGCGTGGGATTACGTAAGCCAACCTTTCCCGAGTCATCTAGGACCTTCCGCAAACATAGTTGCTACTAATTTTGACGCCACCTCTACGGGATGGAGTATTTTGCGCGCGCTAACATCTAACTCCGTGTTATTAGTTATTGTCGTTTTGATGTGTTCATTTCAGAGGACTTTACTCGACGCAAATGAATTGGGGATTCGTTTCTAATAAAATGGACTAATTTCGGGGGGGGAATGAATGTGATTTGAAAATCCTTCGTGTTCGGGAAGAAGTGCTTATAATGCACGATAGCTCACTTTTGCCACGCTTCCGTTGCGCTGACTTCGGTGTTCATAGCTGTACGTCAGTGCACTCTCCATTTCCCACGTTATCTCTCTCTCTCTTTTTCTCTCTCTCTCGTCCATTCACCGGTGCGCAGAGTGTGGGAAACGAGAGGCACGTTGATGCACATGAAAACTGAAAGGGACATTATTGACTGATGTGAGAGAGAGTACGGGTGGATGCCCATCGTAATCTTCCCATATTAGATAGTGCAAGAGGGACGACTCGAAAGGGTCTCACGTGATTGCCATTTTGCACTGCTAATTAATGGTGTATGTTTCCATGGTAATAAGTAGTATTAATTAGATGTCCAGTAGGCCTTACGATATTCGATCGATGACGCCTCTCATCAAACCTAAAGAGAGGGGCAAAGTCCAGAAGGGCTCTCTCACCTGCATTCTATCTCTCGCTACTGACCCCTTTCTGGAGGTCACCTGTTCCGTTTTCTTATCTTCCCTCGTTGTAGTTGACTTGCTGTCAATGCACTGTTTCCGACTTCCCACAGTAATAAATTGTGGGAGTTGTCAAATCAAGCGCGTCTGCGTACAAATTTGTCAGAAAGTGCTCAGCGTTGGTTGAATGAGCCTTTGGAATTGCACATGATCTTTCGCCAAGAGAGTTTGACGAACCTTTTCTCGACTTTAATTACCGAGAGTGCTATCAGGGTCATAGTAGTGAACGACTAGACGATAAATATATATAGATAAATAAAATATATAAATAATATAAATAAATATATATATATATATCGGCCGAACGGCTTTCTGATGTTTAAACCATTAAAACGAAGCTGATACCTTCTTTGCACAGATCCCATAACTTTGCGTTCACATCTGTCCACGATCGGAAAGATCCCATTAGTTCTTTGCAATAACGCGCCGGATATCCAATATTAGTACGTCGTCAAGGTGGAAACGTGGAAAAAAAAACGGCTGCTTTACTCGATGCAAGAGAGAAATGAGATGTGATTGTTGAGGCGCTACTGCGAGAAAAAATCATTTGGATCAGGACACCAAGTGGACATGTTTATCTTACCTGTAAGTAACAAGAAATACACGTGGTTTTCTGATCCCAGTGAATATTTAGTGCATGCTATCAGGGTCATAGTAACGAACGAATTGATGATAATTTTTTCGTCCGGACGGATTTCTGATGATTAAACTATTAAAAATAATGGGTCTTTATTTCACATACGCTCGCTTCAGAGGGCGAGAAAGTGAGTGAAACAGTAGGGTTGCCCGTTCGGCGTCGGTTTCGGTAATACGGCGTCTCTTTTTCTCTAATTCTCTCTCCCTTATCAGCCGTATTACCGATCTCTCGCTGATCTCTCGCTGAGAGAGTCGTAATACGAAAACCGAACTTGCATCCCTACTAGACTGGGCTCGTCTAAAAAAGCTAGTGAACACCCGAACACTGTGTGAGGTCGGTCGCCCTCACAGAGTTCCGCGTTGGGGGGTTCTGATGCGCACTTTTCATATTCCTTCCCCCTGAGTGTTTCACATTTCTCCCACTTCTCCTTTTCGCGCCTCACTAATTGGCACAATCTACTGTAGTTGTTCGCTGGAGCACAAATCGTGGGAATTATACATGTCTCTTCATTTTGTCTTCTTACCAATATTATGGATCTTCGTAAAATGCTGACCAATTTCGATTTACTCTTTGCATTTCCTTTTTTGTTCGCTATAAATTTGGTGACGGGTTGAAAGCGCGTGGCAATAAATTCACCTGAATTTCGATACTGCATTATAATAGAGCCACCATTTCAAGGTTTGCCGGCGCATTTCGCTGCAGCGTCATCAGAAATACGCCGATTTGTGTCCTAGATGATAACGTATGTAGCCTAAGCGATTGTACCTAGGAAAGGTGAGCGACTATCGCGATTCTAAAGACGCGGCGAAACGTTCACATCATTCCACAGGCCGGTCAACCATCCAGAAAGGACTTTGGAGTGAGAGAGCGTGTGAAATCAAGAGGGACACACTTTTGCACACTCTCTCGCTCTAACCCTGGTCTGTAGGTTTGGAATTATGTGGGTTTCTTTGCAGCCTCCGTACTACTTAAAAGTTGTGCTAGAGAACGTCACCAATAATTCCCTGGATCTTTTCGTTTTCACACAGTGCATATTTTGCGACAGCTCGCACATGTGCGAATTTGTAGTTCACAAATCAGGTGCATTTCTGGTAGAGATCACATGCAATTGCTGACCGCTCCCTCCACTTTGCAACACTGCGCCAATTTGCATACCGCTTGTGATCTTCTGTTTTTCCGCGTTCCTCTATGACGAAATAGGCGAAAAGGCTGCCGCCCGGCTACGAATGCGCGCTTGGCAAAAAACTGATATGTTTTTGGCCATCGCTGCCTAAATTAGCCGCTCGCAAATTCAGTTAGCGAATGGGCATTTATCGTGCCCGCACGCAATCGCCCCCCTTTTACTGCACGATTTTTTGCCCTGTCAGAATCCTGTCGATTATGACGTCACTGTCTTTTCTATGTTTACCACTATCGTAATCTCTGCGCAGTTACTGCACGCATCTTTTACTGGCAGATGAAAACTACAGAAATGGGCTGGACTCGCTCACTTTTGCATACTGTCACGTACCGGCCCCTTTCGGTATGTTTGTGGAATCAAGTGTTAAATTACTGCTTCACAGAACCCAGGGTCCAATACAGCACTTCAAAACTCCGGTAGGTCATCGCCGTGGGGGTTTGTACATATCTAGTCGTCGGCTCAAAGAACATGCATGTAACATGCTGTATGTCGTTCCTCCTCGTCTAAGAAGAGAGAACGAGGACTCACGGAGGCGGGAACGGGAGGGAACTTTAAACTGGATTAGAAAGCAGGCTGCTCACGCCGAGGGTCTCTCTCTCTTTCTCTCTCTCTCTCTCTCTCTCTCTCTCTCTCTCCCTCCCCTCCTCTCCCCCCACGACTGCCGAAATATCGCTGTGCTCTGCTTTTTGCACTAGCACCACCCCTCTCCTCCCCCTCTCCCCTCCTCCCCCTCGCCCCTCTCGGCACTCCATCTGACCTATGCCTGTCCCATCTATTTTCCCTCTCCCCACCCCTCCTATTTCTCATAAACATTCTCGCAGCCTGCAGAAAGTGTTCCCTATCTGTCTTCCCTATCCTACGAAACATCGAGAAGGGCAACAAAAACAGCGCAAAACAGATTGAGCGGTCGCATACGCGTTTCCCACACGTAGACAATATTTGTGCAGCAGTCAATAAGTAATTCAGTGTTTCACACGACACATATGTTCCCCTCTCGCTCTCTCCGTTAACGTCCTTTGTTCCCACCTCAATTCCCCCCCTCTCACCATTCGACGTGCGCCTCTTCTTCCCTCTTTTCTCGCCCTGTCTCTCTTTCTTGTGAACCCCGTGTTTATGCTGGCGTGAATAGGAAGCGCAGAAAAAAACGGGCAATGATCTCTTCATTTCGCACTCTCTCTAGACCGCGGGATGAGAGAGAGAGAGAGAGATTCGCGCCCGTTTTTCAAATTCCGAATGCATGTTTCTTTCAGGAGCAATGGAAGAGAACGCCCTGGAAGGCGCGATTCCCGAAGTGGTGACCTACTTTAAACGACTTGACAAGCTCGCTGATCTATTGCTGGATGAAATTGAGGAAGAGGTAGGTCTCACAACTAAAATTTTAGAAAACCTTTTAATTTCTCATCTACCGACCGCGAAAAACCTCTGCAAAGACATTCTTACATATTTTCAAGCATATTCAACAGAGTTGTGCCTTCCCTTGCTTGGGTCATCGCGCGTGAGAGATATCGGTGGAACACTGTCTGTTTTCTCAACGTTACAGCACGACTAATAAATTAAAAATGTGTGTGTGGGGTAGGTCACAGAAACGACGAGCCCCCCTTGTCATCTGCCTAAGAGGATTTGCTATCAGATAGGAGTCAAAAGAGAGATAGAGAGAAATGAAAAAAAACGAGAAAAAACAGAGAGGAGAGAAGAGAAACGATGGATAATTGATGAGCAGGCCGGGAGTTCGGATCAGAAAGAGAGACTCGCCTACTGAGAGATGTTTTTTTCCAAAAATCGATTTTTTCCGGAGTGATAGTGTATTCTGAAAGTGTGGGTTATGATTTGTTTTGCTGTTACTTGGAGTTTTGCTGAAAATGTTCCGAGTGTTCAGGGAACAGCGGGAACAACTTCGAGGGAAAAATCTGGAGAAATGGTATTATAGCTAATTTGAGATCAATCAACCAATCAATCATTTATCATGCCAAAGTATGATTGAATTGCAGTAATATGTAGTATTATGGAGCAACATGATATTTACGATGTCACGGCTGTGTGACAAAGACAGTGTGCGAGTGAGATAAGTGCAGTAGGAGATAAAGGTTTTATTTTATTTTTTTATATTTATTTTTACAGTCGCCGACCGGCGCCGTCCACAAGAAGCCCGTCTTCGAAGAAGATGAACTGAACGAGCTCGAACGCTACAACACCGGCCACCCCGACATGTGCAAGCTGGTAAGTAGGGTTCTCTTATTGGTACTTATTGAAATTGAACTCATCACTCGTCTCTCGATTTCACACACTCTCCCGCAGTCGTTTCGGTCTGCATTCCTTTGTTCTCCAAATTTCACAATTCCATTTGATTCCAATAAGAGAACCCTACTGGTAAGGGACTTCAGTCAACACCGATATCTTTTTTTTCTTCGCTACAACACACTTTATCCACATTGATCAAGCAAACAAAGTCGAACAAGTTTCTAACAGTGATTGGGCTGATTAATCGATATCATTGTATCATGATTGTATCATGTCATTATCATTGTATCATGATAATTGATAATTGAATTATCCGCAATGAGTGTCTTCAAATTTCTTTGTAGAGGTTTTTACTTATGAGCTGCTAGAAGAAAATGATGAATCATAAACTAGACCATCATATCTTTCCAGCGTCTTTTGAATGTTGGAGCTAGTACAGCGCCCTAACCGCGCCCGTTCATCGCCCTAACCGCGCCCTTTCAGCGCCGCCTCCGCGCCTTCCTCTACTACCTCGAGGCGGAAATGGCGCGTGCGCCGCTCGTCGAATGGTGGATTGATCAGGAGAAGAACCAAGATGATGTGAAAAGAAATGTGAGCAATCGATTTTTTCCTAAAAATAGTTTTGAAAATTCAAATTCCGAAGATCATCGTCATGGTCAGCATTTTCTGGACAGATAATCTTGTTAAAAGAACGTTTATGTGGACGTATGAACATTCGTGATTTTTTAATTAGTTTTTTCCGGCATGATACATCATGCTTTTCTTTCAGAAGCGCATATTCAAAGATCAGAAGGATGCTCGCTTTATTGGCAGCACGACCAAGGGCCGTGCGGGAACTACCGTCCAATGGGTGGCGATGCGATTGGAGTATGTTGACTATTACTATGTCGTCTGATTGGCACGGTTGTATAAGTACTATATACGGTCACGGTAATTGGGATTTAAACTGTACATTGGGAATTACGTATATTGAGAAGATTTGTGAGGTGAAAATTATCTTAATGCTTTGCAAAAGCATAATATCAGGCGAGGTCCATGTTGTAGTGAAGCGCAGGGGTTCCACACCGCTTTACCCAGTATCATCGAGGCCCTTTTTAGTGCCTGCTCAAAGTATACAATTGTCGAAATGTAAAGATTAAAAAAATAAAATTTATATTTTTCCAGACTAGTCAATTTCACCGTTCGCGAGGAAGCGATGGAACGGCACAGCCATCTCTCCCCAAAGCAACAGCACGCCGTGTTCCTGGCATGGGTGGGTGAACCAACCAGGGCACCCCACCCCCCTCCCCCAACACTGACATAATGGAATAGAATGTAGAAAATATATTCTTCCACAGATATTGATCAACTTAATGAATAATTTTTGGTCTTTGTCAGGTGGGCGAGCAGGACTTCGTGGAGGCACCGTATCTACTCGAGTGCTACCGTACCAAACCAGAGCTGTGCTTGGAGGAGGAGGAAAGGATTATTGAAGTTTACACATTATCCTGGGCTTTAGGAGTGATGAGAAGCAACTGATCCCTGTCTCATCGAACTACGATTGTGATGCTGGAGGAGACGGGTTTTCTCTCTTTTTTTCCGGGGCTGGGCGTAGATATTGAATGCATTATCTACAAAAGCGCATTGAAAAGTGCAATTTTCCGCGCATGTAAAACATGCTGAAAATAGACTACCTTTATTTTTAAAAATATACTATTGCCAGGTTGCTACACCCGGCAAACCGTATTCGATATGCACGGGAGATGAAAACGAAGAGATCTTGCCGCAACCTGCAACGAGTATTTTCAAGGCGCACGAAAACGTGATCCTCAAACAGAAGTGAGTTAATATATCACAGTTTTGAAATGGCGAGTCCCAATCTCACCGTTGTTGCTCGCTTCACATGGGGTTGAAGCACTTGCCAGACGAAGTGATTCGAACCCCATATTTTAAAATAACATCACTTATGTATGTCAAAACGGTGCGCAAAATAGGAAGAAATACACAAAACTTTCTCGCCATCCGATCTTCGACTCCTACATTCATTTTTTATGAGATTTTATCTCATTTAAAAATATTTGTCTAATTCTTTTTGTTATAGGTTGCGCCTGGCCGAAGCCGAGAAGGCTGAGCTCAAGCGTCAGCTTTCACAGGCGATGATGGAGAAATGGTATACCATTCACTGCTCATTTCCAAATTATTGGGATTTATCCACAACTGAAGATCAATAGTTATGGATAGTTTGAGATGAGTCATTTAAGACTGCTGAAACGTAACTAACGTAATGACAAGTTCGAAACAGTCTTTTCTACCCGAGTGACTCGGAAACAAGTGAAACAAATGCGATATTGTTGAACCCCCCACTAATTGTTTGCACAACCGATAGGCAAGTGTCACCCAGGAAATTAATCTATTATAATTAGGGAATTAGGAATCGAATTAGGAATTAATGGGAATTAATTCCCTCAATATTTCTATTTACAATTCGAAATAATTCTTAATTAATTGAATTAATTCATCTGGGAATTCCTTAATGGGAATTAGGGAACTAGTCTACGGATCCAGAGGTCTTGCCTACCGAACGTTTCCTTTAGAATTCGAATCGCTTAGGTTGGAAATCGTCGCTCGGTAGCCTAGACTTCTTCATGCGAAGAATTAGACCATATTTACATTTAATCAACTGTATCAGCTGGGTGAGGGTGTTAATTCAGCTGGGTTGCCATGATAGTTCTCCATTGCCTGTGATCGTGTCTTAGACCTTAGACCTTTTTAGACCATATGTAATCGTTATTTCCAGTGACACGCCTACTCATCCATCCGCTTTCTTCTCTGATGGACGTTCATCCTCGGGCAACTCGCGGTATGATCAAGGATTTAACTAATTTGAATTTTAAAATTTTAAAAATTCATTTTAAATAATTATTTTAGTACTTCGTCCTCATCCCGCCGCAACTCATTCCACCCGGGGTCGCCCTTTGTAAGCCCGGTGTAAGTCAGTTATCGTTAAGTTAAGTACTACATGACTAACTCGCTTTTTGACTGGCAATTTGCCAACTGGTGTTCAGAGTTATTAATGCTACTTGTTCAGCACGTCCAAACCAACGACGCCCGACTCTGGAGTGTCTGTCTCTTCCACCGTCTCTCAGACAGAGACACCCGCGGGCTGCTCTTACTGGTACGATTTCTTTCATGCATCCTGATGTTCTTACCTGAATCGATTCAAATTAATTTTCTGTATCTTTTGATCGCTTCAGGACTCCACCATCACCTGGCAAGCCGACTGCTGTGGCGGCGCTGGCGCCACGCGCCGCGAGCCCGCCGGTGTTCGCGCCAGGATGGCGTGATAATGAATGCTGGCGCCCGGCTCCGGCGTTAGCGTTGGCTCTGGCGCCATCGATCATTGCCAGAAGAGACTCGGGGATGAACGGAGTTGAGCAAAATCGTAATCAACATTCGGACGCACAGTGAGTGCTCTCACAGCTCAATAAAACAGCTTTTAAACTTCATCTTCTTGAGATATGGAAGTCATAGGAGGGGAATAAATAATTTTCGTCACATCCAGTTTTAAGTCGTGTTTAACTGTCGTTACAGGAGTTGGAAGCATTTGAAAAATTTTTTTTAATGAATTAAAAAAATAGTTTAGACCGCGCATCACCGCGACTACTGCAGCGTTCCTTCTCACCGATCTCTCTTCGAGAGATGCCCCGATGCACGAGCTGCTGGAAATACAAAAGCAACTCGAGGGACAGAAGTGAATGCTGTTTTCAATTCCATGAATACTATAACAATTCTACATTTTTTCAAAGAAATTCAGTCGCACTCCCTATTCAATCAGCTCATTTATTAAATCAGGCGATATTCGCTTATATGAGGAGTTTTCATAAATGGAATGTCTCCAGTTTACATCCTTCATCGAAAAAAATGGATATAATAATGTTTATCATGTTTATCTTTACGGTTAGGATATCGCATAATCGGTAGCTAAACGAGGCATGACTTATTACTCGTTTAGCTACCGATTATGCGATATCATAACCTTACATGCATGATAAACATTATTATATCCATTTTTTTGATTAAGTTGTGTGTTTGAGACTCGGTCACACGGTGCGCGCTCTTCACTCGCGTGTTCGGTACCTGCTCAGTGTGAAGCAAGCGGAAGAGGCGGAGAGGAAGGCGAAGATCGCTGCCATATTGATGGAAAGCCATACCTACTCGGAGGATGAGGACGACAATAGGTGGGGCGAAATTTAAGCACGTGATTTGTTTGCGACTTAAAAATTTTTTTCGTTTTAGGACAACAAATGCTGAACCAATAATATAGTTTATGGATGGTCCTTGTCTTACCCATGCTTTGAAACATACCTGTGGACGACCATAGGTGGGGCGGCTTTTTCCAGCACAATGATGATAATTAAAAATTGGGGTGACTTTTAGGTAAATTATATTATGTTTGTTTACGCCAGGGTCTATCCGTTTTTACAACAACAACAAATCTCTAAACATTTCATATTCCTTCAGACCCGCTCCCCTCCTCGTCTTCATCAGTCCAACACCGCTTCCGAAGGCAGTCGAACCGCTCGAGATCATTGAGGGAGATGAGGCTGCTCCAATCGAGATCGACTCGGACTCGGTATGTCATTTATCGTTCTATTCTATATTCCGCGATATAGTTAAAGGTGGTGTCCCACGAACTTTTGATCAACTGAGTTCTCACTGTCGGGTTATGGTAATCGGTTTCCCGATAACATCCCCGCAACCCACATGTTCAGCCGACAATTTTGAACAAAGTTATTCGCTTTTGGCTCTGTGCCAAACTGACCCTGACGCGCAGGGATTCAACAATGATAGGGAGGGATAAGGGGGAACGAGGAGAAAGTGACCGCGCCATTGAAACTTATGTGATGAGGAATGAGGGAGCAGGAGATTCGCGATATTACAATTATAAAATGATACGAACACACAAAAAGTCAAAATGGTACTTCCTGTGTTTACCAAAGCGAGAGAGCGGGCAAAAGTGAGAGGGTAGACATATTGGGGATTTTCATTATGTTTAAAAAAATGAAAATCACTCTTATAAGGAGTCATCCTACTCCGTCTCAACATGCTTCACGTGCTCGCCCTCCACTACGCCTTTTCACTGGTATGACTCTTCCCTCCCTTCAGAATCTACTGTTCAAAGTGGAGAAACAATCTTACTAGTCTACATAGAGAACGATACCTTTAGCTCTTTCTCTTGAAAAGACATGATCCGTGTAAACTAAATTATAGTTGAGAATGATCATGTCACATCTTCACCAGGGGTGCCCATCTGACGTGATAGTTCGTCATTCTTTTTTTTCCAGCCACGCTTCGGCCGCAGACAGTGCCGACGCGCCCATTCTCATCGACGACAGCGATGAGGAGATGGAGGAGGATCGCTCCACGAGTGATAAGATTGCAATTCCTTCTGCGTCGCTTGCTTCAGCGCCAGTTCCAAGTTCTTCTGCTGATAACGGTAAAGGCGTTACCTTGTCAATGTTTTTTCCACCGACGGTGCACCCGCCGGTGGAAAAAAACACCGACGGTGTACCGTCGAGATAACCCCTATGGAACCAGATCCCTGGTGGAAAACAAAGAAGCAAGTATTATAAATTCACAAACACTCATACAAAATAATAAAACGTTTTGCTCCTAAACAACACATACGGCTGCGAGAGAGCATGGTAAAGCGAGAGACGCGCCGAGGTATAGAAAGAGAGTACACCACCAGTAGTTCATTTTATGAACGCATCGTTTTAAATGTGTACTACATTGCAGAGCCAGGGGACGAGTATCTAGAGGAGGACGAAGTGGTGAGGGACGTTGATCATGAGGAAGAAGTCAGGGATGACGAGGAGCCTGAAGAAGATGTTGAGCTACCCGAGTCCATCGTCGGAGTGCCCTTGTGCAAGTTTGAGAAGAGGGAAGCGAGGTGAGCTGAATTCAGTAGAATTATACTTGAGGAAGGCGACTTTTTTTGGATACACAGAGCGCGAAGTCTCCAGCTTTCCTTACTCTGGAGATGTTGTCTCCTGCTGAAAGAGCATGAGAAATCGTGAGATGGAGACATCAGTTCTCCTAATAACTCGAGATGTGAACACTCCAGAGTAAGGAAAGCTGGAGACTTCGATCTATGAGTAATATTTATTACACAAAAAAGTACGATAACTTTCAGACCGCCGACCATTCCGCGCTGCGCTTCTCCAGTCGTTGACTACTCCCGCTATAATCGTGAATATTCTGGCACGGCTACTGTAGGCGCCCTCCCCGTGCCTCACAAGCGGCAAGACTCCCGGTACCCTGACCACTCTAGGTACCCTAACCATTCCCGGTACCCTAACCACTCCAGGTACCCTGACCACTCCAGGTACCCTAACCATTCCCGGTACCCTAACCACTCCCGATACCCTGACCACTCCAGGAACCCTGACCACTCCAGGTACCCTAACCACTCCCGGTACCCTGACCATTCCCGGTACCCTAACCACTCCCGGTACCCTAACCACTCCGTTTATGAAACGGCGCGTAACGCACCCGTGTGTTCCCGAGATCACCGATCGGATTATAACGCTAAAAGACGCAGACTTAGGGATCCGAGACAGCATTAGATGCATATATTTCTCAGATTCATATACTTCAACGATCACGAACTACTTTCCTTTCCCGGTATTTGATGAAAGAAGAGTCTTTATTTGATCATCGATTTATTATGTATTTTTCGGCCTTCGAGAAATCACGTGGAAAGATTCGTTTCTTCTTGTTCTCATTTATTTTGTAGTTTGATTAATGACACTATATTCTGTTTTATAGCGATTGCACTCACGACTTAATCGTTCATAATTCCTTTGACCTCCATATCTCAAGAACAAATTCCCCGAGCGGTCTCATTTCCCATTGATGCTATGCATGCCAACCTATGTACTCTAATTACAATGTAATGTAACCTAATTATGTATACAGTTTATTTCAAGAAGAAGGAATAAAATTCTATCCCTAACTCAATTGAACATTCTCGCTCTGCAGCCAATAACAATTGCGCCCCGCCGAACAACACATACGCGACGCTTCTGGTCGTGCGCGTCGCGCCTGCCGTTTGCGAAAGACCCCCTCTCTCTATGAATGCACAGCTGGGAATTCGAAACTATACTGACAACTGCGTTTCGAGATTACTTGTTTACCCTCTTTTTTACGCGCTCTTATTTTTTTGGCGTATTTTAGGGCTTTCGCAGGAATAAAAATGATGTTTTGACTTTCCCCATACCATATATTTACGAGATGTTGTTGACATCTAATGGAGTTATTTGTGCCAGCCATCGACCAATTCTAGGCACATTTTCGAAACGCTAGCGATAAACACTAGTACACTATTGTTCGCATATTGATCATGTTTCATAAAACTTCTCGTTCTCTTTCTCCTCTCTCCTTTGTTGTTTTCCCGTCGCTCTACTCTCTATCTCTTTCTCTGCTGCACCCGAATAAAATATGCGAGAAGCGAAACCAAACGCTCTTTTCTATCTCTTCCCCCTATCTTTTCAAGTTTTGGCCTATTTGATCAGCGCATGTGAAACGACAATTATAGAGCGCTTATGTTCTCATCTCCTTTTCCAAAGGGCAGAATTTATCTTGTTTTTTTTCTCGTTGCGATATGGCACATTTCAATTGTTGGCTCTCCAACGTTGGCTTTGCAATAATTCATCGGTGATTCTCTACTCGTTGTTGCATTTTTCGCGGGCGTACCCAATTAATGTTGAAAAAAGAAACATTTCGGACTGATGTCCAAACCGTCATCTTCTCATCGCCGAGTCTCGTCGTGGATGCAGTGGTGGGAGCTGGATGTGCATCTAACGCCTGGAGATCTCGTCGAGTTCTCGTCAGTTTCACATATTGTCCTAGAGAGTCGCTGCAAAATGAGAAATGCAGGTAAATATGGTAAAAAACAGCACACAAATGGACATGTTTTCATTTTGCCCATAACTTGGCTAGCCGGATTTTCGAAATAACCCATTAATATTTCACGCCACTATGTTTCATATATTTCCTTTTCAGGCGAGGCGTTTACAAGGTATGTCTTCTTTTTCTTACGCTCGACATTATTGATAGAACTCGTTAACGTTCCTTGCTTGATATCTCGTGGTGAGAGAGGATCTAAGAGAAATCGAGATGGGGAGAGACCACGTGTTCAGACACTAGGTAATGCAGAGAGTGATAGTGATCTTTGTTTCTGAAGTAGTAATGTTTTCAAAGTGTTTGAGAATCATAGAGTGCTTTCAGATGCTTTCAGTTACCCTAGAAATGGCAATTGTTAGTTCTAACTAATGCGAGATGTAAAAGAAATTTTCACAGCACTGGGCAGTGTTCGAGCAAACGTTTAACGGAGAGGCCTACGTCATTCACTATTGGAACGAAGATGGTAAGTGCGCTCTGCTGAGACAATTTCAGTTTGCATTAGAAATAACGATAGGTTGCGTAAGAGGCAAATCACTCCTCACTTTTCTCATTTTTCGCAATCTCTCACTGCTGGAGCTGTGCATTTACCTCTTACGCATACTTTCGCTTACTTATTTCTCGAAGTATATTTTGCATAAATGTGCACAAAGTGGGGCATATTTTCCACACTCTCTGGATCGGTCAGAGAATGTGAGATTTGGGATACGCAATATCAAATTGTTGCACATGGAACTCCTGGAGGGCTTTGTGATGTGATATTCTTGATTTAGTTTATATACGCAAAATTATAGATGAAGAGGAAACGCAAAGCAGCAGGAATCCACGCATTTTCGGGAGTATTTGTGAGATCATCGGAGATGTTCAGGTAAATTTCTTTGAACAAAATGGTGCCGCGAAAGTGGCGCCTAAATTCAGAATAGAGTTCTCAAAAAAAATAGAGTTCTCGCACATAACGTTCTTTTGATTTCCCCTTTGTCGGGTTGCATGTGGCCCACCCAGGATTGATATTGTGAACTATTACATCATATAAGACCTTTATGATGCTGTGGTTAGGAACGCTCCTGGAACCTATTACAGTTTGAGCGTGTAAGAATTATTCGAATCCTGGTATCCTGGTGGAGGCAAGGGGAAATCAAAATGAGTTTAAAAAACAACAACTTCATGCAGGTGCGGAGGGACACGCTGGCCGCAGTCGCAAAAGGCTGCCTGTGCCGTATCAACAACAAGCTGGACATGCAGTGAGCGATTTGGGTTGAACATGAATTACTTGTGATATATCTTCAATTTTTAACGGATGGTCATTGCCATCCACTTCCTTTTCATACGAATGATTTATCTTGCAGACACACATCCTTCACCCCTGAGGAGATTGTGAGCAGGGCCCGAGGACAGGTTAGATTAAGAATTGCTGTAGACGGTAGATAGGCATTGGAGATGCACTGATGAAATCAATAAGCACCCAGAAATCAAAAACAGCCGGAAATCAGAGAGAGACAACGATTCCCGTTTCTGCTCTTTGAAATCCGTTTACTATCTGGCCGGAATCCAGGACAAATTCAAATTTACCGCCATGCTTTTTTTCTCTGCGTATCACTCTCTATTACAAATTCTATTACAAATTCACAAACACTCCAAAATAAAAAAAACTTTCGGCGGGTAACCAGACATTCCGCTGGCGAGAGATCACGACAAAAATAGAGACACGCCGAGAAAGAGAGTACACCACCAGTAGGACATTTCAAAAACGGATCATTTTAAATTTGTAATACCTCCTCTCCCGAAACAAATTCTCAACTTCTCTGCGATCGCTCTCTCACATCCATGTACTATCTTCCCTGAGCGTCTCGGTTTTCCACTATCTCCGTTCCCATCTTCGCCTCTCTCCTCTGGTTTCTCTCCACCAGTAGTACCACTAGTATCTCCACTAGTTGCTCACATATAGGGTATACTACTAGTGCGCCACTGGTGGTACTACTGGTGGCCGCATCGTACAGGTGCTACTACTAGTGGAATCGAGCAATATGAATGTGCTTTATCAATCGAATTTTGCAATTATACGATACAATAGTGATGGTACGATGGCTAGTAGAGCTTCTATATGAGGTCAATATCCTTCTTCAGGCGAATAGAAAGCTCTTCTTCAATAGCAGCGAAAATAATCAGCCATATCATCTATATTCTCCTCTATGTCTCCAGAAACGTTAGAGCAGCCTCTGAAAGGCACATTTGAAACAAAAAGGACTAGCCTGCACTCAGTGGACGTAGAACCAACTCACATTCTTATCGAAGACACTCTTGATCAAATGGAGTATCCCAATATTAGGCAGCGAGACAGCAATAAATAGACGTGATAATCGATAAACCAGCCAAACAATTGAAGAAAACGTTGAAATGTGCAATTCCGCACTAGCGCACTTCTCGAGCGCGCCAGCTGAACTGGTGGTACTACTAGTGGATGCAACTGGTGGTACCACTGGTGAGATGAGTCTACGATATGCCCGCCTCAGCAACTGGTGGTACTACTCGTAGAAGCCGCTGCACTAGTGGTACTACTGGTAGAGAGAAACCAGAGTCTCTAAGCACAAAAATGGCCCTTCCAGTCTCATGTTGCCTAGCATGTGTATAAAATTAGCCAATAAGCAAGGACGCCAAGAATTTTTGATTACTGAACATTTATACCACAATTCAATTCGTAATTGATGGAGAAGTAAGAAGTGTGTGGGTTTCATCATATCTTCATGATCAATCTCGCTACCACTCTGTTGGTTGATGATTTGAAGATGAGACGAGACGAAGACCAACGTCGGTGTCAGGTTTGAACACAATGAGGGGATGATGGTCGGTGCGAAGAGCGTGGTGCTCTACTGTAAGCTAATAGTGGCGAGGCTCCACTCTAAGCATCTCCATCAAGCGCGTTACTATAGAATTAATAGTGCAGTATCAACTCCATATTCCCAAAGCGAGAGGTATCTAGCGACATCTCAATGTCCTCTGCAAGTTTGAATATCGTTAGGTTTCGAATAACTTTTTGATTTACCTGATTTATAATGTAGAGGTAGTTGATCGAACGTGAACATGCCGATACTTATCCGACAAGTGAAGGATTCTGAATTATATAGCTTACGACCGAGAACGCTAACAACTTATTAATACCGCTAAAAAGATTACGTCGATGGTAATGTCAGTGAGGCGAGGGAAAATTCTCAACGACAACCCAACTTTGACGCAGCGTACCTTGTATAGCATTTCGTCGCGATTAGCCTAACAAATGCAACATCAACAATATTCTTGACTGCGGTAAAAAGAACAAACCTTTTTCCAACCGTAGATGATCCATTTTGAAAGTAGATATTGAGAAAAAACGTAATGTAGATACGTAGAACTTGAATATGCGGCTAACTTACACGCACACGGTTTCTTTTATAGCCCAGCGCAAAACTCTCAAGGCGTTTGCATTAGAATCGGGCGAGAAATAGCGTGGGAATTAGAGAAAGACAGAGAGAAAGAACGAGAGAAATCTCTTCTCTCTATCTACTCGCACATCCGAGGCGAGATTGTACATAGATGCGACAGGGCGATGGCGGGTAAAGGGAGAACTTGAATTTGAACCTGAAGAGGAAATAGTGCGGCAAAAAGAGAGATACCCAGAGAAATCAAGACGACCAATTTGAATTTCGCCTCGATCCAGGCGATAATCCATGGAAGTGAATACGAAATTCAATATTTAAAATATGCAATCCAGATCGGAAACGCAACCCGCTACCATCTCATGTACAACAACTGCGAACACTTCGCCAACTGGTGCAGATATGGAGAGGAGAAGTCACAGCAGGTCGAACCTCATCGGTTTTTCAGTTTGCAATAAAAATGAATGAAAACTGCATACACGGGCATCTGTCGTAGATTTGTTTTACAAATTTCTTTATTCATATTGACTATTGTGATCTTTGTTGTGTTATTATAACTTGAGCATCATTTTCAGGTGTCAGACCTTTTGCCTGAATTTTATCTCACTTGTAATTAAAATAGAGTTCCAACATGACTTTGCATACAATGAATTGTCTTTGTGCAGGTGTCCAACGTTATGGCTGCAGATTTTCTTCTTTGAGACGAAAATATAGCTCCTAATTTCTGAAAATATAGTTCCTAATTAAAGTTCCTAAAAATATAATTCCTAATTTCTGAAAATATAGTTCCTAATTAAAGTTCCTAAAAATATAATTCCTAATTTCTGAAAATATAGTTCCTAATTAAAGTTCCTAAAAATATAGTTCAGGTCTCCAACGTGGTGGCTGCGGTCGGAACTGGCGTGGTGGCAGTTGGCATTGCGGCCATTGCTTTCTCCGTTGTTTCTCTCATGTTCGGAGACAGTGGAGAGGAGCGAGCAAGAAGGCAACGGGAACGAAGAGGGGAGTAGTAATTAGATAAGACTAATTAGCTAAGACTAATTAACATATTGTAATTACTTTGCTAAATTGTTAATGTATTAACACATCGCAAATATAATGTATTGATAATGTATTGTACTGGTTGTAAGATTTTCGAGAGTAATGACATAATATGGATATTACTTGCATTACACGTATGTTATTGTGGGGAGACGGTACTCCAGAATTGCATAATTATTAATTTTTTTGGAGAAGGGTCTATATTAGGCTGATATGTGGATTGGCCCAGGACTCCTGCAGTTGGACAAAATACATGTCTGTCTCCACGGTGACTGGAAGTGAGCGATGCTCTCTTTGCCGGTTCTCGTCTCTCTGAAATACGATTCATAATTAGACTACTTTCATAATCCTAAGACGTTATGAATCGATACTTAGAGAATAAAACAAAAAATGTTTTCAAAATATGTTAATTTAATTATCAGATTCACCTTGCACAGAACTCGAGCTAGTGGATGGATGTCCCTGAACAATTTGAAAAAATTACAATGCATTCACAAAAATGCAGCTTTCTTTTTTTCTTTATTCCGTCAGGGAGGATTGGGTGGCATGATTTGGGTTGTTGCGGGGCAAGAGACGGATGTCCGTCGACATGGTCGAATCGTTTTTTGCTTGGCAGCAAGGGTTTTGTGTGTGTGGGGGGGTGGGAGAAGGAGTGTGAGGGTGAAAATGGTACAGACTTACTTACTGACTCAGACTTAGCTTACTTGAATTCTTTGAGTATTCGGGCATTGCCAGTGAGAACGGAGGAAAAGTATGACAACACGATACTGAAATATGGCTCATAAATTATTCTGGAAAATAATAAAAATCCGGATTGGAATTGACCATACCCAGGCTATTTTTCTGACTCTCTTCATCTTAAAAACTGTAGTACACATATCTCGTCCAACCGGCCGTAATGCGAATAGCTTGTATCCCTAATGTCTCGCATGCTTTATCGCCCATCATTTCTGTGTTTAGCAGCGGAACGGTTTTATATTGAACAAGCGATAGTTGATTTACAATTAGTAGGATTTAGAGTTGACCACTCGAAAAGTCGAAACAAAGCGTTTCGACTCCGTTCCGGAACAGTTCTTTGTTTTTTTTTGTTGCTAATATTCCATTGTTCTCGAACAAAGGATATTTCGAGTGGTCAACCCTAGTAGGATTCCTTATCACTCACATGACACTGCCGAGGTCGAACATTGCGTATGCGATGTTTCGCGATAGTCGCCACTCTGTCGGACCGTATCTGACAAAAAATATGAATACAACATTCTAAATAAAATAAATTTATTTGAAAATAATTTAAATTAAATAAATTAAAATTAATTTAAATAAAATAAATTTATATATATGAAATACAGTCCTGGTTGTTTCCCCAGTGAAAACTATCCGGCCCGGCCGGGCCCGGACGGGCCCAAGCGGGCCCACGCAATTTGTGGCTCGAGTAGAAAGAAATTTGAGAAATTTGAGAAATTTTAACGAATTAAAAAATACTAAAATAAGTAATTAATATTTTTGTTGACACTTACCGATAGCTAATGACTTAAGCTCGTTCACTGCACAGAGTTTGTCTCAAAATTCTTTCTACTCGAGCCACAAATTGCGTGGGCCCGCTTGGGCCCATCCGGGCCCGGCCGGGCCGGAAAGTTTTCACTGGGGAAACAACCAGGACTGTATGCCGCATTTTCCTGTGCTTTCGATGTACGAGGCAATTTTAGAAATTAAAAATAAAGTTGACATACATTTTCCAGCCGAATCCAGCGAATGCGATGGTACTGGATACAGCTGCTGGAAGTGATACTCTGCGCATGAACTGAAAGGATCTTTAGTATGATGTGTAGCGCGTTGCTAAATTCCAAAGTATGAAGCGGAATTCTATTTTAGATTTTGGCTCCGGAAGAATCATTTCTCTATCGATTTTTTTGCAATAAACTTTCCAGCAGTAACCTATGTTACCAATTCGCTTGCGCAGCATTTGTGCTACACGTATGTTTAGCCCCCCCCCAGACTTTCGAGATCTCGAAACTCACCGATGTCACCGATGTCATTATGAAATCAGAGATAAATTGAAAAATTGAGGTTCACGGTGTTTTAAAATATCCTTCTCCGACATCCACGTGTCAAACTTGCAGAAGGTGTGTATTTAAAATAAAATGAGTTTAGAGATCTTGAAACTCTAATTATTCTGTTCTTTCTCTCGCCCCCTACGTATGGTTGCAGTAGTGTGGTGGTGTGTGGAGTGCAGTTCTAGTTTTACCATTTTGTTCAATTGCGATACAGTTACAAACGTGGAAAATATTTGTCTCGCTTGGTACTTCAATGAAATTTGCTGCACACCCCGTAACTGTGTGTAGTGCAATGAAAAACATCGGTATCTTCATTTCGCACACACTCTCATTCATGGACCGGTGAAATGGTGAAATGAGGAGACCGTTGTTTCACATCTCTTACTCTACACAGAGCACAAATTTGCTCGGAAAACGGTTCTCCAAGGGTTCGTTTCTTAGCATACGGTTCTCCAACCTCGCTCTCTAAAACTAAAGCACCGCGCTTACTATGAGTATCATATGAGTCATATGAGTATGCGGAACGAGGAGTGTGGCGAATCGTATCCTAAGAAATGAAAACCTGGAGAATCTTTCTCCCAGTAAATTCGATAATTGTGTGGTATAGAGCGCAAAGTGCCTGTGTCGGTATCTGGTGAGCCCACTCTCTGAGAAAGCGCGTGAAACTTGAAGATTGTACTTTCTAGTTCTAAGAAAGATCACGAATGAGTAAAGATTGGTAGTGGTGTAACCACGAAGGTAACTATATCCGAAAAAGAGATTGGGCCCTCCCGATTGAACTGGCCTATTATGCGCTGGCCTTAACAGTAGCAAGAAGATCAACTGGGCAAATCGCGTACGAAACATGGACGAATCTCGATGGACTAGAGCCCTAACAGTTTGGATACCTTATGCCCGTTTTTTTGTTTCTTTTCTTCAACTCTACATATGACAGAAGATTGAAGAAAACGTACCGCCATTACTTCAACATTTTCGCGTACTTGAAAAGTTCGCGCTACTGAATACAATTCGATGGTAGCGCCTGGAAACAGAGGATTAAAATAAATAAATATATATATATATATATATATATATAAATAGATCTGATGGTACCTTGAACGACTCGTGTTGCATGGCTACAGCAAGAATGAATATACTTACTATTGAGTGTATCCTACTGACCTATGACATCTAGTGTATGATACACTTACAAATCTCTCGTTTTCGCACGCTCTCTCGACGCGCGAATTCACTCAATATTGGTACACTGGGTGTTTCATCTCAGTGTATTCATTCTCCGCGTATAATTTCTTTACAGCGACAATCACTCTACACAGAGAGAAAACATACTAGGAATACGACATCAAGTTGGCACTCCTACTAATATATAAGTAGGGCCTACTAAGGCCCTACTTATATATTAGTAGGCCTTACTTATATATTAGTAGGCGTGCCAACTTGATGTCGTATTCCTAGTATGTTTTCTCTGTGTGTAGTTATCAATAAAAGGAAATTACCAGCGGTGATCGTTTCCAGCAGACGTATGTTGACGAGGTACGTACGAATGAACACCTGGAGAGAATTATTTCTCAATTTTTTCTAGAAATTATTAGTTTTTTTTTCACAAATCCTTGTTTTGCTCTAATATTCGGTAGCGCGAAAATGTTTTTAGAGTAATAATTGCCACTCACAACGAGGCTTATAATGAGCATGATGCCAGCAAAGGCGTAGTTTGTGGTATTTGAAATGACTTCTAAAATGCGTTTTTATTAGAAAAAATGGTTAATGATTATCGTATTAGGTACTTCTAGAGTTTGAAATTCGGGTAAATAGTTGAATTAGCCCTCTTCATTCCACACACTCTCTCACCGGTCGATTGATGATGTGTGCGAAATGAAGAGTGCTAATTCAATTATTTACCCGAATTTAAAACTCTAGGTACTTCATTACCGGTGTAGCACAGCCAGGCAGTCATAACTGCAGGAATTATGTTAGTTGCCTCGGCCAAGATCAGCACCTGTACATTTTCTCGTTAATATTAGTAAAAAAATAATTGGCGGTTTAAAACGCGTTCTCTGTAAGAGCGCAGTGAAACGCGTTCTCTGTAAGAGCGCAGTGAAACGCGTTCTCTGTAAGAGCGCAGTGAAACGCGTTCTCTGTAAGAGCGCAGTGAAACGCGTTCTCTGTAAGAGCGCAGTTTTTATTCTCATTTTTTTATTTTGCTATCGTGTTATATATCATTCGAAAGAGCATCAAAAGTTATGTATAAATCCATAATTTCATGGGAATTGAACTAGTTAGAGCGAAAATCTGGTATTGCATTCCAAGATATTTGACGTTTCTGTGAAACTTTATTTTGAATAAAATGGTTCCCATGATTTGCACCCCGTGGATCCGCCATATATTATGTATTTTCTATCGTAGAATCAATTGAAATAAACAAAAGTCAATATTTCGATTGTGAAAGTACTTCCATATTCACTAGACTGTGACCACTCGGAGAAAAGACTTAATCACAAAGTGTATGGAAAACTTTTTTCCAGACATTTATACTGAACCGCATGTATTCCATTCGATAAAAGCATTAAAAGTTACACATGGTCTTTTGTTTTTAGGAAGATTGATCTACGAGGAACGGAAATAGATAATCAAATCTGAAAAAGTTGATACTTTTTGTGAAAATTAGTATTCGGCTATATTTTCATTCAAAGTGATCGGAAAGGAGTAAAATCAATTTTCACAGACATTCTTAGGTGTGAAGTAAATTTTGAAGGTGGAAAAATAAAAAAAGTTAATTTTCGAAAATCGATAAAAAAATATTTTCGAAAAAAATAATTTTTAAATTTTTGAGCATTTTCGTGTTGTGTTATATCTCATTCGAAAGAGCATCAAAAGTTATGCCTGAATGCAAATTTTCATTAAGATTCAGCCATTACTATTAGAGAAATATTGAATTCACATTAACAAATTAATGATCTCTCACAGTCAAATATTTTCGCTCCTAGTAAACCAATTTTCATGAAAATGTAGATTTAATAGTAACTTTTGATACTCTTTCGAATGAGATATAACACAACAGGAAAATGTTCAAAAATTTAAAAATTATTTTTTTCGAAAATTTTTTTTATCGATTTTCAAAAATTAACTTTTTATGACTTTTTAACTTTCAAAATTTACTTCACACCTAAGAATGTCTGTGAAAATTGTTTTTACCCTTTCCGATCACTTTGAATGAAAATATAGCCGAATACTAATTTTCACAAAAAGTATCAACTTTTTCAGATTTGATTATCTATTTCCGTTCCTCGTTGATCAATCTTCCTAAAAACAAAAGACCATGTGTAACTTTTAATGCTTTTTCGAATGGAATACATGCGGTTCAGTATAAATGTCTGGAAAATTTTTTCCATGCACTTTGTGATTGAGTCTTTTCTCCGAGTGGTCGCAGTCTAGTGAATATGGAAGTACTTTCACAATCGAAATATTGACTTTTGTTAATTTCAATCGATTCTACGACAGAAAATACATAATATATGGCGGATCCACGGGGTGCAAATCATGTGAACCATTTTATTCAAAATTAAGTTTCACAGAAACGTCAAATATCTTGGAATGCAATGACACATTTTCGCTCTAAGTCGTTCAATTCTCATGAAATTATGGATTCATACATAACTTTTGACGCTCTTTCGAATGACATATAACACGATAGCAAAATAAAAAAAAATTGAGAAAAAAAAATTTTTCGTAAAAAAATTATCGATTTTTCAAAAATCTAAATTTTGTCTATTTCTCAAGTTTAAAAATTACTTTATATCCAAAACTTTCTGTGAAAAAAGTTTGAGTCCGGGGCGACTACTTTGAATGAGTTGTGCCACCCGATCCGACGTTCTTACAGAGAACACGTTTTAACTCTTAAAATTCATTTTATGAGGCTCAAGAAGGCCTAAGCGCCTTACGTTATTCCACAATCAATGTCTATGGAAATCGAAAACAGGTTAACTATAGTATCCACTGAGGAAACTCCTACTATGAAAAGGCACTCAAGTTGATCCGCCAGCTAATATAGAATAAGGGCCTACTCATACATAATTTGCCCGTTCTTCCATATTAGTAGTCTTCAATTGTGTCTCCCTGTCTAGCCTGATCCCTTCCCTCACCTTCCTCATCCTTATTCATTCATATTTATATATTTCTATTTTCTTCATAGTTTCTTTAATTGCCGTCACACCTCGCGAGTGTATCAAATAAAAAAAAGTAGGCTGGTCAAATTCAGTGACTGTTTTTATGATGATTTCTCTCAGTGAAAGCAGTAATTACAGAAATTGTCGACGGTGATCCTTTCTCGTACCACGACCAGTAGTGAGTTGCAATATAGCGCTCGAATGCAAAAGAACCGGGTCTGAAAATGAGCAGAAATGGGAAAATTAAGTGTATAGTGTATATAAGAATAAAAATTTTAAAAACAAACATTGCGCAAAAGTAGCTCATAATGGCATCCCGTATCGTCTCAACATAGAACAAAATTTTGTCTTCTTCTGTAAATGTTTTAGATTAATAAAAAAAAATAAGAAAAGAAGACTACGCTTGGATAGGTTTCAACTACATGAGAACGAATGTCGAATTCTCGAAATACTTGGTTGCCAAGAATCTCCGTAATCGTTGTTATTTGGCATGAATTGGAAACAGATTCTTTGCACCGATAATTTTTAGAGCGTATAGCGTATATTACATTTATAAAATGATACGATCATACCAAAAAGCCGAATAACGAATTTCCGTTGTTTACCATATATAGGGACCGCAACGTGATCAGTCAATTTCATGCCAAGTGGAAGAAATTGTGTTCAGATGAACCGCTGAGGTCTCACAAACATCATACTCTTTTACGTCTGTCGATATCTTGTCTCTGAGCCGCGCTACAGCTCGAAAACCACAACGGTTGAGGGTCAGAATGTGGGCACTCTCTAGAGATGGGCGGAGTTTGCGTGCATAATGAGAGAATGAAGATATCCTATCTGATCATGGAGCAAATGTCAGAGAGCTCTACCATTGCCATCTTGGCTCAGTGGTAGAGTGATTGCATGGCGCGCAGATGTCGCTGGTTCGGTCCCCATCCTTTGCAGTTCTTTTGCTCATCACCCAAAATGTTGCAAGTTGAGCCGCTAAACACCGTAAGTCGTCATGCCAATGAATATTATCGGACTATATTCTTTTAAAAAGAACCACAATTCAGCGCGGAAACTAAATTTGATTCTGTTTTCTCTAAATGGAACAGACACACCATCCCCACGAACTGCGAGATGCGCAGCTATGTGCCTTTACTGGAAGTGCATGCATTGCCTGTTCTCGCTAATGTTTATCGATATTTGACCTACTTAATCGCATCAGAGCATGGTGCGCACGGGATATGTTGTAGCCCCTACCAAGAGCTCTCGAATAAGCCCGAGCACGAGGTTTTAGTGAAGAATTACACTTGTGCTACTCATCCGCCATTTCTCGCCCCTTCCATTAGCGTCTAGTGGGCGGAGCTTACTCCCCCTAACCATATAGGAACATTGGCGACCCTCTCGCTTTTGCGTGCTCTCTCGTCTCGGTAAACACAGGAAATCCCAGTTCGGCATTTTGTTTGATCGTATCATTTTATATATGTAATAACACGCACTCGACGGCAAAATGTCGTTCAACTGATAATAGAGCAGGATGAATCTGCACCAAATTTCAACTGAAAAGTAGACAGAGCTGAGTGCGAGCTGCCACCGGAAATTGCGGTGGATCACTTCTGTAATTAATATTTTTTAATTAACATTAAATTTTATTATTATATTTCATCAATTATACCTGCCCGGAGAATGGAAATGCATACAAATGGCTGAAATATGACGACAAAGATGGATAGGAGAACCTGGATAATTACTACTGATTATTGATTTTGGACTTTCTATATTTAGCAAAAAGTCGATATCTGCACCTCCAGTCCTATAATTGCGATGAATATGAGTGGCGCCTCAGCGATATCGGTCGAGTTTAATTTGACGAAATGGTTATGCAATTCGGACATGTTCTGATATGATCACAATGTGAAAAAAAATTTCGAAATAAGCGTGGCGAAATAGACATAAAATATATAAAGGATTTGAAAATTTAAAAGGATATAATAGAACGCGAAGGCTCAAAGGGTTTCGTTTGCCACGACGCGAGCATTTTTTCTTGAAGAATTGGTTATTCGGAGCAATCCCACCATCAATTGGAGTTGAATGGATTGTACCTACTGTGAAATGGCACAGATATAAAGGCGACAATTTGTATCTGTACCTTGTCGATATAGTCCGCGCAAATCAACATGGTCTATTGGTCAGGGGTAAGAAAACGTATTTCCTTATCAATACATTATTTCTGCGGAAACATAAACATGTCGAACATGCTCAGTACTTCGCAATTGTCTAACTAACATCTTGAATGCGAGACTAACTGTGAATGCACAAAAATTAAATGCGTGTTTGCAGTAGTTTCTTTTACCTTAACATCATTGCAATTAATATTGATTAGTACATAACTCGATAAATATATTATTATTTCGTTTTCGCTAAATTGATTCCGTGAAAGCAGATATCGTTTGCACCTAGTCGACAAAATATATTTGTGTCAACTCATTTCTGCACAAATGCTATGGTAGGCTGTCCTGTCAGAATATATAGGTAGATGCACGATAGATTGTGCAAATGACGTGAATTCTCATTTCAAAAATATGCCTATTCTCGGCTCTCGTAGTCAGTACAAAAGAGAGACAAAGGAGCATCGTGGAGTTGAGCTTCTTGCAAAACAATAGTTTTCAATTTTTCGGTTTCTTCCTCTTATAAACATGGCATCAATTACTGCATATTAATGGAAATATTTTTGATCGCTCAACAAATGCACTGATAAAATATTTTGCTGGTATTACGAGTGTATGTGATTCTGAAAATTTTGAAGATAATGACATATAAATATTTACTTTATTTGAAAAATGCACTATATTAGGTTAATATGTCGATTAGCCCAGGAGTCCTGCAGTTGGACAAAATAAGTGTCTGTCTCCACAGTGACTGGGAGGGAGCGATGTTCTCTTTCTGGGCTCTCATCTCTCTGAAATACGATACATAATTAGACTATCATACTATCAGATCCCTAATACGAATTATAATGAATCGATAATTACAGAATTAGACAAAAATCTATTCAAAATATGTTAATATAATTAACAGATTAACCTTGCATAGAACACGAGCTAGTGGATGGATGTCCCTGAAAAATTGCCACTGACAACGAGTTCAGGACAAAGACCTCTTACTTGAACTCTCTAAGTATTCGGTCATTACCCGTGAGAACAGAAGAAAAATAGGACAATCCGAAACTGAAATATGGCCATTTTATTTTGCGGAAAAAACTCACTCTTCCGGCTATAAAAGTGAACACAGTAATGCTGCGCAAATTTCATGGGGTGCAAGGTGCAAAACAGTTTCATACACCCTTTCATAACTTTCTTCCAAGTGAAGCTACAACTTCCAAACTTGATACAGGGATTGCAAGCCACGTTTGGAACATTTTCCTTTTTGATTGGAGAGATTTCGTTCAGTTTGAGCTGAGTTACACTCGTTTTCCACCCTTTGATGGGGAAATTTCCCCGAAGAAATTAGCGCAGCATAAGTGGGTATGAAAGGCCGGAGGAGGGTATGCTCCACACAGAACATGCATCCATACTGCTCACGATATACTGCTCTCAATTTCGCGTGTTCTCTCGTCATTATTTATTTTTTATCATGATTTTTTTACTATTCTCTGTTAATTTGTAATCAATGGAGCTCCTTACATGACAGCTCCCAGATCAAACATGGCATAGGCAATGTTTCGAGAAAGTCGCCACTCTGTCGGACCATATATGATGGGTGCAACTAAAATTTGCACCACAACTTCGAAAAAGCATCTTTTTCTTTCATTAATGGATGAAATCAAGAGCTATAGATTGCGAAATTTCTGTCTTGATATTCGCCAATATTGCAATGTATATATTCGGCGAATAAGGAAATCTCCATCTCCCTAATCATTGCTGGTGGTTTGTTTGAAATCGCCATTCTGACGGGCTTTTGTAATGGCTCGCCCGGTAAACCATTCTGACAACTTGTCAGAATGGAGAATTGGACTGATCATTTTAGGAAGAGGCCGAACCATTCTGACAAGTTGTCAGAATGGCGTACCGCCTAATTATTCCGCTTTTTTGTATTGATGTCATTATGTTGTGTATTATGTATATTAATTATGAGTTGCTCGGAACGATAATTTCCACATCAGTTCACAGATCCAGAAAGGGGTCAGAAACAAGAGAATGTGTAAAAAGAGAGAGAAACTCTTTCTTCTACTCACTATCCTGCCCATGACCCCTTTCCGGAGATATGATGGCAAAATGGAATCATGCGCCTCCGCATTCTTTGTTTTAAGTAGTTGACGACGACCAATGTCGAATCCATCGTTCACATCGACCAGCTCACATACCCTCACATCGATGAAATGAAGTGAGATAGAGAGTTCGCTCGTTCAAATCTTAGTCAAATCTGGTCATCCCCTTTGTTTTTCGCTTCATTTTAATTCATTCTCACAGATTCTTCTCTTCGCAGTTGGTCGGTGCTTATTTCACTTTATTACACGCTCATTGACTATCATTATTTTTGTCAATATTTAGCCACTTTTCCAGAAAGGTGAAACCGGATCAAGCGGATTCTCACTATCAAGGATGACGATGACCGATACGCAGTCTATTATGTTTTGATTACGTGAAATTCACTGGAATTTAGCTATCAGGAAGAAGATTTTATAAATATCCGCTACCTCAATTTATATATTATTCCCGTCAAATAAAAGCTCACTGTGTTGCACATATCCTACAATCAATGTCGATATAAATTATAAATAAAAAGAAAAGATTGTTGCACAAAAATATAACGAACAGGCCATTCTGACAAGTTGCCAGAATGGTTTGGCCGACCAACCATTCTGACAAATTGTCAGAATGGTTGTTCCGAATAACCATTTTGACAAAGTGCCAGTATGGTTTTTAAGGGGAAATCGATGGAAACAGTGGTGACGCATGTTATAGAACCAAATAGTAGACGAAAGTAAGTAGTTCCCAAGTATGTAGTTCAAATAAGTAAGTTGAAATTTCTTTAACATGGCTTTTCGCTGTGCGAACCAAGCTTCCGAAAACTTGGAATGGTACCCTACTTTTTAGGTAACTATGGTGCAAATTTTAGTTGCACCCGTCATATATCTAAATTATCATTCATTCAAATCCAATAAGAAAGATTCAGTGTTTATCGTAGTGCTTCCGAACAAACGTTTTTCATTAGACAATATTTCGAAATACAAATTGAAAATAGATAAAAAAAGTGAGTTGACGTACACTTTCCATCCGAATCCAGCGAACGCAATTGAGCTAGTAACGGATGCGGGAAGAGAAACCCTGCACATGAACTGAAAGGAATTACGCATTAGTAGTATGCTAACGGAGAGATAGCGCGCGGACGGACATACAGACACAAAAAGAGAATAATAGTAAGTAGTAATTGGTAACACAGTCGGAAATATTTAAAAAAAATTTATATGAGTTTCGAGATCCCGTTTCTCGAATTTCTTCGTTCATTTCTAACGAGGCCAACACAAAGGATTAAATTTGCAGTTGAGTTGATGTGGCTCGACTGGTCCATCCCAGTCTATCTTCATGACATAAATGTCACAAATTCAAGTTGTTCCTATAGCTGCTATGCATGCCTATTTGGTATTGTGCTTGCCGACTATATAGTTTGACCGATAAGTCGTAATTCCAAGGGGCCATCTATCAACTTCCAACAAATTTGCATCCCTGACTTCCACCGGCCTATTCTTCGCAGGCAGTTACTTCGTCAGAATATGGTGTCTAGCTAAGGGATCAATACCTTATCCCTTTACGAGTAGTCTATTTACATTATGAATTTTTGCTTCGTTAACAACTTAACCCACAAACAAGGTAGTTAAAAAGTTTCTTGTTTCGCTGCATTATTCAACTGCGACCAGCGAGAAACGTGGAAAATATTTGCCTCGTCTAGTGCTAATCAAAAAACTCAGAACTATGAGCATTTGCACAACATATCGCGCCAATTTGCTAGGATCAAATTCCTAAAGACTATTATTTCAGAACGTCTGTCTGTCTGTCTGTCTGTGTGTCTGTGTGTCTGTGTGTCCGTCCGGCGGTCACGTTTTTCGCATTTTCCTTATATTTTTCTTCAAAATCGCGCTATCTTCCCAAATCCTTTTGCATATGATTCCCGACCAGAATACCTTTCAAATTTTACAAAATTTAATTAACGAAATCCATAGCCAAGTGGGAAATCGTCCACCCAGCAAATTTGCGCGCAGTTTACACATCTTTTCTAGTGCATTTTCAGCAATCCTCGTAACTGTTTGGAATGACTATTAGAGAACGGTCAATTCATTTCGCACACTAACTAGCAGAGATGTGTTGAGGTTAAATGCACTACGCTCTATGCATAGTTCTGCAGGTTCGGTCCAGGGGGACCTCGGTAGCTTGCTTCGGGTACGGTATAGGACACTTCGTGGCTCCGTGGCAACTTTTTTCGATCGCTCTCAGCCTCACGATCCTTTCTCGACGCAACCGCAGGATACCGTGTATTCAGTTCGCATGTACTCGTCGTACGTGTTTCTACACGTGTCTGACATCACAGAACACTTTTCCCACGATTCCCCACGCTCGCCTGTTCATTTGGGAACTTTTTTAATTTTTCGATAAAACGTTTTAGAACACATTCAAACATGTTTCTGACATCGCAAAATACCTTTCCTGTGATCTTCTACGCTCTCTGAATGATTCTGGGACTTTTTTTAAATTTTCGATTTTTCACGTTAAAATGTGTTAGCACACGTTCAAACACGTTTCCGACATCGTAAAACACTTTTCCTATGATCCCCTACGCTCTCTGAATCATTTTGAAACTTTTCGAAATTTTTGATTTTCCACGTTAAAACGTGTTAGAACACGTTCAAACACGTTTCTGACATATCAAAATACTTTTACTGTGATGCCCGACACTCACCAGTGCGTTTGGAGAAATTTCGAAATTTTCGATTTTTCAGTTTAAAACTCGGCAAAACAGGTGAAAACGTGTTTCACGTTGTTCAAAAACGTGTTAGGACCACTTCTGGCACTTGCGAAAAATGCGGCAAAAGATTTGCCGCGGCGGGAGTCGAACCTGGGGGTCCCGGATTCAAAGTCTGGCGCGTTATCCAATTGGCCATGAAATTAGCGGATTTTTATATTAAAATTTTGAAAGGTTTTCTGAGCAGTTATCATATGCAAAAGGTTCTGAGAAGAAAACATACAGACAGACAGACAGACAGACAAACAGACAGACACTTTCATTTCCTATAAGTGGAGGAACATCAACCGACCGGCGAAAAGTGTATTTGAAATGAGGAGACCGTTGCTGCGAATATTTCATACTGTAGATTAGAGTGCGACTTATTTTCTTCGGATCTAATTCGCCCACTCTCTTTATGAGACATTGCCTGAAGGCAAACTTGAGAGTTGCCCTCGCTAGATGTCTAAGGAAGCTACTTGTAAAAAATCACCAATTTTAAGCATTATCAGATGCACATATCGCAGAAAAGTAAATAGGACGTACCCTCATTACTTCAACATTTTCGCGCACTTGAAAAGTACGTGATACTGAGTACAACTCAATTGTGGCGCCTGAAAACAAAGAACATGATGTTATTATTCGCAGTAAAAAAGTCGGCAACCCTTATTTATGTTACACAAAGAAGGTAACGTATTTGTATATACAGTATAGCGAAAATCACTCTAATTATCAATAATTATAAAATAAATATAATTATAATTATACAAGAAAATTACCCGCGGTTATTGTGCGCAGCAAACGTATGTTGATGAGATACGTACGAATGAAAACCTGGAGTAAATTAATTTATATTTTCTGCAAAAAATCGTTTAACTTTCTTTATAGTTGGTAGCAAAAAATAGTTATAATTTTATCGTAATTATATTTATTTAAAAAAAATTTAAATTTACACTCACAACGAGACTTATAATGAGGATGATGCCAACAAATGCAAAGTTGGTTGTATTTGAAATAACTTCTAAAATACATCATAATTTATTTTAATCGTATTATGCAATTACCAGTGTAACAAAGCCAGGCGTTGAAAAAAGCAGGAATTATGTTAGTTGCCTCGGCGATAATCAGCACCTATAAGTTTTCTCGTTTTCATCGGCATACATATATTTTTCGGCATAGTTTTTATTATCACCTCTCCCTATTCAGGCACGATTCTATGCACAAGGCCTATGAATATTCATGTTATGGGCATAAAACAAGACAGTGTACACGTAACAAGACAAGTTGTTTTACAGGCAAGCGAATTCTATGGAAATCGAAACATATGACGCTGTTTACGTTAGGATCAACAAGGGCTCAACAGGGGGCTGGAACATGTCAAAAATCGAAATGGCTCAAAGCTTTGTGCTAGGGGTAACTTTCGACGCTGAACACGCTGGTGCCATCGATTTCGCAATCGGACCTCTCTGGGCGCCGGTATGGCGCCGCGCCACTTTGGCGCCAAACTTGATTTCGCTTATAACTCGCTTCGGAGTGCCCGTAGAGGCCCGACTTCATGCGCATACTAACAGAATTTGAAGCTCTATCTAATGGCGTTTTCAGTTTCTCGATATCGATTTTTGCTCCTATTGAAATATCAATTTTTGAAAGAGGAATTTACGTGGGGCAATTGATAGTACATTTGAAAGAGCTGCTCACGCTGATCATTTTTCTAGGTTGAACTAAGAATTTGACCCCTGCCCGGCCAAGTTATGCCAGTTTGAGTGCATTCTCACGCGCGCGGAACGCGTTTACAGACGCGGCAGCAGCATGGCCGATGCGGTAGTGACCTAGAACTCAACGCAGAAGGTCATTGGTTCGAATCCTATCGTGACATGCAAATATGACATGCAAATAAGAACACAACTACAAGTTTCAAATAGGGTCGGTTTCGTGAGAAATAATGTCGATTTTGGGGAAAATTCATCTATATTTTAAAAAAAATCGATCCCCGTTGATATTACACATGCATTGGAAGTATATTTCTCAATTCAATTTGTTTCAAAAATCGTATAATCTTATGGAAAACGCACTTGATGGCAAAATGTCGTTCAACTGATAATAGAGCAGAATGAATCTGCACCAAATTTCAACTGAAAAGTAGACAGAGCTGATGGCGAGTTGCCATCGGAAATTGCGGTGAATCACTTCTGTAGTTAATATTTTTTAATTAACAAAAATCTTATTGTTGCATTTTATGAAATGAACTCACTTACCTGCCCGAAGAATAGAAATGCAAACAAAAGGCTGAAATAGCAAGACAACCATGGATAGGAAAACCTGGATGATGAACTTTTATGTTTCATTTTGGATATTTCAAAATCGATAACCTCTAGTCCTATGATTGCTGTGAATATTGGTGGCGCCTCAGCGAAATCGCTCGAGTTCAACTTTACGAAATGGTGATGAAATTCGTACATATCCTGATATGATCATATTGCGATCAGAAAGTAATAAACGTAGGTAGATATTAAAAGGTTAACTTGAAAAAATGAATTGGCGAAATAAAAATGTAACATAATCACTAAACCCGAGCCGTAACAGGAATCGAAAAAAATGCATGAAATAATAGGCGAACAGATGGTAACTTGAATGATTTCTGTTCAGTTGCGTAAGGTTTTTGAAGCGACTGGATCTATTTCTTGAAAAAGTCTTTGCTGGAGCTTTGATAAATCCTCCTGGGAGATTCCAATTTCATCGACTGGTATAGGCTGAATTGTACCTATTGTGAAATGGCACAGATCTAAATGCTAAATTTTGAATCTGTACTCTCGCGAAATAGACCGAGCATGCTAACAGGATACAATAATATGAGAATACTAGCAATTTCATATATGGATGTAAAGCATAAAAACGCGGAAAGATATAAGAAGGCTTACTGGTAAACCATTCAAATTACTAGTTCCCTCACTGGAAAGTCTACTACGTTCCAACTCAAAAAAAATTTGGATGGTTTACCAGTAAGCCTTCTTATATACTATCGCCAATCGAATAAATAGAATACTTCGAAATTGGTGTCTGACTTCAAGAATCCGAAAATGAATTGCTCTCATTTTCGCTAAATTGAATCGGCGATAGCATGTACCAAGTCGACAAAATATATTTGTATCAGCTTATTTCTGATGGAAAGCTATATAAGGCATAATATAAGGCAATATATATAATAGGCAATATATAATATATATTATCTATAATATATAATAGGCAATAAGCGGCACGGTTGACGTACGACAATTTTTTTTCGATTCAAAAGAATTCACATCCCACTCTCAAAAATATCTTCATTCTAGGCTCTCAGTACAAGAGAGTGAGAGGCAAAGGAATGCGTAAAATACGAAGTTTTGTTGCTGTTTTTTCTCAAAACTGAGCCTAAGACCAGACACCCATAAATTTAGTGGTTAGGAAATAACCTGACGGAAAGGGAACTATTATATTACACAATTCGCGCATAGTATAACGCACGCCATTCATCTAACACAAACACAAAATTAGTGCAATTTAAACTTATAGCGAAACTACTGGTTGAAAAGCAAATCATTCTCAGAACTCCTTGTTTTTCGCACTATTTCGGCTCCTATCTTTCACAACACGTTGCACCATTATTCCATGATCCCCGAGTCTGTAAGTAGTCGCGAGCGGTCCCTCCCCATTTCTCTCTTATGGAGAGGGGGATTTTCCCTCAATTTCCCACGTCTATGCCATCGACTACTCAACAAGATCGGAATCCCCATTCAAGCCGGACGGGTCACCGTGTGATGGGTATGACTAAATAAGATGGTTGGTCACTCGATTTCTAGACTCGATGAATCTCTTTCAGAGATTTATGATTTGAGTTCTGTTGACGCAAATTCAAGAAATCAGGAACTTTCTCACTTCCTTCGAACGTAACATCTGCAATGTCAGCATCGTAAGATCGTTTTCTTCTTACTCCAGCCAAAATCCTGGGCCCGTGATATGAAAAGAAGACCGATCCCGAAGCTCAATTCTGGACAAAAATGCCTCATTCTAAAGAAGAGCATCGACAACGTCTGAAACCAATACCAAAACCCACTAAAGCGACACTGATGAAAATTGTATTGCAAAAAATTGTCATTATTTCAAGAACTACCCTTATGCGGCTTTTTTGTTGTGCAAGTTTCCACAGATTTGCAAATGCATTTATTTCGGAGGAAGTACACACAGAAAAAAAGGTCTTACATACGGCCCATAAGATATGGGGGTTCTTAACAAAAGGTCTTATATATAAGACATTTTGTTAAGAACCCCCATATCTTATGGGCCGTATGTAAGACCTTTTTTTCTGTCACACAGAAAAAAAGGTCTTACATACGGCCCATAAGATATGGGGGTTCTTAACAAAAGGTCTTATATATAAGACATTTTGTTAAGAACCCCCATATCTTATGGGCCGTATGTAAGACCTTTTTTTCTGTGTGTAGTTTTCGAAAAAAATATCACGCACAATTCTACAAAAAATAAATAAATCGAGCTCAAGCTCTAATCCAATATCCCTTTTTCGCAAGAGAAACATAAACATTCGTACTTATGCACAGATCTAGATGCCAAAATCTATGCTGCTACATAATTTTGTCACTACTCATTCAACAATCTGCAATAATATATTTTAATCTTTATTCAAACAACAGTGCTCTCCAATCGGAGGTCCCAAGAGTGTTGCAATTGATCAAAGTACTTATTCGTTTCTGCTGAGACGGAAAGTTGTCGAGCTTTCTGTGGCAAATCGTCTCTCTGTAATGTGGAGTAATCAATTTTAAGTAATTAATGAAATATTAATATTTATCAACAAATTACAACCTTGCACAGCATGCGAGCTAATGGGTTGACGCTCCTGAAGGAATTTAACTTTTTTTCAGAAATGAAAATAAAACTTACCGAAACTCCTTGAATATGCGCTCATTTCCAATAATGATAAAGCAAAAGTAGGCAACACCGAAGCTGAGATGTACAATGTTCTATATGCTTACATCCAAAATGGAAAAGATTCCGAATATAATCGTATTATATTTATGCGTTCTTAAAGTACTACGGTAAAAACACGTTCTCACCTTACCAGCCCCAAATCAAATATAGCGTACGCAATATTTCTTGACAGTCGCCATTCTGTTGGGCCATATCTGATATTGCAAATATTTATTTTAGTGATACGTTTATATGTGGCAATGTTAGCGTGCAATGTTAACGTATTCCGACGTTCTATGCCTATTTTAATTATTAATCAAATGTATCAACAAACTACATACAATTTCCATCCAAAACCGGAAAATGCAATTGAACTAGTGATAGCAGCAGGCAGAGACAGTTTGCACATGTACTGAAATAGAGAATTTGAAAAATTTAAATTGAATCGATTCACAAAACTCTATTCGTTAACCAAATCACGTGAGTACCGTTAGCGCACAACCTGACATTTTAAATATATATATATATTTTTTTTTAGATATAGTTGTAAAGTTTTTCTCGCTTAGTTTTTAGTTAAAATCACAGTCGGTTGTTCCCTCTTTTTGCTATGCCACGCAGTCTACGTGATTGTTTTGCTGGTTTATGAAAGGCGCTTATTACATTACGACCACAAGTGCAAAGCGTGGAAAATATTTGTCACGTATGCCCAATGTGAACGGTAGAGAGGACGTACCGTCATTACTTCGACATTTTCGCGAACTTGAAAAGAGTGTGAAACAGAGTACAATTCGATTGTCGCACCTAGAAACAAAATATAGCCCTTTATCGTCAGGATAAAAAAACCTTCGGAAATTACTCTGAGCAAGCGTAAGTTAACGAGGTAAGTGCGAATGAACACCTGAATCATACTAGATGTGCAATTATTTGGAAACAAATTTTGACCTGACCGTGACTGATACACTCTCATATTGACATAGGCAAAGAACGAAAACTTACCACCAGGCTTATGGTGAGCATTATGAATAGCCAGACAAAGTTCGCCGTGTTTGAAATGACTTCTATCAAAAGAAAATATTGGATATTGTGTTCGTGAAAAGTTCAGCAAAATTACCCGTGTAGCAGAGCCAGGCGTTCAGAAATGAGGGAACCATATTTGTAGCCTCGACAAGTACGAGAACCTATACATGGTCATAGAAGCAGATGCATTGTTCTTTTTGTTTCGTTTTTCGAATTTATCATATTAAATACCAAGTAACATATGTAAGTAATATCTTATAAAGCAGAAGGAAATGTAATTTACCGATAATGTCGAGGGCGAGCACCGTTCGTACCACGACCAGTAATGAGTAGCCACATATCGCTCAACGGCAAATGAACCCGGACTGATAAAAAAATTGTAATTCTGTAAACATTGAATAGCTACGCGTCGCCAATTACCATACATTTTATAACACACACAATGAGTGTGAAAATTTTTTTGAAGGACGCAGTTTTGGCCCTCGAAACCTATCTATAAATACGCGGAAGGATTAGTTTAGGAGACCATCCACGAGAAGCCGGACATACCCCACGGATGTCTTTTTTGCAACCTATCCCAATAACTTGGGGGTGAAGTCAGTATCACGAATGCTGATATTAGGCCAAGTAACTAGGGTCCTGGGTCCCGCACCGAAAAGTTACAGTAACCCCACCTTCAGATATCGATTTTTTTGACATTTTAAAAAGTAGGTTTTTATAGGTTTTCTAGGTGTATTTTGCGAAAAAAATGATAATGAAAATATTTTCGAAGCGATAGGAAATCGATGAAGGGTCAAAATTTCAATTTTTCTCTGTTTTTCGACCGTCCTGAAAAAAAATTGCCCATCTATTGACAACGATTTTACGATTTTTGGAATTCTCGTCAAAAACTACATCGGACAGACTACTTCATGGACTCCGGGCTTTGGGGGCGATGTACGTAAATGTGGTCTGAATGTTCGGATATTAGCCGACCCTGGCGCGTACATGGCGATATTTCTCACCCTGAATGCGAAATATCACGTGTATCAAGTGATATATTATTTGCCTACGATTCTGTGAACATGGCTAACACAATTATCTCATCGCTAGGTTGAAAAAAATTTTTTTCGACCATGAACCCGGGTTCATGGAATTTTCGAAAAAAACTTTTTTTCTCAAAAGTCATGTTCGCAGAATCGTAGGCAAATAATATATCACTTGATACACGTGATATTTCGCATTCAGGGTGAGAAATATCGCCATGTACGCGAAAGTGTCGGCTAATATCCGAACATTCAGACCACATTTACGTACATCGCCCCCAAAGCCCGGAGTCCATGAAGTAGTCTGTCCGATGTAGTTTTTGACGAGAATTCCAAAAATCGTAAAATCGTTGTCAATAGATGGGCAATTTTTTTTCAGGACGGTCGAAAAACAGAGAAAAATTGAAATTTTGACCCTTCATCGATTTCCTATCGCTTCGAAAATATTTTCATTATCATTTTTTTCGCAAAATACACCTAGAAAACCTATAAAAACCTACTTTTTAAAATGTCAAAAAAATCGATATCTGAAGGTGGGGTTACTGTAACTTTTCGGTGCGGGACCCAGGACCCTAGTTACTTGGCCTAATATCAGCATTCGTGATACTGACTTCACCCCCAAGTTATTGGGATAGGTTGCAAAAAAGCCATCCGTGGATATTCCCCCAGCGCCCCGGCCTCTCGTGGATGCTCTCTTAGTAAGAATCAATTCAAATCTGGCCAGTTTTATGGGACATAGATCTGGCTAGTTTATAGCGATTTCTGGCCAGTTTATATATTTCGCAATAAACCGCATTGTGCGTGGGACGAAAATGTGTGCTTATTACCTTGTGAAAGGTAACATAGCGAATGAAGTTGTGAAAAACTCACGTTGCACAAAAGTATCCGAGAATTGCGTCCCGTGTTGTCTCAACATAAAACAGCAGAATGTCCTCTCCTGGAAGTAGCGGTCACTTGTTAAATTTACGGTTACATTAGTAGTTACATTACATTAGTTACATTACAGTAGCGGTTACATTATACAACGGAAAAAAACATTAATTTCGCGCACTTTTTCGCCTCCGGACCGATGAAGACAGTGGAAAACTTTGACAACAATTTTATCGTTTTAAACTTTAAAGTTAATGGCGAAGGAAAAACGCTCACGCCCTGTTTTTATATTTTCAATAGAAAAAGAAAAAAATTCTAAGAATAGGGTTATTTTTAAAAAATATAAGAAAATCATTATCGCGAGACTAAACTCACTTGACGGCAAGATGTCATGCAGTTCGTAATAAAGCAAAATGAATCTGGTACATATCTGTATCGAAAAATAGAAACTACCGATGGCGAGTTGCCACCGAAAATTTCGGTGGATGACTTCTATAAAAAAACTTTTTTTCTTCAAAATTTACATATATTTTAAAAAATCTAACCAGCTCGTAAAATGGAGAGAGCTACAAATGGCTGGAGAAACAGCATGAATATGGAGAGGGAAACCTAAAATGTTCGGCTTAAATAATGAAAAAAATGTCGCAAAACCTCCAATCCGATGATTGCGTAGAAAACTACCGGAGCCTCGGCGAAATCAGTCGAATTTATCTTGACAAAATGATGATGGAGTTCGGACATTTTCTAAAAATATCGCAATATTCTCGGAATTTATACACGAATATTCAATGAACATTTGATAGTATCCTACTGTAATGTAGGTAATGTACATCAATAAAAAAGCGAGAGACAGAAACAATTATCATATAGACATCGCGAAATACTTTAATTAATTGACAAAAACATTCTTTATTTTATTAAAACGTTTTTTTGGCGTAGTTGCTCTAAGGTTAAGCGAAAGCACGTGACGTCAGGCTGCTATAGTGGGCATATTCGTAATACCTCATTGAGGCCTTTGTAAATGGCAAGAGTATCAGTACTACATTTATAAAATGATACGATCACACCAAAAAGTCAAATGACAGACTTCCGTTGTTTACCACACAGGCACGTACGCAACCCTCTCACTTTTGCCCACTCTCTCGCTTTGGTAAACACAGGAAGTACCATTTTGACTTTTTGTGTGTTCTTTTTTGTGTGTATCATTTTATAAATGTATCATTCCTCGACCAAAATAATCTTTTCGACCCTCATCAAACAGGGTTTAGGTCTTCTAGATCCACTTCCACTAACCTGGCTGCCCATTATCTCAGAATTTTGCATAAGCATTCCCCTTTCGATACTGTATATATTGATTTCCGTAAGTCATTTGATAGTATCGATCACCGACTCTTGCTCTTTAAAATGTCGCAATTAGGAATATCCTCTCATTTAGTATCCTGGTTCGAAGCATATTTATCCGATCGCACCCAATCTGTTTTCATCGATGACTCAATCTCGCCTTCAACTGTAGTTAGATCCGGTGTACCACAGGGCTCTTGCTTAGGTCCACTCTTGTTCATCCTATTTATCACTGACATTTCATCACAATTCCCGCCATCTATTCGCTATTCCGTTTATGCTGACGATTTAAAGCTTTATGCGGAAGCTCCCCTCTATTCTGATGACTTACAATGTGCCCTCGATGTTATCTCTACCTGGTCAGTACAATGGAATCTCGGCTTATCCGAGACCAAATGCTTTATTATGCACTATGGCCTTCACAACCCTTGTAGACAGTTCCATATCAATAATGTCGTCCTTACACCCAAAAAGACTGTTAAGGACTTAGGAGTCGTTTTCTCTTTGTTTCTCTGAACATATCAAAGAAATTATTAAGAAATCAAATTCTAAAATGCACTTCCTCTTCAAAGCTTTCCGTAGTAATTGTATCGATATTTATGTGAAATCGTTCACAACATTTATTCTTCCTAGTCTAGAGACCTGTTCCATTTTCTGGAACCCCATTAATTCCGTTGATACTACCAAAAATATTGAACGTGTCCAACGCGACTTCACTAGGAAGCTCTATTTCCGTTGTTCTCTGCCTTCTGTAAGCTACTGTAATCGTTTACGCTCCCTAAATCTAACAACTTTAGAACGCCGTAGATTTGTCACCGATATTGTCTTTCTCCATTCCATTCTTCATAGGAATTATGAACTTGATCACTCTTCCCTCCTCACTCGTTCTCCTCTTACTAGATTTGTCCGTAATTCACATCACCTCCGTATCTCTCTGCCTTTCTTCCCTCCCAATTCCCACACCACCCTTGCCTCCAGAACCATATCAATTTGGAATTCCCTCCCTTCCCCCTCGGTTGATTTATCCCGAGATTCCTTCCGGAAATTCATCCGCACCCAGCCCAACTCCTTTTTCCCCGTAATCAATTGTTAAGAATTGGCTCTAACCCTTCTTCCCCATACCCTTGCTGCCATGCACAAAACCGATTCGACTACGTCGACGGACATCCGTTTCTTGCCCCCATTCACAGTTATTTTTCTTGTATGCGATACTCTGACGGAATAAACAATGAATGAATGAATGAATGAATACATAACAGTGTGGGATTCAAAGCGGCACAACAAAGGCCCATTTCAGTCGACAATCGGCACTATGAACGTGGGCTTTCAATTATACCGGAGAAAAGAGTTCATCGGACCAAACTAAATAATAAAGGAAGTTCGATTTTATATAGAAAGTGCCACGATACGAGATTTCTGTGATAGACAATGGAAATTACATTTAAGAATGAGAGTTTGCCCCCGCTGGGGTCCAATTAGGCTGTTTACTGAACACACCACGCTCACTAGACAGATTGTTATCCACCGTGCATAGTGCGTTCGTTTAAGGAGCGCAGCTATTACCAGAGATCCGCGCAGCAAGTCGTGTCTACTTTAAAAAATATATATATTTATGCGAGTCACAGGGAAACGTGGTACTATGATACAATCAAATGAAATTAAATGGAGATCGAACAATGGAAACTAGTAACGATGGTCACTCAGACAAACTGGTCAGTTTTCTGGATTTGAGGAAACTTGTATATTAAAGTTTTGCTACCTCATATGTTTGTGAGGGTAGTTCATACAGAGGAATTGATTTTATTACTGGGTTTTTGAGAAAAGTCGAGACACCTTGGGAAATATAATACGACAGAAACTGTGTGTATTGTTAGTTCCAATCCCCTTTTGTACTGTAGTTTGTGAGGGAAAAGAGATATAGGTTTGGTTGTAACAGCATTATTGAGCATTGCGACACACCGAATCCAATAACAATCCGTCAAAAATACTACGTTTCTGTCGAAAGATACCGAACGAAAAGGCGAATGCTACCGCTCAGAGGGAAATAAGTCTACGACTTCAGAAGTCTTGGCTACTAAGCGACGACTTTAAAGTCTAGAAAGTGCCGCTCCCCTGCCTCTAATCGAAGCGAGTAGACTTATGAAGTCGTCGCTTGGTAGCCGAGAAGTCTACAGTCGTAGACTTATTTCCCTGTGAGCGGACATCAAGCAATATGAAACCAAGATGTAGCCACTTTTTGCTGTAAGGAACCGTGGACAATAGTTGTGATGTTTACGCGAATTCCCTGATTTCCAGGCGAGACATGGGTAAACATGACGCAATTGCTAACAAATCAAGGCTGTTTGACTGTCCCTGCACTGTGTCAGACAAAAACAGAATAATATTGTTGGTAAAAACGAAAACAAACTCAATTAAAAATGAAGTAACATGTTAAAACGCGTCTATTTTGAACGCCGGACAGGGAAAAATGGGTTCCTATGTAACATAGGCTATGTTATTAGAAATTATACATGTTATAAAAATCAGCCTTTTTCTACTTTTGATGTTGCAGAAAAAAAACTAGATCAAATTCCTTAAATGTGCGCAAATCTTGGGATGGAAAAGGTGGAAATTAAATATTTCAATTCCCGAAGCACACGAGAGGCACGACGCAGGAAAAAACAACAAATCCAATCGAGCAAGAGCTGAAAAATAGCTCGAACGGAGAAACATGAGAATGGCCGGTATAGCATTGCACATCATTCCACAGACCGGTCAACCATCCAGAAAGGCCTTTGGGGTGAGAGAGAGTGTGAAATCGAGAGGGACTCTCTCACCTTTGTACACTCTCTCGCTCTAACCCTGGTCTGTCGGGTTGGAATCATGTGATTAACCGAGCCGGGATTGGTAGTTGCCATCGTAAAACCTGCATTCTTATATATCAAACTAGCGAAAGATGGTGAAAGCATTTCATTATATACAGGAACGTTATACATCATACGAGTATAACGCGCTCCTGCCTTGCACAACTGTTACAGGAGTGGTAAAATCTATCTCTGGAAGTAATTTCAATTAATCTATCGCGTAATGTGCTTAAATCGATATAACTCAGTCGAACGGAACGCAGCATCTGTACAGCGTCAATAGCGCGTAACTGTTTTCTCTTATGCTCAACCCGAAACATAAATGAATTTTAAAGTGAAAAAAGCAAAGTCAGAGGATTAGAAAAAATTCTTAGTATCCAAGGAAGGAGAGAACATTCAACAGTGGGCAAATGTTTGTGAAACATTTTTTTATCTATTCCATTACTACTAACCCAACACATTCTGTAATGTGACGGTCTCTGGAAAAAAAATGTAGAAAAGATTTTGGAAGCTCTCATCGGGTATTTGATTACCATTACACCAAAGTGAGAACTCAGTTATGAAACACATGTGGGGCACATACTTTAATCGAAAAAAAATATGATTATCGAAAGCAGGAAGGTGAATGGCACAAACTATAGACAATAATCACGTTAAGGAAGGTGTCCCACGAATAATTCGTTAACTGAGTTCTCACTGTGCATCAATGGGGATCGAATACCCGATGAGAGCCTCAAAAATCGCAACTTTTAGTTTGGAGGAAATTATGTGTAATATAGAAAACGACTAGAATTCTTACAGTATCTCACATGGACGACGGAAAAGCACATGATTCCAAACCTGCAGACCAGGGTTAGAGCAAGAGAGTGTACAAAAGTGAGAGAGTCCCTCTCGATTTCACACGCTCTCTCACTCCTAAGGCCTTTCTGGAAGGTTGACCGGCCTGTGGAATGATGTGAAAGAGGAGGGTGCGAGAGGGAAACGCAAGCTCGATTAGTGTTTCACCGACTTCTGGTAACAGAAATGAAACCTCGAACATCGGGGGAAAAAAGGTCTGAATCATTACACCTTCTTTTATGGACATAAACATATCAGTAAAATTGAAGCACCAATTAGTCGAATACCGAGAAAAATGTCTTCCCGCAGATATCTTACATAGCCGAAAAATTTTACATAGCCGAAAATGTCACTATGTTATACAATACACGATGTATTTTACATACCATATTTTCTTGTATGTTGGGTGAAATATTTCACTCTGTATGTGAGTTCATGGAGCTTAGATTATGCTGTTCGGTGCCAGGAGGCTTGTAGCTGTGTAAAATATGTATTAGATTCGGTGGACGGTAGCAGCTGCGTAGCGCTTCTTTCTTGCTTCTGCAAGTACCTTTTTTAAAACTTATAATAACTTTTAAAAGTATTAAGTATACATATTTTATCTCCGACAGATTCGTGGACAGCAAGTTAAATTAAAATTTAAAAAAAAATTAAATATGAAACACCTTGTATCCAAAAAATGTGTACACTCTAGACAACGGGTAGATGTTGCTGCAAAAAAATGCAAATTTCCATATTTATGCGAATAATATTATAACTTGGCCATATTGTAGACTTATAATCATAATCAAAACCCTATACACGACTGCATTTCCCTTGCCAACAAAATTTCTCAGACGAATTCAGTTTCCATTTTTTTAATGCGAATTCAGAATTTTGGTCTGAACGAAAGATTCTGGATCGAGACAGTTTGTGAAAACATGAACGTTACCGAAATTCTTTGTGGATGCGGTGGTTGCCCACAACAATTGCGGTCAGCAGCGCAACTCCAATTCTAAAAACATTAGATTATATATATATTTATGCGTGTTCAAAGAAAACGCGGTTACAAATAGAAAGAGGAAAACGATAAAATGAGAGAAGAATGTACGATAACGTAGTGAGATCATGAGAGGTCAGGGTCATGTATGAAGTTCGCTCATGCAGAGAAACTGATTTGATTACCGGGTTTTGAGAAAAAATAAGGCCTAAGAATCATGATGAGACGAGCAAATTTACTGTTGAAGCATGCTTGTTGATCTCGCTGAGCTCAGGAACAAAATGATATTACAAGACCGATTACCGATGGAGAATAAAGTATTAAAGGGACCTGGTACTGCAAATGAAGTGAATTTCAGATTATAGAGAATTCTTTTCCAATTAGAATGCAAAAAAACGCATATTTTTACGATTTTTTTAAAAATTAGTTATGAATTTTCCAAGTTCTCATTTTTGGCTGAAATGACCCGGCACTACTGTGTTTAGCCGCCAAACACAGTAGCGCCGGGTCATTCTGCCCTGAAACGGGATCTTTGAAAATTCATAACTAATTTTTAAAAAGTCGTAAAATATGCGGTTTTTTGCGTTCAAATCGGAATAAAATTATCTTTAATCTGAAATTCACTTCATTTGCAGTACCAGGTCCCTTTAAGTATTAAATAGACAGTAAACACACAATTTCCTGTTCATGTGGTCCAGTTACCGCGAGCCGCGTACTAATATTGCATGTATGAGATCTACATATGTTCTATCAGCCAAGGTGGTGTAGGGGTAGAGCGCTTGCTTCACTCTTCTGCCCACGTGGGTTCAATGCCCATCCTATGCATGTCTTTTGATTTATTTCTTCCCACGGGCCAGAATTCCAGGCGAGTCCTCATACATTTGTGGGAATTCAACTGTGTCTTTACTGTCCCTTTAAGTATTAGGTATTAATCAATGAGAAAATGCGTACATGCCAAAGCCCAGATCGAAGACAGCATACGCTGCATTACGCGCGATGTGCCATTCGACAGGGCCGTGCCTTTAAAGATTTTGCGATAATATCAATATTTCTAGAAATGTGCGCAGAAATATATAAGCAAAATCACAGCATACCGCTATGACAGAACGAATGGTTGTAGAAATGTTTTGATGTCAGCATTTGTTGAGAGACAATTGTTGACAGAGAATGAAAACATAATACGTACATGTTAAATCCGATACCAGCAAAGACGACGGTACTACTGAGTGCTCCGGCCAATGCCAATTTACACATGAACTGCAAAAGAAATCAATAATGTATATATTACTATTTTTAAAGTGTGAGGACACAGACTGCACTATACATGAGTTATATGTCCATACCTTCGCGTCTCTCGTCTCGCGTGGCCTAACAAGGGAATGGCCGAAATTCACATATCCCGACTTCCATAAAAATTTTACAGTAGAATAGGTTCAAAATTCTAACCTTAAAAATGGTTTTTCAAAATGCCAAATGACATTTTAAAACTTCCAGCCCTCATGAAAAATCGATATTACTATATATTAGAAAATGCTAACGTCTGTCTGTCTGTCTGTCTGTTTGTTTGTCTGTTTTTTTTGTCCAGATTTTTGCTTCAAAATTGCGCTAACCTTTTGCATAGCCTTTTGCATATGATAATATACCAGAGTTGCTTTAAAATTTAAATCACCAAATCCATGGCCAAGTGGGTTACGCGCTGGACTATCTATCAAGATATCTGATATAAAGCATCCCACAGTAATATTTTCAAGTGATAATACTTGAAAAAAAGAGTCTGGCAGTTTTTATATTATATTTTTTAATATTTTATCGACGTCCGAAGGCGCAACGGAATAATGTGTGATTACACGAACGAGTTCGTGTAATCACACATTATTCCGTTGCGCCTTCGGGCGTCGATAAAATATATTTTTGACACCTTTTTTCCGGATTTGAGCTGATTCCGGTTTAAAAATTTCATGGAGATCGAGATATGTGAGTTTCGGTCATTCCCTTGTAAGACATCTATATTCGTACAGATATTTCTACGCAAATGACATATCCGCAATTATGCATTTATCTTATCCCTGTGCTTCAAAATAAATGGTAAACGAGTTTCCCGTTTATATCTTACCGTCATAACTTCCACATTCTCTCTCACTTGAAATGTTTTTGCGACGGAGTAATTTCCAATCGAAGCTCCTAAACATCAATTAATACGGAATCAATAAATTCAAATTTTACCTGCCGAAATAGTTCTTAGCAACTTTATATTGTATAGAAATGTGCACATGAAAATCTGTTAGAAGGTAAATTTAATTTCTTGCTAATACAATTACCACCAGGCTTATCGTGAGCGAAATAATGAACCAGAGAGTATTTTGGATGTCACTGTGAACTGAATCAACGCGTTTATTATTATTTTGATTATTGTATTGTAAATCACCTGTATTGTATTGCCAAGAATTTATAATGGCGGGAATAATATTTACCGCTTCAATGACTATCAATACCTCAAAAGCGAGATTTTATGGTTGCTGGAAGCCGTTTAAACTTTCGTCAATTTCACTACTCTTAGATACCCGATTACTAATAAAAAACCTACCGAAACAGTTGAAGTGGCTCCTTTTTCGTACCATGACCAAAAGTGTGTCGCCACATAACGTTCCATTGCAAACGATCCCGGTCTGGAATGACCCTAATTTTAAGAACGTTTATTTGAAACGATCTTACATAGCGCAAAAGTATCCAATAACAGTGTCCCGTATAGCTTCAGTATATAATAGAAGAATATCGTTGTCTACATTTAGTTTTAAAAAAAAATTATGCAAATGTACGCAAACCAGTGTTTGGAATGTCATTCAGCTCATAATAAAGCAATATCAGCCTGCAGTATATTTGAATCATGTAATATGAGCTGGCGATACAAAGTTGCCAACGGAAATTGCGATGAATTACATCTGATTATTTGTATTTATCTTTAATTTATGAATTGGATAAATGATGTTTACAGCGAAAAAAACTAAATTGAGATAAACATACCCGCGCGCAATATCGCTACACGTTTATATAAATATTCAAATTAGCACTTATAAATGGGTATTTATGTATAATAATAAGAAGGAACTGTATGATAAACTAACCGACTCGCAAAACCGCAAAACAAACGATCGGTTGCAAAATTATCGATATTACGCAGAGAAATACCGAGAATAGTACAATATGTATCGAAAGTTGGTTCAACCAAATACCTCGAGCGAAATGATTCCATAGAAAAGCTTTGGAGCATCAACAAAGTCTTTCGAATAAATTTTAACAAAGTGAGAATCTTGCTGAGCAGACATGAAAAGCTATTCGACAATATTATATTCAACAAAACAATGGTGCCTGTTATCAGTAAAAATATGATGTCATTCATTGTCGATACCTGTTTGAGGGGACAAAACTCACAATCCTTTCGCGCGCGAAATAATGTAAAGTGAACTGATTTTTGACGTTTCGTGAGCGGAGAAATGATTGTTGTCAAGCTCGTAACACTTTCTTGGAATGAACATCAAAACAGCAAGTCATGAGGGAATGAGTTAAAATGAAATGAAATGGTTAATGAGAGAATGTTCTTTTCAAGAACATGCATGTTCTTGAAAAGATCAGCCAAGGCGACTACACTTTTGTTCTATGAAATGTTCATGTAAATTAGGTGTCAATGCATTAAAGGGACAGTAAACACACAAATTCTTGTTCATTTGATCCAATTTCCACGAGCGACGTAGGGATAGAGATAGTGTGCGCCCTATCGGATATCAGCCCAAGTAGCAATCGTGAGGTCGCGGGTTCGATACCCACCCCATGCTTTTGTTTCTTCCAACGGACCGAAAGTCCCTTGAAATTTGAGGGAATTCAACGGTGCCTTTACTGTCTCTTTAAAGTTATAAAATTAGCAGAGCATATCCAGTGTAAACGGGTTCGCTGGTCAACTATTATAAAACGTTAATGAACTTCTCAATACACTATATGAGGCCGTTTGCGATAGAGTCGAACAGGGTTCCGACAGTAGACAATATGAAATTTGAGGTAAACATGGTGCCGACGCTTTCAAATGTGCTCACTAATTACTAAAATAATAATTTTAAAAAAATAATTAGTAATTAGTCTCTGGTCAGTTATGCAAAGTGATGTTTTAGTGGTTTCGCTTCCGCACCAACTTTGGGGGAAGTGAGGGCACATTTGGTTAGATATTATAAATATAATTTGTGTTGTTCTACCGTATTACCCCGGTCCGCGCATAGCCACCGAGGTTGTGAAATAGCAGAAAGGCGCACACCACTTGTTTTTTTTCGTATTTTTGCCAAATTTAACAATTATTTTCAAAATCCAAATTGAAAAGGTGGTACAGAGCATTATGGGCTATCGATTGAGCACACACATGTAATTTAACTCTTCCATTTGTTTGCACCGAACTCAGAACCGGAATTAGAACGGAACTGGAGCCGTGTAATATGTTTCTGTGTTTTAGCTGAATTGACTTCTTTGATGTCCGTATAATTTTCATAAATGTAATATTCACTAATGCTACATAATAACGCTTTCAGAATAACGCTTTTGCGATCTCTCGCCTTTATTAGAAACAGGACGTAACGTGCATTCGAGTAAGCAAATGCAATACATATGATCTCCTCGCTTTTCATTCTCTGCGCTAAAAAGTAAGTAATTACAATAATTTCAAACTCTCATATGTCCCTCTATCAATCCCTCCCTCGTCACATTTTGTTTGAGTGCTATGCGGTTCTGTGCCAGGACGCTCGAAGATACATCATTCCACAGACCGGTCAACCTTCCAGAAAGGACTTTGGAGTGAGAGAGCGTGTGAAATCGAGAGGGACTCTCTCACTTTTGCACACTCTCTTGTCCTAACCCTGGTCTGTAGGTTTGGAATCATGTGAAGATGCATGAAGTATGTATTAGATTCGGAAGGACCCGAATTAGACCAAATGATCTTCTGTAAAAGTCATAGTTATCGGATGAAGAAAAAAAATCAAACCTTGTATCCGAGGAACGGGCGGTCGACAGTTTCCCCGCTCCTCTACCACCTCAGTTTGAAGAATCCTTGCCAGTCAGCTTGGGCAACCCGGCAAGTATATCGCCCACCTGGTACCACTTGAAACGGAGGAGCCAGATCGACTACATCTAATTCAAGTCGCCAACTTTCAAGAAAAGCCCCAGTCGACCAGACTACGACGTGAGTTTTCACTTTTGTTGATACACGCTAGTCAGGACATCACTGGAGGCTGGAGATCTACTTCTACGCTCAATGTCTATCGTCCAAGATCGACACTTCAATTGACCAAAGAAGCCAAGCATGATCCATTCCCTTGACCCTGTTGCCCTGAGTTCGAAGATCCTGCCCCCCTCTGACCACGAAGCTACCTTCCTGCAGGCCCATTTGCCTTGATGTCAGGATAAATCTGTATCTGTATCCGAGGAAGGAATACACTTTCGACAGCGGGTAGATGTTTCTTAAACAGTTTTGTTGTTGATATTGTTGTGAAGTTGAAGTAAGGATAGTTATTCTGTGTACTTTCAGAAAACTAAATTATTTCGTTATGTATTCGAGTAGTTTATAAATGCGTATATTTCAAAAAGCGATTTTTATTCATTCGAAGCTGAATTTTTTTCTTTTGATATTCAGAGCTCTTTAGTTAATTTTATTGATTAGCATGAGTCGGCAGAACACTTGAATTGTGTAATATGTGCTCGCGATGCAAATTTGCAGGCGAAAATTACGGTGCAATACATCTGAACTATTATGTCATTCATTTTGAAGCATTGATAATGACGATAGAATACAATATTATTCCCCGGACTCGTCTCTCGACCAACGTCTCGACAAGATCGGAATCCCTGACCTAGCCGGCCCACATCATTCCACAGGCCGGTCAACCTTCCAGAAAGGCCTTTGGAGTGAGAGAGCGTGTGAAATCGAGAGGGATTCTCTCACTTTTGCACACTCTCTCGCTCTAACCCTGGTCTGTAGGTTTGGAATCATGTGGGCCTGGTCACCGCGGAAGCATTGACTGTGACCAGGCCGGCGGCGACCAGGTAAAATTGATAATGATGGTTTTATGATAACTCTTGTATTTGCATATATTTTCCGTGGGCATTGTCATGACTTTAGCTTTGAATTTACGTTTTTTAAGCAAAAATATAGAATATGGGAAATAACTGGCCGACTCGTAAAACCGCCAAGCAAACTATAGGGAAAGAAATCATGATTGTTAAAGAAGGCGTCCCACGAATGATTACAACCATTTATTTTCCCCGATGTTCGAAGTTTCATTTCTCTTATCAGAAGATGGTGAAACACAAATGCACGCGCGGTTTCCCTCGCGCACCCTCCTCGTTTCCCATTATCTCTCTTCCTTTCTCTGACCGCGAAAAGATTGCAGGTTCAATGTGAGATACTGTAAGAATTCTGGTCGTTTTGGACTGTTTATTAAACATAACTTTCTTCAAACTAAAAATTGAAAGGTGCGATTTTCGAGACTCTCATCTGGTAATCGATCCCCATTACCCCCCAGTGAAAACTCAGTTGACTAAATATTCGTGGGACACCTTCTTTAAGTAGTTGAATATCCGAAATTCTTTTTTTTCAAGCACTATTAATATTAATTTATAAACATTCTTCCAAAATAATAAAACTCCTCTGATGTACAGCAGAAACGAGGCAAAGAGAGCATGCGAAAATGAGAAAAGCAAACAGTAAACATTTCCACAGGTAATATTTGAAGTGGACTGTATTTTTTTCAAAATTTGAATTACCTCGAGCGTTATGATTCCATAGAAGAGAGTCGAGGCGTCGGCAAATTCCCTCGCGTGAAATTTCACAAAGTGATAGTCCATTTCGGACTGGAAATAAAATTTAAAAAAAACAAAGAAATATAATTGATTTTTTTAAAAATTTATCACAAAAAAATGAAAACTCGGATACTCACATGTAATATGAGGGGAATCGGGAATGACTCAAGAATAATTGGAAAGCAGGTTTCTTTTACATCAACATTATGCCGACGGTACTTGGCAAAAGATAGTTTGAAAGACCTGAAGTCAATTTTCAGCCAAATTAAAAAATAAAATATAATTTCTGCTCTCCAAGTATTCTCGAACTGTATCCCTTCGAAAACACTTCGCGTCTATCACCACTTCTCTCATGTGTAACAAGAAATTCGGCAAAATACATCATATAATGCTCAGATTGAATATACATTCGTATCAGAAATGACGGACCGCACGCACCTACTAAGTAATTGTTTTCAGGAACGTCGCACAGGACATCGAATCAAACATCGAAACGGTTGAGGCGGGGGAGAGTTGGTTTCTAGCTGATTAACAGTAGGTTTCTAGCTGATTTTTCCTAGCGAGAGAAAAATGACGCTCTTTCTCTCGAAACTCGAGAAATGCTCTCGAGTGAGCACTGATCGAGCGATAATTGATTTTGAGGTCTTGACACCGATCTATGGAGCTGTTGGGTGGTGAAAACAGTAAACGTGTATGGTATACACTTCGAACATTTATAAATGACATAAAATTTGATGGTACGGCGACACCCACAGAATACACTATGTCACATTTATTACATTTTACAAAATTATTTGCATGTGTTTTTTTAGAATTACGGAATTCCCTTGCACTGGTGTCGTCATAGTGCTACATGATTCCAAACCTACAGACAAGGGTTAGGACGAGAGAGTATGCAAAAGTGAGAGAGTCCCTCTTGATTTCACACGCTCTCTCACTCCAAAGGCTTTTCTGGAAGGTTGACCGGCCTGTGGAATGATGTGGTGCTATGCGGTTCTGTGCCAGGACGCATGCAGCTGCGTGAAGTACGCGTTAGACTCTGAAGGGCCCGAAAGCCGTGTAGTTGCCAAATGATTTCCTTCATTCTGGAGAAAAGTCACAATCAGGTTGCAAAAATAGCAAAAGTATACCTTGTATCCAAGACATGAATATATTTTTGACAGCGGGTAGATGTTTCTGAAATGAAGTTGTGCTGTGAAACGAACGCATCGTGGAAGGGAAAGTTGCGACGATACTTATGCGGTGTTAGTTTTCGGAAAAAGGAAACGGAAAAAGGTAAAGATTTGAATTCCCGCAATTTCATATCTCAGTTCTCCGTGGAGCAATCGACTCAAAATTTCGTTTATAGGTGTAAAAGGGTCGAAAAATGTTATAATAATAATAATAAATAATAATAATAATATTTTATCACAATTACACCTTCAATTATTAAATGTGAGAGAGCAAATATATAACGGGGTATTTGACAGTGTTGTGACCTAAGAGAGCTAAACTAGTAGCTCAATGCAAACAGCAATATTACAAGACTATTACATTTTTCTAATGGATGATACAAATCCTGACACTGACAGGTCAAATAGATAATCAGGAAGTTTGTTCCAATGGGGTATGACACGGTATCCTAACGAAGACTGGAAATGGGTCAATCTAGCATTTGGAACTTGCATACGAAAACGATGGCCTCTAAGTACGCGAATATTTGGGGGGAGGTAGAAAACTGACGATGGGTCAATATTAACAATACCAGAGAAGATTTTGAAACAAGACACGAGATCGTTTTGTAACCGGCGATTAGATAATAATGATAGATTCATGATAGAAAGGCGCCTATTGTAAGAGGTATCGTATCCTAGACGTTTACAACAACATTTGGTATATATCTTTTGAACATTTTCTAATAATTTGATACTATCGACATCAGAGGGAGACCATACTTCAGAAACATTCTCAAGAATAGGACGAACATAGGTAGTAAATAGACGACGAAGTAATTCGAGGTTCCTAGTTTTAAAAGTGCGAAGGATGTGAAAGGAGCGAGAACGGGCTTTTTGTACAATATTATCAATGTGTGGGCGGAAACGTAGGTGATTATCGTAGGTAACTCCTAGGTCTCCAAAATCGATAATTGATGGTAAATCAGAATTATTCAATTTGAAAATATATGGGGGATGAGAAGAGCCGAGTGTCATTATGGCACTTTTAGATATAGAGATGGCCAATCCATTGGTCTTCGCCCATTCTCCGACGCTATCGATTGCACGCTGCAGAAGATCAGGGTCGTCGACTGTCAGCAGCTTGGCATCGTCAGCGTAGAGAGTGACCTTGACCTCGGGGGGAAGGCAGCGAGCGAGAGAGTCGATATAAACTAAAAAGAGAAGGGGGCCGAGAACGGACCCCTGAGGGACTCCGCTCTCGGCTGTGTAGATCTTTGATTCATCATTATCGATTTTCACACATTGCGTTCTCCCAGAGACAAAGCATTTTATGAATCTAAGGAGAGATCCAGTGATACCTTTGTCTCTGAGAGAGTCAATGAGAGAATTTAACGGTATGGTATCGAATGCTTTAGTAAAGTCAATGAAACATATAGATACATGAGATCCCCTATTTAGCGCCCGATAGATAGAAGTGGACGAGACTAAGAGTGCAGAGGAGCACGATCTTCCCTTGAGGAAACCGTGTTGTGCAGGGTGGAGGAGACTATTAGATGAAAAATATTTATGCAATGAATGGCTGATGATTTTTTCTAATATTTTACTAGTGCAGCATGTGAGACTTATCGGACGATAATTACTTGCATCGTGCCTATTGCCTTTATTTTTATAAATTGGTTTAATAATAGCGTGTTTCCAAATTTTTGAGCAATTTCCATGGAGAAGAAATCTATTGAACAAAATGCAGAGGGGGAGTGCTACCGAATCGGCGCAGTGCTTGAGAAAGATATATGGTATATTATCAGGGGAAGTGGATGATCGTGCGGGGAGTTTTGAGCAGATTTTGTGAACTATTGGAAGGTTTATATCAATGAAATCGATGGAGTTTGTGGAATGGAGGGGCGATCGAGGGGGTAGGCCAGATAGATTGAATGATTTTTGAAAGTAGTCACTAGGCCTCTGCCTTGGCAGAATTGGAAAGCAATTTCTCTCCAGTTGGTGAAATGAGAGTGGGAATGGATTGAGCTGGTTTCAGCTTGCTAGATGCGTAGGAATAGAGACCTTTGAGATTAAAAGTAGATGCTAATTTCTTCTCGCGAGAGCGGGTATCAGATCTAATCGATTTACGTAGTTTGCGCATAACTCTCTTGAAAGGGGCGAGACCGATGGAGTCTCGTTGTTGGTAGAGTGATCGAGCCTTACGAAGGAAACGATAGGAACGTTTACTATACTTTGATAGACGGGGTTGGAATGTTTTGAATGGGATGGTCGAATTCATGATCTCAGTTATAGTCGTGCAGAAAACAGAATAAAGATTGTCCGGATCAGAGCTGTGCGAAAATATTGTATTCCAATCAATGCTTGCCAGCATTGAGTTGGCTAGGGGATAATTACCGTTACGGAAATCTCTGATCCAAACTTTCTCAATTCTGTCCACTGAACGTAGTAGGGAGAACTCAACAACATTGTGATCAAGAGTGGGAAGGGACTCTCTCACATTGCACTCTTCGATAATCGAGGGATCAGTGGTGAAACAAAGATCGAGTATGTGTTCACTCCGAGTGGGGGAAGTGACCAGTTGAGAGAGCATTGCTGTCTGAGAGAACGAGAGAAGGTGAGAGGCAGCGAGAGAGTGTGGGAAAAGGGGAGAGTGCGAGAGGTTCGACCAATCAATCTCCTTGCTATTGAAATCACCGCAAATGAGCCAGGGAGTTGGATGAGAAATCATAAGATTAAGTAAGCTATTCAACCCTTGCTCAAATACGGTAGTCTCGCAAGAGGGAGATCGATAGACTACAGCGAGATTCAACTCTCTGGAGGGGAAATGGAGAGTGCACACGAGAAATTGAAGATAGTCAGTGATCGACTGAGATATCAACAAAGAGGATGGAATAAGAGAGTCAATCAGAAGTGCGACATCACCTCCGACCCTACTCCCAGGACGATCACATCGGTATACGGTATATCGATTGAACGATAACATCGAATCGAGAATGGTTTCTGGTTTTGACCATGTCTCTGTGAGTAGGAGTAGAGAAGGATTTTTAGAAGTGATGTAAAAGTCAATTATATCTAGTTTTGATTGGACAGAGCGGCAATTAATGAGGGTGCATAGAATCGATTCGGCATTGTTGCGTGATTCCTAGTACTTGAGATTGGAGGGAATAACGGGAGGTTTAGAGAAAGAGACCTTCGGGATCCGAGGGGTGGAAATGGGATCCTCGAACACCTCATCCTCCTCCTCCTCGTTTTCTCCCCCATTATTGCCCACCTGACCAGTCTTCTGTTGTTTTGCCTTTTTCCCTCCTTGTTGCGACTGCGTTCTCTTCGTGGGTCGACCATTGGTTTCACTGGCGGTAGAAGTGCGTCTCGACTGGTTGGCATTGGGTTGTGATTGAGAGAGACGAGATTGAGAGGGACGGGGAATACGACTCTGATTATTTATCGATTGACTGCTCTTGCGAGCGGAATTCCTAGCAGGCAGAGGGCGAGGATTACGCAGAGTGACAATAGTTGAGAGGGACAATAGTTGAGTAGTCAGATCTCTGACGATGTACCTCTGCTCACCTACCTCTGCATTCATTTTTCCACACTTGATTCTGAGTTCTCGGTCGTATTCAAGTTCCTCTCTAGTATAATCTCTTCGGCAAAAGGAGTGATTGTTTTCGGTCAATTGAGCGAGAAGACGGTCATAACGAGAGAGGAAAATGAAGACATTTCTATCCTCTTCAGTTTCGAATTGGATTTTGATGGGACGAGAGCGGGGGTTGTCATTGCCTTTCGTGGCTCGAGTGTTTTCAGAATGGGCGGGAAAACGGAAGAAGATAGATGGATCGATGAAGTCGGATCTGTCCTCATTGAGGTACTTGATCATCGATGGCTCATTTGAACTACGGAATACCTCGAGGATTAGCTGCTTATCGTACACTTGAGTGCTTTCCTCCGTCCCTTTCTCGACCACATTGCAGATGACTGCTCTGTTGGACTTTTCATCGATTGTCTGCTTGTTGGCCATGGTTCGAGTCATAGCAGCCGCGACGGATGCGTATGACTGACCAGAGTCAGTGCTGGAACGGATATCGGGGCCAGCCAAGGCTTCCTTGACTGACTCCCCGATTACTTTGGATATTTTCGTCCAAAAGGATTCATCAGTGAGAAGTGAAGAGATTTGACTCTTGACTTCTTTGAGTATCTCTAGTCTCACCTTACTTACCTCTTCCTTGACGACAGAGCGAATCTCGTTGATGTTGAGAGAAGTGGATGGTTGAGTTGTTCTCCCCATTGTGGGAGACGAGAGAGGGAAGGAGGGAAGACAAGACGAGTGAGAGGAGAGCAAAGGGAGAGAGACACACGAGAGAGTGTGTGAGATAGAGAGACGAGAGACGAGAGACAGACCGACAGTGGTCAGTCAATCGATAGGAGGGACGGCACGACACAAATGGACGGACGACACACACAGAATCACATAGAAATAGAACAGACGGACTGAGTACGGACCGAGTTGGGACGTACCAACACTGCAGGGTTTCGCAAGTTCAGGCCTGCCCTGGAAAGGGCCTAAGTTGATTGAGTCCGGTAAACCGGAAAACTCGGCGGTTGGGGGGCGAGAGAGAGGATGTGGGGTCACCTCTCTCTCTGACAACAAGCGAGGGAACATGATATATTCGAAGTTTTGAGTCGATCGCTCCACGGAGAGCTGAGATAAGAAATTGCGGGAAATCAAATCTTGGCCTTTTTCCAATACCTTTTTCCGAAAACTAACACCACATTATTGTACAGGACTGATTGGGTTGATATTTCTGGTATTTATAGATAACAGAAACTTATAAATATTTTTTTAAAATAAATTTATAAATAGTTACCTAAACTCCTTGTGCACTCGATCGTTGCTGATAACTAACGAGCTGAGCAATACGACTCCCAGTCTGCAAATAAATATTTTTTCTTTTCTTTTTTTCTAATTGTGCCGCTTCCTCCCTATGTTGCCTTGTTGTGACATAGTAATAAGTCATGTCTCGATTAGCTACCGATTATGCGATATCCCTTACATTCATGATAAACATTATTATTATTAGCAAATATAAATAATCAATATTAGATTATATTAATCATATTCAAAAAACAACAGATAAACAGATATAAAAGAGCGATTCGAATGCCGATTTTGATAAACTTTTTTTTAAAATAAAATCATTTATAAGCTTTTCCTACATGCTCATCCCGAGATCGAAGAGAGCGTACGCTAAATTTAGCGAGAATTTCCAATCGCTGGATCCGTACCTTGAAATGGTTAATTAATTAATCAGTTTGCATATCAACTAGTATTAAAAAGAAGGGATTCTGATAAGAGAATTGCGGTTTTTCATTTGCCCATATTTTTATCGTTTTTCTCTCTCCAATCGACATAACCGTTAAAGAGTATGATCAGCTCTGCGAATTATAATAATTTTGAGGTCGCTGCAACATCGTCTCTTGTTTCTAGTGACTTTCACTTACTGGTAACAGAACATTTTCGATTAGTGTTCTGTTCCTAACGACTTGTTTCTCAGAGCAGTCTTCATCGTATTACTTTACATATATATTATATTTAAATATATGAATTGAATACATTGCCCATGAGAAGGCACCGAACGCGACCAAACTCGTGCTCACTCCAGGCCACGCGATCTTGCCCATGTACTGAAAAAAGATAACTTTCGTAATGCACAGCATCGAATTGGCATCATGCCAACAAAGCATTTCGTTGTCTGACTCTCTCGTTTCCCGCACTCTCTCTGCGATGATTTCCTTTTAGTCCAGCCTGATCTCGCCGTTACTCTATCGGATGCTGTGACGGGGGCTCAAAGTAGGATAAAAGTGGTCACGAGAATCATACGCTCAGGGTTTTGTGTTTCGGTCGTAAGCATCATCCGTTCACTACTTCTCTTGATGGGTACCGGGGTTTTTCACCCCCCCCCACCCCCCGGTAGTAGCATACTACTAGTAGGTAAGGATCTTGGCCCGAAACCGGTCAGAGCAGGAGAGCAGTGTGTAGTTGATTGATAATTATGTGAAACAATTTGTTTATCGACTTATGACATATGACATTTTTCATTCATCATTATTGCCTCAGAAATAGCCCAAAATTTTATATTTTTGAAAGATGGACGATAAAACATAACAAAAAAACAAGATGTGTTGAGGGGAAGTTCATTTATATTTCACTCCCCCTCATTCCGCCGTTTCTTTGATGTTGAAGTCTGTCCACAACTTGGCAAAGATTTCATTTAACGAGACTGTCGGAACACATTCACAATATAATTGTCGAGTATTGTGAGTGATACAAAAATGCCCCGAACTTCCCCCTCAACAAATTTATTCTATCAGAACAATGCACTATTGTTAGCACATTTGTGACGGGAAGATGAAACGTGGTAAATTTTTAAAAAGTTTTCTGTGTGTAATCAGCTCGCTTACCTTCATAACTTCCACATTCTCTCTGATCTGAAACTTTTTCGCAACTGAATAATGCTTAATGGTAGCTCCTGAATTGTAGATATCGCAATAAAATAAGTGTAAAAGATAAAAAGTGATGAGCGTTCACCTCTAGCTATGTTTTTGAGCAAACGTTGATTCTTTAAAAATGTCCAAGTAAAAATCTGAAGACAACTAGCCGGGATGTGTTGAGGTTAAATACACTACGCTCTATGCGTACACTACGCTCTATGCGTACACTACGCTCTATGCATAGTTCTGGGTCCAGGTTCGGTCCAGGGGGAGGTTGGTCACTGGCTCCAGGTTCGGTCTAGGGAGAGGTCGGTCACTGGCTCCAAGTTCGGTCCAGGGGGAGCTCGGTAGCCTGCTCCAGGTACGGTCCAGGGGGAGCTAAGTAACCTAATTAAGATTCGGTCCAGGGGGGCCTCGGTAGCCTTCTTCAGGTATGGTTCAGGGGGAGCTCGGTAGCTTTCTTGAAGTTTGGTCCAGGGAGGAGGACTCAGTAGCCGGCTCCAAATACGGTCCAGGGGGAATTTAGTACGTTGGGGAATGTTAATCTCTAGAAAGAGTACTGGCTTATTCCGTTGCAAAAGGCTCGTGAGGCTTTCTCAACGGAAACGCAAGATGCAGTGCATTTAAAGAGAAAACGTTCAGACACGTTTCCGACATCGCAAAACACTTTTCCTATGGTCCCCCACGTTCTGCGAATCAATTGGTAACTTTTTGAAATATTCGATTTTTCATGTTAAAACGTATTAGGAAACGTTAGGACACGTTTCCGACATCGCAAAACACTTTTCCTATGGTCCCCCACGTTCTGCGAATCAATTGGTAACTTTTTGAAATATTCGATTTTTCATGTTAAAACGTGTTAGAAAACGTTCAGACACGTTTCCGACATCGCAAAACACTTCCTATGGTCCCCCACGCTCTGCGAATCAATTGGTAACTTTTTGAAATATTCGATTTTTTATGTTAAAACGTGTTAGAAAACGTTCAGACACGTTTCCGACATCGAAAAACACTTTTCCTATGGTCCCCCACGTTCTGCGAATCAATTGGTAACTTTTTGAAATATTCGATTTTTCATGTTAAAACGTATTAGGAAACGTTAGGACACGTTTCCGACATCGCAAAACACTTCCTATGGTCCCCCACGCTCTGCGAATCAATTGGTAACTTTTTGAAATATTCGATTTTTTATGTTAAAACGTGTTAGAAAACGTTCAGACACGTTTCCGACATCGAAAAACACTTTTCCTATGGTCCCCCACGTTCTGCGAATCAATTGGTAACTTTTTGAAATATTCGATTTTTCATGTTAAAACGTGTTAGAAAACGTTCAGACACGTTTCCGACATCGCAAAACACTTCCTATGGTCCCCCACGCTCTGCGAATCAATTGGTAACTTTTTGAAATATTCGATTTTTCATGTTAAAACGTGTTAAAAAACGTTCAGACACGTTTCCGACATCGAAAAACACTTTTCCTATGGTCCCCCACGCTCTGCGAATCAATTGGTAACTTTTTGAAATATTCGATTTTTCATGTTAAAACGTGTTAGAAAACGTTCAGACACGTTTCCGACATCGCAAAACACTTCCTATGGTCCCCCACGCTCTGCGAATCAATTGGTAACTTTTTGAAATATTCGATTTTTCATGTTAAAACGTGTTAAAAAACGTTCAGACACGTTTCCGACATCGAAAAACACTTTTCCTATGGTCCCCCACGCTCTGCGAATCAATTGGGAACTTTTCGATTTTTCATGTTAAAACTCGGCAAAACAGGTGAAAACGTGTTTCACATTACTCAAGAACGTGCTAGAAGGGCATCTGACACTTGCGAATAATGCGGCAAACGTTTTGCCCGCGGCGGGATTCGAACCTGGGGGTCTCGGATTGTAAGTCAAGGGCGTAACCCACTTGGCTATGGATTTGGTCAATTAAATATTGCAAAATTTCAAAGGGATTTTGGTCTGTTGTCGTATGCAAAAGGATCCGAGAAGATAGAGCGATTTTGAAGCAATTTATAAAGCTTCCCGATACGCGATTCCGAGCCTCCAGAAAGGGGTCAGGGGCGATAGAGTGCCAAAGTGAGAGCGTACCTCTCGATTCCCCTTGCTCCCTCGTTTCAAACCCCTTCCTGCGAGGTTTGCCGGCATGAGGAATGATTTGGAACGAAATGTGCGAAAATTTCATGAAATCGCGTGAAATCAAGTGAAATCAATCGATATTTCACTTCAAAAATCGACAAAAGATGCTCAAATGTGAATCTCGTCACTCAAAAATGGGTTTGGGCCACATTTGACACTTGCAAAAAATGCGGCAAAAGACTATGCACCGGCGGGGATCGAACCTGCGACCCTCGGATTTGAATTCGAGCTCGCTACCGACTTGGCCATGGAATTATCGATTTTTTGTAAATAAATATTGAAATGTTTTCTGATGGGTTATCATATGCAAAAGGATCTGAGAAGATTGCTTGAGTTTAAAGCGATTTATAGCAAAAAAACGAAAAAAATGTCCGTCACGCGGAAGGAAAAAAAAACATACCAACAGACAGACATTTCAATTTCCTAGTAGTGGAGGAATTTGTATTGGAAAATGTAAAAAAAGATGAATATGCTACCATTAGACCAAGAATTTGCATAATAATAAACCAGAGAAAATTTTCAAAGCCGCTGACCACTCCTGTAACAATAATGAATCAATTTGATAATTCGGTCTCCGTTATTACAACTTTAAAATGATAGTTCATACTTGTGGACTACTAGAGGTGTACTCTCTTTCTATACCTCGGCGCGTCTCTCGCTTTGTCATGCTCTCTCGCAGCCGTATCTGTTGTTTAGGGGGGAACGTTTTATTATTTTGGATGAGTGTTTGTGAATTTATAATACTTACCTGTAAGGAACAGCCAAGACTTGACGATTGTGGGAATAGTGTTACTCAATTCGATGATCAAGAACACCTACATTCAATGTTGTAATGGGTTTAATAATTTGAAAAAAATCATCTGCGCACTGGTTTTCAGAATATTGGTTATACACGCGTTTGTAAAGCATAGTAATGATCAGACTCATTCTACATGCTCTCTCATCGATCAGACAGCGCGAGAGAGCATGCATTATTGAGAGGGACAGACTTTTACTCCTAAAACCGCGGGCAGATTCTTTTGTACATGCCGTCTTCATAGTCTTGCATTTTCAACACTCCGCAATAAAAAAGTCAGAGCGTGATTCATTAGCATACCGAAATAGTAGATGCGGAGGCTCTTTCGTACCATGACCAGTAATGAGTTGCAATGAAACGTTCTACGGCGAATGATCCCGGACTGAAAGGAATCCCAATTTCAATAGAGTTTTGTGGTTGTGCTGAGGTCCAATTCATTTTGTTTGTCGAAGACACGTGATCGAACAAATAGAATAAAATTTGTTCGTGTTCTCCATTTTATTCTATTGATCAGTATTACATTTATAAAATGACACGAACACACAAAAAGTCAAAATGGTATCTACTTCCTGTGTTTACCAAAGCGAGAGAGCGGGCAAAAGTGAGAGCGTCGCGTACGTGCCTGTGTGGTAAACAACGGAAGTCCATCATTTGAATTTTTGGTGTGATCGTATCATTTTATAAATGTAATATGAAGTATTGTTGAGCCCCAGCATATTCTGGCTGTGTTGCCAGTCTTGAAACAGTCATACCTACTGTAGTTTTAACCGTATTTAACTTGTAGTACACTTGGCATAGCAATCGATATTGTAACCAAATTCAATTGCCCTACCATCACACAGCGTTTCGAGAGCGGACACACAGGTTAGACGACTAGACGAAAGCTAGAGAGCGTTCACTGAAGAGAGACGCCAGACCACGAGGCAAAAGAACGTGTCGTTTTATACCGGAATGGCGCGCCTTACACGAGACGGGGTGGAACGGATTCGAAAAGGGGCGGAGACTCGAGCTTCCTCCGCCCGCTCCCTCTCGGAGACGCTCGAGAGAGAGGGGGCGGGGCGAGACATCGGATTTCTCCCCGCCGTCAAACCCGGCTCGCGTCAGGACCACTTTCTCAATACTCTATATAAGCCGCGCGCGCTCGATCAATAGTGAGACAATTACCGTACATGGGGCGCCCGCATCGAGAATCCTCCTATATCAGTGGTCTGATGCGCAAGATAAGTTCAAACGGGGATTTTCCTAGGTCTACTATCCCCATACTCGTGAAACGCTGTGCATCACAGGGAGAGGGGCAAGAGAAATGAAAGATTCGTAAATTTGTTGTTTTCAAGCACAAAATCGTTCACAGCCATTCGTGTTTCTATCTAAAGGCGAGCTATGTGTGGGGCATAGAGTTCTCTTATTAGAACTTATTGGAATTGAACTCATCACTCGTCTCTCGATTTCACACACTCTCTCGCACGCGTTTCGGTCTGCATTCCTTTGTTCTCCAAATTTCACAATTCCATTTGATTCCAATAAGAGAACCCTAGTGGGGCATGAAGATTTGAATTTTCACCTACCAAAAAAGGGAAACCTAAATTTAATAACGTTCTGTTATTTTCTAAACTGTAATATTGCAGTCTACCAAGTATCTCACATTGCGCAAAAGTAGCCAATGATAGTGTCCCGCATGAGCTCAGCATAAAACAGCAATGCATCATCTTCTGAAAACAATGTAAAAGTATAACGGAAAAGTAGCGAACGTGTGTTGGGAATGTCGTTAAGCTCATAGTAGATCAGAATGAAGCGGCAGAAAATTTGAACTCCATAATACGAACTCGCAGTGCACATTTGCCAGCGAAAATTACGATGTAGTACATCTGAATTAATACAAATAGGATAAATAAATACATATAAATATAAATAAATAGTTAAATAAACATGTATAAATATGTATACATCATATACATCTGAATTATAAAGATGACTAGACAATGGGAGGGTCTTACCTGTTAAATAAAACTTGTAATATGACAAATAAATAAATTAATATGGAAAAAAACTGACCGACTCTTAATACCGCCAAGCATACGAACCAGTGAAAAATCAATAATAACACATATATAAATACCTGCGATTAATATACATATATTTGTATTCTTTCTCGGAGTACCTCTAACGAAATGACACCATAGAAGAGGAAAGGAGCATCGACAAAATCAGTTGCATGAATTTTAACAAAATGATAGTCGGACATGAAAATGACAACTGAAAAGTACGAATGAACTGAGTAACCGGTGATGGGTAGACTTTGAAAAGTAACGGTTCAACTAGTTGCATAATAGGGAAATCGACCGATTTCGCGAGAAAGAGTGTGGGAAATGAAGAGTCTGTGGAGAAAAACAACTAGTTGCATCGTTACTTTTCAAAGTCTAGTGATAGGCAAGCGCGCCTGTGATACATACAAAATAAGATTGCAAGCAAATTGAAACAATACGAATATTGAAAACACATAAAATGCCACCTGTGTTTACGAATCCAGTACTCGTGATATATCGCATGAAAAATTGTTTAAAAAGGAAAACAATTAACTTGTTGTTTTCCAGCATTTAACACTTCCTTGAGACATACCATGTAAACAACGAACTGTTCTAAGAGTGACGCAATTTTACATGAATGTTGAGACTGAAATTTGGCTGAAATTTTCCGAAAAATCCGAAAAAAGAAAAATGAAATTTTCCGCGTGTTGGGGATAGAGATAGTGTATGATAGGGATGACAAAACGAAAATGGAATGCCGGCATCAATGCGGAAAATATTTATTTAAAGAAGGTGTCCCACGAATATTTAGTCAACTGAGTTCTCACTGTGGGGCAATGGAGATCAAATACCCGATGAGATCCTCGAAAATCGCATGTTTCAGTTTTTAGTTTGAAGAAAGTTATGTTTAATAAACTGTCCGAAAGGACCAGAATTCTTACAGTATCTCACATGGCGAATGCAATCTTTTCGCGGTGGGAGTTGGAATTTTGTGGAGAAGGAGTCAGAGAAAGGAAGAGAGATAAGGGGAAACGAGGAGGGTGCGCGAGGGAAACGCGCGCTGCATTTGTGTTTCACCAACTACTGATAACAGAAATGAAACCTCGAACTTCGGGGAAAATAAAAGTTTCAATCATTCGTGTTACGCCTTCTTTAAGCGGGATGATTCGAGCTTGTAAATCGTTGAAATTTCTCGAAAAAGAAACAATGTTTAATGTTTCGAAAAAAAACGAACATCGAATTAATTGATGACATAGGTAATGCTAAAAAGAATTTTAAAATCGATGCATTTATTCTCCATTTGTTGCATCGTTAAAAGCAGTCGACAGTCTCCTCTCTTCTCCCAGTCCAGTTTGGTGAATAATTGCCAGTTATTTATAATTATAGAAATATAAGACAATTATTTATGATTAGTTATAGTTATCATTGCCATTGCCAGTTGGAAAAAACCCGGAAAGAATCGCCCATTAGGTACCTCTTCAAGTAGGGGAGCCTGATCGACAAACCAGTTTCAGACCATCACAGAACAAGAAGACCAAATCGTGTAAATTGCGACGTGAGTTAGAATTCAAGCAACTTGAGAATACTCTGACACTTTATCATGGTCACATCGGTTCACATGAGTTCCGACTCCGCACCTTGAACACTAGCAATGGAAAAGCAACCCCCAGCCCATGGGTAGCCTTGACCAGCCAGTTCACATATCGCATTTAATTTGTCTCATCCGCAGATCCTTTTGCCGGCTCTTGACTATGCGGGCATGTGCCACGATTCTTTGAGCTGCGAAAAATAGGTGTCCGTCTCTGCGGAAACCGATAAGTTGGACGGTTCGAGTGCCCTTTCCTCATTCTATAATTAGAGTATTTTTCTCTCGAAATAATGAATTGCTAACCTTGTATCCAAACAGCAGATACAATTTGGACAGCGGATATATGTTCCTGCAAATATATATGGTTCTACACGTGCACACGGAAATGTAATGTAACACAAGATTCCCCTCCTCGTCTCCTCTTGGATTGAAAGTTGTGCAATATTTTCAGTGTGCATTAGAGCGCGAAATGTGAGACCACGCACTCCTCATTTCACACACTCTCTCGACCGGTCGGTAGGTGAAAGAGTGTTCGAAATGAAGAGACCGTGGTCTCACATTTCGCACTCTAGTGTGCATCATCCCAGGTAAAGTTGCGTTTTGTTTGACAACGATAAACCGGAATCCAGAGGACGTCGAAAAGATAATTCTCTGCCGGGGCTCACCGGGAATGCCGGTTTGCTAATGAGTAGGGTTCTCTTATTGGAATCAAATGGAATTGTGAAAATTGGAGAACAAAGGAATGCAGACCGAAACGAGTGCGAGAGAGTGTGTGAAATCGAGAGACGAGTGATGAGTTCAATTCCAATAAGTTCCAATAAGAGAACCCTACTAATGAGTATTACCCATAACACATCATTCCACAGACCGGTCAACCTTACGGACAGGCCTTTGGAGTGAGAGAGCGTGTGAAATCGAGAGGGACTCTCTCACTTTTGCACACTCTCTCGCTCTAACCCTGGTCTGTAGGTTTGGAATCATGTGATAACTGCTGTCCAGGCTTTTGGGGAACGTAACTTTCAGCATAAAAAGGCTCCCCAGCTAGGAGAGTTCGAAATTCTGGATAAATAATTGGATAAATTTCTTCACAATAATTGGTATAGATAATTGGATTTAAGCGTTCCATTTCACACGTCGATTGATGAGAGTTTGCCCAAAATGAAAAGGGTTTTATATAAGTATTCATGCTGCTTTTCAACCGCCAAGGAGTCAGAAGAGGTCTGGTCATTTGACACTCTCTCAATTGTTGAAAGATGCTTTTAAAATAACCAGAACAGTTCTGACCCCCAGCGGCAATAAACGCACCGTTACTCAAATTTCAAACTATAGCATGAAATGCGAAGAATGTTGAAATACATTGTAAAACACACCTGAATTCTTTATGTACCCGGGCATTGCCCAGAATTACAGATACGAGTAGAGCCACGCCGAGTCTGAAAGTCAAGATATTTTCTTTTATATTCGCAATTTTCGGAACCATATTCGGTGAGACTATTGCAAAAGTCATATAATTAACTCAGTGCATAGAATGAGCTTAATAAAAGTCATGCGATTCATGCGAACACTTATTCGAAAGCTATTCATGCCCTGAATTTTTTTTTTTTTTAAATTTTAAAAATTTATACTCATAGATGCCACTCACATACTGAGCCCGAGATCGAACACCGCGTAGGCGACATTAAGAGAAAAAAGCCATTCACAGGGGCCATGCCTTGAATATTTATTTTTGTTATTTTTTTTAGTTTTGTGGCTATTATTTTCGATCGTAATCAGGGTTAGAGGTGTCACAACGTGCTCTATGAATGAAATATGTGTCAATTGACACAAAATACATGCAAGGTTTGAGGTGATAATAAAAATACGATAAATAATGAAAAGAAAATACGTTTTGAAGCCAAATGCAGAGAAGGCTATTGAGCTCGTGATCGCGCCGGGCATAGCAAGCTTGCACATACATATACTGCAAAGCAAAGAGTAGACTATATTACGATCGAATATGTGCCCGAAATTTTAATCACTTCTTCTGGAAATGTATCTGAATTATCGCAGCATTATAGAAAGCACAAATCTTCATATATAATGGTTCTCCAAGGGTTCGTTTTCTGCAGAACGAGTTATCAACCTCCTATTTCTACAGGGTACCCTCGCCCTCTCATTTGCCTTCCGAAAAGGAAGAGCGTGAGTAATGAGAAGACCTTTCTCTGAGAAACGAAAACGTTCTCCTTGAAAATCTGCACCCTGTGCATGTACCCTGTGGGCATAGTGGCCCTTTGTAACCACCAATTGTACCTTTGATCATCAATCTCTGTTCAATCGAAAGGCCATTACAATTGAAAAGCCATTATAATATTACGGAAATACGCTATAAATTACAAAAGCGCATAATACGAAAAGTCACACCTAATCCTCACGTTTTCGATGAGGACATTGACTTTTAAGTGGAATTGCCATTAAAATGGCATTTCCATGAATCGCTTACCCACATAACTTCAACGTTCTCTCTGACTTGGAAGGATTTCGCAATCGAATAATGTTTTATCGAGGCACCTATGGAAAAGTAAATTAATGCAAATAAATAATAGAATTAATAATCAATTTTACCTTGCGAAATTATTTTTAGCAACCGCTGAATGTGGAGAAATGTACGAGTGAAAACATGAAAAAAATAAATTTGAATAAATAACAAAATGGATTATCGTACCACGAGGCTGATTGAAAGTGAAATGCCGAACCAGAGAAAATTAAAAATATCAGTTGTCACTTCTGAATGATATTCTATCATCTATGCAACATTTACATTTTCCGCATTTAAAGGGACCTGGCACTGCAAGTGAAGTTATTTTCAGATTAAACAGAATTTTATTTCTATTCGAATGCAAAGAACAGCATATTTTTAGGATTTTTTTTGAAATTAGCTATGCATTTTCAAAGATATCATTTTCAGGATCGAGCTAGAATGCCCCGGCACTACTGTATTTGTCGGCTAAACACAGTACTGCCGGGGCATTCTAGCTCGAAACGGGACATTTGAAAATTCATAACTAATTTCAAAAAAATCGTAAAAATGTGCGATTTTTTGCATTCGAATCGAAAAAAATTCTCTTTAATCTGAAAATCACTTCATTTGCAGTGCCATGTCCTTTTAATATATTTAATAGCAGATTTTGCAAAATAGCAAATACCCGTATATAGCATGTAAGAATTTACGAAAGCTGGTATGATATTCTCTGCTTCAACAAATAACAATACCTGGAAATATATTTCCAGTTAAGTACAACCATGAAAAAAATAGAGCAAAGCGGAAAGAAGAACGGAGAAAAAAGAATATACTCACCGAAATAGTTGAGAGAGATCCTTGTTCGTACCACATCCAGTAATGCGTGGCTACGTAACGTTCTATTGCAAAAGACCCAGGTCTGGAAGGAGGAACTTATGAAAAAATCTCATAATTGTTAAAACTTTAAGAAGACACCGGATCGGTAAGAGTAAGACGGATATCGATATCGTAGTTTCGGTCCAAAAAACTTTGACTAACTGGGGACCAAGAACTTTGAGTAACTGTGGTCTAACTTTGAGTAACTGGGGACTTTTTCATAGATTAAGTCTACCAACATAACTATATCACATTTGTAGAAAAACACAATCTCGGAAAATATGATTTTCAAATTTTCAATTATTTTGTGAAACTAGCATCTCCGTATCGCATGCCTATGGGCCAAAAGGTTGTGTATCATGCCATCAACATGCCCACGTATCTACTATTTAAGTTTGGACCAAATCGCAGACATCGATGTCCGGCCACCACAGCACCACTGCACTACCTTCGACTGTAACGTAGCCGTTGTGTTCAAATGATACTCCACGAAATAGACTACATGTCTGCGTACTATATTTTTTGTCATGATTTTGCGGAAGCAGCGGAACCTTTTAGTATTTGGGACGAGTGTTTGTGAAAAATACCCACATTGCACAAAAATAGCCGATAATTGTGTCTCGAATAGTCTCAACATAGAACAGAAGGATGTCCCTTTCTGAAAATCGTGTTGAAACTAATAATGCTTGCTTATACAAACTATTATTGGGAATGTCGTTCAACTCGTAGTAAAGCAGGATGAATCGGCAATAGATTTGAATTGCATAATATGAACTTGCGATGCAAAGTTGCCATCGAAAATTGCGATGTAGCACATCTAATTTGATTACATACTGTTTATTGATAAATTTGGTAAATGATTTTGTAAAAAAAAGCTGACATATACGTACCAACGCGCAACACCGCAAGGCAAACGAACGGTTGTATGATCAAGACTACTATATTGAAAAATATCTGCAACTAATAACATTGACTTTTTCAAAATAATAATGTACCTCAAGCGCAACGATTCCATAGAAGAGCTTGGGAGCGTCCGTAAAATCTGTTGAGTGTATTTTAACGAAGTGGTAATCTAGTATTTCAGACATTTCGAGCCAGGTGAAGAAAATTTTCTTCTTCTATTCGAATGCTGTTTTTAAAATGAATATATTTAAGAATATAAGGAAATCACGCAATTGGCAGAACGGCAGAACCAAAACTATTCAATTATGCTTAGACTCGCATCTAATCAAGTGGAGTGTGGCACGATAATACGGAAGTCGTGAGCATAACACGCATGTCACGTCTTATCAACTCTGGCACACGAACTCAAGTCGATTTCGATCCTTTTTTTGGTTTGCACTCGAGGTTACGACAGCCTTTTAAGACGTTCATCTCCCACAGAACTGCAGTGAAAGGTACTTAGTTAGTGCATACCCCCATTTGTACATAGTTCCGGTAGGGCGACAATATGAAGGAGCGATAGGGATTGTGGTGTGGTGGCAGAATCAGTTCTCGGTACGTACAGAACACCGGTGTATCGATTCACCCACAGAATAGAGACTGATGTACTGCACTGTGCACTGCAGCTGAGATGTGCCGTGCATTATAAGTGCACCGGGGCACTGGTAATACACAACGCGCGGTGCGAGAGCGTGTACTGCAGTGCACGGTGCATTTCAGTACATCAGACTCGCTTTTTTAAGGGTATCGATGCATTTCCTTTGTTCTAAATCAAGCACTGCACTGCACATGAGACTGTACTGCAGTATTCCACGGCTATTAGCCACCCTAGCGGTGATCGAATTGCGAGCATTAGACGAGACGGGGTTGACGCGCAATGGAGATATGGGTCTGGTCACTCCGTTTCGAAAAAAATCGGAGCGGTATGTCACTGCCCTACAGTGAATGTTGTGCCGCAAATGGTATGGTCGATTGAAAATGATACGGTGAACTACCAATTATAGAATGTAATGGGTAGAAAACCAAACGAGAGAAATAGACTGAAAAAAAATAATGAGAAAGATATGTTGTGATTGTGCCACTAATAGTGGTTCACTATTATACTGCAAAATAAATCATTGTATTGCTATATCACGACTGTGCCAGATAAAACAAGTAGAAGTTTTTTGTCGAACAAGTAGAAGTTTTTTCTTCTTTAAACATACAATTCAACGCTTTTTTAAAGCTATTTTTTACATTGATAAAGTGCGACTTCTGAAAATTTGCAGCAGCCTGTTTCAGCTGGGTGATTTGTTCAAATTTTAAGTGATACAATTTTCGGTAGACGAAATGCTCTCATGTTCTGAAGAACACAACGATACGATTTTTAGTGCCTCTGAAAAACGAATTGTCGCGCGCATTACGTGAGAGGCGTGATATACCTAATCGCGACGCACTTTTCATACAATAAAATGGCGGAGCTTGAAATAGTCAATTGTGGGCGACCTTTAACCATCCACTAGAGTGCGCAAAGTGAGACCACCGTCTCTTCATTTCGCACACTCTCTCACCTACCGACCGGTCAAGAGAGTGTGTGAAATTAAGAGATCGTGGTTTCACATTGCGCACTCTACCATCCACTTCATCACTAAGGAAATGATTGAAAAGACTGTTACAAACAAGCGAACACGTATTTATTTATTCGTCCTACACTACAGGAGGGCGTCAAAATGAGCAAAAATGTCCGAATTGATTGAAGAATGGGGAAATCAGGGTGGAAGTAGCGCAGTGAATTGGGCACATACATTTTCGTTGGCCGAGATTCTTGGTTTACACTTTTTTGAACTAGACAGTTTAGAGACTCGAGACCCATCTGGGAATGCGCAGAATGTCGAGTTTAGTAAGAATTGTCCCCTATCTGACGTGTTTTATCGAACTTCCGATAGAAATCTGACGTGTTTATGAAATATCTGACGTGTTTATGCAAGGCGAGAGAGTGTGTGAAAATGAGAGATCTCGCCCGGGCGAAAATGTATGATTGGGCAGCCAACATGGTAATGGGGAAGTGCGATACATTTCATCAAACCAGTAACAAGGATGTATAGGGAACTGTTTATCGGACGTTCCATGAATGTTATATGGCACGTCTACTAATAGATTTCAACCGGCGTTTAATAATATATTGAAATGGTCCGAATCCTTTTTAATGTGTCCATGTAAGAAATGAAGAATGCCGACTCATCCTCATCTGAGCACTATTGCCTGACTTGTTAAATAATTGAATTGATTAGCGCCATGGGCCACAAAGAGGTCAGCGGAATCGACAGAGTATGGCGATGTACTGACGTATCCAGTCCAGTCCGGGCTACTTCGCGATTGAGTAGTGTTTCGCACACAATAATGGGCGGGGTACGAGAAAGGTGCACTACTGCCGAAGCCCGGAATCATCAGAAAAGGAATCTAAGAACCATGATTCCTAAACAATGCACAATGTCATTTTATATGCTCATTTCAAAAGCGCATCGACTATTTATTAGAGACCGCAAAACAGCTATAGGCGATAGGCGAATGGTGAAATGACAAGGGTGAATCGCCTGTCGTGGAAAGGCGATTGACCGGCCCAAAGGGATATCGCGATAGGCGAATGACTCCAATAGGCGATTGAAAAGGCGATTGAAAAGACGATTGGACCCTATTGAGTGAGGTATATAGCTTTCATCAGGTAGAATATTCAATATTGGTTTGGGAGTTTGATCAACCAAAGTCCAAGTGAGATTCTAATAACTATGGAGCATAAATATGGAAGATCCGAATGAAAAAAGTACCGTAATCCATTCTACCGTAACCCGGAAATATGAAATTGAGCACTAGGACAGGGGATATTTCGCATGGGTTAGACTTTGAGTAAATAGTAATTACTTGAAGGGTATACGGTAGTTACGATACGGTATCGGTGCTACCGTATTCGTTCCTTCAGATCGCAGGAGAAGGAGGTAGACCTCGAGTAGGCAGTAATTCGACTAAATTTTGTTCCGTAAATTTTGCATACTGTAACTTCGCTACAGTAACCCCGGATTCGGAAGCACAAATATTATATACTCCTTTGGAATTGCCTACTCGAGGTGCACCTCCAGCAAAATTCACGAATAGGTTTTCTCAATTATATATTTTCGGTATACTGTAAGCGAGCCACAATAGTCACGGAATACCGTACAAGCAATACGGTAGAACATTGTGCCATTGTCTGCTCTTCCTCTTCCTTTTCCTTCCACCCATGATAGCATTGTTGGCTTTATATACCGAATTAAACTGGTCTCGAATGGGCGCTAAAGGGAGCACCAAGAAAGAAACGACCGCACCAAGAGAGATGCGATTGGAATAGTGACAATGAATAATAGTGAAAAGCCTGACAAAGGAAAGGCGATTGGCCAATTGCCTATCGCATTTAAATAGGCGATTAAATATCCTTTTGGAGGTCTCTACTATTTATTGGCCTGTTCCGGGCTTCAGCAGTAGTGCCGTGAATGGTTTCGAATGTTTCGGTGAGCTTCCACCTACCCCGTAATCAGAAGTGACCAACAAACCTCATGTTTTTCTCTGCTTGTAGAAACACTTATTGTTATTCACTCATTCGTAAACGCCTGTTTATGATATACAGGTGAAGAGCAGTAATAACAAAATGGCATCGTATTTATAATTTAGAAGAACTCAGTAATATTGTGAACTTCTTTTGTTCGGTGTTTCGCTGACGATAAGCATAATGGTATTATTATCACGAGAAACCTTCTCTAAAGTTTAAAAATGAAAATATAAATCAAGAATTCCGTGTACCTGGTGTTGTACCTCTTGTACCCGGGTACATTCCTAGGAGTGTACCCGGGTACATGAGGTACAAGAGCAGGTACAAAAGGAGGTACACGACCAGGTACAAAAGGAGGTACAAGAGCAGGTACAAAAGGAGGTACATGACCTGGTACAAAAGTAGGTACAAGAGTAGGTACAAAAAGAGGTACATTACCAGGTACATTCCATTCTGTATTCCCCCCTTTAAATGCATCCTGCACAGGAACTCATGCATAATTAAATAATTTATCTATATTTTAACAAAATATATACAAATATGCTAAAAATCGTACAACAAGCAACAATGAGTGTTAAAAGGAGAAGCAGAAAAAAACAATCCTAACTGAGTCATCAGTCCTTATCAGTAAACTGGAATAACTCAGCCAGAAAAGATCCAATCGAAGTGGAAGTAGTTTCACATTAATCAGTATCGAATTATCGTCTTATCACTGTTATCAGTGATAACAATCATTTCTGATCACTAACTGATAAGAAAGTAATAAAAAGAGCAATCGATGTTGATTAAGATTAAATTATTCTTATGTTGATTGGATCAGTCCTGCCTGAGTTATTGAAAAAAAGGAAACTTGAATAATTGAGAGAGAAATGCTCCAATCGGCGTGCGAGTGGTGTTAATCAGCATCGGATTTGCGTCTTATCACTGCTATCACTGATCAATATATTTTCTTATCATTAAGTGATAGAAAAGTGATGCTACGAAAAATAGAAGCTGATTAAAAGGATATAACTCTCACGTTGATAGGATCACTTCTAATTCAGTTATTCAAGTTTACAAGTGGAGATAAATTAAGTCATTCCAGTTCTTGATAGCAAGTATTCGGTTGGCCGGAAAGTCTTGATAACTTTTTCATTCGTTTATTTCTCGAAGCAAACACAAGTACATTATGGGTTATATGCTCCATCATTATCGACGATATACTGCAAACGTTGTGTTAGCTTGTGGATGCCCTGTCTATAGAACCCTGCTGGGCGTGAGGCGAAATATTGCTTCAGTGCGGCCTCCAGACTTCCTCGTGTTGTGAACGATCTCTCTCGAAGGGCATGGGTCAGGTCCGAGAAAAGCCAATAGTCACTTGGGGAATACGGTGGGTGAGGGAGAATCATCCAGCCATACTTTCCCAGTTCCTGCTTGACGAGTTTGGCGACATGTGGACGAGCGTTGTCATGCTGATAATATATTTTCTTATCTTTCAGGGCTGAACTATCGACTTCCTTCTTCAAATTACGTAGTTGTTTCACATAACGGTCGGCGTTTATGGTTTGACCCTCGGGAAGGAGGTCCCAGTAGATGGGCCCATCCACTCCCCACCATATTGAGAGCATCACTTTTTTGGGGTGAAGGTCGGGTTTAGGGACATCCTGTGGCGTCTCTCCTTCTTGAATCCACTGGGCTCGCCTGTGGTGATTATCGTAGAGGACCCATTTCTCATCTCCAGTGATCAGCCGGTCCAACTATCGATCGCCGCCGTGGAGAGTGAGAAGACTGTATGCATCATCGACTCGGTGGTCCAGCTGGTCCTGGGTCAGATCATGGGGTATGAAAAAGAAAGAACTTTTCTCATCCGAAGAGATTTCAAGCCTTCCTCAACAGTGCTATGGGCAACCTTCAGTGTGGATGCCAGTTCACGAGTGCTTTGGAATGGATCCGAATTCACCTGGGCTCTCAACGCATCCAAATCCAACTCACGGGGCCTTCCAGAGCGGTCCTGGTCATCGAGTGAAAAGTCGTCTTCTTTGAAGCGATGGAACCATCTTTGTATGGTTGGGTAGGAGGGAGCATGTTGGTCATAAACTTTCTTCAGGAGAGTCTCCGAATCCTTCAACGTTGTGTGAGATAGGAAGAGGTAGAGCAGAACATGGCGGATGTGGATTACACTGGGAATATACATCGTGCGTCAACTTCAGCACGGAGAAAGAGAGGGGAATGGGGAGTTGTTTACTACAAGGGCCCTAGTCTCCTTGTCATTTGTGAGGAACGAGGGGACACCAAAGTTCGAACGCGGCACACAGTAGAAAAACAAAAAGAGTTATCAAGACTTTCCGGCCAACCTGATAGTAAGTAATATGAAGATTTAAATGAGTGATAGGAGGGTCCCTAACAAAAAGTGAGTTGGTTCAGTCAGTTATAAGCGGAAATAAATCATTAGCAATAAAGACACGTTTACTAGATGAAAATGAAGAGGTTCGGAACACTAAATATCTCTCATCTATTTCTACATGTGAATTTAGAGGAAAATATAATTTCAAAGGAAATTCGCTTCGGGAAACCCGTAGATGGCCTAGATCTTGTGTATAATAACAGAAATCGACGCTATTTTCCACATGCAAAATGATTACTCCGAACAAGTATTTACGGCTCACAGAAGCGATTTTCCCTCGACTATTAATGTGCTTTCGCAACAAACCTCAGAACTAGTCACTCAGAATACGAAACGAACGCGAAATTGGAACAAAGTTACATAACATATCTATTACACAATCTCCAGTGTGAACCTATGTCTACGAATTCATTCAACAAAAGAAACTTTAAAACGTAATAACCGCAAAATAGACAATTATTGGTGAGACTTCATATTAATATAATGATCTAGCAAAGAAAGAGCCGCTCACGTGTACTTTAGCCAAAAAAAACGAAATGTTCGGCATTTATTAGTTTATAGCATCACGTGAACATCTCTCCCAAATTACGAACATAAAAAGAAAAGTCAACAGAATGATTCATGCATGAGACAAGAGTGTCGGTGTATTTTTCGAACGTTTTAAAAATATTTTGTTTTCAGCTTAGCCACTATCGCACTGTTCGAAACACAATAATTGTAGCTTTTGTTCAATGGACAATGACACCGTCCAGACAATATCCAGATAAAAATTCTAGACTATTCGCAGTTATGTTATACCGTAACGCGATAATACGAAAAAAACGAGTCGGCTTCAAGCGTACGAGCGGGTTTCGGATGGTCATTGCTCGGAGAATGTATGACGCGCTCCCATATTAAAGAAGGCCTCTCACGAGTTTTTGGTCAAATAGACTGACAACGTAGTGTTTTTGGGGGCGCTCACCCGAGCACATTGTAACGCATCCGAAATTCTATCGTAATATATAAATCGATATATTGGCGCTCAAATGGCCGCATTAGTACCAAGAATCGACAGACAACGCGTGCTAGGACGCGAAAATAGGAAAATGAACGGACGAAAATGAAGCTTCCGACGATATAATAATGTTTCCCCCCGTGGATAATATCGGTTCTCATCTAAAATATATTAATTTTCGTAAGGGAACTTTAGAAATTCCCCCTAATGCTAGTGTGCGCGCTCCATTTTTGGTCGTATTTTTCAGGTGTACTGTATTTGGCTTATCGAAAAAAATATGGAGCGCACAAACTAGCCTTGGGGGAAATTTCTAAACATTCCCTTACAAAAACTATTATATTTTAGATGAAACCCGATATTATCCATAGGGGGAAACATTATTATATCGTTGGCAGCTTCATTTTCCTCCGTTTATTTTCCTATCTTCTGGTCCTAGCACGCGTTGCCTGTCGATTCTTGGTATCTTTGCTGTCATTTGGGCGCCAATATATCGATTTATAGATTACGGTAGAATTTTGGATGCGTTGCAATGTGATCGGGTGAGCGTTCCCAACAGCACTGCGTTGGCAACTCGTGGGAGGCCTTCTTTAAATTAGGCATACAGTAAACCAGAAATATAACATTTGACAAAACACTAATTTTATGGAATTTACGCTGAATTCGGTGGTGGATCCACCATATTCATGGGTGCACGGTATGTTTCAGTAATTCTTAAAAGATGCCGTGCAACCATGAATAAGGTGGATCGACAACCAAATTCAACTTGTCTTACAGTAACGTGACCACCATACCCGAGCTACTGTAGCCGGGCAGTAGTCTCATACGTATTTTATTAAATTGTGCTATGTAATTGTCGCAAGTTAAAAATGCCGGTTACTGTAACTCGATTACTGTAGACGGGATCATAATATGCGGGTTACGGTACAAATCTCTGGCCGTATCAGATCTTGCGGACCAGATAATACAAAACAACCTTACCCAATTTCACATTTACTGCATGCTCAAGCTTACGAAGAAATAATCACACCCTCTAGAAATAGCGAAAAGGATAAATGCATGTGTTTCAAGTAAGATTTTTAAAACATTGTTTAACGCACCGTCACTCTCGTTTGCTCAAATCACAACTATGGAAAAAATATAGACTATTTTAATCTCACATAATCTTCTCTTTTCAATGCCTTCCGTTGTCCTCTCTCTCTTCATTCTCTATTCGCTTCTTCTTGACAACGGCGATGGGACGATCTGAAATCCATAATTATATTAATATAATATTTCAAGTGGTTGATTGAAACGAAACAATAATTTCGTAAAATATTAAATACACCCCTTCATTAGAAGTATATCTCGTGAAGTTTTTATCTAGAATTTTTTAAAACTATTTCTAGAAAAAAAACAGCATAAAAATAGCACAAAGGAACGACTCTGCGAATACAGTCAGGGTTAGATCCAAAAGGAAGAGACTTCTAATTAAAACCAAGCATAATAATATTGTCAACAAGGTCGCGGCATGGAACAATAATCAAATAGGGTAATTGAGAGCTTCACGGCGGGTCAGAGGTTCGGTGGGTCGGTGATGTAGTTTGTAGTCTACTTCGCTATTAGTGAAGTCGAGAGAATTGATCAGTTTCTCTGAGTGACTCGTTATTAGATTGTCATTGTCTTCCTACTGAATTCGTTTTTAATCTAACTTAATTTTGTACCGCGTTTCTTGTGATCGCATATATATATATATATATATATATATATATATATAGTAAAAAGTCCCAAAGGCATCAACCCCTCTAATTAGCTATCAATCGACTAATGGCTATTGCCATCGTCTTCAGTGAAGAATTCCGCGCAGAGAACAATCGATACACTTTTTAAAGTTATCGATACAATTTTCTGATATGAGCATGTTACGAACGACAGACAGGATAATGCACACGCTCGCAATTTACACCACCGAGCCGGAGGTGGGTGATTGACGCGCTGTGAGCTTGTTTGAGAGGAAATCTCACCTTGTGGTGTTCCTTCCTCCTCCGGGCACGCGGACGGCCTTCTCTTCACGAGAAGCATCGGCCTGTAATCGTAACTGTCATTAATATGTTGCAGTAAATTTTAAAAAAAAACAGTAAAATGGAAGGAAAATGACGCTAATACAATACAAAATAAGCAGGCTATATAAGAATAACCAAGATGAACATCGATCGCGCCGCCCGCCGCCGTGCCGTGCGTGTCCCCGGCCACGCCGAGGCTGCAAAACGGCGAGGCTGGAAAATATCTAATAGGATCATCGAATGAGCGTTAAAAGCAAACAAGAAAATCGATAAAGAACGCAAAATTCGCGAGAAAGTAGAAGAAAAAAAACAAGAGTAAACACGACGTCAAATAGTCTATTCACCTCATATACAGTATATTTTGCCTGAATACCGTAGTTGTGTACTGATTTTAAAAAATTGAATTTTGCATTTACTTTTCTTTTATTGCTGAATATTATTTTATTTATTTAAAATACATTACAAAATACTGCTTACAACTGTACTCTTACTAGATTTCCAAAGCAGGAGCGACGCGCGATAAAATGATAGAAAGGGAGAGGTAAAGGTAAAGGTAAAGGGGCTAGGTCTTACGCAACGCGGCCTCGACCACCCCTATGCATGAGTAGCAACGAGAGCCTGTCTTGAGATAATCAGCAGTCTGTTGCGAGGTTATTCTCGTGTTGTGTGCACGTAAATCGGGGACCCCTTTCGGGGCATGTTTGGATCGTGATTTCTCACTACCAACATTCCTTAACCCCCTTGGTTGGGTGGATCTGCAGACACGGGGGGTCGAACTTGTGACCATTCAATTCGCATTCTAGCACACAACCACTGCGCTACGCGGTCTGCCAAATCATACATTTCCAATTTCACCCACTCTCACGTGTAAGTAAAAAAATTGCATGGAATGCGGTACTGCGTCGCTTCCAAAAACACGATATTTTATGAAACGCTAAATTCACCACTGCTACACTACAACATCAACTTCGGAGAAGTACACAATGCCAGATGAGACCTTTAATTTACAAAGAAAATCGGAATATAACTTGCGTAAATTGTAAGGATTTCCGGACGTGAGTAAATCCGGGTCCTCTATTGGAAGTGGTACCAGGTAGTGTCTTTAACAAATGTCAAATCGGCAACACTATTTTTAAACACAGAAAAAGGGGTAACCGCGCAACGTGAAATGAATGCCTTAGTTTAGGTTATTTTATAAGTCGCTTATCAAGAGATATCAATATTCTTATCAAGAGGCTTATCAAGAGTTCATGGGAATGGGAGCTCTGACGACGGTGAAAACCTTCGGTTGTCTTCCGAAGAGTTCTGAATAGACTTCGAGAAATAACGAATCAAAGGGTCGCCTAAGAGAAAAATGCACCGCTCCAGCAAGGAGAGAGTGCGAAAAATTTTGAGAGCGAATAGTGATCTACCTCTAACGCAACCCTTTGCTTCGTTATTTCTCGAAGTCTTGTTCTGAAGAAAATTAATGGTTTTCGGAGTGAGGATGAGTCTCTTGTTGGTGAGTGAATGGAAATGAGAGATGATCTCGATACTCGAATTGGAAAAGGCTAGGGGTCCAACGATAAGAATCTCGCACGAAACAGGTGGAAGTTGAATTGGTCTACAGCATCAACATCTCTTGATTTTCTTTAAAAGCGATAGCTCGAGATTGGAGGACTCTGGCTCAAGCTCCTATCCAAGATCCCTGCACGATTTACCATTTCTCAATTCGCACTTTTCGGATGTATGATTTCAATTATAAACAAAGAATAGCAGATGATTGCAAATTAATACAAATCCTTTGTTTGGTCTCGTAATTGGAAAAATGTAACGAAATATTGCATCAAATGCCAAATCGAACTCATCGAAATAATCAATTTTCCATCTCAATAGTTAAACTTTCACATACGAATGGTAAAACACACTAAATGAGCACACCACGTGCCAAACCAAACTCTCTGGTTGATTATTATCAATTTGTGATAAAAAATATCGAAATTTATAATATTGTGTACTCGGCCGACGAGTGGTAAAATACACTAAATGAGTACACCACGTGCCAAATCGAACTCTCCGGTTCGTTATTTGCAAGTTTCGATCGAAAAATGTAAAATTTTATAATGTGGTGTACTCGGCCGACGAATGGTAAAACACACTAAATGAGTACACCACGTGTCAAATCGAACTCTCCGGTTCGTTATTAGCAAGTTTCGATCGAAAAATGTAAAATTTTATAATGTGGTGTACTCGGCCGACGAATGGTAAAACACACTAAATGAGTACACCACGTGTCAAATCGAACTCCCCGGTTCGTTATTTGTAAGTTTCGATCGAAAAATGAAAAAAAAATATTATTTGGTGTACTCGGCCGACGAATGGTAAAACACACTAAATGAATACACCATGTACTGCCTAAGTTCCAAACAACATCGAGACCAATGGCCAGTGGAATGGCACCAATATTGAGTCGAGACTATTGATTCGTGTGAGTATCCTTTGTACCTGGTCGTGTACCTCCTCTTTTACCTCCTTTTGTACCTGGTCTTGTACCTGCTATTCTCAACTCCGAAAGTCGTCAGACAACGCCTATACGTTTTGTACCCGGGAACGTACCTGCTGTACCTGGTCAAATACCTGTTGTACCTGGTCGTGTACCTCATGTGCCTGGTCTTGTACCTCTTGTATCCGGGTACGTACCTGCTTGCAGGTACGTACCCGGGTACAGAAGGTACAAGACCAGGTACAGGAGGTACACGACCAGGTACATGAGCAATGTACCCGGGTACAAGAGGAACATGTCCAGGTACAGGAGGTACGTACCCGGGTACAAGAGGAACATGACCAGGTACAGGAGGTACATCAGGTACAAGACCAGGTACACGGAATTCTTGAGAAGTATAAATGAAGCCTTAAATATGATGAATTAAATGATAATATAGTTTTGTTGGATCGAATTTAATATTCTAAAATAAAACTATAAATGAAGCCTTAAATATGATGAATTAAATGATAATATAGTTTAGTTGGATAGAATTTAATATTCTAAAATTTTACAAAAAGTAAATGAGCGAGTCCGACTCGTCATACAACGGTGTTCGTTTTCATGGAGCTACTTCTTTATTTCTCTTACACGGAGAGAAAACATACTAGGAATACGACATCAAGTTGGCACGCCTACTAATATATAAGTAGGGCCTACTAATCGCCTACTTATATATTAGTAGGCGTGCCAACTTGATGTCGTATTCCTAGTATGTTTTCTCTGTGTGTACCTCACGCCACGGTCCATCCCAATTATTTTTTTTGTTGCATTTCATCAAATCACTTTGTCACCCATCATGTATCCACTCATAATTTATCCTACTTGACTGTAAAATTATACATTTACTGATTGACAAACAATTAATATATTAGCCATCAGTTATTTCCTTGTTCGTTGTGCGACCATGAGACAAATAATACACACACTCACTCATTTATCATTCAATATTATTGTATACTCAGCTTTTCCACGTGCACACTAGAGGTGTTCATCCGAAAAGCCGGAATGAGAGGGAGAACAAAGGAGAACAAAGGAATGAACCGGAACGAACCGGAACGGAACCTTTGTTCGACATTATTTCAGACAAAGACATTTTTCGACTGATCATCCCTAGTGCACACATATGTTACTGTAAATCAAATATGTATATTAGGGGATATGTGCCACGACGTTTGCAGCTGCGTGAAATAAGCATTGGATTGGGAATGAGCCGAAATCACAGAAGTCGTCAGATGACTCTTTCCAAACTACAATTTAACACAAAATCACTGGAAATTATAGCAGATATACGCACCTTGTATCCGAAAAAGGAGTACACTTTTGGTAGCGGGTAGATGTTTCTGAAAAAGTCATTATATAAATAAAATTATAAATAATTTGCCAACGTAAAGATCATGCAAACCTATCAATTTTGTTAAATGAAAACGTACCTAAACTCGTTGTGTATTCGGTCGTTGTTGACAAGTATTGCGCTGAGTAGAACCACTCCTACCCTGCGAATGATAATAAGTAAACTTTGAAAATTTAAAATGAATTATAACCAACCACTAGGGTTGCCCGTTCGGCGTTGGTTTCGGTATTACGGCGTCTCCTTTTCTCTAATTCTCTCTCCCTTATCAGCTGTATTACCGATCTCTCGCTGAGAGAGTCGTGATACGAAAACCGAACTTGCATCCCTACCAACCACTATTAATAACCACTCACCTTTTCCTTTCAAGGAAGCCTACAATGAGTACTCAAGCTTGGTGAGAATATTATGGTTGTACTAATAGTTGTACCAATATTCAGCACTAATATTAGAATAGTTAAAAATTAGCTCACATACAAAAACCGAGATCGAAGAGAGCATATGCCAAATTTCTCGAGAAGTGCCATTCTGTTGGTCCGTACCTTTAATTAATTTATACACTAATAGTTGAGTAGTGGTCCTCTCGTAGGACGAGTGGTGGTACTCCTTAATCAATCAATAATTTATCATGCCAAAGAATTGCATTATAATGTGATATTATGCAAAACATTATATGGGCCATGTAATGTATCTGATCTAGCACAATATCATATCGTGATGCATATTGTAAAGATGGAAACATCAAATGTTTGACTGAGGATCATCTCTTCTCCAATGCTAATATTGGCTGCGTAGCTGACGTGTTCTTACCTATTTACTACGTATTTCGTTCTTGTCCTCAGGATAACTGCCATCCACACGTTAGGACATATGATTTTTATCTATTTTCGTATATGTTTTTTACATTAGTAAGTACCTTTAAAGAAGGAGTGAAGGGAATATTTTCGTGGGTAAAGTGGCAACACACGTCGATTGCTTCCCTCAACGATAAGAGATCCCCGAAGTTTCAAATCTCTAGCTCGAAAACTGACGGAGATATGCGCGCGCAAAGTTTGCGTGATGATCAGGGGTTCCGTACGTGTGTCAGCCAACGGGCTGCAAAATCTCTAACTGAGCTGCATAATCCCTCGACTCTCGCTCGTTACCCCTGCGTTTACGATTTGCATGCACTCTTCAACTCTTCTCTCCCCCTGTCTCAACCCCGTCTCGTGTAATCAGCGCCCTCCCTATTTTACATGCCCCTGTTCTTATCCATTGTCTCCTTGGTGGGAGGATAATCTTTGCCAGTCCTCCCTGGACACGTTCGAGTCTCTGAATTTACACTTTCTGTGTTTACCGAGCTCTTACAGTACTGCTCATTGCATTTACAGGGACTTCCAGCTGGGAACCTTTCCCTTCACTCCTTCTTTAAAATTCATTTTGTCTACGAATTATTTTTCACATTCGAAGTTTGTTTCTTCTGGATGAATAATCAAGAAAACATTAATTATGACATCAGCTTTTCTTGAAAAGTGACCTATCTCGAGTTTGTTCACTGTTCAAAGATGGATTACACTTTCGAGAAGATTTCTGACTTATTTCATGCAACAAATATTTTTAATTTCAAGCTTTCCAAATCACTAAACATAATCTGTTGTATCCTTTGGTTTGCATAGTCTAGTTATTATCATATATTAGTCGACGTGCGATTAGCCGTCCCTTGTGTTGTCTCAGCCTATTATCATAATCATGTATCTCATGTTAATTCTATGCCGAGCTCGTCTCGCCCTCATTCTATCCCTGCCCAGTGGGAGTAATTGATTGTGGATAAAATAGATATCCCGACTCTCTGTCTTGGCGGCTACACAGAGACACAACAATAAACTGCATACATTGCCCATGCGAATGCAGTGAACGGGAGCGTGCTGGTTGTCGCTCCAGGCAATGCGATTTTGTACATGAACTGAAAACGTCATTATTTGACAAATTGAGATTATGTGTGAAGTAGACTTCGAGAAATAACTAAACAACGGGTTGCATAAGAGCCAAATGCACCGCTCCAGCAGTAAGAGATTGCTAGGAATGAAGAGAGCGGAGAGTGATTTGCCTCTTACGCAACCTGATGTTTAGTTATTTCTCGAAGTCTAGTCTGAAGAGTCCGTTTAGCGAAATTTAGGATGTGCTGTTCGGCACATTCTGTACTTTGAACATCGCGTGAACAAGTGATGACCAAACCACAGGCGTCGGAGGCTTTTTTACAATAGAGTCTACCTTATTGTCTCTTTGTCTTTTCCACTCATTGCAAACTAATGTTCTAATGGTAGACTATCGAAACGAATACTTGAAACACACGTGTTGATTGAAGGAATGCACAAAACACAATAGCTCCAATCACGTACCTGCATGACTTCTACATTTTCCCTAACTTGAAACTTTTTTGCGGCGGAATATTGTTCAATTGTAGCTCCTGAATATTGGATGTAATTTTAAGATAACCCAACATTTAAGTGGTGTCACCTTTGCCTATTTTTGTGAGCATTTTTCGATTTTGCAGAAAAGTCCAAATAAACACCTGAAAAAAAGAATTTTGTGAGAACATTTTTAGGAAAGCACTTACCACTACGCCTAGTGTTTGCGTAATGATGAGCCAGAGAAAATTTTGAAGGCTGCTTGTTTTTCCTGCGAGAATATTAGTATTTTGAAATTTACATATTTCTATATCTATACGGTAGTACAAAAATTACCTGAAAAGAAAAACCAAGATTCAACGATTGCGGGAATAGTATTAATTATTTCGACAAAAAGCAACACCTATAACTTACATTTTTAAATATTTTAAAACATCGACCAGACAGACTGATGTAGTACATCTATAAATGGCTATGAGCATAGAAGGGGAAAAACAGTGGCCTTTGTTTACCACACAGGTGCGTTCGCAATTTTCTTATGTTTGCGTGTTCTTTACACAAAGTAACTAACATTTCTTTTCCAAATATAACTCATAAACATACCAAAATGGTAGATGTAGAGGTTCTCTCATACCAGGACCAGCAATTCGTTGCGATGAAACGCTCTATTGCGAAAGAGCAAGGTCTGGAAGTTTTCATTCTTCTAGAGTGCGAAATGCGAGTCCACGGTCTCTCCTTTTCGCGCACTCTCTCAGCCAACGACCGGTGTTGAGTCTGGGCGAAATGAAGAGATCGTGGCCTCACATTTCGCACTCTACATTATTCGAGGACACATACTAGAATAGATCGAACTCACATTGCACAAAAGTATGCGATTATTGTATGCCGGGCCAGCTCAACATAAAATAAAACTGTATCTTCATCTTCAAAAAAATCATTACAGAAAGTAAACTAATTTCGCCAACTATTATTCGGAATGTCGTTCAGTTCGTAATAGATCAGAATGAGCCGGCAATATATTTGCATTACGTAATATGAACTTTCAATGCAGAGTTGCCAACGAAAATTGCGATGAAACACTTCTGAACTATAACGGTTACTATACATTAGAAAATGCTAACGTCTGTCTGTCTGTCTGTTTGTCCGTGTTTTTTCCTTCCTTCCGGTCACACTTTTTCCTCATTTTCCTTATATTTCGCTTCAAATTCGCTCTATATTCTCAGAACCTTTTGCTTATGATAACTGACCAGAAAACCTTTCAAAATTTAAAAAGAAAAATGCGCTAAATTCATGGCCAAGTCGGTAGCGCGCCAGACTGTAAATCCGAGACCCCCAGGTTCGACCCCCGCCGCGGGCAAACCTTTTGCCGCATTTTTCACAAGTGCCAGAAACTGTTCTAACACGTTTTTGAGCACCGTGAAACACGTTTTACCTGTTTTGCCAAGTTTTAAAGTGAAAAATCGAAAATTTTAAAAAGTTCCCAAATGATTTAGAGAGCGTAGGGATTCGCAGGAAAAGTGTTTTGCGACGTTCGGAACGTGTCTGAACGTGTTCTGACACGCTCTAACGTGAGAAATCGAAAATTTCGAAAAGTTCCAAAATGATTCACAGAGCGTAGTGGATCACAGGAAAAGTGATTTACGATGTCGGAAACGTGTCTGAACATGTTCAAGCTTAACTTGAAAAATCTAAATGTTCGAATGTTTGCCAAACAGATCGGGGCGTCTCGGGGGTCACAGGAAAACATATTTTGCAATAAAAAAAGAAGGCTCCAGGTTCGGCCCCCTGAACCGAACCTGGGGCCAGTTACCGAGCTCCCCCTGGACCGACCCTGGAGCCGGCCACCGAGTCCCCCTGGACTGAACATAGAGCCGGCCACAGAGTCCCCCTGAACCGAAACTGGATCCAGCTACCGAGCTCCCCCTGGACCGAACCCGCACAGAACTATGCATAGAGCGTAGTGTGCGCATATAGCGTAGTGCGTTTAACCTCAATACAACCCCGCTAGTTGTTATCATAAATTATATGAAGTTAACTATATTTGTTATTTTAAAACTGACCAACACGCAAAATTGCTAAGCATACGATCGGGTGGACAATCAACAGCGATACATACATGAATATCTGCAATAAAAAATAAATGTATATTTTTCGTGCTCATGTACCTCCAAAGATATAAGACGGGCGAAACTAATTTTTCCAAGAGAGAATGACAGTTTTGGACAAACCTTCTTATCGGAGTTGATTTTATGTACGGAATTCGTTATTTTTTTTGCTTTCCAAGTAATCTGCGTTTTAAGCGGTAATATATAACGCAATTTTCTCTGATTACATGATTTCTCTTATATTTTTAATTTTTGTGATTTTAATATTGATTTTCATATTTTCTTTTGTTTCGTTAAGTAAACGATTGCTGGCATAATAATATTTATCGGACAATATTAATGGTGAACTTGGAGGGATCAGTGAACATTTCTTCCTTCCCAACAGACTTCAACAGGACAGTCTTGCTACCAACTGCCAATCTCTCGAATGCAGTAGGTGAGTGACACATAATCTTGCGGAGAGGGACATTTCTTCTTCGAAGTTCCTCCCACACAAATTCCGCACTCGCCAACTCTCCCGATCCTTTGTGAATAGCAGTGACGGCGTGAGAATGGTCATTATTGAAGTCATCTGAACGAGAAACATCCATTTTAACCATTTTCGGTTAGTTTTTATTAAAACCTTTTTCATTGAAAGATGTGAATTCGACCATCTCGTCGGGAACGACAGAGTCGACATTGAGGAAGAAAACTAAAGAAAGACCGATTTCACTGTCATCAGCTAAGCCTTGAAGTTGGGTGAGAACCTGCAAACCCTCTTCAGTAACGAATTAATCAATTTATCGATAATACCTCTTCTTCTAATCCCTTGGCGAACACGATGTCAGGGATTTGATCCAAATCAGAGATTTCCTGCACAAATTCCTCAGAGTGAGCGACAGATTCGATCTTCTTTATGACTGCAGAGAGATGACGACTTCGGAAATCGAACGATTTCGCGCGTAGAGAGCTGCAATATTATAATTATGGTCAAAACTTATATAGACAATAATGAGAAAAAGTCTAGTTTTTTTCTGAAACGAGAAACTTACTTGAGAAATAATGTGGATCATCATTTGGTTGAGTTTCACATTATGTCGCAAAAAAAGGCAGTTGGTAAACGCTATTTCCCCTCTCATTCTTCCCTCTCTCCTCCTCACCCATCCGGTTGAGTTTCACATTTTGTCGCAAAAAAGGCAGTTGGAAAACGCGATTTCCCATCTCATTCTTCCCTCTCTCCTCCTCACCCATCCGGTTGAGTTTCACATTTTGTCGCAAAAAAAGGCAGTTGGAAAACGCGATTTCCCCTCTCATTCTTCCCTCTCTCCTCCTCACCCATCCGGTTGAGTTTCACATTTTGTCGCAAAAAAGGCAGTTGGAAAACGCGATTTCCCCTCTCATTCTTCCCTCTCTCCTCCTCACCCATCCGGTTGTGTTTCACATTTTGTCGCAAAAAAGGCAGTTGGAAAACGCGATTTCCCATCTCATTCTTCCCTCTCTCCTCCTCACCCATCCGGTTGAGTTTCACATTTTGTCGCAAAAAAGGCAGTTGGAAAACGCGATTAATTCAACAAGAGGCTTCTTCACTTACTTTACGATCTCAGCCAGCTTAGAATTTCTATTAGGATCAGTTGGAAATAGTTTCATCGCAATTTCATCATCCGACTGTATGTTCTCGTTCTTCTTCTTCCGACAACATTCGTGAAGAGGTCGTTCCGATCCACTCAACTTCTGCAACTTACATAATCAAGCAAACTTTTAAAAATGTATTCACTTACACTGTATGCTTCGGACACCGTAAGATCTCCGTCTGAGAGACACTGTAAGACATTTAGGACTCGAATGGGTGCTTTACCGTATGCAATGCGAGCGAGTGCGAGAAATCTGAATGTGAGAGCGTTGCGAAATAAATACATCAGTATTTCACCGGGAGTTGCGGAAGTCGCGATATCCCATGAAGTAGTAGGCCGAGTGTTTGATTACTTCGATAGAGGCGACCTGAAAACTAGTTGTGATGTACTAAGCTAATTGGTGGCTAAAATACCTGGATCTTGCCTTCGTTAAATTTGGAGATTACGGTAGCTATCAGAGTGAAAAGAGAGAGTGGCATACGAATGAGTATTAGCACGCAAACCATCTAATGACAATTCATTTTGCAATTCAAATTATCAGTTTTTTTTTCAATTTAAAAAAAATCCAACCTGACAGGGAGCTGACGTCGTTCTTGCATACTTTTCGATGGTTTGGATATTGATTGAATTTCGCTGCTTGGAACTGAGATCCTCGCCGATGAGTTTGCGAAGAACAGATGCCTGAAGCATCACATCACCTTTAAACCTTATTTCCAGTTTATACTGTTTGAATGGTCGATAACGGCTTTCCTTGCGAAAATTTTCCATCGTTTGTAACAACCAATCTTTCGAGATCACTCAGTGATGTATAGACACGACAAGTAATTGTTCTCTCACGAAGAGGAACATTAGACTCTTCATAGTACCTATAACAACAGGGTAAACTAAAAATTGTGGAGGACTGTGTTACTGGGAAAGAGCAAGAACTCTATTGCATCCATCCAGAACCCGGTAGAAATCGATATCGACCTCAACAATCGGGGAGAAATTCGAAATCTGAATCGAAATTGCAATTGATTAAAAATTAATGCAGTTCGAACATCAAATTTTCCTTGCTGAAGAAGCGCCAAGAATTTGTTAACTTCTTCCTTATCTACTTCTCTCTTGAAGTTCCCTGCTACCAGCTGAGCTAGTGGAATAACTTCTCTTTCTTAAGGGGTAAAAAGTCAATTATATAAAACAAGCAGAAACAATTACCACTGCGCATTTTCATTCTTAGCACTTCGAAGTAATCAGGAAGACTTGGAAGTTTCACAATCTCACGAGTAGTCGAGACGTCAACTTTCCTGAAGAAGCGTACTGAAAATTGAAGTACTCACTAAACATTACCTTTTCCTATTAAGCTTTGCCTTAGGCTTAGGAATGGGCGATTCTTGAACTTCTTCGACATGAGCTACCATCGGACCACCGTCAATTATAAGACTTAATTCCGAAAATTGCTGATAGGCTCAAAATGATCGGTAAGTTTGTAAAAGTGAATGATCCCTTAGCTTAAAAAAACGAAACATAATGTTACCGTACCCGTCCCAAACTCCACCGATCTTTCGGAGAGATCCGCACTCTCGTCCAAAGTTTTCAAAGAGGAAGTAATTAGATTTCCTTCTCCTTCGGATAATCGGTTAAGAGGGCAGAATATGAGATAGACAGTTGAAGACGCTCCCCTTGCGATGAGCTGAACGATAATCAAATCAAATGAATTCGCAAATAAGTGAATTCATAAGATAATTCTCAACTCACAATCACTCCTTCCTCGTTGCAAACATCAGGCTGGCATTCCAATAAATAGTCTTTGATCACTTGGTGCTCACTTTTCACGATCAAATGAACGTTCAAACTGAAGTTTTACATAGCACGTTTTGCGGACAACGCAAAGTAATTTTTGAAATACTCACATCGTTTCTCCAAAAGTGAGATTGAGCTTAGTTTTAACATCGACAATCTTCCAGAGGGCGTTATCCTGGATAACATCGATGCACGATTCCCGGGGAATGAGCAGCATCTGCAATGTGTAAATATAGTACAAAAATAATTACGTAAAAAACACAACTAACTTTATTAAACTCAATAATTTCATCTAACTCGTCCATATCTGACGAAAAAACGGTGGAGAATTCAAAGGATTGCCCCTCAAGAATAAGGACAGGATCGTCGTCCATCTGAAAATCTGAATAGATTCGTATTATCAGAAGTGCTATATGGATTTTGTACCCATGAAGGGGCACAGTACATCTACCGTAACCCGTAATGTACAGTACACCTACCGTAACCCGGATCAAAAAGAGAGGAGGTTCCAAGGGCCAGAGGTGCCAGAGGGGAGTAGCGCAATGTTTCCACAATTTCCCTGGTTACGGTATCGGGGATGAGCCCAAGAAGAGCCTCCGGTCGTGGGCACTAATGAAAAAGGAACTCACGATTCAGATGACCAACCGAGCTGAGCGTCGACAATAGAAGAGAGTGATTCAGATTTGAATGAAATGAGTAATAATCATCATGTAAATGAAAATGATTCTCATCTCATCCACACTCACTGAGTTAGAGTGGTTGATTGAAATGAGGTCTCTCAGCGAGCCTCCCCCCGTCTTCCGTAGTTCGCCACCCAGACATTCCTCTTCTTTGATCGACTTAATAAAAGAAGAATTAGCATGTAAAGGAAAGAAGTTTGATCCTTGCACTGTTATGAAGACTCCTTGCTGCGTTCTTCGCTGCCTCAGCCATCTGTCGATGTGAGTTACTCTATCTGATGTCTTAGTTTTCGACTTTGTTAAACATTCATACACTCTAACATTCAAGAATGGATATTATCTCTTGTCGTCAAGCGGTTTCTGGATCCTATACAGAACGGCGAACAACAATCCAGTCAATTATAAGGAGCTGTATTATAACAAAAGGAGGAATAGAGGTTAGGAATAACGATAATCTTAACTGAATAGTTATTGAATCTTACTATCGAAGACTGTCTCTCTGAACTGGAAGGGTCATCAATTGTGCAGTGAAGCTTTCTCAAGAATTTACAAAATTTCCGTGAAGCAGTAAGTATTTTTGTGGTACGTAGAGAGTACGACGATTGATTTTTACAAACAGTCCCAGAAACTTTACTATTCAGGATCAAGATCTTGACTAAAGAGGTGACGTCAGGAGTAGTGCGCAGTTTTCATGGAAACACCGGAAGTATGAAGAATGTCACTAAAACAACTGCAGATGAAGGTATCTTTGTAAATACTTTTCTACTATAGTTCTCTTTATCCTGCTGCAGGAACGCTTATGAATTGGTATCGGGTCAACGGCCAAGACCATCCTATAACTGGCAAACTTGTTATCAATAAGCAAATACCATTCAGGTACAGGTATTTTTTATATTTTGAAATTAAAGAGAGATTTAGGGTGATCGCGTCTCAATGTGGAATTAAAAAAGTGGCTAGGCTGAAGTATCTTGTGGGAAAAACAAAGAGATTAATTTCTCGTGAGAAGGTTTCATAAAGTTTTTCCGCATATTTTTGAAAATATCCATTCAGAGTGTTTTAATGACAAGATGCAATAAATGCTCAAAAATAAAAACGCACATGCGCAGAGGCAAATTGTCAAGTTCTGATGGAAATCGCCTTATTCAAACGCATATGGACGGAGTTAAGTAAGTTTGGGAGAGGGTGAGAGGGGAAATCGCGTTTTCCAACTGCCTTTTTTGCGACAAAATGTGAAACTCAACCGGATGGGTGAGGAGGAGAGAGGGAAGAATGAGAGGGGAAATCGCGTTTTCCAACTGCCTTTTTTGCGACAAAATGTGAAACTCAACCGGATGGGTGAGGAGGAGAGAGGGAAGAATGAGATGGGAAATCGCGTTTTCCAACTGCCTTTTTTGCGACAAAATGTGAAACTCAACCGGATGGGTGAGGAGGAGAGAGGAAAGAATGAGAGGGGAAATAGCGTTTTCCAACTGCCTTTTTTGCGACAAAATGTGAAACACAACCGAATAGAGAACAAAAGTAGATTTCGAATAAAATGCTATCGTCCAGGCAAGAACGAGCGTTCGTCAATTCTCATTTTGGAAAATCTGAGATTGATCCTGAATACTTGCATCTCACATTGGACGACATGTCCAATATCGCGACGAAATTGCCTCAGCAGGATAACTTTAAAGTTAAAACTACGGATTTAATTCAGTTTGATCGATTATCGAGCCAAGATGATACCAGATAAACTGTTGGTCCGCGCTGACCTTTCGGCGGCAGTATATGGGAAGAAAGGTATCTTATGAAAGCTGTTATCTATATGTCAATTAAATTAGGTACCAATGGAGGACACGTCACTGATCTCTTGATCGATGTTTCTAATCTATATGGAAGCACAACTAATTCAACCCTGGGATTTCTTCTGTCGTCACTCCAGCGATGTTATACACTTCCTAGCACTTTGCACTTGCAAGTTTGTAATCTTTATTAATCATTTTCGTTACCTATACCTATTGAAACTCTCAGCTGGACGGAGCAAAGTGTAATAAGAACAAGGTGTTTTTCATTGTTCTGGGCCACCTTGTATCCATTGGACTCTTTCAATGCGTAAGATTTCTGTAGTATACAGTATCTTTCATGTATTTTAAGGTAATTGTGCATTTTCTTCCATCCGGGCACTCGCACGCTCATGCCGATCGATACTTTTCCACTGTGAGAAAGGCGCTAAACGCAGGGGAACTGTATACGCCTGGGGGTTAGTTCACAGAACAGATCACGAGTAGTAAACGAAACGTTCAGAGCTGGTCAATTGTCTGTCTACAATGTCAGGAGTTCGATCCGTTCGTCTCGAACGACTGAACTACGACTTCAAGTCGTGGGTCGAACCACAACTGGGAAAGGAGCTCGATGGTTCCTTCGATTCGATGTACTTCTCATTCGAAAAGAAGAACAGTCTGTTAGAGGATTCTTAAATCGAATTCTCGAAAATTTTAGATAATGTGGTTATGAATCATCGGCCGTTGGGTAGTGCAAATTTCGATGAGAAATTAGTTATTTTATCTAATTTGGAAGGAAATCCCAGCTGGATCAATAGGTGAGAATACCGTACAAATATGACGACAATGTTGCTTTCCAGATCGACCGACTCCTCCGATATTACTAAACTAATCGAGCAAGCAGAGAAAGACAAGTCTCTGCCAGATGAAGTACTGAATATGTGGAAATGTGCAAGAACCCGAGTTGAGAATGCACCTGCTGCAGGTATCCGTAGAATACTTTCTCTATTGACCTAGACTTTCAGTGCCTTGGGCAACTACGATCGATGGCCTACTCAAGAGAAAATCAAAGCGTGTGATCCCACCGAATCAACTGAAGGAAAATGACATTGAAGAGCTTCAGTCATTTCTCAACGACAATAAAAAGATGCGTAAACGCAAGATCCGGGATATTGATTGATTCATAATTTATGGAATGATAAACAATATATTTAATTTAGTGCAAGGAAATTACATATTAACTGGAATTTAAAAGAAAATGAAATAATGAAAAAAACGAGAAAAAACAAGCATCACGTAATTGTCGCAAAAGGAGTGAATAATTGACTTATGTAGAATTTCAATTTATTGTGCCATATCACGTACAAGCAATGCAGTTTTACTACAACTGTCATTCTCTCTTGGAAAATTTAGTTTCGCCCGTCTTATATGATTCCATAGAAGAGCATTGGATCATCCTCAAATTCAGTCGGATATATGTTGACAAAGTGAAAGTCTAGCTCAGACATGAATCTGTAAATCACCGTTGGTTATTATAAAATAGTGTGTATTTAATAATTGCGCTACTGAACAATAATGCAAACAAATAGCTAATATGCGATTTGAGAATCTGAACGGGTTTAATAAAAAATGAATCGACGTCTAATCTTACAGTTATTATCGATTCCGCCCTAGTCGAGCACTATAATTTGTTGATTTCAAGAATCTAGAACTTCCTTGTGAAGTACTATTCGAACATGCAACCTTTCGAACAAGTCACGTATATGTACATGACAAACAACTCAAAACCCCCGAAGATTTATAATTTATCAGATATATTCAAGTTTCTAGATATTTTTTTTGAATATACAAATTTAGAATATTGTTTGTATTGAAGCAGTTAGAGCAGTAGAAATTCTGGCCATTGTATCCCTGACAAGTGTTTGGAAAGGGTGAAAATAAAGAGCTATCGCGAGTCATTCGAATGTATTCTCCTAGTAACGAGATATGAGGATGGTTTTACAAGTTAATTTACACTAACCAAACTAAAAAAGAATGGGAATACCAACACGTAAAAGCGACAAGCGTACCAACCAGTGAATAATGAATAATAATACATGTGATGAATATTATACTAATTATTTTATTCATTCCCGTAGTTCCTCTAACAATTAAGTCACATGGAAGAGCATAGGTGCATCAGAAAAAAAAACCAGTTTCATGCTTTTTGGCGAAATGAACATGAACATTGACATTAAAAAGGAAATTAGTGGAAGTAAATGATAAATTCAACTTGTGATTACTAGCTGTGATCTCTAGAGGTAGTGAGCCGAAAAGCCGGAATGAGTGGGAGAACAAAGGAGAACAAAGGATTGAACCGGAACGAAATGGAATGGAACCTTTGTCCGACATTATTTCAGACAAAGCCATTTTTCGACTGATCATCTCTTGTGATCTCTGCACACCTCGAAGTCTTCCTATCGTGACATACACCAGCGGACACTTAATTATCTGGATGTTCGGTCTCACTTTTGCAATATTTAACTTTGTTTCTGTCCCGAAAATGTACAATGATGTATATGTTTGGATTGTCCCGAGTAATTTGGTAAAAGAGGTACGACTTCTGTCATTTTCGGTATCAACATTCAGGTTGGCGTGCGTTAAGGCGGAACGGTTCGGTGTGTAAATTAAATTGAGCCAAAGAAGTATTCCATACCTAAAAACAAGTAATTAATTGCTGGAAACGGATTTTCGAACTATATGACGCTGTTAAAAACCGATTGACCCGTAAAACCGCCAAGAAGGCGAACCAGTGGATCAATTATAATACATATGAGAGGAATCGTGAAAGACTCGAACATGGCCGGGACATAGAAATTTATGATTTTTAATTTGGCTGAAAACATAACACAAGGTACTACAAACCTCCCTCTATCGAATAGCGTTTTCAGAATTATTTTTAAAAATTTCGTTTTTGCGTGAAACATAAATGAATCTGGTTAGTCAGGACATTTTTCGAGAAAAAGTAAATTTTGAAAAATCATAAATATTTTCAAGATGAAGATAGAAATCCCCGGTTTGGTGTGCTAGATAGACAAATCACTCGGCTTGTTTACCAACCACTTGGCGTCATTCCTGGATGATGCGCCGATGCACCGATGCGGGACGGTTGCTTTTGTGAAAAATCATGCAATTTTCTCAAAAGTCAATTGGACTCGAGGGCGCTCTTACGAGTGTTGTGAGTAGTAACTACGATCATAAAATTAGAGAAATCGGGCCATGCGTTGTAATTGCGGGCGCGATTATGTGAGCTTGGCCGAACACAACTAACAGTAGTGAGCCTACATTCCAGCTCATTTACGGTGAAAATAATCGGAAATTAGCCAAAAACAATATTCGCGTTGTTTGTGACAAATTTTTACAGCCAATTTTTGGAAGAAAAAAAATTGATAATTTTCTACTCGAATTTTTATTTTATTGAATATCGTTTATTCAGAAGTCCTAGTGAGTCGGTTATATCAGTAAATTATTAGATATGATTGCGAGAGGGAGATGTGTCCGTGTGTCGTTGAGAATTTTTATAATATCATGTTTTTCAAATTCAAAATGGGATATTTTTTAACTCTCCTTACAGAGCTTCTATGTTTCCCAATACTCATCGAACAGTTTCATTATTATGCATGGAACATTTCCCCTTTTGAAAGCTAAGAGCTATCACTTCAAAGAAAGAAGCTACACCGACTAGAAAATGAAGTATCTGATGAACGACGGACGCTCTGCCTTCACTGGCACTCTCTCCATTCTGCCTGCTCTCTCGTCCTGGTTCGAGACCCGGGCACAGCACGAATCTTTTGCCATTGCTATATTAAATCCTAATAAACAGTTCAATGCTAAATTTCACGTATTCTAATTCCACTGATAACGGGCAAAATATTCATGCTGTGCCCGGGTCTCGAACCAGGGCGAGAGAGCAGGCAGAATGGAGAGAGTGCCAGAGAAGGCAGAGCGTCCGTCGTTCATCAGATACTTCATTTTCTAGTCGGTGTAGCTTCTTTCTTTGAAGTGATAGCTCTTAGCTTTCAAAAGGGGAAATGTTCCATGCATAATAATGAAACTGCTCGAGAAGTATTGGTGAACATAGAAGCTCTGTAAGGAGAGTTAAAAAATATCCCATTTTGAATTTGAAAAACATGATATTATAAAAATTCTCAACGACACACGGACACATCTCCCTCTCGCAATCATATCTAATAATTTACTGATACAACCGACTCACCAGGACTTCTAAATAAACGATATTCAATAAAATAAAAATTCTAGTCCGAAAATTTTCAATTTTTTTTCTTCCAAAAATTGGCTGTAAAAATTTGTCACAAACAACGCGAATATTGTTTTTGGCTAATTTTCGATTATTTTCACCGTAAACGAGCTGGAATGTAGGCACACTACTGTTAGTTGTGTTCGGCCAACCTCACATAATCGCGCCCGCAATTACAACGCATGGCCCGATTTCTCTAATTTTATGATCGTAGTTACTACTCACAACACTTGTAAGAGCGCCCACTGGGGCATCGAGCCCAATTGACTTTTGAGAAAATTGCATGATTTTTCACAAAAGCAACCGCTCCGCATCGGTGCATCATCCAGGAATGACGCCAAGTGGTTGGTAAACAAGCCGAGTGATTTGTCTATCTAGCACACTTTTTTTATTATCTTCATCTTGAAAATATTTATGATTTTTCAAAATTTACTTTTTCTCGAAAAATGTCCTGACTAACCAGGTTCATTTGTGTTTCACGCGAAAACGAAATTTTTAAAAATAATTCTGAAAACGCTATTCGATAGAGGGAGGTTTGTAGTACCTTGTGTTATGTTTTCAGCCAAATTAAAAAAAAACCATAAATTTCTATGTCCCGGCCACGCTCGAAGTGCTCGAGTCTATCGCGATTCCTCTCATATAGAAATATATGTAATTAATATTCAAATACTTTATTCATGTCCGGAGTGCCTCTAAATATATCATTAAATGGAAGAGAATATGAGCATCGGGAAAAAATCGGTTCCATGATTTTTGCGAGTTGATATGAAACTGGAAATTAGTTTGATTTGTAAAAACACCAATAATTAAACACACATATTCAGAGCTGGTAATAATAAAGCTGTATGCAATCAAACCAAGCTTTTGAGACGAGAAAATGCGCAATTTGAACCAAATTCAATTGAATTTATTCGAAATGTTGATTCAGGAATTACTCATTCAGCATCTCGACAGAGCGGTCGATCGTCTCGAAGCTCATCTCCCATGGTGCGTCCTTGCCACACCCAGAATGAATATGCACTTACTGTTGAGTGTATCCTATACTCAAATAGGACATCTAGTATATGATACGCTTACAAATCTCTTTTCTCGCTTCTGTCAGTAGTTGCGAGCGGTCCCTCTCCATTTTGCTCTTACGGAAAGGGCACTTCCCTAGTTCCCCCCGGACCCCTCGTCAATCTACCAACGAGACGACAAGATTGGAATCCCCGTCCTAGCTGGCCTGGTGACCGTGGATGGGTATGACCGTTTGATGTTGGCTATTCAGATACCAGTTTCGCTAATTCTCAAATTGATTGATGTTTCGAGCTTGGTGGACGCAAGTGGAAGAAAGATGCGCCATCCGTTCGTCAGGACTGCCTTCAGCTTCACGTAACCTTCCCTGTCCTCCTATGTCCATGGTCCTAAGACAGATCTCGTCTATTCCTCCAGCAACTTCAAAGAAGATGGATTATGAATGGGAAGAAGACCGATCCTCTATCCCGACCCCAGCCAAAATCATCCGTCAATTCTGAGAAGAACAATCCTGACCCCTGAAACCACATCCTCACCTGACGTTATCGTCTGACGTGATAAAAATTGTATTGTATTGTACAAATCTCTCGTTTTCGCAGGCTCTGTCGCCGCTTGAATACATTCAATATTGAGTATATCATACATTAGGTGTCTCATCTAGATGTATTCATTCTCTGTACAGTTAGAAAGGTCAACCTAGCGAGTATCGCCTATCTGGTGCCCCATCAAGCAGCGGACCCGGATCGGTAAATCAAGTGCACGTCGCCAGAGAATAAGAAGGCCAATTCGGCAAAACTAAGAATTAAAAAAAATGAACACTCAGACACTTTATCATGACGAGGGCATCACAGTCAATCAAAAACTGACACAGAAAACTACACATTGTCTATAGTTAGACACCAACATCACCCCCAGGTACTCTGGCATTTCGACCAATCAATTTGTATAGTGCACCTTTGGGGGGGTTACATTTGAGGGGGGGGGGTGAAAATTCCGCAACCGACATTTCCGCAACGGCTTGTAACTTTACTCAAACTCAAGAAATCTGTGGGAATTTTTTCCCCTGTTGGTTATTTGCTAACCTTCATCGATTCGGCTTGTTGCAGTATTTTTCTGACCATTTTGAATTTTCGGCTAATTAGCGAAATTTAAATTAGCTAATTAGTTAATTTGTGGGTTTGGAAGCCCTCGCGATTCTGATCATGATAGCACCTCGAAGATAGGTTTAGAGCAGTTAAAATCCTCGTTGCGGAATTGTCACCCCCCCCCCCATTTGAGCAACGATTCATAACTCAGCTAGTAGTGACCCCATCGCTATTAGAGTATTATCATTGCGATCAGCATCAGTTAATTGAGAAATTAAGACTCAGTTTATTGAGATTTGATAAAAATTAATTTTTTTTACATAATATATGTTAATTAATTAATTAATTATGAATTCTCAATTAACTGGTGCTGATCACAATGGTACCACTCTCATAGCGCTAGACTCACTCCTAGTTGAGTTATGACCTGTTGCTCAAATGTCGGTTGCTCAAATGTCACCCCCCCCCCATTTTTCGGTCTACCCCTCCCTCTTCCCCAAACGCCGCATTGCGTGGACTGATTATGCGGACTTGTGCCACGATTCTTTTAGCTGCGTGAAATATGTATCCGTCTCCGCGGAATACGATACGTTGGATGTTGCAAACGTCTTTTCCTCAACCTGAAATAATTGTATTCAAAGAAAGTAGTGCTTGCATCCAACCTTGTATCCAAACAGCAGATACGCTCTCGACAGGGGATAGATCTTCCTGTAGAGAAGTATGCATCGGTACGCTTTCGATCAATTGTTTGTTGAAAGTAATAGAAATTATAAGTGCTCACCTGAATTCATTGTGTATCCGAGCGTTGCCCAGAATTACCGATACTAGTAGAGCCACGCCGAGTCTGAAAAGGAATATTGTTGTTTTGTCTTTTTAAAAATCGGAGAAACACACTATTTTTTATCTCATGCGAGTCATAAGGTTCTTGTGCACACTTATTCCGCATCAGTTCCCCAGAATTTGGAATAATCAGGCATGGTTACACCTGGAGATCTATAAGTTCGCAGATGTCGCTTACATACTGAGCCCGAGATCGAAAACCGCGTAGGCGACATTTCGAGAAAAGAGCCACGCAGTTGGGCCATACCTTCAATAACAGTGTTTTATATTACTGTGAATTGTGGTCATTATGTTGGATAGTAGTTGGTTTGAGGAGCCTACATATAGCATAGAAAGATAATAAATAACTAAAAGAATATTACATTTTCCAGCCAAATCCAGAAAAGGCAATTGCGCTTGTGATCGCCCCAGGAACGGCGAGCTTGCACATGTACTGAAAATAAATATTAATAATTGAAAATATTAATATATTCAGGTATTAATTTTAACAATATTAATATATATTCAGAAATATAGTAATTTTTCCCAATATTTTCGCCAAACATGTTTTTTTTTAATTTTCGGAAAATTTTTTGGAGATTATGCAAGTGATTAAACAATCAAAGTACAGGAATTCGGTGTGATCTTTGTATCATATCATCACCACTAGACTTTGAAAGTCAACTATACAACTACCCGCATAATTGGGAAATTGACCGCTTTTCTGAAGAGAGAGCGCGGAGAATGAGGAGTGTGGAGGTCTAATTTCCCTCTTATGAGGATAGTTGTATAGTTACCTTTCAAAGTATAATCACCACCATGTGTTTTTGATAATTGAATTTTCTCACTCCCAATAACGAGGCCTACATTTCGCCTCGGTGGCGGTTAAATTGCTAGCAACTTTTATTGCGGAAGGTAGCATGCTCCAGAAGCCCTGTCAGCAGGGGATACGTAGTAGAGTTTGAAATGTGAGACCACCGCCTCTTCATTTCGCATACTCTCTACACCGCTCGATGGATGAGAGTGTGTGTGAAATGACGAGACTTCTGTCTCACATTCTGCACTCTAATACGTAGACTTAGTTAGCAAACCGCCCTGGTCGGTAAGCCTCGGCGGAGTAGTCGTTAGTCGACGGAAATTCCTCATGATTCCATTAGTATTTTACCTTTACCCTTACCTTTTATTCCTAATCCGTTACGAGAAAATGGTACATAACAGAAGTACGTGGTAAATTAAACTGATAATTGCGCAGGAAAATCACATAATAATTTCCGATAAGGGCTTAAATTGAATTTGTATGAAACACGTACCCACATAACTTCCACATTCTCTCTAACTTGGAATGTTTTCGCCAATGAGTAGTGTTTGATAGAAGCGGGTGATGCTTTAAAAAACAAATTACTATATTAGAAATACATAATTACTACATTAAATTCACAATCAATTGTTTGATAAACTAAAAAAGCGAAAATAGAATGATCGTAAAATATGTCAGTAATATATTAATGCATATATGCATATGCGTCACCTTTAGAAATTTTTCTTAGCAATCGTTGGTTGTGCAAAAATGTCCGAATAAAAACCTGTAAAAATCACTAGTGGAAATGGTTTCAAAAGTGAATGCTTTACCACGAGGCTCAATGAGAGCGATACGCCAAACCAAAGGAAATTGAGGACATCACTAGTAATCTCTGAGTTATTATTATAAAAGCATAAATGTAACGTATAAATAATATACCAATGTAGAAGAGGTATGAATTTATGAAGGCGGGAATGATGTTGACTGCTTCAACAAATAGCAATACCTTGAAATACATATTACATTCGTAAAAATGAAAAGATTAGTATTCGTTTATAATACAGTCCGGTCAGATCCCCATGTGAAAACGGGGCGCCCGGGGGCGCCCGGGGCGACCCGAAGCGACCCATTGACTTTCACAGCAAGGAGAATGAGAAATTCACGTTGAATTAAAGTGCGCTGTGTTCTCGAGGTCATTACCGAACTTTTAAAGTATTGCACATAAATTTTAAAAATTGCATTAATTATAAATAAATTATTCAAAACAGTTCAATTTAGGAATAATAAGTGCACCCGAGCCGGACTACCGTAGTTAAGAGCACACCAAGACCAGGTCCGTAAAAAAGAAAGCTCTCAACTACGGTAGTCCGGCTCGGGTGCACTTATTATTCCCAAATTGAACCGTTTAAAATAATTTATTGTTAATTAATGCAATTTTTAATATTTATGTGAAATACATAAAAAGTTCGGTAATGACCTCGACAACACAGCGCACTTTAATTCAACGTGAATTTCTCACTCTCCTGGCTGTGAAAGTCAATGGGTCGCTTCGGGTCGCCCCGGGCGCCCCCGGGCGCCCCGTTTTCACATGGGGATCTGACCGGACTGTACTACATTCCACTTCAAAAACTAAATGTTGTATGCGTATCGTACTTGCTGAAAATATCGGAACGTTTACCGGAAAACGTGAAAATTTTTCACTTTTTGCATCTTTGCGAGTACACATTATCATGATTTGCATTTATGCTAATTTGATTAATCCGCATCGATTTGCCGGGATCCACCCGGACATGCTCGGTGAAATGTGTAAAATAAAGCTACAAATTCAATTGCAAGAAAAGGATAGAACCGGCAATTACTGGCATTTCCCGGCAGTATACGGTAATGATGACAATTCGTTAACTTGGTCGGGTTTCGCATCGAATTTTCTCTTTTGTTTTAGATATTTCACCGGGCATGTCCGGGTAGTTTCCGGTAAATCGAGGTGGACAAAAAATATGAGCCTATTCACGAGTCGTGAATAATTTTCATCGCAAAGTTACAAAAAGTGAATATTTTTCACGTTTTCCGGTAAACGTTACGATATTTTCAACAAGTACGATAATTTCTTATTCTCTTGTTTTCGAATGGTATCTTGCAACTGACTCTGTTCTTTATCGATGGAAGTGCTTTTATATATAAATAAAAACTTTTATATATATTTTGGACGAGCTTTTTTTATAATATTGTATAGGATCACCACAATAGTCGAAGAAGATCCTTTTTCGTACCACAACCAATAATGCGTGGCGATATAGCGCTCTATCGCGAAAGATCCAGGTCTGGAATGCATCACTGGTTTAATATTCTTCTAAAATACCCACATTGCACAAAAATAACCGATAATTGTGTCTCGAATAGTCTCCACATAGAAGAGAAGGATGTCACTTTCTGAAAATCGAGTTGAAACTACGGATGCTTGCATTTACAAACTATTATTGGGAATGTCGTTTAGCTCATAGTAAAGCAGGATGAATCGGCAATTGATTTGAACTGCATAATATGAACTGGCAATGCAAAGTTGCCAGCGAAAATTACGGTGTAGCACATCTGATTATTGTATAAATTGTAGTTATTTTGTATTTTTGAATTGAAGAAATGGCGTTTGCAACAAAAAAACACATATCAATTGGAATAAACATACCAGCACGCAATATCGCTACACATACGAACGGATGCATGATCAAAGCTGCTACATTGATGCATATCTGTAATTAATATTATTATGCTTCTTCAAAATAATTATGCACCTCAAGCGCAACGATTCCGTAGAAGAGCTCAGGAGCGTCCGTAAAATCAGTTGAGTGTATTTTAACAAAGTGATAGTCCAATATTTCAGGCATGTAACTGTCCAAAAAAAGAATAATCTAAATGTGTTAAAATAATATATAAGCAGAAAAATTGCGATAATGAACAACAGAGTATGAACTGTTCAATAATTCATGCATAGGCGTTTCCGTTGAACTTGTTTTCAGCGACTGTTTCTAATGAAGCTGAGACTAGTCCGGTAACCAGCAATTCTAGAGTACTTCCTCAAATAGCGGAAACTGAATACAATTCAATTAGGCTGTTCCTGGAGATGTTGCCTCATGCTCTCTCATAGCAGGAGACAAAGGCTCTAGAATAAGGGAAGTAGGCGACATCCCGCTCTGTGTACAGCAGGCGTAAGGGTGGTTGAGATTGGCTTGCCTGTGTAAACAACAATATATTATTATAATTGAATGAAATATTTTCCCCTTTTTGATAAATTCCAGCTGTCGACATTACCTTTTCGCAAACTATTTCCGGGTTACGGATAATATCGGGATATTAACTTTGATGCTACCATTAAACGTTAAACTTCGAGAAAGGGATTAGGTATTACACTGGTCCGAAATATTTAAATCATTCTGCAGCAACTGATGCACGATTAACCACTTAGTGAGTTGAGGTGGACGAAGCCATGGGGAGAGGACCGTTCTAATCGATGTATATCTTATGGACGAATTGGAGAAACCTTGAAACGATGACTAGAGATTGCGTACTTCTATGACTGTCTGACGCAAAGGAAGCGAAACAGTCATTCCTATTATAGTTTTAAACATTTTTCGCTTGTAGTACACTTGACATAGCTGTAGATATTGTAATCAAAAAGCTGTAGATATTGTAATCAAGTCAGAAGTGATAAGGATCTTTGAACTCGCGAACACTTGGTCACGATCATGAATCTTGCTTGGCTCATTCAGTCGATATTAGCGCCAATCTTGATCGTGAGGCATTCTTCGCGGAAGTCGATCTTTCAGCCAACCGCTTCGTCCTCATGAGCGTATTTCAGTCGACGTGGGAACTTATTTCGTAGACCCTCCGAATAGAGCTTACCCCAACCTTTTGCAACTTGAATTATACACTTTATCATTGCATGTGTAGGTGTTCTCCATGATAACTAGAGTCTGGAGGATTGACTCTAAACACCCGTAAAACCGAGTTCATCATGGTATGTGGAGGGACAGAGTCTATGCACGATGTGAATGGAGAAGCGATCAAGCAAGTGAGGAAATTTAGATATCTCGGATCGATGACTGATGAGAACGGAGGAGCAGAAAGAAATGTGAACAGCAGAATAAGGAGTGGATGGGCGAAGTTGTGTGTTCTCCATGATAAGAGAGTGAGAATGAAGCTCAAAGGGAAAGTATATCGATCGATTGTTCGACCAGCGATGAAGTATGGCAGTGAGAATTGGGCACTGACTGAGGAATTGGAGGAAAAGTTGAGTGTGGCCGAAATGAAGATGGCGAGGTGGATCAGTCGAGTGCGATTGAAGGATCACGTGCGGAATGAAAGAGTGAGAAAGCAGCTGGGAATCGCATCGATTGTGGAGAAAGTACGAGAAAAGAGACTGAGATGGTATGGGCACATCAAACGGAGGGAGAAAGATCATCCATGTCGAAAGATTCTCATGTACAACCCTCCTGGGAAACGTCCGGTGGGACGACTCAAAATGAGTTGGGTGAAGGTGATTAAGAAGGATTTCGCAACGAAGCGACTAACGGAGAGGCACACTCTCAACCGTGACTTATGGAGATCGAGGACAGCGCATCCAGACCCCGCCTAGCGTGGAGAGAAGAATACTACGAATGGAAATACACGATTAATTTGACCCCTCATTTTACTTTGTGTTTTCTTGTAAGACCCTAATTGTAGTACTGTTCGACCTGGATAAATGATGTGTGATGTGATCATTGTCAGCTCAGGACCGTCACAAGCAACGCAAAACCGACACAATAAATTGAACATTGTGAACGGACAGACATTATAACCCAATTACTTGACATGCACTCATTTGTGTGTGCTAAGGCTGTAGCCCTTCTGACATATGCAGAAACGCCGCATTGCGTTGAATGATTATGCGGACTTGTGCCACGATTCTTTTAGCTGCGTGAAATATGTATCCGTCTCCGCGGAATCCGATACGTTGGATGTTGCAAACGTCCTTTCCTCAACCTAAAATAATTGTATTCAAAAAAAGTAGTGCTTGCAACCAACCTTGTATCCAAACAGCAGATACGCTCTCGATAGTGGATATATCTTCCTGTAGAGATTCATCCGTAAGTAGACTTTGGACCGATTTTTTGAGAAGTCATAGATATTCTAAATAATCACCTGAATTCATTGTGTATCCGAGCGTTCCCCAGAATTACCGACACGACCTGAATTCATTGTGTATCCGAGCGTTGCCCAGAATTACCGATACTAGTAGAGCCACGCCGAGTCTGAAAAGGAATATTGTTGTTTTGTCTTTTTAAAAATCGGAGAAACACACTATTTTTTATTTTTTTTTTTTTTTAGAGAAGTCATAGATATTCTAAATAATCACCTGAATTCATTGTGTATCCGAGCGTTCCCCAGAATTACCGACACGAGTAGAGCAACACCGAGTCTGAAGGGGGAGAATTTCGTTTTGCATTTTTAAAATCGGTGACATTATTGCCTTAATGTAGCACGCTCTTATGTTCACATTTATTTTTTTTTCGTCCATAATTAGTAGTTTGAGATATGGTTACGGTCGGAGTTTCATATATATTTACAGATGTCGCTCACATACTGAGCCCGAGATCGAAAACCGCGTAGGCGACATTTCTAGAAAAGAGCCACGCAGTTGGGCCATACCTTCAATAACAATTTTGTTTCTGCATTTATATATATATTTATGCGATCACAAGAAACGCGGTACAAAATTAAGTTAGATTAAAAACGAATTCAGTAGGAAGACAATGACAATCTAATAACGAGTCACTCAGAGAAACTGATCAATTCTCTGGACTTCACTAATAGCCTTGCCGCTCTGGGGAAGAAACTATGATGTCGGTAGTTTGAAGTGGAACTAGCGTTAGTGAAATTTATCCCATGTCGAGTGAAGTAATAGCTAAAGTGATGTGGTGCCTTTTTAGATATTTTGTATTTGCCTCTCAGGAGATAACTGGCTGTCTTCAGGTCAATTTCCTCTCTACGCTTTTCTAATGAGACTAGACCTAACTGCATATTTCTATTAGGGAAATTCGGCATTGTTTGCCAGGTTGATTTGTGGCATCTCATAAATAGTCGTCTAGTGAAATAATTCTGAACATTTTCAAGGATTTCTTTGTCACGTATTAAGTAGGGGTTGAAAACCATAGAAGCGCTCTCTAGTATGGGTCGAATGTAAATAGAGTAGGCTTTGAGGAGTATTTCAGCGTTATTGGTGCGAAGAGCTCTGAGAATAATGTGGCACGCGGATACACCTTTCTGAGCAATTGTCTTGCAATGGTCGGAAAAAGTGAGCGATTTTTCTAATATGAAACCGAGATCTCTCATGACTAATTTCTGTTCTAGTATAGTATTGCCTATTTTGTATTTATTCTTCGCATTTGCTCTACCTAAATGTAATGAGTTGCATTTATGTGCAGCTAATGGTAGCTGCCACTCTTCAGACCAATTGACTATGGTATCAATTGCGCTTTGTAAATTTAGTAATATTGCTCAGAAAGTCATAGGTAGAGAATCGCGAGAAACTCGGCCATTGACTGAACGTAGAAATTCATGATTATTTTTCTGACTGTAAAGTTTTCATAAGGTATTTCAACAACTGCTCTACCGATTGGCGTTGTCAGAATTTTGAATTAAATAAAATCGCAATCGCCTGTAACATAAGCAAACAAGGAATCTTTGATTTTTTTTTCGATTTGAGAAATTTTGAAAAATAATAACTCGGTTCAAAATAGATTTTTAAAAACCAACATTCTGACAACCCCAGTCGTATTTTTAAAAAAAACCAACATTCTGACAACCCCAGTCGATAGAGCAGGTGCTGGAATAAACTTTTTAGACCGATTAAGAATCATGAATTTCTACGTCCAGACCTTGGTCGAGTCTCTCGCGATTCCTCTAACATGTATCAAAACATGCATTAAAAATGCAATCTACATAGATACAAAATATGTATACAAGTTTTGCGATGATTATTCATATTAGGATAAATAATATTTAAGTGAAAAAAAATACATTTTCCATCCAAATCCTGAAAAGGCTATTGCGCTCGTGATCGCTCCTGGCATTGCGAGTTTGCACATATACTGAGAAAAACAATTAAAACGTTTTCTGAAAAATGACAGTTGCTTCATATTTTCACACAACACCTTTGCCACTTTCGGACACTTTTCCGGGTATTCTGCAAAATCAACCGCTTGTGCATTCCCTGGAAATGAATAATGACGTTTGAGCACCCGGTTTTTATGATTATTGTTTTTGATTACACTGAGATTAAATAATAAACATATTGCATGATATTTTCGCATAGATTTCAAAGCAACTGTATGGGTAATGACTAATGGAACAATGACGTTAGCATCATTTAAACACGTGTCTGATAATTTAAGCTTCAAACTATTACTCCTTTTCGAGAAACGAATTTATAACGGAGTTAAGTGATAAACTAAGCCGATAAAGGTTTAATTATGACACGGAAAGTCACGCAACATTTACAGATAATGATATGAAAAGAATTTATATGAAACACGCACCGTCATAACTTCCACATTCTCTCTAAGTTGGAAAGTTTTCGAAAGTGAATAGCGTTTGATAGAATATCGTGAATCTATAAATAAATGTTGAACGACTAATTATGATTGATAGTCAATCGTTACGCAACTACAAAAGAGAACAAAATAGCATTCGCCTTTACAATTAAGTCAGGAATACGAATATAAATGTACCTTCCGAAATTGTTCTTAGCAATCGTTGGTTTTGCACAAATGTCCGAGTGAAAAACTGCAAAATGACAACTTATTATGGCCTAAAAAGTGAATGTTTTACCACGAGGCTTATGGAGAGCGATATGCCAAACCAAAGGAAATTAAGAAAATCACTGGTCATTTCTGTGTTAGTGTTATTATTATTATGTAGTTTCAGAATAAACAGAATATTAAATGGAATATAATAATTTCAGAATATTCAATTTGTCAAGTTAATATGAGACTGTTTTTGTACGTACTGTGAGAACGTTGTATTTACGCGTCTTCGATTGACGATTTCATACAAAAAGGCATAAATATAATAGATATAAAAAAAATATATATATACCAATGTAGAACAGGTAAGAATTTATGAAAGCGGGGAGGATGTTGACTGCTTCAACAATTATCAATATCTTGAAATATATATTTCATTCAAATTATAAAATATATATATTAGGGTGGCTAACGGCGGTACGCGTACCGATACGTGTACCGCGGTACACGGGCAGAGAAAATCTGTTTTCCAATAGAACACAGCTGATAAACTTTTCAAAAAGAGAAGAATTGTACCTCAGATGATGTTTTCTGTCGTTTTCGAAGTATCACCTCAGCCTACCTTGCTAATAAAGGGTCGATGTACCGACGATACATTCGTGTACCATCGGTACACGTGTACCGTTTTCGCCACCCTAATATATATTGTACTTTCTCAAAAATGCGCAAATCGGTATCTTAAATTTAAAGTACTCCGTTTCACTTCAATTAGTATGTGTGGTTTTACTATCAGTATTTGTGGTGATCTCTCGCCGTTGTTTCAGTTATTTATCAGCGGAACGTTTTTATATTTTTCGAGACCGTTATTAAATTTATAATATTGTATGGACTCGCCGAAACAGTCGAAGGAGTTCCTTGTTCGTACCACAGCCAGTAATGCGTAGCTACATAGCGCTCTATGGCGAAAGATCCAGGTCTGGAATGCATCACTGGTTTAATATTCTTCTAAAAATACCTACATTGCACAAAAATAGCCGATGATTGTGTCTCGGATAGTCTCAATATAGAATAGAAGATTATCGTCTTCTAAAACATGTCTTCAGTGAACACTGAAGCGTTATTCACAAACTGTTGTTAGGAATGTCGTTCAGCTCATAATAAAGCAGGATGAATCGACAGTAGATTTGAATTGTATAATATGAACTGGCAATGCAAAGTTGCCATCGAAAATTACGGTGTAGCACATCTGATTATTGTATAAATTGTAATTATTTTGTATTTTTGAAGACATGGTGTTTCCAACAACAAAAATCACATATAAATTGGAATAAACATACCAGCACGCAGTATTGCTACACATACGAACGGATGCATGATCAAAACTGCTATATTGAAACATATCTGTGGTTTATATTATTAAGCTTTTTCAAAATAATTATGCACTTCAAGCGCAACGATTCCGTAGAAGAGCTCAGGAGCATCCGCAAAATCAGTTGAGTGTATTTTAACGAAGTGATAGTCTAATATTTCAGCCATTTCGGGGAGCTGAAAACAGTTATTTCGCTATTCAAATATTGCTTATACAATGAATGTAGTAAAAACAAAGGCTAGCACGTTTGAGATATTGAACGGTAAAGCATGAACAGTTGAATTTAATACGATTATATTAAGCGACTGTTTCTTGCTTCAAAAGAAAAGGAATCTGAGTGTGACACATTAAAAGAAGCCTCCCACGAATATTGGATGGACTTCCGACACAGTGCCGTGGAGACGTTCGCCGATACCTTATGTCCACAATGCTACGGTAATTATCAAAGCGAGATCGCTCAAATGACGAAATGCGAGATCGCTCAAATGACAATATAACATAGACATCGCGTGCTGGGTCGCAGAGTTGTCCAAGCCTGAGCTCCACCCATCTGTAGGGATCGTGGACGTGCCCCATAGGCTTTCTTCTGTTTTAGACCAGGGGCTCATATGCAAAATGGCATCGAGAGTTGCATGTAATTTAAAGAAAAATTTTGTGCAATACTACCCAATGCAACCAGAGTTGTTACAGTATGTCGCAATCGGCGCTCCAAGAGATTGCGAGATCGCAAATTGTGTCGAAAGTTGCCCCTATGAGCAAGTTTTGAATGATTTCAATTTTAACCTGTTCCTTGCTCAACATAAAGCATCCTCATACAAATACATTACTGCATCGAAATTCATTTCAACTTATTGGCATACAATATGGCGGAGTTCAGAAAAGTTAACCTCCGGTTGCCAGACTAGTTATCCAGGAGACCGAGCCGGAGAAACGTCCCAAATCGATACATCATAGTTGTTTTTTTATATACCGTGCACGACTAGGGAAATATGAAGCTGTCCGACCTGACTATCTGTCCGGCAAACGGAAATTCTGGATAACTTCCTCAAACCGGAGAAACTGTATGCAACTCAATTAGACTGTTCCGAGTACCGGGATTGTACGGTCGATTTTACATCACTCTCAGCAGGAGACAATATATCTTACTAGTAAAGGAAGTAGGAGACTTCGCGTTCCCTGTATTCGGGAGTATGGGTGATTGAAACAGCCTTGCGTTTATGAATGATAGTATATATTGTGAGTGCATGTAAGCTTACTAGGGGTGCTGTTTCGGTGTTCCGGAATATCGGCTATAATACTGATAAAAGGCACATAATCCGAGAAAAAGACCAGAAGACATACACAACACCGAACCGGTTTCCCTAACGCGTACCATGTGTGCGTGCTTATCATGTTTTTTGTTAACTTCAGCTGTCGCAAATTTCTTGGATGGAATGTTATGTGGCAAATGATATTTTTACGACGGATTTCATCTTATCGCAAATATTTTTGAGATAAAAATGATTTCGTTGCATCATTCGAGAGCCCTGGTAAGCCCCCAGAAAGAGGTCAGGAATTACAAACGCATGAACCGAAACAACCGGAAATTAAACGTTGAAGATTTGGAGAGAGTTGAATATTGCATCTCTTAGCGATTTTTATCATATTGTTCTAAAAAAGTTCACCGACCATATCATAAATGAGGATTTCCATGCATTCCTTGCCTATAATTTCTCATCTCTCATGCTGCGCTAATTTCATGGGTAGAATTCCACCCTTCGAGGGTGGAAAACTCGTGTAACTCAGCTCAAACTGAACCAAATCTCTTTGAAAGTTGTAGCTTCACTAGGAAAAAAAGTTATAAAAGTGTGCTTTAAACTGTTTTGTACCTTGCACCCCACGAAATTTGCGCAGCATCAATCGCTCGGTCGCTCTCCCTTCATTTCCCCAAATCCCTCGCACTCATTTTCGAAACCCTCCTCGTCAGGGTTAGATCGGTACAGAACCAAACGATAATTTTGTTTTGTTCAGCAAGCAAAACTCGTGGAAATGAAACATGCTATAGTGACTTAACCACAAATGGGGCCGTCACTGACGAGCTTCCCCCCAGGAGGGGTATGACTGACTGACGCTAAAGGAGCGAAACAGTCATACCTATTTCAGTTTTAACCGTATTTCACTTGTAGTACACTAGACATAGCAATCGACATTGCAACCATATTCAATGCTGGCATTTGCTTTCTCTCTTTATCAGTAATTGTTCATCACAATGCAGAACAGCGAATAAAGATCAAGCAGCGATCATGGGCTCGCCATCCAGAGAAGGCGACGTCGCTGTAAAGTTTAGTACTATTATAAATGCACAATCACTCGTCCAAAACAAAAAAAAAACAAACAAAAAAACGTAAAAAATAAAACGTTCCGATCCTAAGCAACTGATACGGCAGCGTGAAAGCCAAGTGAGACGCGCCGAGGTTCAAAAAATTTCATAAACGTATCATTTCAAAATTATAAAAATAACCAATTGTAAAATGATTGTGCGAATTAGGCTGCAATTTAAAAATTAAATACGGGGAAAAACACACCGACTCCACTCCATTTTCCGCCATTGCTCGTGCGATTTGGCTTCTTTCTGAAAAGTAAAAATTATTTTTTATTTGTTTTTTCCCTTCGCTTTTTACATCGCACTTTTTTTCAAATGTTCACTGACTGCTGCGTTCATATGAAATCGAAATATTTTACCACTGTCTATCGACATTTCTATGTTTACTTCAAAGAATACTGCTATGCTCAGAAATACAGTGCGCGAAAGCGAGAGGACTGATTTCTTGATTGCGCACAGATTAGATCTCGCTCTCGCTCTCGGTATTTGAAGTTGCAAATTATGGAATTTGTTTCTTTGTTTCTTGGTGCGATTGTCTAACTGCCGCAAAATACTGTGCTCTACCTGTTTGAACCAAGGCTTTTCTGGATATTAGTACTGCACAGTAAGCCGACTTTGAAAGATCGCAGCGCCCAGAAAGATGTTTGAAGAACACACTTCCATGAATGGGGTGAAGCCAAATGAGCATTCAGAAATCTGATGGTAAAGTAAAGTAAAGTCGCTAACGGAATCAAGAGGACTATTGTGATGGACTCGAGACTAATCGTGCACATGTAAGAGATTTAATTGTTGAAAAGACTTTTTTCGTGCACATTACTAGAATAATGGCTGCGAAATGTGCAGCCACGGTCTCTTCATTGCGCGAATTCATCGACCGAATTCATCGAGAGATTGTGCGAAATGTGAGACCACGCACTCCTCATTTCACACACTCTCTCGACCGGTCGGTAGGTGAGAGATTGCACGAAATGGAGAGACCGTGTCTCACATTTCGCACTCTAGAAGAGAGATTGTGCGAAATGAACACTCAGCTTCTTTTATTTGGAGGCTAGTCTTTTAAATCAAATATCCAGAACAGAGTAAAACACGAGACAGTCTCAACAGCGGAAGAGGCTCTCTCATTCTCGCGCAGTCTCTCGCTCGTGACCCCTTTTTGGAGAAATAAAATAATGGGGGGTTGCACTCACTTGCAGCACCCCTCGGAGCACTCGCCCTCCTTGTCCTCTTGCTCACAATGCGCATGCGAGTGGCACTCGCGCTAAACACAGTGAATAATCAATACTGAATAAGTCATTACGACTATTATGCCGTCGTTCTTTTATTTGCTTGCAAAGCATCATAGTGTATAAATACATAACCTTACATTATTGATTAAAAAACTAGCCTATTGTTTATACTTTTTAAAATAAATTTAAAACTGTACCGTGCAATTACTAGTGCCCTTCTGCGGATCTTCCACACAGCAGCCGTTCACAGAGCACATCTGAATTAAACAAATTATTTATATTAATATTTTTATGCTAAGAATATTATAATTGTATTATTTGCACTTCTAAAAGTTGCTCGTATACATTGATATAATACGTATACGTAATAATAATAAAATATTATTAATAATAATATTTTTATGTAATACTTAAAGTTCCTCATAAATATGGGCTGAGTAAGAATAATAGTGTTTTCTTGAATTGTGTAATACCTGATCGGGTCCGTTGATCTTCCGGCAAAAGTCGGATGTTTGGCATTCAGTGCACCCAAGGACACGGTCACACGCTGGAATATTACAATCATGAAAGAGACGCATAGGAAATTGACTACCTCTTCGTGTAGTTACTATTGTTATCAGCGGAACGTTTTATCATTTCGGACGACCGTTCGTGAATTTGTAAAAAAAACATTTTGTGAACTTATGACAAACTTTTTTCGGCATACAAAAACTTGTTTTGGTAGAGTGTTATATATTCATGTTATTTGCAATTAGCGCAACGCGTGATAAAATGTCAGGAATAATCTAATTTATCCAATGTTTACATAGAGAATATCATTAGATACAAAATGTTAGCCTTTGCATATAGCCTCGCAATAATAACAACGCAGTGCAAGCTGCTATATTTTCTTTATACTTTAGCTTTTTAAAGTTTCAAAAAATATTTTAAAAAAACTTACGGTCGGATTGTGTGACGGTTCCGGTGCCGAACGGATTCGGGCAATCATATCGGAAGTTCTTGATGGATTGAGTCAACAAGAAGAGAGAGCAGCATAGCACTACGACTCTGAGCATGATGTCTCTGAGAGGAAACAATATCCAGTTTATGTATTTAGATCGATCAATCAATCAATCAATTGTTTATCATAGAGATTTTGACCAAAGATTTGATTGACTTGTAGAATTATGCAATATTATTCAATCAAGTAGTTTATGATGAAATACATTGATTAAATCGCAGTAATACTAGTGATGATGAAGTGAGAAATGTCGTAAAGAGAGAAGTATTGATGCTGATCTAGTATCAATTAGTCATTGCTAGGTGTCAATGATATAAAACGAATAGGATGCGTTGAAAATCGCTTGAATTTGCATAAGATTCGCTGAAAAGGCGGAAATTGTGTGTAAAGTGCGCGGCAAATCGATTGAACGCGTGAAAGGTCACACGACAACGCACACAATGAGGGAGTGTTATCGAAAGGGGAAGTGTTGGGGACAGAGAGAGAGAGAGAGTGAAAGAGAGAGAGGAGAAAGTGATCAGGTAAATGATAAGGAAGAGTTGGCGGAACCTCTATGCCCATTGACCCAATGAAATGATAGCCTTGCACTGTCAAGGAAATTATCTCAATTCGCTTTAGTCGATATAATATTGGTATACTCCATTTTGCATGCATTTAAAATTGCATTCAATCTTACATTACTACTAAGCTACTTTGCTCTCACTCAATCTACACAGAGAATGAATACACTGAGTTAGGGCATCTAGTGTATGATATATTGAGTGTATTCGCGCGTCGAAAGAGCGTGCGAAAACGAGAGATTTGTAAGTGCGAGTCGCTGATACACTTGATGCCCTAACTCAGTGTAGGATACACTCAATAGTGAGTGTATTCATTCTGGGTGTAGACTCATTTCGTTTACTCGTAAAGGAAAAGTATGCCACAAGCTGAATGCTACAAAAGAAAAGATCTTTGCAGCCATTTCGCGTATTTACAGTAGTGAGTGCAGCTTCCAAAGATCGACGGATTATGCAGACAAATACAACTGTGTTTATCAGTTCCAAGACTTCCGCATAATGCCGAAGTACACGTCTCCCTCTTCCTCTCGCGCAGTGGTTACGGTGGCAACTCGTAGTCGACTGCCACTGAAAATTTGCATTTTGTATATTTTAAATTTTAAATTTTTTTATTTATAATATTATTATTGTTACTGAATAACACTTAAATGTTGTTGCTACGAGTCCCTGATTGTTTCGCTGAGTGCTCTGTTTCGTTGTCGCTTGTACTACATATCTAGACAATGAAATACGCATTATCCGTCTAAATTTGTTCAATACGCGTATCGGCTATTTTCCGTATTTCTTATGTGATAATTGCGGGTGTTCGTTCAAAACTCACGTCTGTAACATTCTAGACAATTTGTCGCGCAATAATTCGTGTCTCGCAAGAAAGAGAAACGACGAGATTCCGGTGCACAGTATGTTTTGCTGCAACAAAGCAATTAACACAGAGATACGGTAGTCTCTAAACAAACCGCGCCAAACAAATGCTCAAAATCTCCGTATAAACGGGGATATACAGTAATGAATGTAACATAGCAATATGCTGTTATTGCGAGCGTCACCTGAAAAATCATAATTTCGCAATGGATATGCTAAAATTAATACCTTGAAGAGGAAACTAACTAAGTTGACCGGGAAAAGAGCTCGCGCCACGGCATAAGCTTCTTTCATCTGAATGATTATATACAAAAATGGTTATCCTGTTATATAAACCTCGTATCTAGCGTTCAAAGCGGAAGTGCCCACTGTGCTAAACCGCAGTCTCCGACAATATACAAAAACTGAGATGTGAACCTGAACGATAAACAAACTCTGGTTGATGTTATAGAGAAAATACCGCAATTGCTGCAAAATCCATAGTATTGAATAATCCAATGCTAATGACGAAGATCGACCCAGAACCTGTGAAAATAAAATAGGTGTAAAGTAATTTTTTTAAATACCTCCACTGAACATAGTACTGGTGGTGTATGACAGTAGAATCTACAATATTTATGTTGATTTCCAATTCAAAGCGAACGACTAATCACCGAAGGAACGAAAAATACTGCCAGCATCGAGTAGGAAATAGTTGTCTTGTGGTATCTTTCTAGAAACGTAGTCGTTTTCGACTCAGGAGCCGTGATTTGAATACCTGGATTGCGTACGGATATCAGTCTTTCCAGGCTCACACCAGTTTCAGTCAGCGATGATAACGCGTAGAAAAACTGTTTATATTCGAGAATAGTCATCCGGAGAGCTAAGACACAAGTTATAAATTTTGTTGAAAATAAATAATTTGCACAACTCACGAGGATCCAACACACTTTGCGGCCAAGGCGTAACGAAAGTTAGAGTTGCAACTCCAGCGCAAGACAAGATAATGCCCAGCATAGATACTGCCCATGATGCAATCAACACTCTGATGGTTGACTATTCAAACAAAAAGCTAAAAAAACAACGTTTACAAAAGATTAACCTGCTGTTGAGGTGTAGGGACGGACAATTTGCGACTGTTATTAGCAGGAAACCGGTGGGAACAATAGCCGGTACTAGAAGGAGAACCTGTAGGAATACTTATTTTTGTTATTTAATGTTTATTTTAGTTCTGACTATTTAAAAAAAGAGAAACACTAGAATTAATGCATATATCATGAACATTCTAAGGTTACAAGATTTTTACCTGCGAAATTTTAAGAAACTGTTGGTGAAAGTTGCCTTCGTCGAAGGGTTGCGTGGAGTTGAGCATTTTAGGGATTGTTAAGGCTGAGCATGGATTCATTTTAGTTATTTAATGATATCGGAGAGATTGATAAGCATATCACATCATTCCACAGACCGGTCAACCTTCCAGAAAGGCCTTTGGAGTGAGAGAGCGTGTGAAATCGAGAGGGACTCTCTCACTTTTGCACACTCTCTTGTCCTGACCCTGGTCTGTAGGTTTGGAATCATGTGATATGGATGTATGATAGATTGCTGGATTGCAGAAATCAGACAAGTAATTGATACAAAACACTGAGCAATGCACGTGTTCAAAGTAGTGTTCATGAACAGTTCCCACGCTATGAATTCATTCTCCCCTCAGTCTATCTACCAATAAAAGTTGCCTTTGTGTCAATATCTCTTGAAACATTTGCATATAGGCGAGGAAGCGCAAGAGTCACAAATATCCATATTTTTGTACAAACTTTGGAATACCTAAGTTGGATTTGCGGGGCGGTGGGGGGGAGGGATTTGCACAACAGTGCGTGTGTAGAGAGGAAGTGGTGATGGGCAGGAAATGTCAAATGAGCTCGATGAGTCATGGAAAAAGTGATTTGTGTAGTAGAAAACAGTGGCAGTTGTTGTCAATACCGCGCAAATGGCGTCCTTTGGGAAAGATACGAGTAAGCTTGAGGTGAGCAAACAAAACATTATAATTATGTCAGTTTTGTTTTGGGTGAAAATGGGTGTTGTAAAGAATTACAATTATTACTAGTATCCTAACATGAAAACTCTAATTATATCACTAACTCTATTTCAAAAAGAAAGTGCCGCTTGACTGGGTTCAATTACGATATCTAATGATTACGATAATGATAACTATAGCGACTACGATTGTTGTTTTTAGGTTTCATTTGGAATCCCCGTTGACTCATTTCTAGCTTTATACAGACATTAATTTTTACTCACTTATAATTTCAAAGTGACTGATAATGTATGAAGCATACACATATAACTTCTTATAACTTTTGAATAACACCGACCCCTCATCTGAGCGATTACCGCATGATATGTATAAATTTATTGATAAAAAAGACATCTTAAAAAATCTACGCGGGCCACAGGGAAACGCGGTACGATCATAATGAGATAAGAAGTAACCACAATGCACATAAGATCAAGAACGATACGGACACCAGGAAAGAGAGTGATATAAAAGTGAACAGTGCGTCACGCTGTGTTTACCCTTATCTCTCTAGTCAAATTCAAATTATGTAATTGTATCAAATGGGGTAAGGGCGTGCACTTGAATTCAATAATTACTTCCATGACTTCATCATCATGTTGAAATAGACGTCGCCCTCTTGCAGCCGGGTTTTAGTGACGGTAACATTGCGCAAACTTCCGCTCCTGAATGCAGTAATGTTATCACACAGAGAATGAATACACTGAAGCTGCGCAAATTTCATGGGGTGCAAGGTGCAAAACAGTTTTCAAGGTGCAAAACAGCACGTAACTTTTTTCCTAGTGAAGCTACCACTTCCAAACTTGATACACACACAGAAAAATATGTATTACTTTTAATACATGCCATGGACGAGGAGAGGAACCTAGTCCATGAAAATGTATTCAATCTAATACATTTTATGGACTAGATTCCTCTCCTCGTCCATGGCCTGTATTAAAAGTAATACATATTTTTCTGTGTGCAGGGATTGCAAGGCACGATCGGAACATTTTCCTTTTTGATTGGAGAGATTTCGTTCAGTTTGAGCTGAGTTACACGAGTTTCCACCCTCAGAGGGTGGAATTCCACAAATGAAATTTGCGCAGCATGAGATGCGAAACCTAGTGTCTGATACACTCAATTTTGTATTCGCGCGTCGAGGGAGTATGCGAAAACGAAAGATTTGTAAGTTTATCACACACTAGGTGTCACATCTGAGTGTAGGATACGCTAAGTTGTAAGTGTATTGCAATTGATCACTAAAAATGTTAATTTTTTAAAGCTTAATTTTCCAAACGATTTTAAAAATTTTTCGAACCGCTTCTGTTCTCTGCAAATTAAGCAAATGATGCAAATACAAATTAAATGTACAACATATAATGCATTTTTGTGCACGTTAGACATTCTGTTTTGCTTGCACAACATCAACTCACGCCTTGAACATTCTGGCCAACTTGTCGCGCAATAAGTCGTGTCTCGCAAGGAAAAGGAAAGACGATATCCCGGTGCACAAAACGTTTTGCTGTAAGGAAGCAAACAAAGTTCCTTCCTTCTTTAAAAAAGTATTCTGGAAGCTCACATCCATACCTTGAAGCCATCCATACCTTGAAGAACAGACTAACTAAGTTAACTGGGAACAATGCTCTCGTAACTGTGTAGGCCTCTTTCATCTGAATTCACCAATATATCTTTATAAAAAATTTGCCTACCTCGTATCTCGTATTTAATGAGGACCTGCCTTCTGTACCGAACCGTATCCTCCGGCAATATAGAAAAACAGAAATGTGAACCTGGATTTAAACGGAATTTTACTTGCCCTTGTAAAAAATATTACCGCAACTGCCGTGAAATCGATAGTGTTAAAAACAGCGATGCTTATAGTGAAGATCGCCCCAGAACCTGCTGTCCGAAATTTGTACACCGATTATAAAAAAAAACAACGAATACCTCCTCTAAACATGCTGCTAGTGGCGTACGATAGAAGAATCAAAAATTATAATATTATTTATCATTTCAGTGATTGCATGTTAGAAGTACACGAACACAAGTCCTACATAATTTAACGTCAAACTAGTAAACAACAAAATGATGGTAGTCAATTTCGTGCACGTAAGGTATTCAATTTCGTGCACGTATCATTTTTTAAATAAAAAAAATAAAAAGTAATTAATCACCGACGGACAGAAAAAAGCAATCAGCGCTGAATAGGAAATAGAAGATGTACCTGGATTGCGTACGGCAGCCAGTCTTTCCAGGCTAACTCCAATTTCCAGGAGCGACGTGAGGGCGTAGAACAACTGTTTGTATTCGAGAAACAAAATTCGCAGCGCTATGAAACATATGTTAAAACTTTTTCTCTCAATTCGACATATCATACGTGGTTCAACCACATTTTGTGGCCATGGAGTGTGGAAATTGAGGGTGGCAACTCCCGCGCAAGATAATAGTATGCCCAGCATCGAAACAGCCCATGACGCGATGAGTATTCTGAATGTTAAAATATTTTTGACAAAAAGAGCAAAATATATTATTTTAGGAAATTCATTTTGTTATAAAATACGACCTGCTGTTGAGATGTAGCGACAAACAATTAGCAACAGTTATTAACAAGCAGCTGGTTGGTAGGAGAGCCAGGGATATAAGGACCACCTGGAGGACAATATGTATGCGCACAATATGTTGCACAATTGAATTTTCCATTCTTAATCCCAAAGGATAAGGGACCTGGTACTGCAAATGAAGTGAATAAATAGCATTGCCGAGTCATTCCAGCCAAACATAGGATCTTTGAAAATTCATAAATAATTTCAACAAAAAAAAACGTAAAAATATGCAATTTTGGCATTCGAATCGGAAGAAAATTCTCTTTAAACTGAAATTCACTTCATTTGCAGTTCTGTCGCTTTAAGCAAGAAGTACCTGCGAGACTTTGACAAGCTGCCTGAGAACGAGTTGTTCATCGAGTGGTAAAGTGGAATTGGACATATGGAGGTTAGGCGCGAATTCAAATCTCACTGTCTATTGTTGAGATCGTTGTCAAATAAGCAATAAACTGCGGGCAGAAATCAAACTGAAAACAGGGAAAACTACAACAGGATACAGGACAATGCAAATGATAGTACGCACGAAAACGTGTCTATTAGAGAAGCAAGTTCGATCCCGTATTACGGCCATTTGGGCCAGACATCGGTATTACGGGTGATAAGCGAAGAGAGTCAGAGTAGAAGAGAATGCTACAGACTATGCACAATAGGGATGCAAGTTCGGTTTTCGTATTGCGACTCTCTCAGCTAGAGATCGGTAATACGGCTGATAAGGGGAAGAGACCTATCAGGGGCTCTTCATAAAATTCACCTAGAAAATTAACCTATCAGAACAAACGTTTTGGACAGAAATAATCTGATTCCCTCCCACTTGCTGGATAAAAATTAAGTAAATCACGCGTACATGAGATATGTAAGTAAAATATTTTAAATCACATTGAAAATTAGTGATCGCTATCTTATAACCAATTGATTGCTTCGATGGAGTATTACGTGTCGTTATTTACTACAATTGACAGAAATATTCCAATTATCAGCTATTTTGTGGATAATAATGGGTAGAATAGCGATGCTTACAGACAAATTTTTGAACAAAATACAAAATGACGTTTTTTAGGAAGTTGTCACCGATTATAATTCTGATCACGAGTAGCGTAGAGCATGGAGCCGGAACAGGCAAAAATCTTGATTTTCGCTGATCACAGTAGATGTTGTTGCCAGTCCCATGGAATGTTGTTGACAGCAACATTTCGAGTTCCGTGTACACTACAGGAAGGTACCTTTGAAATTCGAAATTCAAAATTTGCGTCAAAAGGGATGTATCAGGTTGGTCAATAAGTTTTGCCCGATTTTGAAATTTTTCAAAATTTCATCGCGCTTCCGTTGTAAGTCTGCAATCAAATTCCCTGTACGCTCACTATACACAGTGAGTCTTCCCCTTTTCATCGCCCACTACTTCCATGCTGCCCATTCATTTAGGCGAGAAGTGAGAGTTGAGAAAGTTGGTCGGGTCTGTTTCGACTCGGCATTTTTGTCGAGTTGCCGTTTCATGAGGGATTGAGATCCTATGCAACCTATTTATTAAAAGAGTGATCTGTCCTGAATGCAGGAAGGTTCATGGAAGGGACCTTCAACATCGGGTTAGCCAGAACCTGATGTCACAAATATAAAAGCTGCGTGCAAAATTTCAAGGCGCGTCTAGTTTTCCGATTTTAAAGTCGCTGGACCGAATTGAATTCCCAAACCTAACTGATTTAGAAGGGCACCTACAATCATCGCAAAAGTACTAGTCACTTTGAACTAGGTGCTACCATCGGTGAACTATCAGAGAATTGCGATTAGGCCTGAAATCAGAGCACGAAAACGAGCTTTCACAAAGTGTCTTAATTTTTGGGGAAGTATTTAGCGATAGGTTATGCCGCTCATTCTGCAGCAAAAGTCCAATAGTATTGCTGTACAGTGGGGCTTTGGTCGATTCATGTTCACTTCGACAGGACACTTTATCAAATCAGACACCACAAATTGGAATTTTTCTGAAAATGTGCAAGTTTCAAAATTTTTGAATTTTTTGTTTCTCGGAAAGTTCAGGAGGGCACAGTTTAAAGTCGCAATTGTAAAATTAAGTTATATTGTCAGTTAGTAAATCGTGCACTACTACACCTGGATAGCTTTTCATTCGACATCGTGATTTGAAATCGAAGCGATGCTACTTTTTCCGGACTTATCTAATATCGAGAACCATAACTTATAAAAGAAATAAAGCATCGGCTCATTCTTACCATAAAATTAAAGATGACTGTTTATAATATAATTTGTTCTAAGCTGAGGCTCTGGGAAGAATTCTTGACGCCAAGGAGTTCATAAACATTTTTCTCGAATTTTCAGCGGATCTCACAAAATTTACACAATGTTATTTCAAGGAGCCCGAGATAGTGCGAAAAGAAACCAAAGATAGAAGTTGTTACTTAACAGTCCTCCTACAACATGTTATGAACACAAGGCTTGCTAAGTAGAACTGGCGAAAAATCGACAACGTAAAGTTCAAACATTAAATCGGGCAAAACTTATTGACCAACCGAATAGCTTTGGAGCATTCAAAGCATAACGGAATAAATGCAATAAATGCTCTCAAAACCGAGAAAAATCGTATGATTTTTCTCGGTTTTGAGACCCAGAACGAATACGCACATTATTGAATGAAGCCTACACTGAGATGCAATACCAAGTGTATACTTAAAAATTTATAATTTTCGGAAACTCTTTCCGCGCGAATTTCCACGAGATCTCCATTTTCTCTCTATTGGTTATGTTTTGACACTCAGACACAGTTAAGAAGAAATGGCTTTATTATGCGTTAAAATCATCATTCGAGAAAAACCCCTGTATTCAAATTCTCGGCTCCCAGTGAAGCTATAGATTTCTGGTGCCGAGATATTGAATTGGTTAATTTAACTACTTTTCTCGATTGGTATTATAAGTATTAACAACGCATCAGTTAGACTGCCGACGTTAGACGCAAGAATGCCGTATCATTTTGAAGTAAACGTTACCCTCCTCTTGTCGATGTGTTGTGAAGGTCACAATGCGCAAATTCTCGCCTCTAAAGGCAGTAGTTTTGTTTTAAATGTTGTCTTTTAACAAAGTCCGCATTAGTACTCGAAATTGCACTTATAGAGCATCTCAGTGTATTGTTGGTGAAATCCTAAGTATTTCGTGCATGACAATCTGAATGCCCGGCGAAGGAAAGCATAACCATAACCTTCATTTCGCACACTCCCTCATCCACCGACTGGTGAAGAGAGTATGCGAAATGAAGAGTTCATGGTCTCACATTTCGCACTCTAAATCGCATATATCTTTGTGTACTAAAATGCGTTCCACCTGAGACATTGATTTCAGTCTGACTGTTATTGTGTAAAGGTTTTAGAGAAGGAGCTAACGGGGTGCATGGAGGTTAAGCGCACTACGTTTTCAAAGTACGGTCCAGGGGGACTACGGTCGCCGGGTACAGTTCGGTCCAGGGAGCTACGGTCGCCGGGTACAGTTCGGTCCAGGGGGCTACGGTCGCCGGGTACAGTTCGGTCCAGGGGGACTACGGTCGCCGGGTACAGTTCGGTCCAGGGAGCTACGGTCGCCGGGTACAGTTCGGTCCAGGGGGCTACGGTCGCCGGGTACAGTTCGGTCCAGGGAGCTACGGTCGCCGGGTACAGTTCGGTCCAGGGGGCTACCGTCGCCGGGTACAGTTCGGTCCAGGGAGCTACGGTCGCCGGGTACAGTTCGGTCCAGGGGGCTACGGTCGCCGGGTACAGTTCGGTCCAGGGAGCTACGGTCGCCGGGTACAGTTCGGTCCAGGGGGACTACGGTCGCCGGGTACAGTTCGGTCCAGGGAGCTACGGTCGCCGGGTACAGTTCGGTCCAGGGGGCTACGGTCGCCGGGTACAGTTCGGTCCAGGGAGCTACGGTCGCCGGGTACAGTTCGGTCCAGGGGGACTACGGTCGCCGGGTACAGTTCGGTCCAGGGAGCTACGGTCGCCGGGTACAGTTCGGTCCAGGGGGCTACGGTCGCCGGGTACAGTTCGGTCCAGGGAGCTACGGTCGCCGGGTACAGTTCGGTCCAGGGGGCTACCGTCGCCGGGTACAGTTCGGTCCAGGGAGCTACGGTCGCCGGGTACAGTTCGGTCCAGGGGGCTACGGTCGCCGGGTACAGTTCGGTCCAGGGAGCTACGGTCGCCGGGTACAGTTCGGTCCAGGGGGCTACGGTCGCCGGGTACAGTTCGGTCCAGGGAGCTACGGTCGCCGGGCACAGTTCGGTCCAGGGGGCTACGGTCGCCGGGTACAGTTCGGTCCAGGGAGCTACGGTCGCCGGGTACAGTTCGGTCCAGGGGGCTACGGTCGCCGGGTACAGTTCGGTCCAGGGAGCTACGGTCGCCGGGCACAGTTCGGTCCAGGGGGTTACGGTCGCCGGGTACAGTTCGGTCCAGGGAGCTACGGTCGCCGGGTACAGTTCGGTCCAGGGGGCTACGGTCGCCGGGCACAGTTCGGTCCAGGGGGCTACGGTCGCCGGGCACAGTTCGGTCCAGGGGGCTACGGTCGCCGGGCACAGTTCGGTCCAGGGGGCTACGGTCGCCGGGTACAGTTCGGTCCAGGGGGCTACGGTCGCCGGGTACAGTTCGGTCCAGGGAGCTACGGTCGCCGGGTACAGTTCGGTCCAGGGGGCTACGGTCGCCGGGTACAGTTCGGTCCAGGGAGCTACGGTCGCCGGGCACAGTTCGGTCCAGGGGGCTACGGTCGCCGGGTACAGTTCGGTCCAGGGAGCTACGGTCGCCGGGTACAGTTCGGTCCAGGGGGCTACGGTCGCCGGGCACAGTTCGGTCTAGGGGGCTACGATCGCCGGGCACAGTTCGGTCCAGGGGGATTTCGGTCGCCGTGTAGTGTTTGATCCACAATCGCTACAGAAAGTATTATTTCCGCTGCAAAAGGCCACGGAGCCACGAAGTGGCAACTTTTTTTTCGATCGTTTTCAGCCTCACGAGCCTTTTCGACGGAAACGCAGGATACAGTCTGTTGATTTCCTTGACGTGTTCGAACATGTTTGTGACATCGCAAAGCACTCCCCCGTGATTCCCTACGCTCCCCGATTCGTATGATGAATTTCCAAAATTTCATTAAAACACGTTAAAACGTGTACTGACACGTTAGGACACGTTTGTGATATCGCAGAAAACTTTCCCGTGGTTTGCTAGTTTTCCTGGATGTTTTGGTAAAATGTTGAAAATTTCGTAGAAACACGTTGTTCGAACACGTTTCAAGTTTCTTGAAAGCACGTTTGCTATCCATTGCCGTGCAGCGAAAAATGCGGCAAAAGGTTAGCCCGCGGCTGGGTTCGAACCTACTTCGGTCGGATTTGACTGTCGCGCCCTTTAACCACTAGCCATGAATAAAGTGGATATTTTATTTTTGAATTTTTATTTCACTATGGCGAAGGAAGTGAGTCGCTACCTCGTCTCGATTTCGAGGTATTCGGTAGTGGCACACGGACGCACGGACGGACTCACTCACTCACTCACAGACAGACAGGGCTAGTCGTTTTAGGTTAAGTAGTAATGTGTAGTAATGTGTAATGTGTTATAGGTGATCCTCTAAAATATGACCATTAGCGAGTTAGACTAATATCTTCGTAGCTCTTTCTCCAGTCTTTTACTTTCAAACTCTCACGACCAAAACTCGCACAAATTTCTAGAGTTTGAAATTCGGTTAAATAATTGAGTTAGCACTCTTCATTTCATGTACTCTCTCACCGGTCGAGTGGCGAGAGAGTGTGTGAAATGAAGAGTGCTAATTCAATTATTTACCCGAATTTCACAAATTTCTCCCACCCACATGTTGATTCAAGCGTAGCCGCCGATAAGTAAATCATAGCTTGTAATAAAAGATCTTTTAGTGCCGTATTTCTTTCTTGTCTTGGTCGCGGATCGCAGTTCAGCCAATGAAAAGCGAAAAATAGTGTTGATGTCTCGGCTGGTTCTCCGATGTTTTTGAGTGACAAGGACAAACACTAAATAACAGTGCCCTTTCCACTTGAGATGTTCGTTCGCGTGATGATGTTCACTTTTTTTTGAAAATTTTCCGCTTTCCTCCACTAACGCACATTTATAGACATTAAATTTATAATTAAATTTAAATTAAATTTTCATTGAGCGAGGGACTACTATGATCATGTTGAACATTAACCGAAGTGGACTTTGAAATCACGGGACAGTGACATTTCTAGCGGAATAGAAATAATTCCTAGCGTGAGGCACGTAAAAAGGTCGAGTATAGTCAGATTCGACATTAGAATGATGAAGAAATAGCGTCTGACATTCGAAAACATCTACCTAACTTCACGCATACGCCTTCGCCGTTTTAACCAATTTTAACGACCACTGTAGCCAAGCTAGAGCTATTCGATGGATTTGTTGCTGCACACAACGAAATATGTATTCCCCAGACGAAACCCGCACAAGAATACAAAAAAGTTGGCATATTTTATACTTACTTGTATGAACCTGGGAGAATGCATTTGTGTCTGGGTGTGCTTGGAATTCTCCTACTCACATTGTACTGCCTTCATGCCTTGAACAACGCTGTCTTGACTCAGGCTACGAATGCATTGTGTCTCGTGTTATTCTAGTGAACACCAGTCGCTTTGATTCATTCCGGCAGCCAGACTGTCTCAGATTGTTTGAGCTGTCCAGATAACTTTGTTTTGTTCAAAAATGAATTAATTTGTGTCATGGACTGATTCCCTATTTATCCATCGTATTTTATTCATAGATCATTATTGATCTCGCTCCCTGACGAATTTTGAATATGTTTAGTTACCATCACCACAGAATTTATAGTGAAATATTTTGTATGATACTGTCTGGACTGTTCACATTCTTATTGCACAGCAGCTGCTTCAAAGATACAAGATACAAACCCAAAATAGTTGTGCACTAGTTCGTCTGAAGCACTTGTTGTTTGTTGCAGAGTGTTGTTGTTGTTAGATCTCCGACTATTTACCACAGCGCGACTATGTTAGTATACTGCGTGAAAGTTTACTACGAACTGACACCCAATTTGACCCGCCTACAAACATGTAAGCAGGACCTATTGATGTATATTGACTTTCATGAAAGTGGGAGAGTGCTTTAGAGTGCTTTAGTAGGATTTCTTTCCGTCTAGTCTTCCTGAGAATTGTCAGATGTTGTTGAACTACTATAATCGAACCGAATGTTTCGATGCGTTCTTGGTCCTTCTTCTAGCATAAATCCTCAAAGAAATTATGCAGAGGAGTCACGTTAAAACATCGGAGAGAACGGTATCAATGTTGGCCGGATGCAGCTAAACGAAGCAGTTTGAAGGCGAAAATAACTGATCTTAATGATAGATCGACCATTTGGAGGCGTTAAAATCACTATTTTGAAAATACGACTGACTTGCGTCGAGAATGTGCGATCATGTGCCGGATCATTTGGGTTATAGTCTACCGCTTTAAAACAAAATAAATTCCTTCATAACAAGTCCGATTTGTCGTTTGCCTCCTCGTTCGAATTATTTCGCTCTTTCGTTCAATCGAATCATGCGGGAGTCTCGATATATCGCGGTTCTCCAGATGAGCAACTCGACGTTGCCCTTGGGCGATCTTCCCGATGACCTACCGCACAGCCACGTACTGCACGTCATACAGGTAATAATTTCTACTTCTTAATACTTAATACTTTATTCTCCATCGGGAATGTGGGTGAGGACAGTTATCTTGACGTGATGATGGATTCTTCGGCTCAGGATTGAGCTCAGGATCTTGCATAATGTTGTTATTAATAATGACCATATAATAGCCATACACCTCTGGTTTCACGAGTTTGCGCAAAGTGATAGAAACAAAAATGTTGGTATGGTACATAAAGCCATGCCTTGACTGTTTCCACACTTAGTATTGCAGCTGTTTCAAAATATTCAATCAATCATTTATCATGCCAAAAGTCGTTGATTGAAAATAATATGTGAGCAAGTGTACGTGAACACGATAGGTACGATGTCACACGATAGGTACGATGTCACACGATAGGTACGATTTCACACGATAGGTACGATGTCACACGATAGGTACGATGTCACATTCAATGATAATCTATTGTCAATCGCAGAGTTTCATGCTGATCATTGCTTTCATCCCGACACTCGCCCTACTCGTCACGGTCGCTAACTGCTCCTCCATTCATCTCAACAGCAGGTCAGCACGATTCCAAACCGACAGACAGGGGTGAGGGCGAGAGCGTGTACTAAAGTGAGAGAGTCCCTCTCGATTTCACGCGCTCTCTCACTCTAAAGCCCTTTCCGTAAGGGTGACCGGCCTGTGGAATGATGTGACAGGAGTGTGTCCACTGTCCACTGTCCAGTGCTTAAATTCGCAGTAGAGATGTGGTTTAGTAGTTTACTAACTGATATTTGTATCATACCTCGTCTGATAATTATGCACTTATCGATTGATTTTGTTCAGAGTAATCATCGCGTCGTGGGCAGCGGCTATGCTCGGTATCATCATTCCTTCCATTTCTCTGGCATGGCTGAACTCAATGGCACCCTGGCCGAAGAGTATTATGGATCCACGTATGCCATGGATTAATTCGTTCATTTCATTCGCATACAAAATTTTGAACGCATGAAGTAAAAGAATGAAAAAAGAAAATGACGAATATTTGAAATAATGTGGCCTTAAAAAGCTTGGAAAATATCCGAGATGTTGCCATCTCAATTTTAGAAATTCACAACTAAAACTTTGTAACATTTAGATTTTGAAAAAAAAAAAACAAATCTCAAATTTAAATTATCGAGAAAAAAAGATTTTTGCGCAATCCCTATTTTTGCGTTAATTGCCAGAACGTCTAATCCTGGCTGTACAATCGGCACTCATATTTGGATCAGATGGCCCAAAATTTAAATCACTGGCTTAAAGAGGATCAGATATAATCGATAAAACAGACAATACGGGAATTGAAGTATTTTATCAAGGCATGTATAACATACAAATGATACAGTATCGCCGGAAAGTATTGGCACACTTTTATTTTTCGATGTAATTTTAGCTACTCAAAACTATTCCGTGATTTTTAACATCGCGTAGCTTGCAGCTCTGCGTATTCATATTCTGGAGTACAAACAGTCGTGCTACGCACTCGCCTCACTTTTAGAAATCGGCGTGAGTATGGAACGACTGATCTCCGTGCGAAATCCGGGTTTGTAAAATAAAGAACAAATCATTCATCTAATATTCCAGCTGCTTATCACTGCTCGCCGTTTGCATACCGATCCATCTCAATATTTTTCGTTGTTACGGTACGATGCATTAACTTATTGATTTTTGATTATATAATCTATTAGTGCATATTTTGATATTTGAATTACAGCTGCTACTATCATACGCCAACGGTCGCATGTTTGGTGGTGGTGAGTCAATTTACTACGCATTTCTAGATTGAATTAGATGTAGTCGATCTCGGATACCTCGTGCTCCTTTGCCTTGATGTCAGGATAAATATGCCTAATAAGTGTGAAATTCGGGCACATAATTTAATTCTATGCACTCATTTACAGAGAGTGCACGAAACTATGAAATAAAAATAATTTATTTACCCGAATTTTAAACGCTTCCCATTTCGCAGGTTCCGGACCGTTCTTTCTCGTAAGCATCGCTGTGTTCAACATTATCGACTGGTCGGCGATTGTGGTCAGATCTTTTCACAGATAATTTTCAAATTTCATCGCTATTTCAGGTTCACATTTCTGTTTTTGTGTACTGTAGGAAACTACAAATGGCTTCAATCGGCAGATCAACGCTCAATGCGCGATATGAGGTGAGCGGTCATTGACGAATGGCTAAAGGGAACGCCAGTGAACGCTCGTTGGCGCCCTCAAGTAGTGTGCGAAATGTGACATCACGGCCTCTTCATTTTACACACTCTCTCATCCACCGACCGGTTGTGAGAGTGCGTGAAATGTCGATGCCGTTGTCTCACTTTTCACACTCTATCGAAGATCATTGGCTAAGGCTTAGACCGAACGCATTAGCCGTGAACGCTTGTTGGCGCTCTCTCTATTGTAGTCAATCATCATTCACCTTTTTAGATGAAAGAGGCTTACGCGGTCGTCCGCGCACTCTTTCCCGTCAATCTAGTCAGCTTGTTTTTCAAGGTACGCACTTAGTTAATGAGTCTTAATTAAGTTACAACGATAATCAATTTCAAGGTGACGATAGGCGTTACGGCCTACTGCTACGTCACCTACATTCCATTGTACCCGGAAATGTACGGCGATTTCGAGAATATTTTCGGCGTGGTGAGTAGACTTTGAAAGGTAACTATACAACTACCCGCATAAGAGGGAAATTACACCCCGACCCTCTTCATTCTCCGCACTCTCTCTTCAAAAAAAGCGGTCAATTTCCCTGTTATGCGGGTAGTTGTTTAGTTACCTTTCAAAGTCTAGTGGTGAGCTAGTCGATCAAGCAGATCGTAGCTAACGCCGCACCGTTTGCAGCAAAACATTTCGTGCGTTGGCATTTCGTCGGGACTATTCCTGGCGCGCCACGAATTGCTGTGGAACCAGTTATTGCGAATGCTCGATAGGTGAGTGCCATTGCACGATATGAAAACAAAACGAGAAGTATAGCAGTATGCGCAAGATAGTCTAGGTTATAATTACATGAGATTCAACCTGTTCGGAGATCAGCGGTCGAGAATGCTGGACGTGTGCACTGTATACACACTTTATTTTATTCATTCTAGATTTCTCACCGGTGCTAGACGCTAGTTTATATGGTATTTTTTCTGAAAATGAACATTTTGTACAGCTAAGTGTGCCTCGATATAATATCAAACGGTAAAAAATAGTGTGCGATCTGTAGTGGAACCAACAATTGAGAATGACTGAATGCCCTATAAGGAATCGTATCTTCTAACTAATATAACTGCAATACAAAAAATAAAAGGAAATGTTAGAAGTTGTTCCTCTTTAAAAGGTTGAGTGTATACAATTTTCAACGGAATACTAAAATGCACGATCAATAATTACAAAATTCAGGGAAACGACACGGATCATCGTCGACTCAACGGCTAAACACGAAGAGGGCGATGCATACTTTCGCATGATGCAGGCCGCTTGGCAATGATAAAGAAAGATCGTAAATCACTGACACCAATGTGGCATACATACACCATACATGTCACAATTAAATGACAATTGCAATTTCAGGGTTTCGGTGTGCACGAACTAAGCACAAGTTGTATAGGGAATAATTTTGAAAAAGAGGGGTTTAGTCCTTTTTCAACATCTACTTCAATTGATCTGAATCGTAACCAGCATAACAATATGAGAATTACCCGACAGTTCGAGGGAAAGTAGCACAAGAGTAGCTCTACTTTGTATTTGTCAAAAATGGTGGTCGGAACAAAAGTCCATCCGTCACTCATTCTTCTACTTCCTCCTTCTTCTAGATGACAGACCCTTCGTCAATGAAATCGACTGAAAAATGCGCATCTCATTTTGATGAGACCATGGTGATGAAGCACCAACAAAACGCTTCATCCCCTCTCAAAACCCTCACTTCTTCCTTAAATCTTCCTATTGCGATGGGACTTCTCATCCCGTGTCTTCTTCTCTTCACGAAATCTGTAGTAGTGTCGGCCAAAGCCGAGTATATTCTACAACAAGTGTCGACGATCTTCAACACTACGAGATACCCGCTACAAGATGATACAAATTGCAAGGATAAGTGTGATGAGATGGATTTGTGTGAGGCGTACAACTTTGATGTCGAGAAAGGAACTTGCGAAATTCACAAGTTGATGGGACGCAACGCATTTCAATGCGCAGCACCGAAGACAGTCAAGGTTTGATACCATATGTTTATCTGGGCAACTGTTTGCTCAAACACGGGCATATATGCTGAAAAAATGCGCGAATATGCTGAAAATATGCCGATAGTGAATACATTTCGCCTGGATGATCCTTCGCTACGCAGATACACTGTATCTTTGCGCTCTGGGGGAACATGATTCTGAACACCAGATTTAACGCGTTGGATTGTCTGTCTTGCAATGATCATGTTCCTTGAGCCTACTCGGCAATGACCAGAGTTTACTCAGAAACAAATTGATTCTGAAATGTTCCATCAATCCAACGCGTTAAATCTGGTGTTCGGAATCATGTTCCCTCAGAGCGCAAAGATACAGTGTATCTGCGTAGCGAAGGATCATCCAGGCGACATGCCTATCACATAGAGAGAAGACAGAGAAGAGCACAGGTAGTTCAGTGGTTAAGACATCTGCCCGGTAAGCGGAAGGCCCGTGGTTCGAATCCCGGTCTGTGTGCTAATCTTTTCTGTCTTGCAATGATCATGTTCCTTGAGCCTACTCGGCAATGACCAGAGTTTACTCAGAAACAAATTGATAGTGAATACACCAAAGATGCACTTCACATAATGTATGTTGCATGTCATACAAGAGTAGTAGCTGTAAGACAACAGTGACGTCTTCAGATGAAGTACTGCAAGTACGAGATCGCCGGTATCAACGAGATGTGTCTTCATTGCACCGACGTTGTTATTTCGAACGATGGACGCAAAGTGGTCGCGAGCTGTCCTTCCGACAAACTTCTCGTTTTCACAGTGGAAGTGAGGCCTCTTAATCAGTCAACCGTTGCGAGTAACTGATTATATTTAGGTAAACGTGATTAAGCAGTAATTACAAATACATTCTGAAAATTTTTAATACCCATGTCTTGTTTTTAAAAGGGACAGAACACATATACATTCTGGCTCATGTGATTATGACATATGGCAAGCCAGGAATAGCGATACTGTGTGAACAGTCCAGTTTCACCTCTCGGTGCAGAGGGTAAATGACCGCTTCTCTAACGTGACATTATGGGTTTTATACCCGACCTGTTCGTGTTTGGTTTCGTCCCATGGAATGCAATCCGTGGCAAAACCTTTGAAATTATTCGGAAACTTAACGGCTCCTTAACTGCCTCTTTATCCTCAGAATTCGCTGCATTCGCGTCTCTCGCAGCTCTCGGTGACTTGCTCGAAGGAGTACGCGGGATGGGTGTACAAGGGAAGCCGCATCGGACAGTCGATCAAGCTCGGGTGCTCACACGCTAATGGTAATCATCCAATGCATTTCTTTTTTACCAATTCACCAATTTATCACGCGCTGATGTTGGTGCTAGGAAGTACACAAACGATAAGAACAGTTGCCTACAGGGACGGGAAAATAAAAAAAAGGGTACAGAACGTGGGCAATGATTTTTCAGCAACGAGAATGTGTGAGAGCGACTGTGCGCTACCGCAAATCGCAACTTGCCCGGATAACTTTCGCTGCGACGTTCATCGTCAGTATGAGGCGTTAACGACAAGGCTTCCTCGAGACGAAGTGGTGAGTTATCACGCGTGGAGCACCATCTATTATAAATTCACAAACACTCATACAAAATAATAAAACGATCCAAAATCACCTCCTAAACTAGCTCCTCAGCTCCTAAACCACATATACGGCTGCGAGAGAGCTTGACAAAACGAGAGACGCGTCGAGGATTAGAAAGAGAGTACACCACCAGTAGTCCATTTCATGAACGTACAAATAGCTAAACAATCGCCCTCGCGATTCCTCTCTTATGATCTATAAACTTCTAAAAAATCGTATATTCAGAGTATCTTGTCATAAAGGATTGAACACTGTTGGTATCTTTTATCGTCACTTTGTCACGGCGCTTTGTCACGGCATTTCTCGTTTTTGTCAGTCGTCACGAGCGGTCGCCTCTCCATTTCCTCCGATGGAGAGGTGGAATTTCCCCTAGTTCAGCCCCTCTTCTCTACCATCGACTAAACAAGACTTGGATCCCCATACAAGCCGGAGTGGTCGCAGTGTGATGGGTATGACCTACAAGTTGAATTGATCCTCAGTATCCGTATACTTGTTGATTCTCTCTAAGATCGATGACTCGAGTTTGGAGGACTCTGGCTCAAGCTCCAATCCAAGATCCCTGTTTCGCACGAGATCCTAACGGACTTACCTTTCGCCATTTCCTATTCGACTATGAGGATCGTCTCACATTACCATTCATCCACCGACGAGAGACCGATCCCCACTTCGAAAACCATTCAAGATGACTCGCTATTCAGAAGACAATCAACCGAAGATACTAAGCCTTTTCAACGTCGTCAGAGCTCCCATTCGATTCCCTGTGAACCCGAATAGCCTCTTGATAAACGACTTCTAAACTAAAACTAAAACATGTCACGGCACGAGGACTTCTGAAGATTGCCTTACTATCTCGCAAACGATCTCATATATTTTAGATCTGCAATAACGCTATTGTGTGCGCATGCACACATTCGATGTTCTACGGTTCCCGTCATGTGTGGGGCCTCATCTGTGTCCGAGGCCGATATAGGGAGCACCACTATGATGACTCGCCGGAGGCCGCTATTGTCTGCGTCGCTCCGAGTTAGTAATTTAATCATTATCTCGCAGTACTTTTTGTTGTTGTTGTTTTATCATTAATATTTGGCTCGTACATCTTTTAGCTAAAGACCAAAAGGTTGCGGATTAAGCGTGAAAAAATTGGAAATCATGACGAGCTACAGTGATCGAGCGTGATTACAGTGAGCTGTTCGCCGCTGCACCGCAATTACATCGATCCATCCAGTAGCAGTACTGCATTGGTAACTTATCGCCAAGCTGTACCATACAGCACGATCGATTATACGTCTGCATGGAAGGTCACCGTCATGTATTGTGATCCGCGCAACATGCTTTTCTCCACATACGGTGAATATATTTTGCTTATGACATTAGTGTAATGGACCGTAGAATTCTCGCAAAGTGTTATCTCTTGAGGTCTTGATTCAACAATTTTATCTCTAACTGTCGCTTGTCTGGAATTTGGTATTGGAAGTGCTTGTCAGGTGTTCCGCTTCCTGGGCATTATATCCATTGTGTGGACGGAATGTATAAATTTCACGACCACTTGGAGGCGAGAGCAAGTATCGGTAACAACTACATCAGCGAAGTCATCTGTGGACAGCGTGAGTCGTTTACACTATGAGCAAAAATTATTTCGTCACAAGCATAAGAAAATTTTACTACTGTGGACAATAGAACACCAATCGAAGTAGTTGACTACTTCAGTTAATGTGAATAAAGCATGCGAAGAAAATTTTTTTCTCTGAGCTTAAATGTAGAATGACGAGACGCAGGTTTGCGCTTGTCTAAAAAAATGTTAAAGTTGTTTCTCATCTCGTTTGCGACGAGAGACGATCGAACTTGGTCGACTCTTGTCCGGTCTTCGCAAAGGCTTGTGAGGTAAGTTTAGTTTCAGTTGTGTAAACCGGTGTACGTGAAAATGCAGCATATTAGTTATCGATGTCCCAGAAAAATACGCCTTAGAACAATTTTCCGAACCTGCTCATCATATGTGTTCTACTTGTTCCCACTGCCCGTGCATTGTAGGCACCATTTCGGTACATCAAACGGCTCGATACGGGTGTTCTCGAGTACCGACTGACGTGCAAGTTCGGTAGCCTCTATGTCGAAGAGCAAAAGTAAGGATGGTTGACAGAAAAACAGTGGCTATTAACAAAATGATATTCGGAAGAAAATACACACAGAACGTAAAGTCGAAATTTGCAAACTCGCACTTGATGCACCCCTAGCCCATAAAGAAGTAGAACCGTTTAGACAATAACATTTAGGAGAGTACGATGATTGAAATATGCCATTTATGGTAGTATCCCGGAATGTAAAATTTTTTTGGGAACGGCCATTTCGCAAATTTTTGAACAATGGACCTGTAAATGCTGAAAAAAGAAATTGGAAGACGCGCCATTGTTTAAAAATTTACGAAATGGCCGTTCTCAAAAATTTAATACATTCCGGGATAATACCCCATTTATCAGAGTCGACGAGTCCGCGGTCGTCTGCGCCAACGATCAAGTGAATGGATATTGGAGGATGGAGGGAGGAGCGGCAATCGGGAAGGCGATGTGTATCGTAATGTGATGTCTCAACGTGCATTTTTAGACCGAATAACTCTATTCGCAAATAACACAGGTTATTCTCTTATGACAATGCATTATTCACGAATATCCATTGTTATTCGCGAATTGAATTATTCCGTCTAACAACGATAACGTGCATTTTATCTCTTGGAGTGTATTTGATAGCATGTCTTACGTGCATGTATAAAGATTCCCTTGTTAAAAATTGAGTTGGAAAGGAAAAGATACAAACTAGCGGGGTTGTATTGAGGTTAAATGCACTACGCTCTATGCGCACACTACGCTCTATGCATAGTTCTGGGAGCGGGTTCGGTCCAGGGGGAGCTCGGTAGGTGGCTCCAGTTTCGGTTAAAGGGGACTCGGTGGCCGGCTCAATGTTCAGTCCAGGGGGACTCCGTGGCCGGCTCCAGGTTCGGTCCAGGGGGAGCTCGGTAACTGGCCCCAGGTTCGGTCCAGGGGACCGAACATGGAGCCTTCTTTTTTATTGCAAAATATTTTTTTTCCTGTGACCCCCGAGACACCCCGATCTGTTTGGTAAACATTCGAACATTCAGATTTTTCAAGCTCGAACATGTTCAGACTTCAGACACATTTCCGATATCGCAAAGCACTTTTCCTTTTCATTTGGGCACTTTTTGAAATTTTCGATTTTTCACTTTAAAACGTGTTAGAACACGCTCAGACACGTTTCCGACATCGCAAAACACTTTTCCTGCGATCCCCTAAGTTTTCTGGATCATTTTGGAACTTTTCGAATTTTTCAATTTTTCACGTTAAAACTCGGCAAAACAGGTGAAAACGTGTTTCACGGTACTCAAAAACGTGTTAGAACAGTTTCTGGCACTTGCGAAAAATGCGGCAAAAGGTTTGCCCGCGGCGGGGGTCGAACCTGGGGGTCTCGGATTTACAGTCTGGCGCGCTACCGACTTGGCCATGAATTTAGCGCATTTTTCTTTTTAAATTTTGAAAGGTTTTCTGGTCAGTTATCATATGCAAAAGGTTCTGAGAATATAGAGCGAATTTGAAGCGAAATATAAGGAAAATGAGGAAAAAGTGTGACCGGACGGAAGGAAAAAACACGGACAAACAGACAGACAGACAGACAGACAGACAGACAGACAGACGTTAACATTTTCTATTATATAGTAACTGCGGACTCTATGCAATGTGCCGGTTTTATGCGAAATAGAAAAGAATTTCGCCAATTACACATTCTAACAGTATGCTACAAATCAAAGAACGCAATGAAAAGGTAAAGGTAGAATAGTAAAGGTGCTAGGTTTTCTACACGCAATACGGTCTCGACCACCCCTATGCCTGTTAACAACGAAAGCCTGTCCTGAGATGATCAGCGGTCTGTTGCGAGGCTATCCTCGTGTTGTGTGCACGTGAATCGGGGACCCCTTTCGGGGCATGTTTGGATCGTGATTTACCAATCATTGCCAACATTTCTTAACCCCCTTGGTTGGGTGGATCTGCAGACACTGACTTGTGACCGAACTTGTGACCCGGTCACAAACTGATTCATTAACCAACACAATCAGGTGGAAATGTTTAATTTGTTTTTCTTCGAACGAAGTAGAATCGAAATCATTACAACATGCTCGTAAATGTATAGTGGAAATGGTCTATGAACTAAACAATTTGATTTTCTCGTATCGAGCTTTTACTTTTTTCCACATCGAACGTGCTTACCCGTTACTTCGA